>JAIOJX010000004.1:163319122-163919122 GCA_022376925.1 Tragulus kanchil | reverse complement strand
CCAGGGGCCCCCTGGCCATCCCCACGCCCCGGGCAGGGCCCAGCCTGGAGCAGATGCTCGGTCCACGCTGCATCAACAGATAAAAGAGGGGCAAATGCGCTATTTCTAACACGGATGCTCACCCTTCCGGGGAGACGTTCAGAGGAGGAAATCATGCAGTCTACACCTGCAACAAACGGGAGTTTCATCCAAGCTAGCGTAAAAAAGGAGTTCCCCTCAACAAAGAACAAGAGAGATTTTGGATGAGGGAATTGAAAACATACGCTGGCAACAATAAGATTTTTCTTTTCCCTTTTTCTTTGCCAGGTAAGTACCACTTGGTTCAAAGACAATAGATCATATCTGTCAAGTTTAAAATTTCTTGGAACCCTTTTACTTGTCTCACATTTCAGACCTATGACTTAGACCCGCTTCATAGAGTAAATGACACCCCCTTCTTCATGTTGCTATTTATCAATGAGAAACAAGGTAGTTCACAAATAGCACTGCACTTGGCAAGATTCCTATTAAGTGAGTCAATATACAGATCCTCTTCGGGGGCAAACAATCTGAACACATAGAAAAAAAATGTTGTAAGCCGCACAAGCCGTGCATGCCGGGGTTTCTATTAGAACATACAGAGTCTAACGCCTCCGTCCACGTGTGACGGCGGGCGTCAGAGTTCCCATCCATGATGTTCAAGTGTTGGTGCCAGTTAAGTCGTTAGGGATGAAAGCCTGTGGTAGGAATGGATGGGTGCTGTGCATGGCGGAAGGTGGGGATAACAGGGGCTTCTACGCAGGACAACCCTCGCGTTACAGAGTGTGGACAGGCTCAGGGTAGAGCAGCGGCAACACAGAGCGGCCGGCGGGGCGCGGCGGTGTTCCAAACCCTGCAGGAGCTACAGGACTGAGGCCTTCGCCGGCGCTAGAGCCATTAGGGGGTCTTCGTGGAAGAGGCGGGCCTGGGCAGAGATCAGAGCAGGCGGCGACTGGGTAGATGGGGTTATGGGCGGGCAGCGCTCCGGAGAGGGAGCTGCGTGGAGTGCAGGCAGGGAGACCCAGGGGGGATTAAACGTGCTAACTGATAACAAAGCTTCCAAGAGGCCTGGGAGACTGGAGGGAGCGGGGAGGGGGAGCTGTTGACCCCATTCTGTGACACCTGGACTTTGTCTTGAAGGTTGCTTTAGTAACAGAGGTTTTAGGGAAAGGGAATAATTGAAAAAGAAAAACTGCTTTAAGGGAACAAACGTCAATGCTATCAAAGACCAGCAGAGGGCGCCATCTGAGGCTGCGTGAGCCGAGTGCCCTCGGGCTGGGTATCTGCGGGGCGCGCGAGCCCCGAGGGAACTGCAAGCTGCGGGAGAAAGAAGACCTTTGAAGAAAACCAGGAAGACGACTGCGGAGCCCGCCTGGGAACTGAGAGCTCAAAGCCATTGCTCAGGCTAACAGGCCAGGCGCAAGAACCATTCCGGAGTTTTAAAAAACATTTTTCTTCTTGCTTATGTATATGGTCGGGGCTTCCCAGGTTGCTCAGGGGCACAGAATCCACCTGACAGCACAGGAGACCCAGATGCAGTTCCTGGGTGGATTCATTTTTCATACAAATAAAACCTAACTCCATATTCCCTGCCAGAGAGGATGCTCCTGAGTCCTGTCCATCAGCCCGCCCCTCACTGGACGGTGTCCTCTGCAGTCACCTTCTGCAACCGGAGACTAAACTAAGAAGCTGACCGTGGACAACAGATGATGTGTAAACTAAAAAGAGAAAAGCAAACAATGGAAGAGGCACTCAGCTAAGCCACTTCTACAGAACAGGAAAGAAACCTTGGTAATTACCGTGGTGCTCACTCCCACAAGTGGTCAAAAAGCCATACATACGATTTATATTCATGCAATTATTTCTAAATTACTTCCTTTTCTCTACTCAGAAAATACTTCAGATATTTACCTAGCCAATCATACATTTACTCTTAGCAGACTTGAACCCTTAGGTTCCTACTGGAATCTTCCGTTAGTCTTTGTGACTGGTTCGGCAGTTCTGAGAGCTGTCCTTGAGAATAACCTGGGCTTCAGCATTTCTTGCCTGAGAATGAAAACCTTTAAACAAGGAAACCTCCAAGCTGGGGAAACAGGAAGCAGTCTTTGTGTGATGTTCATTATGGGTAGTAGCAAAAGGAGCCAGCCCTGCCCCCAGGGGTCTGGGGCACATGTATTTTGGCCATTGGGAAAGTAGCACCTAATATCAGTCACGATTTCAAAGCACACACTGCATTCTACAGGCCATCGCCACCCTCACACGACGCGACCTCCTGATGGATGCCTTGTCTGGGTACTCCACAGACCATTCCAGCACTTTGAACATCCAGTCCGACATGGATGTTCAGTAGGTAGGAGGACCATGTAATCCCACAGAGACACTGAAGTCAAATCTGGCCTCTGTGCTCCAGTACCAAATTAAATCTTGGAGACAGAGATTTGGGTGAAGTAGAAAAAACCGCCTTATTGCTTTGCTAAGTGAAGGCACCCACAGTGGGCTAACACCCTGAAAATGGTGCGTCCCCACCTGGAGGGTGAGGGAGGGGTCTTGCAGCAACGGTTCAACGAGGGCATGGTCAGCGCATGATTCTTCCGGCTGGTTGGTGGCGAGGTAGGGCAGCATCATCAGCCCTCAGGCTTCGACCGGTCTGGGGTCTCTGTGCTCGTGGGCTGCACACCATCCTTACCTGTTAACTTCTCCCACTTGAAGGGGGCTTCCAGCATCTGCACACCAGCTCCAAGATGCTGCCCGAAGGCTGCACTACTGTTTCTCTTGACTGCTTCTTCCTCCCTGGTCTCGCATCCCCTCCCTTCCCTAACGAACAACTGCTTCAATCTGCCCATTGGAATTCAGGGAAGGTCCTGGAGGCTGAATGAAGGCTATTTCCTGTAATTAAGAAACTGGAGGGGGCGGGGCTCCCCTGGTGGCCCAGAGGTTGAGAATCTGCCTTGCAATGCAAGGGATACTGGTTCAGTCCCTGACGCAGGAAGATCCTACATGCCTTGGGGCGTGTAAGCCTGGATGCCACACCTACCGAGCCCACACGCCTAGAGTCTGTGCTCCCCAACAAGAGAAGCCACAGCCTGCAGCTAGAGAGCAGCCCCTGCCCTCCGGACTAGGAGACGCTCCCCAATAGCAATAAAGACCCAGAGCAGACCAAAATAAATACACAAAATAAATATTAAAAAAAGAAAGACCCTGGGGGCAGAGGAAGGCTTCCTGCCCAGAGCCCCACACGCGCCTACTCAGCATTAGTACCTCCCCACCACACGTCCCTTCCCGTGAAATGTGTGCTCTGATCAGAAGCAAAGGTAGATGCGCCTCCACGATAAAACCTAGCACGCCTTGTAGGCAGAAGCAGTTCACACTTATACCCAGTGTCCATTCCCAGAGAGGACACTCACGGTCCCCGACAAAAGGGAAGGGTCTGATGTAACCCCCTTCCTCTGGATGTTCGTCGGACACCTGTCCACTGTTTAAAAAGAAAAGAAAAGAAAAACTTGAAAAGTTGAGAGTTTTGTTTTATTCAGCAGTTATTCTTAGAACTTCAAGCCCAGGAGACAGCTCTGAGAGAAAGCTGCAAGGAGGGGAGGAGAGCCAGGTTTATATACAGGTTTTACAACAAAGGGCGGGCAGTCTGAACCTCAAAAGGTTATTGCTAATTCAAGGCAGCCAGACCTCTCAAGTTAAGGAATTTAGTGCTTTCCTTTGTATAGGAAAACACAAGAGTCTGGGCTCACTGAAATCAGTCCTTTGATCTGCACCTCAACTGTCTGGGGGCAAGCATCCTGGGCTTTCTCATCCTGACCCACTCGGGCCACCCCGAGGGTGGGGCTGGGCCTCGTGGGTGCAGCGAGAAAGTTCCTTGTTTCCATCCCGAGTCCCCTCAGGGCTCATGGGGCAGAGGGGTGGGGGTGTCGGGTGGGGGGTGGGGGTGCTGCAATCACCGATGGCTGTTGCTTTGTTTTCAGATATGGCAGGCAGTAGTTCACTTCTCAGGAAATGCTCTCCCCTTGGAACCACAATCTGACTCTCAGTCCTGTCAGCTCTTGGCAGGCTGAGCCCATGGAGGGCTGACAGATCAGCTTTGTGAGGGAAAGCCCGTGCTACGATTCATCTTCATCCATGACACGGCAGCCATTTTGCTGGTGGAAAACAAAGCTGGTGTGGGGAGAGGCTGACTGACCGTCACAGGTGGCTGGGCCACCTGCTTCCTGAAAACTTTGGGGAGCACTTGTAGGAAGGAGATCCTTTATACTCTGCCTGGGCCTCTGCCCCTAGACCCCTTGTCACCAGCTCTCCAGTCATATTCCTCCCTGGTCCCTGAACACCCAAACGTCATCAGCTTCCCAAGGATCAGTTAAGGTCTAGAGCTATGGCCATAGCTCCTTCCAATAAACATGAGGCACTGTGTGAACTGCTCGATTTCCACCCCCGGGGGAAGCTCCCTTTACTACTCACCTACAGGAACAAACCTGAGAGAAGTTGGAATTCTGCAGGGATCTAGCCTAGGCTGTTCCTGGTGTACCCGGCTGGACCCTCTGTTAACTAGGCTTAATGTTTTTGCAATATTAATGGACCTTCACGACCTGCTAACTCTCAAGGTTACCTATGTCCTTTTCCTTTGACCCAGTGCTGTTATGGAAGCCACACTTCATGACTCAGTCTGTTAGATCATAAGGACATACTATGTGCCACTGAAAGTGTTCTACCTCGATTTGAGACCTAAACCCAGGGCCCACACCTAATCAAACCCTGCTTAGGACTCAAACCCACGTGGCCAGAACTCAAACCCAGCCAAAACCCTGCTTGGGACTTGAACCCATGTGGCTGGGACTCGAATTCAGTCAAAATCCTGGTAATTAAAATCACTCACTCAGCGTCTGGACCCACTGAGGCTCAGGTTCTTCGTGTCTCTTTGCAGAGAAGAATTCAGTGAGAGACAAAGTGATAGGTAAGAAATGGATTTATTCAGATTCAGAGAAATCGCACTCCACAGAGTGTGGACCATCGTAGAGCAAATCCAGCGGCCCTGAAAACATGGCGTTCTTAGCTTTTATGGGCTGGGTAATTTCATCTGCTAATGAGTGGGAGGATTATTGCAGCACTTTTAGGGAAGGGGCGAAACTATCATGGCGCCTCTGGGTGTGCCATTTAGCTTGCTGACTGAAGATCAAGGTCTGGTCTGCCGTCTTGGATCCACTTGATTCTAATGGGTTTATGCTGTGTCCTTGGGCTGTCATTCTTTTCAAAAATTGTGCCCTGCCCCTTTTCCTCCTAACCCTTACACCACACTCTCTTTCACGGTCCAGTGGGAATCAAGAGACATTTTAGAAAAAAAGTTATGCTGAAGCTCCTATACGTTGGCCACTTGATGTGATGAGCTGACTCACTGAAAAATACCTTGATGCTGGGAGAGATGGAAAGCAGGAGAAGGGTGTGAGAGAAGATGAGATGGTTGGATGGTATCACTGACTCAATGCACATGAGTTTGAGTCAGGTCCAGGAGATCGTGAAGGACAGGGAAGCCTGGTGTGCTGCCGGCCATGGGGTCACAAAGAGGTGGACACAGCCTTGTGAGTGAACACCAACAATTTCCTTAAAAGGGGTTCCTTTTTGTGCCAAAAGTCCAAAGTCCTCACCAGCTCCTCTGGGAGGGTGGCAGTAGGTTCAGCGACACTTCTGGTCAGTCCTGCGACTGCTAGGAAGCCAGGTATCAGAGCCTCTGGCCTTCTCCTGCTTTAAGTTCCTCTAGAGTTGGTTGTCCTTCAGGTTGCTCAATGAATGGATCGAGGCTGCACACCGACATGTCTTCTTCCTTAAAAAAAAAATTCTGACCAAGCTTGAGCTCGTTTTTCAGTAGTAGCATCTCAAACAGCCACAAATCATCCTCTGCCCTCCCATGCTGGGCTCTATCTGCACCAAGTTTGCTGGTGGTGATGGCCTCTGGAACTTCTCACAGGTTCTATCTGGCCTGCTTTTACACGTGATAGGATAGTTCTGGCTCCCCAACTTCAGTGAGCACAAAGCCATCAACAAAATGAACTAATATAGTACCCCGTAGGATGACAGGGGTGGTGGTTTATGTGCTAAGTCATGTCCAACTCATTGCAGCCCCACGGGCTGTAGCCTACCAGGCTCCTCTGTCGCTATAGTACAGAGAAGATCCTTTAGGGACAGAGATCCTCAAACTCCCTCTGCCTAAATTGTCACAGAGAATAAAAATGTTGATGCAGCTCAAAAGTGAGAGTCATGAACATCCGATACAGTTTACCCAAAGTAAAGTTATATTGGTTTTACTCTAGTTGATTCAGCAGTTTTTAGTTAGTTCAATACTGTGTCTTCACGGTGCCCTTTCCTCCTAACCCTTACACCACACTCTCTTTCACGGTCCAGTGGGAATCAAGAGACATTTTAGAAAAAGTTATGCTGAAGCTCCTATACGTTGGCCACTTGATGTGATGAGCTGACTCACTGAAAAATACCTTGATGCTGGGAGAGATGGAAAGCAGGAGAAGGGTGTGAGAGAAGATGAGATGGTTGGATGGTATCACTGACTCAATGCACATGAGTTTGAGTCAGGTCCAGGAGATCGTGAAGGACAGGGAAGCCTGGTGTGCTGCCGGCCATGGGGTCACAAAGAGGTGGACACAGCCTTGTGAGTGAACACCAACAATTTCCTTAAAAGGGGTTCCTTTTTGTGCCAAAAGTCCAAAGTCCTCACCAGCTCCTCTGGGAGGGTGGCAGTAGGTTCAGCGACACTTCTGGTCAGTCCTGCGACTGCTAGGAAGCCAGGTATCAGAGCCTCTGGCCTTCTCCTGCTTTAAGTTCCTCTAGAGTTGGTTGTCCTTCAGGTTGCTCAATGAATGGATCGAGGCTGCACACCGACATGTCTTCTTCCTTAAAAAAAAAATTCTGACCAAGCTTGAGCTCGTTTTTCAGTAGTAGCATCTCAAACAGCCACAAATCATCCTCTGCCCTCCCATGCTGGGCTCTATCTGCACCAAGTTTGCTGGTGGTGATGGCCTCTGGAACTTCTCACAGGTTCTATCTGGCCTGCTTTTACACGTGATAGGATAGTTCTGGCTCCCCAACTTCAGTGAGCACAAAGCCATCAACAAAATGAACTAATATAGTACCCCGTAGGATGACAGGGGTGGTGGTTTATGTGCTAAGTCATGTCCAACTCATTGCAGCCCCACGGGCTGTAGCCTACCAGGCTCCTCTGTCGCTATAGTACAGAGAAGATCCTTTAGGGACAGAGATCCTCAAACTCCCTCTGCCTAAATTGTCACAGAGAATAAAAATGTTGATGCAGCTCAAAAGTGAGAGTCATGAACATCCGATACAGTTTACCCAAAGTAAAGTTATATTGGTTTTACTCTAGTTGATTCAGCATGTTGCCAAACCATTTCAAAACATATTACCCAGGCTTCTCATGTAATTCAATACAGTCTTTCCTAGATAGCTGACCCTTGCCTGGTAGCTCAGACAGGGTCTCCTGCCTACAATGCAGGAGACCCAGGTTCGATCCCTCGGTTGGGAAGATCCCCTGGAGAAGAAAATGGCTGCCCACTCCAGTGTTCTTGCCTGGAGAATCCCACGGACAGAGAAGGCTGGCGGGCTACAGTCCATGGCGCCACAAAGTCGAACATGACTAACACTTTCTGGATATCGAAGGGGGATTGGTTCCAAGACCCTTCCCAGGATATAGGAGCATCTATGGATGCTTGAGTAAAATGTAAAATGGTGTAGTCTTTGCCATTCAAGCTACAGACATCTTCTAGTATACTTTACATCATCTCTAGATGTAATACCTAATACAATGTAAATGCTATGCAAATATTTGTAAGTATAATGTAAATTCTATATAAAAAATACAATGTAAATACTGTGTATATAGCTGCCAGGGAGTGGCACAGGTTTTGTGTTTTAGAAATTCCTAGAATATTTTTTTTCAGATATTTTCAGTTCTGGTTGGTTGACTGCATGGATAGGAAGCCCACGGATACAGAGGACTGACTGTATGAACAAATGATAGCGATTTTGATGAGCACGTCTTCTCCGTCCGAGCCAGATTCTTTCCGTTGCCTCTAAGGCATGTGCAGGTCTGATTCTCAGGACAGGTCTAAGGGCAATAATGAGGCAGGAGCGGGCAAGGAGAGACCTCGCATTCCTTGCAAGGAAATTTTGTCAGATGTTGATAAGACTGACCTTGTCAGACTCAGAAGGAGGAAGCCCTCGTAGCAAGGAAATCAATCAAGTACACGTCTCCAGTTCCAACTCTTAACCAATCTCCTGTCTATCCTGACCCTTGCCCCCACTTGGCCCCGTGGCCGCTCTGACAAGGCTTGTTATTCAGCTGACACTGCAGTTCAGCAACGAGGGTAATAATTTGGTCCATGTCCGCAGCCACTAAGAAATCTGACAAGGCCTTGTTAGGTTCAGCCCGCAAAGTAACATGAACATCCGATACAGTTTACCCAAAGTAAAGTTATATTGGTTTTACTCTAGTTGATTCAGCATGTTGCCAAACCATTTCAAAACATATTACCCAGGCTTCTCATGTAATTCAATACAGTCTTTCCTAGATAGCTGACCCTTGCCTGGTAGCTCAGACAGGGTCTCCTGCCTACAATGCAGGAGACCCAGGTTCGATCCTCGGTTGGGAAGATCCCCTGGAGAAGAAAATGGCTGCCCACTCCAGTGTTCTTGCCTGGAGAATCCCACGGACAGAGAAGGCTGGCGGGCTACAGTCCATGGCGCCACAAAGTCGAACATGACTAACACTTTCTGGATATCGAAGGGGGATTGGTTCCAAGACCCTTCCCAGGATATAGGAGCATCTATGGATGCTTGAGTAAAATGTAAAATGGTGTAGTCTTTGCCATTCAAGCTACAGACATCTTCTAGTATACTTTACATCATCTCTAGATGTAATACCTAATACAATGTAAATGCTATGCAAATATTTGTAAGTATAATGTAAATTCTATATAAAAAATACAATGTAAATACTGTGTATATAGCTGCCAGGGAGTGGCACAGGTTTTGTGTTTTAGAAATTCCTAGAATATTTTTTTTCAGATATTTTCAGTTCTGGTTGGTTGACTGCATGGATAGGAAGCCCACGGATACAGAGGACTGACTGTATGAACAAATGATAGCGATTTTGATGAGCACGTCTTCTCCGTCCGAGCCAGATTCTTTCCGTTGCCTCTAAGGCATGTGCAGGTCTGATTCTCAGGACAGGTCTAAGGGCAATAATGAGGCAGGAGCGGGCAAGGAGAGACCTCGCATTCCTTGCAAGGAAATTTTGTCAGATGTTGATAAGACTGACCTTGTCAGACTCAGAAGGAGGAAGCCCTCGTAGCAAGGAAATCAATCAAGTACACGTCTCCAGTTCCAACTCTTAACCAATCTCCTGTCTATCCTGACCCTGTGCGCCCTCCCCACTTGGCCCCGTGGCCGCTCTGACAAGGCTTGTTATTCAGCTGACACTGCAGTTCAGCAACGAGGGTAATAATTTGGTCCATGTCCGCAGCCACTAGAAAGAAATGAGGTTCGTCAGACATAGGAGCTCCCGGTCTGGCTGTGCCAACAGCAGAGAGCGTAGAAACCGTCCAGCCGGCCACCATCTTTCTCTGACATCATCTGTGTAGCCACAGGCGGCCAGCCCACACCCACCCTACAGGTGACTGAATGCTCGCTGCCCTCAAAGTCCATCAGGACAGATCATCTCAGCCTCGGTCTCCAGGGGCTGTTGCCCACTGCCACTTCTGTTGCTACCTTCTGTATGAGTGGGAATTAAATTGCAAGAAATATGAAACATTCCAACCATTTTAAGCATAAAAGGACTTAAAACAATGCATCCACAGAGCTGTTGCATGCCCAACTGGAGGCTGAGGGGGCCTCCAGGCATGGCCCAATGCACCACAGGCCAAAACTGACCAGGAGCGGCCACGGGGCCAAGTGGGGAGGGGGCACAGGGTCAGGGCGACCCTGCCAAGCTCGCCGATCAGGGGCCTCCTTTCCTAGCTGTCCAAAGACGGTCTAGCCGTCACTGCTGCAAAGGGCTCTCAGCACTTAAGGAGCTAACGGCGCCATCCTGGAATATGGCTGGAAAAAAAATCAAAAACAAACCCTACGCAGTCACATCAGCAGAAACGTGGCCTCCCCCTGGTTTCCTTCTGAAACACATGTGAGCACATTTAATTGGCAGAAGCGAATTCACATCCATCCGTGCGCAGCAAAGACATACATGCTCAGTCGTGTTAGCTTTCTGGACCCTCTAATCTGTGAAAGACACACCGGGGAGACCATGAGAGGATGCGACTTCCCGACCCTTCTCTCCACCACCTCAGGTCACGTCTAAACACACAGCACCATGTCGCTCCACGCCTCCACCACTCACTTCCTCACCTGTGACGCACATTTGTTCACTGTATGTATCATTCTTCTCTACTGTGTGTACAGACAAGGATTTGCAAATTGAGGGCCACTGGAGAATTTTGTTGTTTTCTTCTCTATGACTTTGCTGACAATTGGATTAAATCACCATGATTCAAAGTTTGATGTCCCAGTTGATAGCAGCTTCATCTGAACAACTAGTCTTTGGCAGTTAACTAAACAAGTACTGAGCAAGCATTTTTACTTATGTTTAAACATAATGGCTTTTCGAGGGTCAAGCCCTCTTTTTATATGATACTCATATTATGCCTCTTTAAATATATGTCCAGACATAACTCAATTTCCCAAGGCTATTTGACCATTTAGCTCTTTTTTTCCTTTTTTCGGGGCTTCTTCCTTTTTCTCAGTTACTTGACCCAGAGGTGAGTTCCTGGTGCAGGTAAGATGAGCCTGAATCTCCTTATCCCAGCAGAGCACACGGTGCCTGCCACGGAAGAGGGTGTCGCCCCAGAAAACATGTCCAATAAATGAACAGATGAAAAACATCTGCTTTCATCATCACCTTCTCAACTCTGGGGAAGTCCCTGCTACAGCAGAGACCTTAGGCCAGGTACGTGCACCCGGACTAAAGGAGCCAGGGTTTTGCAAGAGCAAGCACTTCTCTCCTCGTGGATGAGAACCCCGAGGACTCGTCCCACCGCGTGGTTGCGTGGGAGGGCCGGTCTCGTCACTGACAGCGTTCAGAGGTCAGAGCTGCTAACCCAGGATGAGACCAGCCAACGGAGGTCAACACATTCCTTTAAAAGCCAAATGACACTGCAGTTCCTGTTTCTTACAACTGAATCATTCCTAAGTGGCACAGCTACCTGGCTTGAGCAGAGCCTTGAATCATTTTACCTACTTGAAAGTTCCCATGAGTGTTTGTGCTTCAGTTGCTAAGTTGTGTACAGCTCTTTGCAACCCTTCGGACTAGAGCACATCAGGTTTCCATCTTTTGCCCATTCTCGGAGCTTTCTCAAAATCATCTCCATTGAGTCAATGATGTCATCCCACCATCTCCGCCTCTGTCGCCCCTTCTCCTCCTGCCCTCAGTCTTTCCCAGCATTAGGGGCTTTTCTACTAAGTCGGCTCTTCACATCCAGTGGCCAAAGGACTGGACCTTCAGTTTCAGCCTCAGTCCTTCCAATGAATATTCAGGGTTGATTTCCCTTCAGATTGACTGGTTTGATCTCCTTGCAGTCCATGGGACTGTTTATATTTTTGCAAAGAAAAAGGAAGCATCGTCCCCTTTCTCCTTGCCTCTGCCTTTCATACAAACCACCTAGTTCTCGAAAACACAGATGGACTTCAGCCTGTGACTTCTACTTCCAGAATTAGGCAGGATGTGATCTGTCTTCACAACAGCTCTCGCTTCTGAATTTTCAAAGAAACTTCAACCTATACCTAAACAGATATTTACCTTTTTTTCCTCAACGACTATAAAGTTCCCTACTGGAAAGACAATTTCTTTTTAAACTATGAATTCAAAATACAACAACCAATGCAATAGGCATTTGGAGGTCACATGTCCCTGTTCTTTAAAGAAGAACACGCAGCTCTCTTTTCGCTCCAGTGCATGTTCGTCCAAATTGGGTGCCAGGGTAGGGGGTGTCGCCCCAGAAAACATGTCCAATAAATGAACAGATGAAAAACATCTGCTTTCATCATCACCTTCTCAACTCTGGGGAAGTCCCTGCTACAGCAGAGACCTTAGGCCAGGTACGTGCACCCGGACTAAAGGAGCCAGGGTTTTGCAAGAGCAAGCACTTCTCTCCTCGTGGATGAGAACCCCGAGGACTCGTCCCACCGCGTGGTTGCGTGGGAGGGCCGGTCTCGTCACTGACAGCGTTCAGAGGTCAGAGCTGCTAACCCAGGATGAGACCAGCCAACGGAGGTCAACACATTCCTTTAAAAGCCAAATGACACTGCAGTTCCTGTTTCTTACAACTGAATCATTCCTAAGTGGCACAGCTACCTGGCTTGAGCAGAGCCTTGAATCATTTTACCTACTTGAAAGTTCCCATGAGTGTTTGTGCTTCAGTTGCTAAGTTGTGTACAGCTCTTTGCAACCCTTCGGACTAGAGCACATCAGGTTTCCATCTTTTGCCCATTCTCGGAGCTTTCTCAAAATCATCTCCATTGAGTCAATGATGTCATCCCACCATCTCCGCCTCTGTCGCCCCTTCTCCTCCTGCCCTCAGTCTTTCCCAGCATTAGGGGCTTTTCTACTAAGTCGGCTCTTCACATCCAGTGGCCAAAGGACTGGACCTTCAGTTTCAGCCTCAGTCCTTCCAATGAATATTCAGGGTTGATTTCCCTTCAGATTGACTGGTTTGATCTCCTTGCAGTCCATGGGACTGTTTATATTTTTGCAAAGAAAAAGGAAGCATCGTCCCCTTTCTCCTTGCCTCTGCCTTTCATACAAACCACCTAGTTCTCGAAAACACAGATGGACTTCAGCCTGTGACTTCTACTTCCAGAATTAGGCAGGATGTGATCTGTCTTCACAACAGCTCTCGCTTCTGAATTTTCAAAGAAACTTCAACCTATACCTAAACAGATATTTACCTTTTTTTCCTCAACGACTATAAAGTTCCCTACTGGAAAGACAATTTCTTTTTAAACTATGAATTCAAAATACAACAACCAATGCAATAGGCATTTGGAGGTCACATGTCCCTGTTCTTTAAAAGAAGAACACGCAGCTCTCTTTTCGCTCCAGTGCATGTTGCATGGTTCTCTCTGAGATGTGGAGTGTCTCCCCTGTATCTGGAGTGTCCTGCTCAAGTTCAGCCCCATCTTTGCTTATGTCAGGGCTTGAGGATGAGGCCACAGGAAAATTGGCTGAGGAAGTTTTGTATCATTTTATGTAAAATTCAAACAATTGTTAGACATTTATTCTAAATGAAAGATATATTTTTTTTTCCTCTTTGGCAATTCTTTCCTGCCTGGATAAATTACAGAATGTGCTATATTCTCATGATCTTAGGATGAAACCATCCCAACTCACAATCTGGACCCCGAGGTTCAGAAATAAGAAAGTTTTGAGAATCATGGCTTTTTTTTTTTTTTTTTAAGATTTATTTATTTATTTTGGTGGGGGTGGGGTGGGGAGGAAGGGGAGCAGGCGGGCCACTTCTATTGGTCTTTCCTTTCTCTGAGTTCATCCGTCTTTGTTCTTTGGCTCCTGCGGGCCTCCCATCACGGTGGCATCTGTCGTTGCTGAGCGCCGGCTCTGGGCGCATGCACTCCAGAGCTCTGGTTCAGTCATTGGACACATCAGTCCAGCCGCTCCGCGGCACGTGGGATCTTCCCAGGCCAGGGATCGAACCAGCGCCCCTTGCACTGCAAGGCGGTGTCCTTACCCACTGGACCACCAGGGAAGCCCTCATGGCTTTTTTTAAGGCCAGTTTGTTTCTGCTATTCAGTCACCAAGCTGTGTCTGATTCTTTTGCAAACCTATGGACAGTAGCCCACCAGGCTCCTCTGTCGAGTGGGGTTCTCAGGCAAGAATACTGGAGTGGATTGTCATTTCTTTCTCCTGGGGATCATCTTGAACCATCTATTTCGAAAAGCACGAAAATTTTGAACTGGACTTCAGCCTGTGACTTCTACTTCCAGAATTAGGCAGGATGTGATCTGTCTTCACAACAGCTCTCGCTTCTGAATTTTCAAAGAAACTTCAACCTATACCTAAACAGATATTTACCTTTTTTTCCTCAACGACTATAAAGTTCCCTACTGGAAAGACAATTTCTTTTTAAACTATGAATTCAAAATACAACAACCAATGCAATAGGCATTTGGAGGTCACATGTCCCTGTTCTTTAAAAGAAGAACACGCAGCTCTCTTTTCGCTCCAGTGCATGTTGCATGGTTCTCTCTGAGATGTGGAGTGTCTCCCCTGTATCTGGAGTGTCCTGCTCAAGTTCAGCCCCATCTTTGCTTATGTCAGGGCTTGAGGATGAGGCCACAGGAAAATTGGCTGAGGAAGTTTTGTATCATTTTATGTAAAATTCAAACAATTGTTAGACATTTATTCTAAATGAAAGATATATTTTTTTTTCCTCTTTGGCAATTCTTTCCTGCCTGGATAAATTACAGAATGTGCTATATTCTCATGATCTTAGGATGAAACCATCCCAACTCACAATCTGGACCCCGAGGTTCAGAAATAAGAAAGTTTTGAGAATCATGGCTTTTTTTTTTTTTTTTTAAGATTTATTTATTTATTTTGGTGGGGGTGGGGTGGGGAGGAAGGGGAGCAGGCGGGCCACTTCTATTGGTCTTTCCTTTCTCTGAGTTCATCCGTCTTTGTTCTTTGGCTCCTGCGGGCCTCCCATCACGGTGGCATCTGTCGTTGCTGAGCGCCGGCTCTGGGCGCATGCACTCCAGAGCTCTGGTTCAGTCATTGGACACATCAGTCCAGCCGCTCCGCGGCACGTGGGATCTTCCCAGGCCAGGGATCGAACCAGCGCCCCTTGCACTGCAAGGCGGTGTCCTTACCCACTGGACCACCAGGGAAGCCCTCATGGCTTTTTTTAAGGCCAGTTTGTTTCTGCTATTCAGTCACCAAGCTGTGTCTGATTCTTTTGCAAACCTATGGACAGTAGCCCACCAGGCTCCTCTGTCGAGTGGGGTTCTCAGGCAAGAATACTGGAGTGGATTGTCATTTCTTTCTCCTGGGGGATCATCTTGACCCAGAGATCAAATCCATGTCTCCTGCATTGGCAGGTAGAGTTTTTACTGCTCAGCCACCAGGAAAGCTGCTTAAGGTTAGTAAGAAAATAAAAATATTACTTTTCAAAACCTATTTGTTATTCGGGTCCCTAGATAATTTTACTGTGTGATCTTTTAAGTTACATATGTCTTTGGAGGAACACATTCTTGATTTTCTGCCCAGAGCTGACTCTTCTTTCCCAACTCAGGAAAGGACACACAGTCTCCTAGTCTCTTTCCGTATGACAGAATGAAATGTTTTTAATGTAAATCTGATCAGCTACTCCACTTCATAAAACTATTGCTGGGTGCCTATAGAGCGGACCTTCCCAACCCCGGGGCTGAGCCTCGGTCTCCCACACTGCAGGCAGATTCTTTACCATCTAGGGCCCCAGGGAAGCCCAACGGCTGCGCATCACACTGAAAATCTAAGATATTTCTACCCTGGCTCACCAGGCCCTGCATGACCTGGTCTGTGCCCGTGTCCTCACCTTGATCAATCAGTGTCACTATCGCTGGCTCCTGGCTCATGCACTCCAGAGTCCCTGAGCTGATTTCTGACGCTATAGCATGCCATATTTTTTCCTGACTTGGAAATTTTCCATAGTGAGTCCCCACTGCCTGAAACTTCTTGTATCTATATCTGTATCTATGATTTTAATTTTTAGACACTTCTAGCTTCTCTGCAAAATAGAGGGTAAGTCCAGATATATCCCCTGTCCGACCCCCTCCCCCGACAGCCTCCTCCATTGTCAACATCTCCCCCCACGTGGTGCAACGGATGAAGCCGCACGGAGGCATCACCATCACCCAAAGCCTGCTGTCCACCTAAGCGTCAACTCTCAGGGATGAACGCTCTATGGATTTGGACAAACGTAAGGACTGACCACTATTACGCCACACAGAATGACGCTGTCGCTGCTCTAGAAACCCTCTCTGCTCCGCCTATTCCCCTCCCCTCCCACCACGCCACAACCTTTTTGGTGTCTCCATGCGTGAGCACACGCTAAGTCCCTTCAGTCATGTCCAGCTCTTTGTGGATCTCTGGATTGTCACCTGCCAGGCTCCCCTGTCCATGGGAGGCTCCAGACAAGAATACTGGAGTGGGTGGCCACGCTCCTCCAGGGGACCTTCCCGACCCATCTCTTATGTCTTCTCGCTGGCAGGCAGGTTCTTTACCACCAGTGCCACCTGGGAAGACTACTGTCTCCACAGTTTTGCCAGAACATCTCAGAGTTGGAATCACAGGAATACCCCACTAAGACTGGCTTCTTTCACTTTGTCATGTGCCATCACGTTCCCTCCATGCCTTTTCATGGCTTAACTTTTGTTTTTAGTCCTGAGCAGGACTCATGGACTGGATGGACCACAAGTTTATTTATTCATGCACCTTCTGAAGGTCATCTGAGCTGCTTCCAAGTCTCAGCGATTATGAACAAAAAGCGGTTACCAACACCCCCATGCAGACACACGCTTTCAGCTCTCTCGGGCGAGCGTCAAGGAGCACAGCTGTGGAGTTCTTCGTTTGCAATCTCACTAACCGACATTCCTTAATCCGGACATTCATCCATTAATTCACTCATCGGTTCTTTCCACCATGAGACCTGTTAATAACCGCCACGCGGGAGGCGTGCTTTAGGCGCTGGGGACCCAGAGTGAAGCGACAGGGCTTCTCCTCCGTGAAGCCCATGCTCCGGTGGAGTGCTGCCACCACTCACGGGCAGGTCACTTCGGGGGTGACGAGCCTCAGGAGGCCGACGATGCTGGCCTCGCAGACCCTCTGGCTGGGGGTGGGTGGGGGTCCTGCAGCGGGGCCGTGCGGGAGGGAGGCCAGACAGGGAGGAAGCGCCTCCAGAGCCCCTGGGGCTGGAGGGGCTGGCCACGACACAGCCTGGAGGGTGGGGACAGGGCACAGAGAACACAGAGGCGGCAAGGTCGGCTGGGACATCGCCGTGCCCTGGTCCACAGAGGAACGGGAGACGCCTGCGGGTGGGCGAGGGGTGGGCGCGAGCCCTCTCTGCTCCGCCTATTCCCCTCCCCTCCCACCACGCCACAACCTTTTTGGTGTCTCCATGCGTGAGCACACGCTAAGTCCCTTCAGTCATGTCCAGCTCTTTGTGGATCTCTGGATTGTCACCTGCCAGGCTCCCCTGTCCATGGGAGGCTCCAGACAAGAATACTGGAGTGGGTGGCCACGCTCCTCCAGGGGACCTTCCCGACCCATCTCTTATGTCTTCTCGCTGGCAGGCAGGTTCTTTACCACCAGTGCCACCTGGGAAGACTACTGTCTCCACAGTTTTGCCAGAACATCTCAGAGTTGGAATCACAGGAATACCCCACTAAGACTGGCTTCTTTCACTTTGTCATGTGCCATCACGTTCCCTCCATGCCTTTTCATGGCTTAACTTTTGTTTTTAGTCCTGAGCAGGACTCATGGACTGGATGGACCACAAGTTTATTTATTCATGCACCTTCTGAAGGTCATCTGAGCTGCTTCCAAGTCTCAGCGATTATGAACAAAAAGCGGTTACCAACACCCCCATGCAGACACACGCTTTCAGCTCTCTCGGCGAGCGTCAAGGAGCACAGCTGTGGAGTTCTTCGTTTGCAATCTCACTAACCGACATTCCTTAATCCGGACATTCATCCATTAATTCACTCATCGGTTCTTTCCACCATGAGACCTGTTAATAACCGCCACGCGGGAGGCGTGCTTTAGGCGCTGGGGACCCAGAGTGAAGCGACAGGGCTTCTCCTCCGTGAAGCCCATGCTCCGGTGGAGTGCTGCCACCACTCACGGGCAGGTCACTTCGGGGGTGACGAGCCTCAGGAGGCCGACGATGCTGGCCTCGCAGACCCTCTGGCTGGGGGTGGGTGGGGGTCCTGCAGCGGGGCCGTGCGGGAGGGAGGCCAGACAGGGAGGAAGCGCCTCCAGAGCCCCTGGGGCTGGAGGGGCTGGCCACGACGACACAGCCTGGAGGGTGGGGACAGGGCACAGAGAACACAGAGGCGGCAAGGTCGGCTGGGACATCGCCGTGCCCTGGTCCACAGAGGAACGGGAGACGCTCGTGCGGGTGGGCGAGGGGGTGGGCGCGCCGGGAGCCGGGGAGCTGCCCGCCGACTGGACGTGAGCTGAGAGAGGAGAGGCGGGCAGGGTCCCCCTGGGCTCTGGGCCTGGCAGTGGAGGACACACGGCCCGAAACCCAGGTCAGGACATTCAGGGAGAGCACACCGGCGGGTGACGGCCAGCGGCCCTGGCTGCACGGAGGCGGCCGGGCTTGAGGCCGGGAGGCTGGGGGCTGCGCGGGCGGTGAACGCGGAGGGCGGGGACCAGGGGACTGCTCTGGGCCCGCCCGCGCGGCCCACCTGCCTGGTGCTGTCCGTGGGCCCAGAGAGAGAGAGGCCGAGGAGGAGCAGCCTGTGGGGCGGGGGGCATTCAGGGACCCCGTGAGACCCGGGGGAAGGAGAGGGTGACCGGCAGCTGCGAGAAATGAAAGCTGCGCAGGCTGAGGCCCCTGAGCTGAGGTCGCGTCTGCCGCCTTTGAGAGGTTCTCCCTGGCCCCAGGTTCGCCCTTCCAGCCGCCAGGAAAACTGAAGACGCGCCTTCCACGAGGCAGGGCGGTGCTTCTCAGAGAGAGGGGATTTTGTGCCCCTACATCCACCCGGGGTCTGGAGCTTTCCTTTTGTCAATGGGGACGGAGGGTGAGAAGATGTTGGCATGCGGCGTGCAGCCTGGGGGTGCTGTTTAACATCCGGAGACGCACAGGAAGGCCCACAGCTATCCAGAAGCATCCAGTCCCAGAGCGGCCAAACCTGAAGCTCCAATACACTGGCCACCTGACGTGAAGAGCCAGCTCCCTGGAAAAGCCCCCGATGCTGGGACAGACTGAAGGCAGAAGAGGAGGGGAGCGGAGGACGAGGTGGCTGGACGGCATCACTGACTCAAAGGACAGGAGTCTGCCACACTCTGGGAGATGAAGGACAGGGAGCCTGGAGTGCGGCAGCTCATGGGGTCGCGGAGTCGGACACGACTAACAGAACAGATCCCCCTCGCGGGCCGCCACTGGAGCCGGGGCTGAGCCGCGGCTCTGAGAGCGGTCCCCAGGCCTCTTCCGGGAAAGCTCTTTCGGGGACGCACACAGGGGCCGCAGCAGCAGGTGCGCTCGGGCGGGAGGGCCGGGGCGGGCGGAGCCCTGGAGAGCAGCCTCCGCCCGGCCTGCCGGCCTCTCCTCCACAGGACTCCCTGGGCTCTCCTCTCAAGCTGTCCCTGGCTTCAGGGCTCCTGTCTGCCTTGTCTGATTTCTACCGAGAGTCTTGCTAAGTCAGCTGAGCCAGAATGCCCCGCCCTGGGCATCAGACCCCTGAGGTCTCTGATCTTGGTCCTCATCCTCCACAGCCCCGGCACGAGGTCTGACACCCTGCCTCCTGACAGTGGGACTCCTGTCAGGATGGTTTTGCCAGAATGCCTGCTCCCACCGGCTTAGGCTGGACGTTTCTCTTACAAATGTTCTACCCTCCGCCCCTCATCCTGCTCCCTGGCTACGGATCCTCACCTTTCCTCGCGGTCGCTGGTGCTGAGCCGATCCCCCCCCTCCTGCTGCAAAACCCACCGCAGGGTCCCTGCAGCGGTCACGAGGGCGTAAATAAAGGCTGTGCCTTGACCAAGGGTCAAGGGTCATGAATAACTTTTCTTCGACAGTTAGAATAACATTTTCTCTTTAGCCATGCCTCAGAATCTTCCCGGGGTCACCTGCAGTTATCCTAGGGTCACAGGGAGTCTTCTGATCACAGCCACAGGAGTGAGGAGACACACAACCTGAGGCTGGGGGGGTGGTGGTGACGTCATGTGCAGCCAGAATCAAGGGCTTAAAAAGACAGACAGACAGACAGACAGGAGGAACGCAAGACCTAGGCTGAGAGCATTGGGTGACCTGAGACGTCCGTGCTGGACGTCTCTGGACGGGCCAGACTCTGGTGTCTCTGAGGATGGCAGCGAGGCCCGTCTGGGGCTGAGTCTGAGAGCGGCGATGCCACAGCCCGGCGCCTCTGGCCTGGGAGAGGCGGGCGGGGGCCGTGAGGAGGGCCGGGAGCAGGACTGCCTGGAGACGGCGGGAGCGGGGAGCGGGCTGCAGGGCCATCCCTCCAGCACAGGACCTGTCCTGTTCGAGGGATCCACGCTCACAGGGCCTGCACTTGTTCGATGCTTTGCTGTGGCGTCTTCAGATTCACCAGAGGTTCTGAACAAGGGGCCTGGTGTTTTCATCTTACACTTGGCCCTGCAATCTGCGGAGCTGAACCTTGGGGCTGGAAGACGCCAGAAGGTACTGGGTCTGTAGGGCAGGAATTTCAGGAGGTAAATCCCAGAGACCACAGGGCGAGTGCCCGGTGACAGGGAGTTACAGCTGCCAGAAGCTCACAAAACACCTCGCGCTCGCTGGGGAGGCTTCAGAACCAGGAAAGTCATTTAAATTGTGCTTCATCTGTATCCACTGTATGAGTTCTGCATTCCATTCCAAATCACACTTATTTGAAAACAAAAACCAGTTCTTCAGGTTTCTGAGCAAACCCGATCTTCCAGATAACATCCCCTGAGTTAACAGCTGGTCTGTGGGACTTGCCTGATGGTTCAGAGGTTAAGAATCTGCCTTACAATACAGAGGTCATGGTCATGGGCTTGATCCCTGGTCAGGGACTGAGATCCCACAGGCCGCAGAGCTACTAAGCCCGAGTACCCAAGCTAGAGAGCATGCACCGAAAGATCCCGCGCGATGCGATGAAGAGCCTGTGCGCCACCACCGAGACTCCAAGCCGCCAAATAATGACAACAAGAAACAAAGCACAGGCACAGAGCCGCCCTGACCCCCGGGGCAAAGGCAGTTCAGCCCCGAGCACGGTGGACTGCATGGCGGACGCGGCCAGGCGGCTCTCACAGAACCCTCGACACAGCGGGCCCCAGAAGACAGCCTTTCTACTCCCAGAAGGGGCTAGTTGGTCCTAAGGATGGTTGGACATTCCACTTGGGTCTAAACCACAGACAGGGAAAGACAGACATCTTGTGGGCTTACGTGAGCATTGCATCACACACGTGGAAACTCGCAGGATTCCATCAGATAGGATCACTGACCTGGAGACTGCTACGTCATTCCGGAACACATCTCTCAGGGCTTTACAAGAGGAAGAAACATAGTTTATTTTTCTATGGGTAAGTGCAAGAGATGGAAGAGGAGCTCTCCACAAAGCCAGCTGTCTGAACGTCACAGACCAGCTTCCTGTTCTCAACTCCTGTGATAAAAGCCTTGACTGCAGACAAACCTATCAGCCGTTTCAGTGGAATCATGTAGATAAATTAAAGCATCAATTTAATGAACCTTTTAATTACGTTATACTTTAAAGCATTAACATTCAGAAGTTACCGAGGATCCAGGAGGCGATGGTGAGCACGTAACGCAGGAACTGAGACTATTGCCAGTGGATCCTCTAAGCAACTGCCTGGACTCCAGGCTCAGGGGCCCGATGCAGAGCCGGGATCCAGACATCCCTCCAGGTCTCGGGGCACTCGGACAGAAAGAGAGCTTTCCTTGGAAGTTTGACTAAAAACAAACAAAACAAAAAACTTTTTTTCCCCTTTAACTTTCCCTCTTTTTATTAAGTGAGCAGGCTGGGGATACTACCTATTTCCCAAAGGGGATCACGCCACCAGGAGACCATGAACACCTCTTCTCTGTACAGTAGAGCCTATGGACTTGGCCCTGCCCTTGTCACTTCACCCTTAAATTGCACCCCCTCCTCTGTAAGGAAACAGTAGCCCTAATAGGTTCTTGCTCCAGAGTTGAGAGCCAGGCGTGAGGCTCCAAGAGGTTACTGGGCAGCGCTAGGGGTGGAGATTCTGCCTGCCAGTGTGGAAGGCCTAGGAGACATGGGTTCAATCCCTGGGTCCGGAAGATCCCTTGGAGGAGGGCATGGCAACCCACTCCAGCGTCCTTGCCTGGAGGATCCATGGACAGAGGAGCCTGGTGGGCTACAGCCCATGGGGTCGCAAAGGAGTGGGATGTGACTTAGCAACTAAACATCAAAGAGACAAAAAAAAAAAAAAAAAAAAACTACAGACATTATTGTGGTCCTGGAGGTAGAGGGTGGGGCCAGGTAGGACAGGAGATCACAGGAGGCCAAGCTGGGAGGAAGGGCGGTCCAGATGGCGGACACTGGGCAGGGCCGTAGAGGAGGGCAGGCAGTGGCTGGAGCGCCCCGTGCCACAGAGGAGGCCTGTCCCGTGGGTGGGTGCACAACGCAGAGAGCGACATTGGGCTGGAGGGTGAGCTGGTGCCTCCTCGACTGAGGCACCCTTAAATTAACAAAGAAGTCGCTGTTAAGACCTAGCCGTCTGAGGCTGGAAGGCAGAAACGGAAAGCCGACGAGACCACGGGGTGTCCCTGTTCTCACTTCTCCCACTGCTAACCCTGCTCTAGTTCTGCACACATCCCAGCAGCGCCTCAGACAAGGACAGGCCTGCTCTCGGGGCCAAGACAGGCGATCTCGGCGTCTGCGGGACACCTGCTCCCTCCACCCCCGAGCTGGCTTCAGCCAGAGGGCCCACAAGCAGGGCAGGGGTGCGGGGTCTGCAGACCACCTTCTCCGAAGGGGGGCTTCAGTTGCAGTTTGCATCCTGAAGATCCAGGAAGGAGTGGAGAAGGTCCGGACGTCTCCCCCACACAGACAGGTCTTGGGTTGAATGCTAAGAATCCGGACCTCCTAACCCGACGTTGGGCAGCGACGGCAGGCTTCTCAGCGAGGTACCCATGGCAACGAGCTGGGACGATCAAAACGCGATTCTGGGGGCGGGGGATCCTGGACTGGAGAAGGGGAAACCTCGACTGCGGCCAGGTGGAGGCTTCTTTTCCTTGTCCCGTCTCCAAGAGACTTTACCCCCAAGACCTGGTCGTCGCCGGTCACTGACGCGCGGAAGGCTCGCCGCGGCGCGGTGCTCGCCAGGGCCTCCGGGAAGGCGGCCGAGGCGCGCGGGGCCCGATCCCTTGGAGGAGGGCATGGCAACCCACTCCAGCGTCCTTGCCTGGAGGATCCATGGACAGAGGAGCCTGGTGGGCTACAGCCCATGGGGTCGCAAAGGAGTGGGATGTGACTTAGCAACTAAACATCAAAGAGACAAAAAAAAAAAAAAAAAAAAAAAACTACAGACATTATTGTGGTCCTGGAGGTAGAGGGTGGGGCCAGGTAGGACAGGAGATCACAGGAGGCCAAGCTGGGAGGAAGGGCGGTCCAGATGGCGGACACTGGGCAGGGCCGTAGAGGAGGGCAGGCAGTGGCTGGAGCGCCCCGTGCCACAGAGGAGGCCTGTCCCGTGGGTGGGTGCACAACGCAGAGAGCGACATTGGGCTGGAGGGTGAGCTGGTGCCTCCTCGACTGAGGCACCCTTAAATTAACAAAGAAGTCGCTGTTAAGACCTAGCCGTCTGAGGCTGGAAGGCAGAAACGGAAAGCCGACGAGACCACGGGGTGTCCCTGTTCTCACTTCTCCCACTGCTAACCCTGCTCTAGTTCTGCACACATCCCAGCAGCGCCTCAGACAAGGACAGGCCTGCTCTCGGGGCCAAGACAGGCGATCTCGGCGTCTGCGGGACACCTGCTCCCTCCACCCCCGAGCTGGCTTCAGCCAGAGGGCCCACAAGCAGGGCAGGGGTGCGGGGTCTGCAGACCACCTTCTCCGAAGGGGGGCTTCAGTTGCAGTTTGCATCCTGAAGATCCAGGAAGGAGTGGAGAAGGTCCGGACGTCTCCCCCACACAGACAGGTCTTGGGTTGAATGCTAAGAATCCGGACCTCCTAACCCGACGTTGGGCAGCGACGGCAGGCTTCTCAGCGAGGTACCCATGGCAACGAGCTGGGACGATCAAAACGCGATTCTGGGGGCGGGGGATCCTGGACTGGAGAAGGGGAAACCTCGACTGCGGCCAGGTGGAGGCTTCTTTTCCTTGTCCCGTCTCCAAGAGACTTTACCCCCAAGACCTGGTCGTCGCCGGTCACTGACGCGCGGAAGGCTCGCCGCGGCGCGGTGCTCGCCAGGGCCTCCGGGAAGGCGGCCGAGGCGCGCGGGGCCCGAGGGCAGGCGGACTCGGGAGGCGGGGCGCCGCCGGGAGGACAGGCGCTCCCGGTGGAGGCACTGGCCGCGGCGACGGCGGCCCGGGGAGCGCTCGGTGTCCGCCCGCCGCGCGGCGCGCCGGGAGCTGCGGTCCCCGGGTGCCCCCGGGCCCGGCCGGGCCGGACAGCGCGGCCGCGGCAGCCGAAACTCGCGCACGCCGGGCCGGGCGCGGGGTCCTTCCGGAGCCGGCGGCGCCGCGTGACGTCACGCAGGTCTCCGCCCCTCGGAGGCGTCTGCGGCGCGCGGGCCGCCGGCCAGGCGGCGATGCACGCGGAGCGCCCCGCGCCGGGAGAAGGGCGCCCCCGACGCCTCTGCCCTCGTCGCCGTGTCCTGGCGCCCCTTCCGCTCAGGCGGCCGCCGGGCGGCCCCGCGGCCCTTCCGCTCAGGCGGCGCGTCGGGCAGCCCCGGCGGGCGGGCGGGGTCCTGGCGGCGCGGCGGCGCGCTCGGGGGCCGTTGCTGCCCGCGCCCGCGGAGGCTCCGGCTCGCAGAGCCTTCCGCCGGCTGCACGGGGAGCGCTCGGTGTCCGCCCGCCGCGCGGCGCGCCGGGAGCTGCGGTCCCCGGGTGCCCCCGGGCCCGGCCGGGCCGGACAGCGCGGCCGCGGCAGCCGAAACTCGCGCACGCCGGGCCGGGCGCGGGGTCCTTCCGGAGCCGGCGGCGCCGCGTGACGTCACGCAGGTCTCCGCCCCTCGGAGGCGTCTGCGGCGCGCGGGCCGCCGGCCAGGCGGCGATGCACGCGGAGCGCCCCGCGCCGGGAGAAGGGCGCCCCCGACGCCTCTGCCCTCGTCGCCGTGTCCTGGCGCCCCTTCCGCTCAGGCGGCCGCCGGGCGGCCCCGCGGCCCTTCCGCTCAGGCGGCGCGTCGGGCAGCCCCGGCGGGCGGGCGGGGTCCTGGCGGCGCGGCGGCGCGCTCGGGGGCCGTTGCTGCCCGCGCCCGCGGAGGCTCCGGCTCGCAGAGCCTTCCGCCGGCTGCACGGGGACCTCGCTGCCCGGATGGGCCCGCCCGCGCCCGGCGGGAAGCGGCGCGGCAGGCGGCGGCCCGGGTGGAGGCAGCGCAGGCCCGAGGCCGCCGGCCCCTAGGCGCGCGGGCCGCCCGGGCCCCGCGGCGGCACCATGATGCCGGGCGAGAGCCACCCGGCGGCGCCGGGGACGGCGGCGGAGCTCTCGCGCTGTCAGGGCTGCGCGTCGCTGCAGCAGGTACGGGGCTGCCCCGGGCGGGGGCGCGGGGCCGGGGGCGGGCCCGGGACGGCCTCCTCCGCGTTCCTGGGGCCGAGGCCCCGGGCTCGCTGCCCGGAGGCGGCGCGGGCTCCGGGGGCCCCCCGCTCCCCTTGTGCAGGCTCGGGCTCCTCGAGGCCGACCCTGAGTGCACGAGGGCTGGGCGGAACGCCGAGGCAGGCTGCCTCTCCGAGGACAAGGGGCCTTGCGGGGCCTTGCGGTGCTGGCCAGCCCTTCGGCGTGGCTGGTCGGGGACGGGCTCGGTGTGGCCGGCGGGTCGGCCAGGAGGGTCACGGCCCCGCTGGAGGCCGGCGGGTCCCGGAGGTTGCTAGGTGCGGCGTGGACGCAGGCGGCGTTGCTCGTGTCTGCCGCAGGTTCTGCAGGGTGGCCGCTTCCAGGTGGACTCTGCCCGCTCTCGGACGCCAGCAGTCTCTCTTCTTGCTGTCAGTGTCTTTAGGGGTACAGGGGAGCTGTCCACCGCGTGTACCTCTGTGCGCAGTCGCGTCCAACTCTTTGCGACCCTATGGACTGTAGCCCGCCAGGCTCCTCTGTTCACGGAATTCTCCAGGCAAGAGTCCTGGGGTGGGTGGCCGTTCTCTGCTCCAAGGGTTCGTCCCAACCCAGGGTTCGGGCCGGCGTCTCCTGCGTTGGCAGGTGGCTTCTTATGAGCGCCGCGGGAAGCCTGTCCTCCGCGGTACTGACGTGTAATTAAGTTATCACCTTCTCTACCTAGTGTTCTGGGCATTAGGGGCATAGTGGTCAACAAAGTATCTTGTTATAAATAAGGTGTGTGAGTGCACACAAGACTTCAGAAGACTGTAAGAGTTAGGGAAATAAAGGCGCAGTTGGAACGGCGCCATTTGTCTGTGCCGGGGGCGGGGGCGGCGGGCATGGTGTTCTTGAGCTGCTGACATTGGGACCTGTGGCTCGTGAGAAGCCGACTGGAGAAGGGGGAGGAGCTTTCTAGGTGGAGGATTTGACAGGTGACGGGTTAGGAGGTGAGGAGGAGGAAGGCAGCGGGAGAGCAGAGGGCCCGCTAGTTGGTGTGAGCATAGCCAGGGGAGAGAGCCCTGATGCAGGCCGGGAAGAGTGGAGACGCTGGGGTCTTTGGTTTCTCTTGTCTTAACCTGCATCGTCTGAACTGGTCCAGACCTCTCAGGGGCGGCGAGCAGGGGCGCCCTCTGAGGAGGGGGGGATGTGCAGGCCCTGTCCATGCAGGGCTGCCTCACTCGCCACCTATAGCCTGCTTTGGTTTTTCCCTCCAAACCTAAGAGTGTGAGTCCGGTTCTCTCCTGAGTCTTTTGTGAGGTATATTTATTCTTTGGGCCCGTTTGTTCCCTCAGCAAGTATTTATTGATCCCCTGATGTGTTTTAGGCAGTGCGGTGATAGCAGTGGACGAAAAAGCAAATATCCCTGATCTCTTGGAGGCTTCTGTTTTAGGGCGAGGAGACAGATTAAACAAGTTATGGGAGAAGTCAATCGGTGTGTTGGAGATGAACTGAGCAAAGAAAGGTGGGAGGGGAGCATAAGCGGAGGAAGGGGCCAGGGCTGGCAGAATTTAAACAGGGGCCCTGGAGGCCTCGCAGAAGTGGCATTTGCGCAAGGGGGGCAAGGACACGCTCTGTAGACGTCTCTGGGCAGCGAGAGGCCAGTGGCGGCGTCCAGAGCGTGCTCGTGGCCGTGGGACGCGCGTGGAGGTGCGGGAGCGGGGGTAGGGTGCACGCAGGTGTCTTGGTGGGTTTGGGGGCAACTCCAGCCAGGTGACTTACAAGCCACAGAAATTTACTTCCCACAGTAATGGTGGCTGGGAAGTCCAGGATCAGGGGACTGACGGATTTGCCATCTGGCGGGAGCAGGATCCCTCCTTCTTGCTGCCTTCTTGCTGGGCCCTCGTGCGGCAGGAGGGGAGGAGAGCCCGGCGCGCTCGGGGCCCCCTCGTCGGCGGAGGCGCTGCCCTGTGACCTGTCCCGCAGAGGACCACCTCCAGGCGGCCGCGTGCTGGGGCTGTGCTTCAGGCTGTGAGCGCGGCGGGGGCACAGAGGAGCTGCGGCGGCGGCTCTGATGGCAGCAGAGAGGAGGGGAGCGCCGGAGCGGGGAGCCCTCAGACACCGTGGCAAGGCCTCCGGCGCTTCTGGGAGGACGGCGTCCCCGGAGGGCGTCTGCGCAGGAGCCAGTGGCGGCGGGTCAGACTCCTCCAGGGACCCGGCCCAGCGCGGGCAGCCCCCGAGGTCAGGGCGGCCTCCGCCTCCTGCTGGCGGCGTCGCCAGACTAGGTGTCCGCCTTGGCTCCCGCTGGCCTCTCACGCCCTGCCTCCACCGCCAGCCGACTCTGCTGTCTTCTCCGTGGGGCGCCCGTTTCTCCCCGCGCCCACTGCTTCCCCCTCGAGAGGGCCACTGTGACCTCTGGCCCGGAGCCTGCGACAGTCACCTCCCGGGCACCTCCCCTCCTTCCCGTCTTGCCACATTCTTTCCTTTTTTAAATATTGGGGTATAGCCAATTTTCTTATTATTTATTTTCATCTGTCTTTATTCCCTGGCCTGTGTGGGCCTCCCATTGCAGTGGCCTCTCTCGTTGCAGAGCACTGGCTCTGGGCGCGTGTGCTCCAGAGCGCTGGCTTGTCATTGGATACACCGGTCCAGCCGCTCTGCGGCACGTGGGATCTTCCCGGGCCAGGGATCAAATCGGTGCCCCTTGCACCGCAAGGCAGACTCTTTACCCACTGGACCACCAGGGAAGCCCCTTGCCACATTCTTACTGTTGGTTTTTGAGATAGCCAACAGCCCTAGGCCTTTTCTGAAAGGCATTTTCTGCAAGCCTTTTCTGCAGACATTTTCTGAAAGGGCCAGGAGGATCCTGAATATTTAGGAGTTGTGGTCTCATCCACAAACCCTGCGCTCGGCCGTGTAAAGACAGAGCTGATGACGCTGGGGGGTGGGCATGGTGCTGCTTCCTGGAGCCCTGGTTTGTGGGATGGGGGAGACCCTGCACATGTGGCCTGAAGTGTGGGGGGTTTTCAGCAGTGTTCACCTTCGGTTGTGGAGCCGGGCACCTCCAAGGCACCACCATGCACTTTGAGGAAATAGGTGGGCCCCGAGGGTTCCGGAAGAACCTTATTTGGGGAGGGGTGAGGCTAGGAGAGTGGAGGAGTGTGTTCTGTTGGGAACCCAGGGGAGCGTGGGATGGTGCAGCAAGCGGAAACAGGTAAACAGAGGTAGACAGGATGGCTGGGGCAGTGAGGATGGAAGGGTAGCAGGCCAGTGGTCGGCCTGGAAGAAAGAAGCCTCTGCAGGTTGGTAGCAGGGCAGGCTCGGTGTCTCGGGGAGCCCTGTATCAGGAGTGGGTTCCCCTCCCAGAGAAGACATCCTGCCGTGCAGCCTTAACCCCAGAGCTTCTGGGGCTTGCGGAGCATTCCCAAGCTCATCGCGAGCGTCCTGCACACAGGAGCCCTTGTCAGTGCTGTGGCTTCGTCCTGACCCGCCGTGGGAGGCCTGCTGCCTCTATCCCCCGTGAAGAGCGCTCTGCGTGTGGCAGGTCTCCCTCCCTGCCTCGCTCCCCCTGCCCGCTTTCCCTCTCTGTTCTCAGCCGTGTGCCTGGCTTACAGGATCTTTGTTCCCTGACCAGGGACTGAGCCTGAGCCCTCGGCAGTGAGAGCCTGGCGTCTTAGCCACTGGGCCGTGGGGAGTTTCCTGCCGTCTTTCTCTCTAGTGGGTGCAGAGATGTGCTGCCCTTGTTGCTTGATTCAAAAGCTTGTAGATTGACTGTTTTTCTAGTCTCTCACGTCCCCTCGTCTGTTTCCTTACCCTGGTTGGTGACGATGGTGGATCGTTGGTCTGAAGCCCACAGAGGTGGCGTCACGTGCAAAGCTAGGAGGGGGCCCGAGTCCACGCTGATGAAGCCAAACGGAGGAGGGCAAGGAGGCCAGCGAGGCCGGAGGCTGCCCTCCCAGGAGCCGGGGCCCTGAGCTCCTCCGGCGGGAGGACGCGCGCCTCGTCACAGAGGATTCAGGCTGGTCGTTGGGCCAGTCACTCACGGTCACGTAGAGATGTATGTCGCTGCTGCTCGTTTGTCAGTTTCAGACGTCGTTTTCGATTCCTGCCTTTGGAGGGTCAGGGTTGAGCAGTCTTGCTGCCCCGTACCCAGCTCACCCGCGCAGCCCTCCCCGCCCCTCAGCGTGGCTGCAGCTCCCCTCGGGCCACTACGCGAAGCTGACCTCATGTGACTCTTAGAGCCAAACTGTGGAGTGAATTGCGATTATCTTTCCTTACCTGTGATAGCTCTATCCTTAATTCAGTGTGTTAGTTTTGAAAATGTTAATGTGTTAGAGATGAAGTTAAATATATGGCTTCTTCAGTTTAATGCTGAGAGCAGGCCAGATACATACCTGGCCTGCCTGCACGCGCGCACACACACCCCAGTGTCTCAGTCTCCTTGTCTGCAGAATTGAAAACAGTGCTGAGGCGAGTTAAGCTGGTCTGCCCATGCACCGTTCCAGAAAGTGGCGGAACAGGAGTTTAAACTCCGTTGTGTCCAACCCCAGAGCCTGACGTTCTGGAACGTCTCCGGCCATTCTTGACATTACAGAACGGCATCAGGAGTCACGGCTGGGAAGATGAGGTCGACTCGCCCAGCACTTGAAAGACAGTGGGGGACAAGAAGGGATTTAGAAGTAATCCATCTCAGCGCGTGATGACGCCGCATCGCCTTGCGTTCTGCCCGGCAGGTAGAGGTACAAAGGTGATCCTAACGGCTTCATCCCACCAGGTCTTCTTGTCAAGGCCCCTCCCGAGCCCTTGGACCTGCCCGGCTGCCTCCGGGACTCTCTGTGCCTCTGTCGTGTGCCCGCCTCGTCCTTCTCCGTCCATTTCCTGACTAGGGTGGCGCCCACTCACGCCCTCGGGGGCTTCCTGAGCAAGGACGCCTGGGCAGTGCGGCTGTGGATGCTGCAGGTGTGAGGATGTCTGTTTTCCCATCATGATTGACTGATAGCTTGTGCAGAATTCATTTTCCCTCAAAATGCTAAGCGCTGCTCTCTAAGTCTCTAGATTTCTAGGTCTCCAGATGATTGTTGGAGTCCGAAGATATTCTGATTCTGGGTTCTTTTTATCTGACTTGTTTCATTTTGACTACTTTTTTACTCATGATTCTTACAGACTCTTTGTTTTGCCCCTAATGCTCTGAACCTTTGTGCTTCTGCTTCATGGTTTGGATCCTGTTTGCACCCCTGTGCTGGACCTTTCAGATTGGAAGCTCTGGCTGCAGTGTGGGCTTCTTGAATTTCAGTGTTTCTTAAATGATCTTCTCACCTTTTCCCTTCTCCTCTGGAGCTCTGGTCAGGCACGTGAGGTTTCTTGCACTGATCCTCTGATGGCTTTTATTTTCTGAATTCTTTCTAATGTCTTGTGTTTTCTTCTGGGGGAGAGAGGGTTGGAGAAAAATTTTTTCAGCTTTATCATCAAATCTCGTGTCTTTTGCTTTCCTGTTTTTAATCTAGTTGTAGCAGTTTTATTGAAGTATAATTCACATACCACAAAGTTCATCCTTTGATTATATACAATTAGGTGGTTTTTAGTATATTCACAGAAACTGTTACGGAAACCCGGCCACCACACATAAAACATGTCTGCCCTGGCCTTGTGCCCCAGGAGCCCCGTGAGCCTTAGCAGTCTCCCGCCCCAGCCCGCGTCCCAGGTGGCCTCTGGTCTGCTCCCTGTCTCTGGATCAGCCTGTGGCGGACCGTTCCCGTGAGGGAAGCCTGCAGCCTGCATCTGCCCAGCAGGCTGCCTTCACTTCTTTTCACCAAGACTTTGAAGGCTGCAGCTGTTCATTCCTGGTCACTGTCAGCCATTCACCTTGTGTGCCTGTGTCACATTTGATCCTTCATCGGGTTGGGATTCATCCATGTATCGGTTGACATGTAGTTTATTTCCACTTTTTGGCTGGTGTGAGTGTGTAAAGGCTGCTTTCCATCCCAAGGTGCTTCGGTCCTGTCTGGCTCTGCACAGCCGTGAACCGTAGCCCGCCAGGCTCCTCTGTCCACGGGGCTCTCCAGGCAGGAAGCCTGGGGTGGGCGGCCATGCCCTCCTTCTGGGGACCTCCCCCACCCAGGGACTGAGCCTGCGTCTCTTCAGTCTCTAGATTTCTAGGTCTCCAGATGATTGTTGGAGTCCGAAGATATTCTGATTCTGGGTTCTTTTATCTGATTTTTCATTTTGACTACTTTTTTACTCATGATTCTTACAGACTCTTTGTTTTGCCCCTAATGCTCTGAACCTTTGTGCTTCTGCTTCATGGTTTGGATCCTGTTTGCACCCCTGTGCTGGACCTTTCAGATTGGAAGCTCTGGCTGCAGTGTGGGCTTCTTGAATTTCAGTGTTTCTTAAATGATCTTCTCACCTTTTCCCTTCTCCTCTGGAGCTCTGGTCAGGCACGTGAGGTTTCTTGCACTGATCCTCTGATGGCTTTTATTTTCTGAATTCTTTCTAATGTCTTGTGTTTTCTTCTGGGGGAGAGAGGGTTGGAGAAAAATTTTTTCAGCTTTATCATCAAATCTCGTGTCTTTTGCTTTCCTGTTTTTAATCTAGTTGTAGCAGTTTTATTGAAGTATAATTCACATACCACAAAGTTCATCCTTTGATTATATACAATTAGGTGGTTTTTAGTATATTCACAGAAACTGTTACGGAAACCCGGCCACCACACATAAAACATGTCTGCCCTGGCCTTGTGCCCCCAGGAGCCCCGTGAGCCTTAGCAGTCTCCCCGCCCCCAGCCCGCGTCCCAGGTGGCCTCTGGTCTGCTCCCTGTCTCTGGATCAGCCTGTGGCGGACCGTTCCCGTGAGGGAAGCCTGCAGCCTGCATCTGCCCAGCAGGCTGCCTTCACTTCTTTTCACCAAGACTTTGAAGGCTGCAGCTGTTCATTCCTGGTCACTGTCAGCCATTCACCTTGTGTGCCTGTGTCACATTTGATCCTTCATCGGGTTGGGATTCATCCATGTATCGGTTGACATGTAGTTTATTTCCACTTTTTGGCTGGTGTGAGTGTGTAAAGGCTGCTTTCCATCCCAAGGTGCTTCGGTCCTGTCTGGCTCTGCACAGCCGTGAACCGTAGCCCGCCAGGCTCCTCTGTCCACGGGGCTCTCCAGGCAGGAAGCCTGGGGTGGGCGGCCATGCCCTCCTTCTGGGGACCTCCCCCACCCAGGGACTGAGCCTGCGTCTCTTCAGTCTCCTGCGTTGGCAGGCAGGTTCTTTGCCACTGGTGCTGCCTGGGAAGCACTTTAAATACAAGTGTACACGTGAGGCGAGAACATATACTGTTTCCAGGTCTCCTGTCTGTGTACCTGGGCGTGGAGTGGCTGAATTGTACAGTTGGCTGGTGTTCATTATGAGGAGCTGCCACGGTGTTTTCCACCTCTGCTGCCCATTTCCTGTTCCACCGGAAATGTCCGGAGGGCTCCGGTTTCTCTGCATCCTCGTCAACACTTGTTATTGTTCATCATTTTGATTTTAGCCATCCTAGTGGGTATCTGTTTTAATTTTTAAAAGCTTTAAAAAATTTTCTGAGAACTCTGAACGCGCCTTTTAAAAATAGCTCTTTGTTCTTGCTTCATGCGTATACCGTTGTTTAATTAGGATTTACTACACTGAAGTTACTGAATAGTCAACTCATTGCTCTTTGACTTAAAACGTTCAGAGTAGCTACTGTGCACAAGAATACATTCTAGAATACAGATGAATGTATGGCAGAAGGGCAGACAGCCACTGGAATGACATGTGGGTGGCCTGTTGTAGCATCTGCAGCAGGCAGAGCTTTCTGCATGCCATCAGGAAGCCAGTTTAAGAAAAATGACAGATTCACCCTTGTGAACATTTACAGCTTCTAGTCATGTATTGTATTTTAGTGGTCAGTTGACAGATATGCATATGTGTATACCTGTAACTTTGGGATCGGATATTACCGTCCCTTATATATTGCAGCTCATAAGGAAAGTTCAGTCGTATCACTGAGCAAAGTATATTAAGGGGGCTGTTATGAAAAGAAAACTATGAACGGCCAGAAGGGATAAGGACGATTTCTCAATCTCAAAGAAATATAAATGAAAAATGCGACTCTGAGATTATCGAAGTTCCCAGCTCCCGCTAATGCAGGCAGCCTGTGTGGATTTTATCCTGAGGGAAGACAGAAGTCTCTCCCGGAGGGTTGGGCAAGAAAACGTATTGCCAGTGCATTGCTAGTAGTACAGTAACGTTTGAAAAGGACCCAGCCTGGCCTTCCGTGGAGAGTGGTGGATTGAATTCACGCACAGACAGATGTATTTTAAATATACAGGAACATCTCTGAAAGGGTGTGTACAAAAGGGAAGAGAGACTTTTGACAGGTGTGGTGATCGTAAGGTGAGATATGTGCTGATTTCAACAAGCCTGTAAGAAAATGCACGTGAAAACATGAAAGAAAAGAGTTTTGTAATTCTCAGAATAAGTTAGATTAGCTAGAGAAAGACATTTTGGGGGTAAGTAATGAAAAATAAGTTCTTATTTCTGAGGTGTTCATCAATGCAAAAAGGGAGATACCAAAGGAAAAATCACTTAAAAAATTGTTCAGTTGTAAGTATTAGGAACATTTTGAGCAGTCTGTTCATTACTAATACTTGTTTTCTGTCAAGCTGATAGCAATAATTTAGAGACAGCTTTGTAACTTTCCCTGAAGTGTAGAAGAGATCCTTATAAAAAGAAATTTCACTGAATATTGGCCCCATTTTAATATTCTTATTTGTCTTTCCCATGTTGTTTCTCGGCTCTTGCTATTCTTAACAATCTGCATGTGTTTCTGGACTGTGTCCTGGAAGTTAGGCGCTGTGAAGCGCAGACTGGTGGTTGATCGTAAGGAGTGAACTAAACTAGTGGATCTGTAGTTGTTGAGCTCTCGCCGTGAGAAAGCACGCTCAGGCAGAGCTTTCTGCATGCCATTTAAGAAAATGACAGCCCCGTAAATTCAGCTTGTAGTTGTATTTTAGTGGTCAGTTGACAGATATGCATATGTGTATACCTGTAACTTTGGGATCGGATATTACCGTCCCTTATATATTGCAGCTCATAAGGAAAGTTCAGTCGTATCACTGAGCAAAGTATATTAAGGGGGCTGTTATGAAAAGAAAACTATGAACGGCCAGAAGGGATAAGGACGATTTCTCAATCTCAAAGAAATATAAATGAAAAATGCGACTCTGAGATTATCGAAGTTCCCAGCTCCCGCTAATGCAGGCAGCCTGTGTGGATTTTATCCTGAGGGAAGACAGAAGTCTCTCCCGGAGGGTTGGGCAAGAAAACGTATTGCCAGTGCATTGCTAGTAGTACAGTAACGTTTGAAAAGGACCCAGCCTGGCCTTCCGTGGAGAGTGGTGGATTGAATTCACGCACAGACAGATGTATTTTAAATATACAGGAACATCTCTGAAAGGGTGTGTACAAAAGGGAAGAGAGACTTTTGACAGGTGTGGTGATCGTAAGGTGAGATATGTGCTGATTTCAACAAGCCTGTAAGAAAATGCACGTGAAAACATGAAAGAAAAGAGTTTTGTAATTCTCAGAATAAGTTAGATTAGCTAGAGAAAGACATTTTGGGGGTAAGTAATGAAAAATAAGTTCTTATTTCTGAGGTGTTCATCAATGCAAAAAGGGAGATACCAAAGGAAAAATCACTTAAAAAATTGTTCAGTTGTAAGTATTAGGAACATTTTGAGCAGTCTGTTCATTACTAATACTTGTTTTCTGTCAAGCTGATAGCAATAATTTAGAGACAGCTTTGTAACTTTCCCTGAAGTGTAGAAGAGATCCTTATAAAAAGAAATTTCACTGAATATTGGCCCCATTTTAATATTCTTATTTGTCTTTCCCATGTTGTTTCTCGGCTCTTGCTATTCTTAACAATCTGCATGTGTTTCTGGACTGTGTCCTGGAAGTTAGGCGCTGTGAAGCGCAGACTGGTGGTTGATCGTAAGGAGTGAACTAAACTAGTGGATCTGTAGTTGTTGAGCTCTCGCCGTGAGAAAGCACGCTCAGGCAGAGCGCCTGTAACCTGCCTCGTGGCTAGGGTGCCGTTCCTCAGGTGAGGAAGGGGCCTCTGGGAGGTGCAGCGAGGGCTCGGGTCACGCCGCACACCCCGCAGGCTGACGTGCAGCGTGCTTATAGACCGTCGTGTTTCTGTGCTTACGTAGTGTAGTCAACAGTGTGTTTATATTTTATAATAAATGCTACAGGAAAAATTGCACAGTAGTTTATATTATAAAAGCAAATAGCTAACTGTAACTTTTTTTCTTTCAGAATTTAAATGAATATGTTGAAGCATTAATTACCTTGAAGCAAAAAATTATTAACACAGAGTGAGTATGTTTCTGTGTCTTTGGCTGGACTCCGTGAACCTGACGCATCAGCTGGAGCAGGGGGCGGTCGGTGGTGCTCGCGCCCTCCGTCTGCCGGTGGACCCGGGGCTGCTCCCTGGGGCCCGGCTGGGCTGTGGGTGACGTGGAGCCCTGCGGGGCCTGGTGTTCCGGGAGCAGAGACTTCTGTTCTCTGGCCACACCGAGTGGCTTGCAGGAGCTTAGCTCCCTGGACCCCTAGGGACTCCCCCGTGCTCTCAGACCTTGCAGCAGAGCTCAGGGACTACGGAAGAACTTTTGCTAAACTGGGAGTTTTTAAAATTCTAAAAGCCGCTTTCTGTCTTTAAACCTGCTTAGCTCTAGGCCCTGATAGATTTCCTCAGGGAAGTTCATGGTCATGGTGTGAGATTGTTTTTTCAATCCTTTAAATGTCATATATCAATGTAATGCTTTTAAGGAATTTAAGGTGTATAGGTCAAAAGGGAGATACCAAAGGAAAAATCACTTAAAAAATTGTTCAGTTGTAAGTATTAGGAACATTTTGAGCAGTCTGTTCATTACTAATACTTGTTTTCTGTCAAGCTGATAGCAATAATTTAGAGACAGCTTTGTAACTTTCCCTGAAGTGTAGAAGAGATCCTTATAAAAAGAAATTTCACTGAATATTGGCCCCATTTTAATATTCTTATTTGTCTTTCCCATGTTGTTTCTCGGCTCTTGCTATTCTTAACAATCTGCATGTGTTTCTGGACTGTGTCCTGGAAGTTAGGCGCTGTGAAGCGCAGACTGGTGGTTGATCGTAAGGAGTGAACTAAACTAGTGGATCTGTAGTTGTTGAGCTCTCGCCGTGAGAAAGCACGCTCAGGCAGAGCGCCTGTAACCTGCCTCGTGGCTAGGGTGCCGTTCCTCAGGTGAGGAAGGGGCCTCTGGGAGGTGCAGCGAGGGCTCGGGTCACGCCGCACACCCCGCAGGCTGACGTGCAGCGTGCTTATAGACCGTCGTGTTTCTGTGCTTACGTAGTGTAGTCAACAGTGTGTTTATATTTTATAATAAATGCTACAGGAAAAATTGCACAGTAGTTTATATTATAAAAGCAAATAGCTAACTGTAACTTTTTTTCTTTCAGAATTTAAATGAATATGTTGAAGCATTAATTACCTTGAAGCAAAAAATTATTAACACAGAGTGAGTATGTTTCTGTGTCTTTGGCTGGACTCCGTGAACCTGACGCATCAGCTGGAGCAGGGGGCGGTCGGTGGTGCTCGCGCCCTCCGTCTGCCGGTGGACCCGGGGCTGCTCCCTGGGGCCCGGCTGGGCTGTGGGTGACGTGGAGCCCTGCGGGGCCTGGTGTTCCGGGAGCAGAGACTTCTGTTCTCTGGCCACACCGAGTGGCTTGCAGGAGCTTAGCTCCCTGGACCCCTAGGGACTCCCCCGTGCTCTCAGACCTTGCAGCAGAGCTCAGGGACTACGGAAGAACTTTTGCTAAACTGGGAGTTTTTAAAATTCTAAAAGCCGCTTTCTGTCTTTAAACCTGCTTAGCTCTAGGCCCTGATAGATTTCCTCAGGGAAGTTCATGGTCATGGTGTGAGATTGTTTTTTCAATCCTTTAAATGTCATATATCAATGTAATGCTTTTAAGGAATTTAAGGTGATATATCATGTGTGTGTACGTGTGTTTAATGAATTAAATGTAAATTTGTTGCAAGAAGCCTAGGAAGAAAGGTGCCTTGTACATTTTGAAACATTGTTGTAACATAATATTTTTTCCAGCCTGAAAAAGTAACATGACTCTTTTCTTTGTTGCAGTAATTTGTTAACAGAGTATCAGAAGAAATGTGATGATATCCTTTTACTGGCTTTTTTCCTTTGAATTTTTTTAAGAGTGTGAAGAAACGTGAGGCTTTTCATAGTTACCCTTTGGGAAGCCATGTTTACAGGCTCAGAGTAGGAAGTGCCTCTGAGCGTGCAGTGAGTGAGCAGCCGTCTTCCGTTCGTTCTGAACACGTGCTTAGTGGTCGAGGCTGCTCGTCCCTTTGCTATAGAGTATGTTTTGCTTTTGTTCTTGATTTTGATTTCCTTAGGGTGTGGAAGCTTTTTAAAGCGTAAGGCCTTTTCAGCTGCGCTGTAGACATGGCCTTTGTCTTTTAGGGTTAGGAGTGATGTGAAGCTGAGTCTGGCACCCTGAGAGCGTCGGGGGATTTCTGTAAGAAGTGCACTGTGGGACGATCAGAGTGTTGGAAGAGTTACTGTGGTTGACTCGGCTTGTGACTGGTAGAGAATGAATGAATGCACCCCAAGCCCCAGTGTCCTTTTGTATCCGCAGCACAGCCTTGGGCCCTCAGCCCGCGCGGCTCAGGAGCCGTTGGAACGCCTGGCGCGGGGCGGCCTCGGTGCCTTCCCGCCGGAACGGTGTGCACGGCTGCTCCTCCCCCGTGCTCACACTCAGCGGAGCTGAGCCTCTCCTGGGACAGCGGAGCACGGGGGCCCGGCCGCGGCCCCGCAGCTCCAGCCTCCGTGAGGAGCGCATGCTGTTGCTCGGTGTGGGCCGTGCCCGGAGGCCTGCTTCCACGTGGCGTCTGGCGCTCCCGAGCTCGCGTGTGGGCACTCGTCACGGGGGTGTGTGGGTGTCATCACACCGGATCCGTGTGGTTGGAGTAATGACATCAAGCATTTTGCTGTCTTTTTAAAGGTATCTGAACCTTTACATTTAAAAAAACAAAACAAACAGGTCTCTGAGGATCTCCTCTCGTGCTCTAGTTACTGAAATTCTGTTTGACGGTTAGTCTGCGCTGTGGCAAGAGTAACACCTTTGGGTTTGAAAGCTCTGTGGAAACAGCACCGTCAGCGCCTTCAGTTCGCAAAGCAGGGAGACAGGCAGTTAACTCCAGTATTAGGAGAATGTGAATTCATTGTAGCCTTTCTGGAAGAAACGGCGTGAACTTACTGAGGCAGTGACAAATGTAATCTAGCAAGAAAATTATTGATTGACTCTTCCAAAATGTGTTAAGATTTTAAAAATCACAGTCATTAGAATAATTTATTAAAACTGATGTCTTGATTATTCTTGAATTCCCTTCTGTAATGGGGTAATCTGCTTCCGCCTCAACTACTAGTAAATACAGATTTTTTTTTTTTTTTTTAATAAGCACACCTGACATTTGCTCCCGGGGTGGTCGTCTGGCCTGCGGGGTGCAGGTGTTTGCTCAGCAGCCCAGGGGGCCAGGGCTGCACTTGTTTGCTTCAGCCTCTTGTGCGACTGGACCGCTCTCGCTTTTGTGTCATTCAGACCGTTTTGTTGTTTTATTAGTTTCTCCTTCGACAGGACAGAAAAGTAGATTTTATTTCATCAGAACGTTTTTGCCTTTTTCTTTCTTGTAAAGACTGCGGTAATTCAGGACAAATAAAATACACTGCTAACTCTTGAGAAGTTGACTTTCTCGTAGAGGAGGCTGCAGATGTGTTGTGCCAGCTGATGTTTTTATGCTGTGATGTGAGGGTCGGCTTTTCCAGGAGGTGAAACTTGAAGGAATGGCTTCTTGCTGTCATAGAACGTTGTGCTGGCAGCATGGTGGGAAATGAGAGTATCAGCCTGTGCAGACTGTAAAAGTGAGAGGTTTTCCAGATTTTGCATTCTCTCTGTATGTTTTTCTCATTGCTCGTTAAATGCATATGTGTATTTAATTCATTGAATATTTATATTCATTAGACATGTATACACACAGTAAGCTACTTGCTGTCATCTGTCGTATGTGTGTATGATTGTGGTCAGCACGCAGCTCTTGCTTGCTGGAACTGTGCTCTGGACCCTGAGAAGGAGAAGGCAGGGTGTTTGAGTATTCTGATACACACAGAACTCAAGACAGCTTTCACTAGTTGCACACTGCTTTGTCCTTATTCTTAGAGTGTCATATTAATCATACGGTTAGTTAAGACTCTTTTAATGTAGAGAAGTATATATTTGACTTACGGTAATGTTATAAATAGGAATAACTTGGTAAAAAACTTGATCATGTATTATAGATGGAGCTTCAAATGCTGTTTTCTAGGAATTCTGACCTTGCCTCTGTGTGTGTGTGTGTGTGTGTGTGTGTGACCACAGGTTGTTACAGTTTTAACATGAGTTTTATCTTCAGACAGAACCAGTAGACAAAGTTGTCCCAGTTTTCTTTAACAGGGTTTACAGCTGCAGTTTGCAAGAAGGTAAGCAGCCTGTTTTTATGGTGCATTTGGGCTGGGCCTTTATTAGACTAGATGTCTACACAGATTCAACCATATACCACAGAGAATTGACCCATTATATAGGCTTTTTTGGGGTGATTATTATAAAAGATTTACATTTTTCTCACTATTAAACTGTCTAAATGAATTTCTTACTGAGGTCTTGAATTACAGCCTAGCGTTTGATTCTGCAGTAACTTTTACTGGCCACTTGGCCACTGAGGTGAAGCTGATTGCCTTCAGTTACTGTTGTCACCGTGGATTGGACAGTTGCATGTGGTTGTTTACCATGTATACTTTAAACACTTTTAAATAATCTGGCTTAGAATTTACTAGTGTTGCATGTTCTGATTCCATTTATCAGTTAGAAAAAGGCAAAGAGTGGTTACACAGTGAATCACAAAGTTGCCGGTCATTTTCTTTAAACCTGTGGTGGTGAGTTCAGGGTGGGAAGAGCTGCGCTGCTTGGCAGGCTGCCCCGTGTTCTGGGCTCCCAGCTGCTGGCAGCCTCTGGTGCTCGCTTCTCAGACAGCTGTTGGCGTGCTTTTATTGGAAATAGAGTCATGTCGAGAAACAAAAGGTGACATGTAAATGATTTTGATATTTAAAAATGCAAAATTAGAAATGCCCAAATGAATGCAATGCATTTAGAAAGAGAGATTCTTTTATTTCTTTTTGGTTTTAGTTAGAAATAACACTGAAGCTCAGCAGTAGGCGTGTTGAGCAATCCACTGTGGCTACATCTCCTCCTAACATGAGTGCTCTGTCCGTCTGCAGGGAGAACAGCACTCTGCATCACCAGGTGGAACAGATGCTCCAGAAGATCTCTCCTCTGCAGAGATGTCAGGAGGAGCTGGGGTTTCTGAAAGCCGAGCTGGAAGAGAAAAAGGTACCTGCTGTGATTTTCCGACAAAGGTTTACCTAAAGTAAGGTCCACTTATTTTCCATCTCTGGGATGTGGGGGCATCCCGCATCTTCATGGAGGACGTGCATCACGCTGCCTGGAGCCTGTGAGCTGGCTGACCGCCGGCCCGGCCCTTGGTGGTGGCTGGTAGTCACTGGCGCGGCACTGCGCTCACCACTTACGCTTTGGAGAGAGGCAGCAGAGGGACCCGGTAGCTGTGAGTGCACGTGGCTTTATGAGTCCTGCAAGGCTTGCTTCTTCCTCTTTTTCTTGGTGTATGTGTAAGATAACATGCAAAAGTTCAAGCCTGAAACGAGAGAAATTGGGTTCTCCATCTCAAAATCCAGTTACAGGAAGAATTCTGTAAAGTTTTTGTTTTAAAATAAAAGTTGTGTTACTCTGCTGGAGCCCTGGGAGAGAATGCATGGCCCTTACAGATGAAAAGCGCCAGAGCCAGCAGGTCGGTGCTCAGCCTGGACCAGGGCGGCCCGGCTGGCCGCGCCGGCTCCGGGCGCCTCTGCCCGCTGGAACCCGTGCCTCTCCGTCTGCAGGTCACGTGGGCACCCCTCTGCAGTGTCCTGCTGTAGCAGGGATCGGTTTTCCTATTTGTAAGGAAGTCTTTACTGTCCGTTTAGCTGTGTGGTGGGAGGTAAACAGAAGCCGTCTCGGCTCTGGGTTACGCGCTGTGTCGTCAGCCGTGCCTGGAGGAGACGCGCGGGCGTGGAGTCAGCGCTGAGCGATAGCCCTGAGCAGCCACTGCTCTCCTGTGACTGTCCAAGAATTCCTCAGCTTCTGGATCCTCCCGCCCCTCCTCTGTGAGCAGGGGGCCTCAAGCCCGTGTCTCTGAGCTCTGGCGACAGAAGAACTATGCACGTTGTACTGTGTGATCAGGCTCAGGACGTGTCTTTCCCATTCCACGGTGCCTGTAGGGCATGCCGATCCCCCCAGCTCTCATTAAATACAGTGATTTATATTCGTGCGCAGTGGTCCTAATTGTCGTTCAGTTGTTTGGTCACGTCCGACTCTTTGCGACCCCACACGCTGCAGCCAGCAGGCCCCTCTGTCCGGGCTTTCCCAGGCAAGCATCCTGACGGGGGCTGCCGTCTTCCCCTCCAGGGGATCTTTCCAGCCCAGGGGTTGAGCCTGCCCCTCCGGCAGGTGGATTCTTCACCTTGGGACCACCTGGGGAGACCGGTGGTAACGATAGCTTATGTTTATTAAGCTCTAACATCGCTTTAGGATTTGCTGAATTATAGTTACTTGAGACAGAAATATTAGCTGTATGATATTGCTAAGATTTCGAATTATCGTAGTAAAAGTTCTATAGCTCTGTCTGTCTAGACCGTTAGTCATGTCACCTCTGTTGAGGATCTGGTTATATCTGATAAAATGTTCAGTGAAACATGCTTTTGTTTCTTGCCTAATCATATTTGTTCATTTGGTTTATTTCATTCTTTTAAGTGATGATCATTTAGCTCAACAAGGTCATAATTGGTTATCATCGATGGTCAGTGACTTTCAAATTTGTAATATATATATATATAATATCTTTTTTAGAGTTCTCTCAAGTTGTATCAGGATACTCATCAGGAATACGCTCGTGTGAAGGAAGAATGCCTGAAAACGGATGCTCAGTACGTGTTTAACAATTGCTGTGCAGATAGGGTTTCCAGCTTTGAAAATGTCTAGTGTTTAACAGAGCAGCGGTGCTCTTCTGTCTGGGTTGGGTGATCTTGACCTCGACTCTTGACCTGGCTTCCGCATCTCTGGAGAGTACGCTTGGGTCGCAGGGCTGGTAGGAGGGTGCCCCGGCCTGTGGCAGGGTGGGCAGCGCCTTGACGTCTGCAGGTGTGGCGGCGGGCGCGTCTGTGCTGTGCTCCCAGAGAGAGCGCGGCGACTGTCGCCGTGCCGGTCCGGGCCCTTCCGCAGAGGCCGTGCGGGCGGGCGTGTGTCCCACTAGCAGAGGCTCCTCCACGGCGGCGCCCGCCGGTTGTGCTGACGGCGGCTCCTGTGCTCACGTCCCTCCCGGAGCTCCGCAGATGGCAGCTCTGGGCAGAGGCAGCGTCCCGCACCTCAGAGACCATCTCGGGGCATCCTGCCTGCGCCCCCGCAGACCTCCGCCTAGAGCAGGGGGCTCTCTGGCCGCCGCCTCCCGCAGCACAGCCGCGTGGCTGCGCCCGCCAGGCCTGCCCCTCGACGGTGCCTCCGCTGATCGCCGGACGAGCTGGACCCGCCAGCGTGGCTTAGACGCGGCCCGTCGAACGCCGCTCTGTTCCCCCGGGGACGCGGGGGCTGACCGCTGCGGCGCGCGCCCCCCTTCAGAGCCGGCCTGGAGCGCCCAGCGGGCGGGGCGACGCTTGGCGGGCGTCCTTGTCATGAGATCTCAGTAGTTTAAACAGCATATTTCACCAATTGTAAAGTTGTAATATATGTTTTACGTCAATCCGTTTCTGTGTAACCATTTTAATATCTGCATTATGTTCTCAGGAAGAAGAAACTGGAAGCCAGAGTGAAGAAGCTGGAAGGTAAGCGCGCGGCCCTCCCCAGCGGAAGGGAGGCGCGGCCTCTGTGCCAACGCCGGGCGGCGGTGGGCGAGACGGGCGGAGGGGTCCTCCCTGGGGGGCGTTGGGGGCCCATGAGGAAGCAGCGTGGGCCCTGCGGCCTCTGGTGACGGGACAGCCGTGGCCGCGGATGCGCGCGTCCTGGGAGCGCCCAATCCCAGCGCGCCCACCTGGTCCCTGTGGAAGCAGCGGTCGCGGAGAGGGCTGCCTGTGGAGGGTGCCTTCGCGGGCCTTCCTGGTGAAATCGGTGGTTGGGAGGAGAGGACACTCCTTTCAGTGCTTAGAAACTTGGCATGTTTGGATGGGCACGCCTCCCTCGTGACCATCCAGAAATTTCTGTGAGCTTCCTGCCCCGGGGCTTTGTGCTTTGTCTCTGACCCCCCACTCCCGCCGTGTCTGGGCCGGCCGCGGGCTGCGCTGGGCCGGCCGCGGGCTGCGCTGAGCCGGCGGCGGGCAGGCGCCACCAGGGGTCTACCCGGGCCTCCTGTGGCAGCCGGGAGCCCTTTTAGGAGTTGAATTCGAGATCCTTTCTTCTGTTGCTTTCCCCCTTCATTGAGTGGTTGCGGTGTGGGGGTAACACCAAGCAGAGACGGGGATCTCGTCCGCCCCTCCCCGGCCCCGCTGCTCTCGCCCCGCGTGGGCTGGGCTGCTCTCTCGGCTTGGGGCTCAGTGACCCCGTTGGCCTGGTCGTCACACTGTGAAGCGTAGTTCATTCACAGCATCGCGTTGATTTCTGGTGTGCAGCACAGCGACGCAGCTGTACATATAGAGGTTTTTTTAATTTTGGTCTCTTTTTTATTATTGGTCCTTTATTTACTTATTTTCATCCATCTTTATTCTTTGGCCTGTGTGGGCCTCCCACTGCAGTGGCCTCTCTCGTTGCAGAACACCGGCTCTGGGCGCATGCGCTCCAGAGCACTGGCTCCTAATTGGACACGTGGTCCAGCCACTCCGTGGCACGTGGAATCTTCCCAGGCCAGGGATCGAACTGGTGCCCCTTGCACTGCAAGGCGGACTCTCTACCCACTAGACCACCAGGGAAGCCCTCCCACTAGAGATTGACTTTAGCTCTCGGGGCTGTTTGGTAGGCCCTTGGTGTCCGTTCTGTGCCCACCAGTTTGTGCATGCTAACCCCAGACTCCCCCCGCCTCCCTTCTCCATCCGCCTTGGCCACCATGAGTCTGTCGAACGGTTTATTTTCATTCTGAGCATGAAGTGAGAATTTGAATAGACGTTGCTGAATATATTTCCAGTCATTAACTTGGCTAAATTGAGCCCAGTGTTTCAGACTTCAGCTCTAAATATTTCGGTAACAACTTTTCCTCTGATATGGTTGTTGAACAAACATGTCTGTGGGCACAGCGTCACCGTGTGGCTTCTCGGCATGACCTTCCCTGGCCACGAGTGAGCACATGTCTATTGAAGGGCGGTTTTTTAAAGCTGTCTAAAAGTGCCTCTGAGATTGTATGAAGCTTTTACACAAACTTTTTGCATATTTTCCATGTGACAAAAACACGTTTCTAGTAAGTGATAGGACGTAGAAATCAGGTAAAGCAGCACGCGGGTTTGTTGGAGGAGTCGGGAGAGGACTGTTTCTGGGGTGTCTGCAGGGGTCTACTCTGTGGCAGTCGTGTGTGAACACAGCAGAGGCGGCCAGTACCGGTCAGGGTCTTCGTAGCTCATGGGAAGCATTGGGCACTTAGAGCCAAGAACTCGAGTTCACGCCGCGCTCCCGGTGGCCAGGAGAGCTGCACAGCCGCCTTAGGAGGACGCCTGTGATAAAGACATGGGGCCTTGGCGTGGGCCGGCCTGGGGCAGGGGCTCCAGGCAGGGGGTCAGCAGGCCGCGGAGACTGGAAAGGCTGTCCCCGGGGGAAGGACAGGGTCCGCGCGCCGCTGGGCAGGGTCACACCGCTGCCCCTCTGAGGCGGGGTGCTCCTGAGTGTTGAGCAAGGGGGCCACAGCCCTCCCTCGGTGGGTCTTGTCATTGGCCTGTCGCCTGGCCGGAGGGTCTGGGTTGTCCTCTTTCCGGATGGGAGAGGATCCTTAGGGCCTTTGCCAGTTTTTTGGTTTTGTAGGTAATAGTTTCATCAGAAGTGTTCCTGCATTTGTCCCCGACTCCAACAGAATACTGAAAGAACAGTATTTGCAAAATGTGTTTCAAATTTGAAGAAGTAAGAAAAGCTCTCAATAGGTTGCTTATTTTAAGTATTTCATTAATGGTAATTATAAATCTGGTAAATTGTTTTTCTGTCACGTCACTGTCCTTTTCATATAAAGAGGCTGCCGTCAAGCAAACTCAGGACTTCAAGCAACTAAGGAATGAGAAGAAGATACTTGAAAAGGAATTCAAGAAGACACAGGTAAGAGATCACAGCGGGGCACGCCTGTGTTCAGTCCCTCGCGCCAGGGCTCCCCACGGCCTCTCTCAGCGCAGAGGGGCCCCGTCATGCAGAGGCGGACACACGGCCCCGCGTGAGGGCCGCAGTCGCTGCCCCGAGGCCGCCCCTCCGTCCCGTCCGCAGCAGCTGCCCTCCCGTATCCTCTGCAGACACTGCTTCTGCTTTGTTTTCACAGGAAAGGCTCGATGAATTTTCTAAGCAGAAAAATGAAAAGGGTGCGTATTCAGCCAGTGCTTACTTTAGCATACTGTTTTGACACACGTTACTCTGTTTTAACTGTTTTTCCCCCCATTTTAGAGTTGAGACATATTGGGACACAAATTTCAAGTGATTCTCATGGAAGCATCGATAAAAGTGAGTGTGCTGCCCTGGAGGTACCTCTGTGCCTTGCGTGCGTGGTGGGAGGGGCTGCTCGTTACTCTGACCTGGAACTGGGGGCCTCCAGGGCTGGGAAACCTTCCTCGTTGGAAGGGGCCGCCTCCAGTGTCCTGTCTTCGTCAGGCCTGTCACCTTGCTGTCTGATCAGCTAATCCCGTGAATGAGAGTCAGAGAGCAGCATTTGGAAAAGGGAAGCAGGGAAAGACTTTGTAATACATACACAGAGCTTCCTCATTAGGTTACATACATTCTGCCAAGTTAGTGCTAGGGTTTTTAGGTGCCAGGTACATAAAAGAGGTTAAAGCCAGGCAGGGAGAGTGGAGTCAGAGCCCCGAGGGGTGTTTGTGGCAGACAAGGGTGTGGGCGAGCCGGGGGCTTGTGGGGGAGTAGGGGCTCCGGGAGCAGGCCGCCCGCGGTCCCCTCCTGAGCCACTGTGCCCGCCGCCTCGTCGCACGAGACGGGGCTCTGGGGGTCATGTCAGTGTTTCTACTTGCCATGGGGCCCCTGGCCACGTGCTTCCCTTCTTGTGTTTTCATTCCCGTTTTTGAAAGCAAGTTTATGAATTTCTGCTCTGCCTACCTCAGACTTTTTTGATAGAATTTCAAAGTGATAAATAAGTAAATAGTGGAATTTTCTTGTCACTGATGTTTTTTCCAAATGAAAATGATTAAAAACACTTTGTTTTGTACGAGTCCGTGGTGTCTCTTCTCTTCGGAGGTCTCTGAGCTTTCTTTTTTTCCTGTATTTTTTTTTTGGTCCATATCTCAAGGCTTCAGACACACAGTGGACAGGTTTCCGGTGCCTGGGCCCTGATGCCCTGTGGGTCACTCTCACGGATATGTGATTCCGTGTGTCTCCAGCTCTCCTTCCTGCTCCAAGGTGTGGAGACCAGAGAAGGCGAGGGCTGGGCAGTGCCGGGCTTTGCCAGCGGCTGGTCCGCTGCCGAGTGTGGCCGGCTCTGTTTTGGAATCAGCCGTTTGCAGCCTCACTGCGTAAAACGGCCTTCGTCCCTTCCATAGATGCTCACCAGCCTCACGTCCTCAGTTTTTGTCAGAGAACTACTCACTAGTTTTGCTAGAACTAGTCAGATGGGTTTGTTTGTTTGTTTGTTTGTTTGTTTTTTAGTGTATCCTTGCTGTGAGGGAAAGGATATTGTTTGTTTTCCTTTTTGCAGCGAAACAAAGTCTTTAGGCTTCTGCGGATAGTTTGGCTGTGGCCGTGGTGGCTTTGTTCCCAGTGCTTGAGCACACCTCCGCTCTTCTCTCTGTCAGTGCTTGACTTCCGGGAGAGACGATGAGTTAGAGCAGTGGGCTGGGTCCCTTCTGAAAAGACGCTCTGAGTCCCGTTGGCCTGCTTTTCAAAATCCAGTAAAAATGGCAGAAAATAGAAAAAGAAAAGAATAGTTAAAAGGGCTAACAGTTGTTGAGGAAGGCGTAGAGCAGATGGTGGCAAGTGGTGATCAAATGCCAAGTCATAGAGAAGTGAGCAGGCCTCCAAAAGCAGGTTTTCACTGCAGGAGCCCGCGCGTCCCCAGATGGAGGGTGGGGGAGTGGGGAAGGAGCAGTGGGGGCGGAGGAGTCGTGCCCAGTGACAGGAAGTGGGGAGGCCTGCAGGCTGTCCCCAGGCTTTGGGCCAGGTGTGGTTCGCTGAAGAGTAGGACGTGGGAGGCTCCAGAGGGGGTGCAGACGTCAGAAGGTGGGCTTGTTCCTGCTCCTTTGAAGGACAGCAGCTCCTGTTTCCAGAAAGGGAGATATTCGTGTACGCCCTGTGGGCCCTCACGGTCCTCGTGGACAGCCACCCTCGCTCTGCCGCCCTCCCTCTGAAGGCAGGGCCTGCAGGTTCATGCACTTGAACCGGAGGACGAGCTCTAGAAACGGAGGCTGGAGAACGGTCCTCAGGGGGTGAGAGATGCTCACCTAAAACCGAGGAAGAGCAGTGACAGGAAAGAAGACAGCAGGCTGGAGAGGAAGTCGTCCCTGTTGGGACAGTGCTAAGGCTTGAGCAGGAGGTCGTCCCTGAGGAAACAGTGTTAAACTGTGAGTAAGAAGAAGCTCTGAGCAGGACGTCCTCCCTGAGGAGACGGTGTTAAGTCGTGAGCAGGAAGAAAACATGAACAGTTGAAATCCTGTCCCTGGAGAACGCCTAAGAATGTAGCCGTAGGCTGCTGCTGCGACATCTCAGTCGGGGTCCTTAAATATTAGGAATGGGAGTGTAGAAGTAAACGCACTGGAAAGGCTGGGTTGTGGAGTGGACGCGTAGAGATGGCCGTGGTGAACCAGGGGTGCCCTCGTGGCTGCCTCTGAGAGTGGTGTGCAGAGAGGAGGGGTGAAGGGTCTCAGGGGACTGAGCCTCCGCAGGGTAGAGCCAGCTGTGGGCGTCGTGGCCCGGGGCCCAGGAGAGGACAGAGCCGAGCTCCAGGGACAGAGCTTCCCGAGAGAGAAGAGCCTCCCAGCCGCAGAGCGTGGTTTTACCTGCGGCCTCCATGCCTGACTGGTTCAAAGGAAATGCACGTAAGATCAGATGAAACAAAGATTGAATAGACGAGGTAGGTAAAGAAATTCTGAGCAAATTCTAGCTTGAAAGCACTCACATAAGGCAGAAAAGTAGTTCACGCCTAGAAATGAACTTACCTGGATTCAGAGGAACCATCTAGAGTGGTCATTGGTAAAGGTACTGCTCCCGTGACCTTCAGGCATAAACCGCGTTAGGTGAAGTGCTGCTGTGGAGGGGAGAGCCGAGTGTGTCTTCGTGAGGGAGCCCAGCGTGCTTGTTAGGAGCAGAGAGTCAAAGCAGACCAAGCAGGAGACGTCGCTGGAACCGTAGCTGCAGGATGGGTGCTGTGCTCTCCAGCCACAGACGGGGTTCCTTCAGCAACTTTTCAGATGGGTGTAAAAGCCGATGCTTTGCCAAATGAAAGGCTCCAATCTGAAATTAAGGTGTAGATACTTCAGAAGATATTAATAACAATCTCTCCCACCTCCTCCCTGAAACACTGATGGCTGAATACACATAATGAACAAACCACTCTTGAATAACCGAAAAAATAAAACTGAAGTACTGCACTGTTTTGGAAATAGACAAAAATAAGACAGTGTTTATTAAAATCTTTGACACATTGCCAGTATTGTATTTAATGAGTGATTGATGGTCTTAAGTGATGTTATGACAGAGGAGTTACAGAAAATGAAGCAAGAATTCCAGAAAATAAATGACGTAATAAGTTAGGAAATACAACAGAGGCTTAAGGAAAATAGAAGGAAGGAATTGGTGAAGATAGAAACATAAATTAATGAAATAAGAAACAAAGAAGTTAATTTAAAACTAATAGGTGGGACGTCCCCCGTGGTCCAGTGGGTAGAGTCTGCCTTGCAGTGCAAGGGGCACTGGTTCGATCCCTGACCTGGAAGATCCCACGTGCAGTGGAGCGGCTGGACTGGTGTGTCCGATTACAAGCCAGCACCCTGGAGCGCATGTGCCCAGAGCCGGTGCTCTGCAACGAGAGAGGCCACTGCAGTGGGAGGCCCTCATAGGCCAAAGAACAAAGATGGATGAAAACAAATGATGACTTAGAGGCCAAAAAAAAATTAAAGAAAAAACTAATACGTGAACCTTTGCAATGCTGGTGAAGCTGGCAGCTCTTTGGCAAAGCTGGTCAGGAAAGGAAGGCACAAAAGCCTAATAGCACCAGGATTAAGAAAGCTATGAAACTACATTTGGAGAATTTCTTAAATGGACTGTTTTGGAGGAAAACATACTCAGATTGACACAGACTAGTTGTTGAAATCCTGAATAGAGAAATAACCCAGAAGAAATTTTTAAAATGTACTTAAAGATCCAGTACCATGGAAGATCTACATGGCTTGCAGGTGAGCAGGCCTTCAGTGAAAAACTGATGCCTTTGTTATTATTTTGTTTTAGAGCTTAAAAAATACAGACTGCTCCCTTGCTTGTTCTTATAGACGAGCATAACTGTGCCAAAACTAATTAAGAATAGTGTGCATACATGTCCTCAGGACCCAGAACTCTGACACTTTGGAATAAAGCGAAAATTTTGAGAGTTTGCATCTGTGAGTAATTTAGAATACAGACCAACTGTGACTTAGGATTTGTCTCAGAAATACAACAGCTGGTTAAGAGAAATGTAGTAGGATCATCTCCACTTAGCACCCATTCTTCATATTCCCCCCCAAAAAAGCAAGGTAATAGTAGAAAAAAGCACCCTGAACTTGAGAAAGGTGAAACTCTGAGAGTATGGTCATTGCTGTCCGAAACAAGGCAGGCCTCCTCTGCCCTCCATCCCTTCTGTGTGCTGGAGACCACGAGCCCTGTAGCCAGGCAGACGCAGAGGCTCCGAGCTGCAGGTGCTGATTAGGAGGAGTAGGGCTGTGTGGGCTGTGTTAATTCTGAACGAGGCGACTGTCTCCGCAGAGAAAGGGATCCGCCGCGCAGGGGCTCGGGCAGGTGCCGGTGCACGCAGTGCGCCCGCGCGGTGGCTCACCCTCCGTCAGAGCAGGCGGGGTAGGGACAGCGCCCTCAGAGGCCAGCAGATCATTCAGGTGTCCAGGGGAACCCCTGAAGGCCGTGTGCCTGGCTCTGTGTAGAAAACTCTAGAACCCTGAGCACACGCAGGTGCTCTGTTCCTGGATCGAAAGACTGAAGACGTAGAGACGCGAATTGCCCCCCTGTATTTATAAATACACACTCTGACACCAGATGGTGAAGGCTTGTTGGAAAGAATAGACGTCCAGAGTAATAATCTACTGTTGAGCCAGGCACATGCCTACCCAGATCTTAAAGCGTGGTTGTCAAGCTGTCGTGGCTGAGGATGCGTGCCGTCACGTGAACGCTGACGAGTCAGCAGAGTTGGAAATCCCTGCGGTGGTGTGCTCCAGGATGCCTGGCTTTTTAAAAAATTTTTGGCCTCTTTTAATTGATTTTTATTTATTTATTTATTTTCATCCATCTTCATTCTTTGGCCTGTGTGGGCCTCCCATCGCAGTGGCCTCTCTCGCTCCAGAGCTCCGGCTCGGTAATTGGACACATCGGTCCAGCCACCCCATGGCACGTGGGATCTTCCCAGGCCAGGGATCGAACCGGCGCCCCTTGCACTGCAAGGCGGTGTCCGTACCCACTGGACCACCAGGGGAGCCCCTGGATGCCTGGCTTTTGATAAAGGAGGTGCTTATCCAGGGGTCGGGGAGGTGTGTGGTTCAGCTGAGTAAGGTTTCCCCTCTAAGTCCTGAGCCACAGTGAAGGTCACTTCCTGCTCGCTGGCGATGGACAGCTGTCGCACGTCAGGCTAGAAGAAAGGAAGCAGTGCTCGGTTGGAATAGGCATAGCTCTGGTCAGCAACCTCTGTTGAGAATAGAGGAGTAACTTTTTTTCTTCTTTTTTAAGGTTCCTTGTTTGCTGCTAGGGTGTACGTAATAAGCAGGGATCTGGTCAGGTCATTTAAGCAAAGGGGATCACAGTATTTGGAAGCAGGCTTTTGGGTAGGTTAATCACAACGTAGATAAACTACTTGATCATAGAATTTTGAAACTTGAAAAATAAATGCACCGCACACACAGTGACTGGCTGATTTGGTTCAGGAGGGTCAGAGATGCCCAACTTTCAAACCTCTGTAATTCTGCCCTGCGTGTCCTGGTCCTGTTGCTGTGGACTTCATTTTTTACAGTGATGTGGTTTTCCGTTAAATACGGCTGACCTGTTCCCAAATTTGTGATTTCTTAGAGATGTTTTCGTTTGAGAAATTGGTCTTTTTAGCCTCGCTAGAACCGGGTTAAGGATTTCAGAGTTTTCAATAAAGTATTCAGTTCAATAACTTTAAAGCGTAGCAGAAGGCTGAGGCGGCCTGAAATTGCCCAGTCCTTGATGCTGTGTTTTCCATTAAGTGGTGAGTTGCGTGGCTTGTGTTTTTATGCATATTTGACACAAACTGTTCATCGTGATTTTTTATTTTTACGAATGTTGCTTTGAAACATTTTGGGGAAATTGTCTTCTGTATGTTAAACTCACATTGAAAGGATAGTTAGATATTCTTAATATTATGTGACTGATTAGACCTGTCTTAGTTCCAGTTTCCTTTGCCTTTCAACTTCAACCGGTGATTCTTAACTGCTTTAGGAGATCAGACCCCTTTGAAAACAGTTTACGGAGATTCCAAAGCTTTCAGCTCTCTGTGGAGGTGGATGCTTCTGTCCGTGTGTCTGCTGATGTGGGTAATCTCTCTCCCTTTCCAGAGGTTCACGCGCACACATTTTTGTCTCCTCATTTGCCCTTGAGGTCATTATCTTCCAAGATCCGAGGAGCCTCTGAGTGAAGCCCCGCGGTCTCAGAGGGGTCTTCGGGTGGCCTCGTGGAGGGAGGGGACGCTGTTGGTTCTCGTGGCCTCCGTGGAGCCTGCTCTCCTCTGCCGGTCATTCTGGCTGGGCTTCCTCCCTGTTCTCCCTAGTCGCGTGTGGGACACAGAGACCAAAGACTGATGTGTGCTGCGCATGCGTGATGGTGATAAAGGCCTTTGACAGCAAGCAGATTGGGTCTTTTGACTCCTCCCCTGTCTACACCTCATCCTCCAAAAACTCCAAGCTGGTATGCAGCCTTCAGTCACTAGGGCGTCACACTGGGAGCCGACTGAACGGTGTGCAGGGACCGAATGAGGGGAGGATGCTGTAAGTTGCCTGGTTTTCTAACTCCTAATGAGCCTCAGCGTCTCAGGAGGCAGCCTGAGCCCCACGACGTGCCGGTGACCTGCGCTCTCTTCCGCAGGGCGGGTGAAGCTGCTGCTGCGGGAGCTGTGGGTGTGTCTGAACGCCGCGCCCGGGCCGCCCGGCGAGGGCCGCCCGTGGGTCCCAGGTGAGCAGAGCCCGGAGCTCCACGCGCACAGGCGGCCGCTGTGCTCGCTGGGGACGCCGGGTGCCTTCAGCTTTTTGTTTGTTTGTCTTTAAATTTTACTTATGCATTTATTTATACTATTTGCTTATTTACTTTTGGCTATTCTGGGTTTTCACTGCTGCCACAGGCTCTTCTCTCTCGTTGAGGTGAGCAGGCTTCTTGTTGCGGTGACTTCTGTTGTGGAACTCGGGCTCTCGAGCACACGGGTTTCAGTAGGTGCAGCCCGTGGGCTCCGTAGTTACGGCTCCCAGACTCTAGAGCACAGGCTCCGTTGTGGCTCATGGGCTTAGTTGCTCCACGGCATGTGGGATCTTCCTGGGTCAGGGATTGAACCTGCGTCCTCACCACTGAGCTACCAGGGAAGCCCTGCCTTTAGCTTGAACATCTCCTGAATGTCACTTTGAAAGAGTGAAACAAAACTACTGTAGGCACTTGTGATCTTAAAAAAGTGTGGCTTCCAGTGAGAGCCACTTCGTCAGGGGAGACCCCTGGGAACTGGAGGGCTCTCGGGTGAGCGTGGCGGGCCCTGTGGAGGCCGGGCAGCACCGTTTCCATTTCCTCTCATGTCACCTCCCTCCCTGGGCCCCGGTGCATTTGGCGGCCATTCTTCCCTCCGTGGACCTCCCCTGGTGGCTCAGATGGAAAATACAGATGGAAGAGCCTCTCTGCAGTGGGGGAGGCCTGGGTTTGGCCCCGGGGTCGGGAAGATCCCCTGGGGAAGGGACTGGCAGCCCACGCCGGCGTCCTCGCCTGGAGAGTCCCGTGGTCAGAGGAGCCAGGCGGTGACTGCTCGTGGGGCCACGAGGAGCTGGGCACGCCTGAGGGCCAGGCGCGGCCACTCCGACCGTCTTCTTCCCTTGCTGCCCCTGGTCTGACCGGTGTCCTTCCCTTCTCTCCTGACCTGTCTGGGGAAGCTGAGTCCTTCAGTGGAGAGGCTGTTGGCTGCGGGCTGCTTCCGGTGTTGGGGCGAGGCCGTGGCTCTTCCGCAGGAGCCCCGGTGCTGTGCAGCGAGAGCGGCGCCTCGGCCTTTTCCTGGGGCCCGTGCCCCGCGATCGCGGTGGGCGGTGGTGGCGGCTGGGCTCCTCTTGTCGCGTCCTCCCTCGGTGGCCGTCCCGGGGGAGGTGCTCTGACGCCGCGCCTGCCTCTGGCCCCCGAGGGGCGCGTCTGTGGACGTGCCCCGTGTGCCCCAGTTCCCGCCTTGGCGAGGGTGGGCTCCCAGTTCCTCGTCTTCCTGCGGGCGTTCCCGGTGGCGCCTCTGGAAGGAAGAGCTGTCCTTTCCACCTTGTGCTCGCTCGTTCCCGGGCTTCTGTCCGTGTGGGCGCCCAGACGCTGTTTGGCTCTGTGCTTTGTGTTTCAGTGCTCTTGCCGTTTCTCCTGCTGCTCACAGTGCCCCAGACGCGGTCGCTGGGACCCTCCGGGTCTCTTAGACGTGTCCGCCCCGCCCTGAGGACTCGCGCAGGTCTGCTGCTGTGGGCCGCTTCGGGCTCAGCGTGCGTGCTTCCCTCCCCAGCCCGGGATCGGCCACGGCCCAGGGGCCCTGAGGCCGCCTACCAGAGGTTATTTTTGCAGCTTTCATGTATGTCCACACCTTTCAAATATGACAAGTGGCTGTGTCCAGGTAACTCCCAGGACGCTAATGTTGTCGCTAACATTGAGCGTTGCTGCTGCTTACCAAATCAAGACCCGAAGAGGACTGGGTTTCAGAGTCGTGTTTCTGTTCTGTTCTAATGTGGTGTTTCTGTGACGTGTCCGGGTCCTTCTCTGCAGTGGGGAGGCCTGGGTTTGGCCCGGGGTCGGAAGATCCCCTGGGGAAGGGACTGGCAGCCCACGCCGGCGTCCTCGCCTGGAGAGTCCCGTGGTCAGAGGAGCCAGGCGGTGACTGCTCGTGGGGCCACGAGGAGCTGGGCACGCCTGAGGGCCAGGCGCGGCCACTCCGACCGTCTTCTTCCCTTGCTGCCCCTGGTCTGACCGGTGTCCTTCCCTTCTCTCCTGACCTGTCTGGGGAAGCTGAGTCCTTCAGTGGAGAGGCTGTTGGCTGCGGGCTGCTTCCGGTGTTGGGGCGAGGCCGTGGCTCTTCCGCAGGAGCCCCGGTGCTGTGCAGCGAGAGCGGCGCCTCGGCCTTTTCCTGGGGCCCGTGCCCCGCGATCGCGGTGGGCGGTGGTGGCGGCTGGGCTCCTCTTGTCGCGTCCTCCCTCGGTGGCCGTCCCGGGGGAGGTGCTCTGACGCCGCGCCTGCCTCTGGCCCCCGAGGGGCGCGTCTGTGGACGTGCCCCGTGTGCCCCAGTTCCCGCCTTGGCGAGGGTGGGCTCCCAGTTCCTCGTCTTCCTGCGGGCGTTCCCGGTGGCGCCTCTGGAAGGAAGAGCTGTCCTTTCCACCTTGTGCTCGCTCGTTCCCGGGCTTCTGTCCGTGTGGGCGCCCAGACGCTGTTTGGCTCTGTGCTTTGTGTTTCAGTGCTCTTGCCGTTTCTCCTGCTGCTCACAGTGCCCCAGACGCGGTCGCTGGGACCCTCCGGGTCTCTTAGACGTGTCCGCCCCGCCCTGAGGACTCGCGCAGGTCTGCTGCTGTGGGCCGCTTCGGGCTCAGCGTGCGTGCTTCCCTCCCCAGCCCGGGATCGGCCACGGCCCAGGGGCCCTGAGGCCGCCTACCAGAGGTTATTTTTGCAGCTTTCATGTATGTCCACACCTTTCAAATATGACAAGTGGCTGTGTCCAGGTAACTCCCAGGACGCTAATGTTGTCGCTAACATTGAGCGTTGCTGCTGCTTACCAAATCAAGACCCGAAGAGGACTGGGTTTCAGAGTCGTGTTTCTGTTCTGTTCTAATGTGGTGTTTCTGTGACGTGTCCGGGTCCTTCCTTGGAGTGGTGCGCAGACCCTGCTGCGGGGCAGGCCCCGTCCAGGATGATTTTAGGTGGAGAAGACCGTGCTTCCTGTCGCCTTGTGCACAGAAGGCCCTTTCTCCCCACTGCTGCTGACGTCCCAGGGGCTCGAGGCCCGTCCCCATGGCGCGGACAGAGGCCTTGGCGGGCTCGCTGCTGCCCGTGGACCCAGGCGTGTCACCCCACCTCTGACTTCTCGTGTGCTCGCTGTGAGGAGCGTGTACGTCCGTGGAGTGTGTTCAGGTCGTATAGGATATTCTTTAGGCAGGGAATGGTTGCCTTTTTAAAATGTTTCTGCTTGGATTTATCACAAGCTGTTTGAACTGTTCAATTTTCTTAACATTGTAAATAAATTAATATTCACTTTTTTTCCTCTGCAGAAACCCCTGCCCAGGAAGCCCACGGAGCCACAGAGGCTGGGGAGGATGGGGTGGCCCCTGCCGCCGGGAGCAGCCCCCCTGGAGCCGCGGCTGCGCGGCCGTGCCTGGCGGAGCTGGCCATGGAGATCGAGGGCGACGCCTCGGCCCTTGAGGACCCTGGCGGGGCGGCGAGTCCTGGCGCCGGCGTTGGTGACGTGGGCTCGCGTCCGGAGGCCCCGGCGTGGAGGCCCGGGGCTCCCGGTCCGTGTTTCGATGCGGACCTCCAGGCTGCGGTCGACTTCTTCCGGCTGCCGCCGCCGCTCCTGTCCCCGGTGCCCTCTCCGCCTCCGGTGTCGCCCCCTCGGTGGGGCGCGTCCCCGTCTCCGCCTGCACCGGTGAGTCGGCCCTTTGGAGTGGCCTCACCGCTGGCCGCCTTGTCCACCCCGACCCGTGAGCGCGTCCAGACCGCCTGGGGAGGAGCGCGGGGCCACGAGGCGCGGGGCCCTGGGGGCCGCACACAGACGCGCGCGCCAGCGTCCTCGTTCGGTGCCGCGGCCGCAGCGTTCGTGTCTCCACCGCCGTGCGCTGCGGGCGCCTCTGGAGCGCTGTGTCCTTGCTGCTTGCTGTCATCGTCGTGCTGCACGCGTAACAGACGTGCACGTGTGAGTTCAGCACACGTCTGTAGGGCTGGAGTGTCTCAGAGACGGACCGTCCGTGTGTGTAGCGTGCAGGCCTCTTAACTTAGATGGCTGCGTCCCCAGCTTCCCGCAGTGAGTTCGTCTTTGGTGTTTCCAGAATGGCTTCTTGTCATTCCTTAGGAAGTCAGTCCTTTTCTTTTTCTTTTTTGTTTCATTTTTTAAAACAGCAGAAGTATGGGAACGTACAGGAAACTTGGAAAGTACAGAACCACGTTGCATCAGGAGGAAGGTGGTCGGAACCACAGACTCGGTTGGGCCTCGGCTGAAGCAGGAGATGAGCGGACCGGCCGGCCCCGCTGCTGTGTTCTGACACGGCACCGGCCCCCGGGAGTGCAGGCTGCGGCCCCTCTGGGCGGGCTCTGGTGTGGGGTCGCCCCAGAGGGGCCGTGGAGGAGTCCCGAGGCTGGAGGTGTGCCGCAGGGGCCGGGGCGGGCTCGCCCTGGCGGGAGGCCCCCGCAGCCGGGGCTGGCAGCGCAGAGGAGGAGGAGGTGCCGCCGTCGGGGCAGGAGCTGGCTTCACAGAGGTGGAGCGCTGGGGCAGGTGGCGCGGGCAGTGCTGGCCTAGTCCAGGGCCCCGGTCCACGCTTGTCCCGGGCTTGACCTTCTCTCCTGAGGGCGGCGGGGCGTCCTCCGTGGAGCCAGAGATGTGGGCCTCGAGGCCGAGTTGCACGCAAGGGTTTCAGCAGAGCCCCAGTGGGCTGGGGAGAAGGTGGGCGCGGCCGGGGACAGGCAGGACGAGGACGAGCGTCCCGTGACCAGCAGCGTCCTGAGCTCTTGACCTCGACCCAGCAGCAGCACTGGGTTAGCTGGAGGCCCTGGCTGGCGAGGGCCCCAGGTGGAGCGAGCGGTGTGTCTGGTGAGGTCCGCAGGGTGGCGGGGAGCAGCTGGGGGCTGGGCGTGGGCAGCCCTGCGTGGAAGGAACACACCTGGGCGCGACGTGGGGGAGCGGTCGGTCTTGGGTGTCGGCAGTGTTTCTACAGGGGCGCGTGCGAGGCGTGGGGCCGGGGCCGAGGGAAAGGAAAAGAGACTGGACAGGGTGTGGACTGCTGAGGAGAAGCTGCAGGGGAGGTGCCGGGCAGCCCTGGAGGAAGGGACTTTGCTAGTGGAGCCGGTTGGCGTCTGCCTTGCTTTCTCCCCACCTGTCCATCTGCCTCGCAGGCCAGGGGGCGCGGTGGCGGAGGCCCAGGCTCTGGGCCGTGTGACAGGCAGGTGGCTCCGGGCGGGAGGGCCTCTGGCGCTTTGGGGGAGGGGGTTGTCCTGCACGGAGGGGCGTGGAGGGCGTGGGAGCCACTGCTGGGGCGCCGCGGAGGGGAGAGGGGCGCGGGCAGTGGGGCTGCAGGGCGGCCCCTGAGCGGCGGCCAGGCCGGGCGGGGGAGCGAGAGGGCCGTGGAGGAAGACCGCTGGGCGGCCGCCGGCAGGCGGGTGGTCCGTGTCGAGGAGGCGGTTCGGAGGTGGGCACAGCGCTCTCCGGGCTGCGTGCAGAGCGTCTGCGGGCGGCGGAGGGGGGCTGCCCGGAGAGCAGGGGAGCCGCGCCGGCGGCCTCGAGAGCCCCCGCCCGCCGCGGGCATCGGCGTGGCCGGCCTGGCCTCCGGGGCTCCGGGAGTGTGCGCGGTTGGTCCTGACGCATCTCGTCGGCGCGTACGGTTATGTCGGTGGCGGAGTCGCGTGTAACTAACCGGTGCAACTCGACTGTCTTTAAGGAGACCTACTTTGGAGAGTGCACCGACTCCAGTGACGAGGACACGGCCCAGCCGAGGACTTCTGAGCCTTTTTCGGAAGACGACACGCCCGAGGCACAGGGTTTCTCGAGCTCGCCTGGAGCACAGAGAGCAGCCGGCGCCTGGGGGCGGCCCCGGCCCCGAGAAGCCAGCCCCGCTCCCAGCACAGCCACAGCCGCCCCAAGCGGGCCCGAGGCCGCGCTGGCCTTCACGCGTGAGGAGTGCTGGACCGCGTCATCCGAGCTCGCCAGTGGAAGAGAGAAGGGCGTTTTGGTTGAGACGGGACGGCCGAGGGAGGCTGGGGAGAAGGACAGGTGGGCGCACTCGGAGCGGCCCCGTCCCCCGCCCCCAGGCAGCGAGTGTGCCGAGCGGCTCTCAGGCCGCCTGGCTCGGGAGGCGGGCGCGGCCCTGGGCCTGGCGGACCTGCATCCTGCCCTGGGCCTGCGGGCGCTCAGCAAGCCCAGCGCACCTGACGGGAAGACCCCGGTCTCCCGAGTGGTCAGACCGCCTGAGTTAGAGCCGGCCGAGTGGACGCTCCCTGGCGGAATCCCTGCTGAATCAGGGCGGCTGCCGGTTTGTGGCCGTTTACACCACCTGTCTGGAGCCTTGGAGGAGGAAGGAGAAGCCTGGCGGGGGTGCGTCCCCGGATCTGCCCCGCCGCCAGGAGCCCTGGGGGCCGCGCCGGAGGAGGACCGGCCCTCTTGCTCCCCAGCCTCGGGAGCCTCGCCTCCCTGCGGCCACGCCCCGCACCCCCCCGGGCTGGAGGACGACAGCGGTCCACCTGTTTCCCCTGAAGCTGGCCTGCCGCGGCGGCGTGGTCCAGAGCCGACAGCGCCCGCGGCCAGGGCCAGCCCGCGGGAGGTGCCCCCCGCAGGAGGGGGCCGTCGGGAGAACAGCGTCCGTGCTCCGAGCCCAGGGCTGGGGGCGTCCGGTCCTGACGGGCAGGGGAGCGCCCAGGGGGCATGCTCGGCCTTTGTGGACAGTGTGAGCGATGCCCGCTGCCTCCTGCAGTCCGTGTGTCCCCGCCAGTCAGGGCTCCTGGGAGCCACCGGCGGCCTGCCCGCAGCGGGGCAGGGCCCGAGGGTCGAGCTCACGCCGGGTCGGGCTCCTTTCACAGCGTCGCCGGGGCCTCCGTCGGGCTTGATCAGGAGCGGCTTTGGCTTTGGCGGAAGCGCTTCCTGGCACCACAGTGACCTGTTAGGGCGGGGAGGTGAGGACGGCCAGAGCCCTCAGCTGGACCGGGAAGCCGGGCCCGCGCGGCCCTTCGAGAGAGGCGGGTCAGCGTCCAGGCCCGCCGGCGCTGGGGAGGACCGCGGTCCTGCGGGGTTCCGGGCCCCCACGGCCGTGCTGTCCAACCAGGTGTCGGTGATCACCAAGCAGCCCCGGCCTGACCCGGCCCAGAGCGGCCCGCGGGAGCCCTTGCGGCCAGCCAGAGGCGAGCCTCCCTTGGGGCCCGACGCTGGTAACGGGGCTGGCTGGGTGTCGGGCGGAGCGAGGGGCGACGGGGAGAGGGTGCAGCCAGCTCAGAGCGGCTCCCAGAGCACCGCCCCGGGGGCCCCCGCCTCCTGGACGAAAGCGGGGTTTGGTTCTCCGGGCGGTCCTGCACCAGGAGGAGGCTCCGGCGCCCGCCCCGAGGGGGAGTGCTCTCTCTCTCCTGAGAGCCTCCCGCTCCCGAGCCCAGGCGCGGCGGCCGCCACCGCGGCGCGGCAGGAGGCGCAGAAGCAGAGCCCGGGCTGCCCTGCCGCCGGCGCGGGCACGTCCAGGGTGGGTGCGGACCCACTTACAGCCTCCGCGGGGACCCTGTCGAGCGGTTTACCTGCCGGAGAGGCAGCCAGGCCCCCGGGGGCGGCCCCGGCCGGTGCGGAGGCCCCGCCTGCTGGGGCGCCCACCCCGACGGAGCGCCCGCGGCTGCCCTGCGGGAGCCCAGGCGGCGGGTCCTCGCCCAAAGGGCCGGGCGCGCCCGCGACGGCGTTCTCCCGCGCGGGCCCCCCCAGTGGCCTTCCTGGCGCCGCTTACTGTTACACTGGCCTCCGGGAGGCGGGGGGCGGTGACACAGAGCCGGAGGAGAGCGAGGCGCCCAGCTGCAGCGAGGGGGAGACCGAGCCAGACACGCCCCCCGCGCCGGGCCTGCAGAGCGCCCCCGGGGCCCCCGGGCAGGACGCCGGCGCTCTGGAGGCGGGCCCCGCCGCGCGCAGGCCGTGCCCCGAGCTGGGACCCCTGACCTCGGCCCTGCAGGACTTCACCATCAGCGCGCTCTCCGAGATCGATGGGCTGTCCACGTCCGAGGTCGTCATGTTTCTTGAGAGCTGTCAGCTAAGAGACTGTAGCTCAGTGGACTCTGTCTCAGAATGTTCTAGCAAAGGAACCCTTGACCTAAACCGGCCCTAAGCCAAGGGGGGACTTCAGCGCCCGCCCGGGCGCTGGGGAGGACCGCGGTCCTGCGGGGTTCCGGGCCCCCACGGCCGTGCTGTCCAACCAGGTGTCGGTGATCACCAAGCAGCCCCGGCCTGACCCGGCCCAGAGCGGCCCGCGGGAGCCCTTGCGGCCAGCCAGAGGCGAGCCTCCCTTGGGGCCCGACGCTGGTAACGGGGCTGGCTGGGTGTCGGGCGGAGCGAGGGGCGACGGGGAGAGGGTGCAGCCAGCTCAGAGCGGCTCCCAGAGCACCGCCCCGGGGGCCCCCGCCTCCTGGACGAAAGCGGGGTTTGGTTCTCCGGGCGGTCCTGCACCAGGAGGAGGCTCCGGCGCCCGCCCCGAGGGGGAGTGCTCTCTCTCTCCTGAGAGCCTCCCGCTCCCGAGCCCAGGCGCGGCGGCCGCCACCGCGGCGCGGCAGGAGGCGCAGAAGCAGAGCCCGGGCTGCCCTGCCGCCGGCGCGGGCACGTCCAGGGTGGGTGCGGACCCACTTACAGCCTCCGCGGGGACCCTGTCGAGCGGTTTACCTGCCGGAGAGGCAGCCAGGCCCCCGGGGGCGGCCCCGGCCGGTGCGGAGGCCCCGCCTGCTGGGGCGCCCACCCCGACGGAGCGCCCGCGGCTGCCCTGCGGGAGCCCAGGCGGCGGGTCCTCGCCCAAAGGGCCGGGCGCGCCCGCGACGGCGTTCTCCCGCGCGGGCCCCCCCAGTGGCCTTCCTGGCGCCGCTTACTGTTACACTGGCCTCCGGGAGGCGGGGGGCGGTGACACAGAGCCGGAGGAGAGCGAGGCGCCCAGCTGCAGCGAGGGGGAGACCGAGCCAGACACGCCCCCCGCGCCGGGCCTGCAGAGCGCCCCCGGGGCCCCCGGGCAGGACGCCGGCGCTCTGGAGGCGGGCCCCGCCGCGCGCAGGCCGTGCCCCGAGCTGGGACCCCTGACCTCGGCCCTGCAGGACTTCACCATCAGCGCGCTCTCCGAGATCGATGGGCTGTCCACGTCCGAGGTCGTCATGTTTCTTGAGAGCTGTCAGCTAAGAGACTGTAGCTCAGTGGACTCTGTCTCAGAATGTTCTAGCAAAGGAACCCTTAGTAAAGGAACGAGCAAGGAGTTAAAGCAGCACGGGCCATCAGGAGAGGCGTCCGGAAGCCAGCTCGGTGAAGAGGACGCCCTGGAGACCTCGGAGGAGTGGGCGGAGTCGGAGGAGGACGACTGCCCCTGGGGGGCTCCGCTCCCCCAGGGCGCCCTGGAGACGCTGTCCGCGGTGCTCACCAGCCTCGGCCAGGAGCTGCAGGCCAGCCCGGCGGGCGTCGAGGCGGGGGGCTCGCTGCTCCTGGACGGACCTGAGCGCCTGGCGGCCGAGCACCTGCAGGAGCGGGTTCCGCCGCCGGACCTGACCGCTGCCACTTCACCCGCGCCTCCTGGACGCCCGCCGACGCCCGGCCCGCACACGCAGGGCGATCCTCCCACCAGGGCTGGACCCGGCCACAGGGACACGCAGAGCTCCCCGGAGGCCCACGGGGCTGCGAGCGGGCCGGCGGACAGCGTGGACAGCGTGCCGGCCGAGCCTGCGGCGCCCTCCGTCCTCGGCGCTGAGCCGGCCGCGGGGCCGGGGGAGATGACGCTGCAGTGTCAGATCTCCACGGTGACCTCCGAGGTCATCCACGTGCTCATCAGTAAGGATCAGAACCTGGTCATTGAGAAAGGGGACAACTGGACCATCATCAACGGGGTGGCGCTCATGCCGGACGTGGGCCAGGTGATCCTGTGTGGCGCTCCCGAGGACACCCCCGTTTCCGCGGATCCCGCAGGGCTGGCCTCTGGTTCCCACTCGGTCCCTGTGGTGGAGAGGTCTCCCAAGGACGCCCCCCCCGGCCCCCCTCCGCAGGAGCGCCCGTGGGGCAGCAGCGCGGCCGGGACCCAGGAGGAGGTTCCAAGCAGTGGCCAGAGCGCTCACTTCGATAAAAGCCGTCTGCGGAACAGACCCGTCAGACCCAGCGTGAGGATCAGCTCAGAGGTCTACGATCAGGGCTTGCAGGCCCAGCCCGCTCCGTTTGATCACACTTACTGTAACTCGAAACTGGAGCTGCTGGGCAAAAGCAAGGGGGCCCCCGGGTGACAGGGGCCCGTCCCCGAGGCAGCCGTTTCTTGAAGCTGTCAGCTAAGGAGTTAACTCTGTCTCAGAATGTTCTAGCAAAGGAACCCTTAGTAAAGGAACGAGCAAGGAGTTAAAGCAGCACGGGCCATCAGGAGAGGCGTCCGGAAGCCAGCTCGGTGAAGAGGACGCCCTGGAGACCTCGGAGGAGTGGGCGGAGTCGGAGGAGGACGACTGCCCCTGGGGGGCTCCGCTCCCCCAGGGCGCCCTGGAGACGCTGTCCGCGGTGCTCACCAGCCTCGGCCAGGAGCTGCAGGCCAGCCCGGCGGGCGTCGAGGCGGGGGGCTCGCTGCTCCTGGACGGACCTGAGCGCCTGGCGGCCGAGCACCTGCAGGAGCGGGTTCCGCCGCCGGACCTGACCGCTGCCACTTCACCCGCGCCTCCTGGACGCCCGCCGACGCCCGGCCCGCACACGCAGGGCGATCCTCCCACCAGGGCTGGACCCGGCCACAGGGACACGCAGAGCTCCCCGGAGGCCCACGGGGCTGCGAGCGGGCCGGCGGACAGCGTGGACAGCGTGCCGGCCGAGCCTGCGGCGCCCTCCGTCCTCGGCGCTGAGCCGGCCGCGGGGCCGGGGGAGATGACGCTGCAGTGTCAGATCTCCACGGTGACCTCCGAGGTCATCCACGTGCTCATCAGTAAGGATCAGAACCTGGTCATTGAGAAAGGGGACAACTGGACCATCATCAACGGGGTGGCGCTCATGCCGGACGTGGGCCAGGTGATCCTGTGTGGCGCTCCCGAGGACACCCCCGTTTCCGCGGATCCCGCAGGGCTGGCCTCTGGTTCCCACTCGGTCCCTGTGGTGGAGAGGTCTCCCAAGGACGCCCCCCCCGGCCCCCCTCCGCAGGAGCGCCCGTGGGGCAGCAGCGCGGCCGGGACCCAGGAGGAGGTTCCAAGCAGTGGCCAGAGCGCTCACTTCGATAAAAGCCGTCTGCGGAACAGACCCGTCAGACCCAGCGTGAGGATCAGCTCAGAGGTCTACGATCAGGGCTTGCAGGCCCAGCCCGCTCCGTTTGATCACACTTACTGTAACTCGAAACTGGAGCTGCTGGGCAAAAGCAAGACTCGGTCGAAGACGTCCCCCCGGGAGCCGTCTGACAAGCCGGTGAAGGCCTCAGCACCCGGCAGAGGCGACCCCGCTCAGGCGGACGTCTCCCCGCCGTCCCCAGGCGAGAGCGGCCAGGGGAGGCCCCAGCGGAGTCACCCGCAGACCGTCCTGGCCCACGCCGACACGTCGACGCCGGCGGACCGCGGCCTGGACGCGCTGAGTCAGATCCGGCGCGAGGTGGGGCCCCCGCTGCCGCCGCTGCTGGCCCCCCTGATCGCCACGCCTCCGCGGACGGCGCGGACAGCCTCCCCGCTCGTCTCCAGCTCCAGCCCCTCCTCCCCGCTCTCCCCGCTGGGCCCCGCGTCCCCGTCCTCGGAGCTCGCGGGGCCTGCCCTGGCGTCCCTGCAGCCGGAGGAGCCGTGCGCGTCCCCGCCCACCGCGCCGGCCGGGGCCAGGGCCCTGTCCTCGCCCCTGCAGTTCTGTGCCGCGACCCCGAAGCACGCGCTCCCCGTGCCTGGCCGCCTGCCCCCGCTGGCCTCGGCGCCTCCGGCCGTGCCGGCGCCCCAGGAGAATTCCGTGAGGATCCTGGACACTATGTACCCAGAGCTGTCTGCCCGCGCCCGCACCCTCAGCATCCTCAAGGGGAACATCCAGCTCGCGCGGGGCCCGCCGGCCGACCGCCAGGGCCTGCCGGGGCCCCTGGGTGCCATCACGGGCTTCACAGCCGTCGCTTCCCGCCCCACGGCCTTCGTGCAGGCGGCGGGCAGCTCCGGTGGAGACGGCCAGCAGGACCCCGCTGGGAAGAGGCCGCGGGCGGCCGGCACACCGCGGAGCGCCAAGAGGCTGCGCCTGGACAGCGGGTCCCCAGAGCCGGCGGAGGGCAGGGGCGGGAGCCCCCGGAGGGTCCCTGAGGCCGAGGAGCACAGGCGTCCTCTCCCGGCCGCCACGCCAGCCTCGCCGCCGCCTCCCAGCCCCGAAGGAGCTGTGGAGTCCCAGGACAGAGCCGTCACAGAGGCCCTGAGGAAGGTCGCGGAGGCGGCCTTTGACCTGTTACCTGTCATTCGGAGTCACGTGTACGTGGGGAACATCTCCAGAAAGCCGGTGATGCGAGACCAGGAGAAGGAGGTCGTCTATGAGTTCAGCACCACGAAAAAGGTACGTGGCTGCTCCGCCGGAGCGTGCTGCCGCGGGGGTGGCCCTGGGCAGAAGGCCAGGTCCCAGCCAGGCCGCATCGGGGAGCTGTAGTTCTCATCGGTGGCTTGTGCCTCTGAGAAGTGATCAGACGTCGGAGACTTGGTAACTTGTATTCGCTAAATAGCTTGAAATTTTCGAAAAAGGAAACAGGCCTGCCAGGACTTAGACCATCCTGGTCCCGTGGATTCCGGCACGTGTGGAGCCATGGAATGGTTTCTTCAGCCCGCCCTTGCTCTGATGCATCCTGTGTTTTCTGTCCGCAGAGCTGCGCACACTTCGGAGTTTCTAGAGACAGTGTGGGGCCCTTCCCCCAGCGCAGGGCACCCGTCTCACAGGCACAGGTGCTAGTTGCAGGAAGGTGGGGAGAGGAGTATGTAGGCGACGTCCGTGTGTTCTTAGGCCTTCCCTGGGTTTTTATCGTCTCCTGTTCACGCCGATGCTGGGTAGAGGACTGCCCGTGTCCCCTGGGTCAGCGTGATTGGTTATCTGCACGTCCCCGGGCCACAGCGGTAGACGTGTTTATTGTTCTTAGATCACACTTCAGAAAGCATGAAGAGCAGCAGGTACCTTAGGAAGGATGCCATCTTCAGATGACCGAATGTGCCTCGGGCTGCCGCGAGTGCTCCTTTTCCCGAGGAAGGAGCGTTGTCAGGGCTCGGGGGTCTGGACAGCAGGACCCCGCTGGGAAGAGGCCGCGGGCGGCCGGCACACCGCGGAGCGCCAAGAGGCTGCGCCTGGACAGCGGGTCCCCAGAGCCGGCGGAGGGCAGGGGCGGGAGCCCCCGGAGGGTCCCTGAGGCCGAGGAGCACAGGCGTCCTCTCCCGGCCGCCACGCCAGCCTCGCCGCCGCCTCCCAGCCCCGAAGGAGCTGTGGAGTCCCAGGACAGAGCCGTCACAGAGGCCCTGAGGAAGGTCGCGGAGGCGGCCTTTGACCTGTTACCTGTCATTCGGAGTCACGTGTACGTGGGGAACATCTCCAGAAAGCCGGTGATGCGAGACCAGGAGAAGGAGGTCGTCTATGAGTTCAGCACCACGAAAAAGGTACGTGGCTGCTCCGCCGGAGCGTGCTGCCGCGGGGGTGGCCCTGGGCAGAAGGCCAGGTCCCAGCCAGGCCGCATCGGGGAGCTGTAGTTCTCATCGGTGGCTTGTGCCTCTGAGAAGTGATCAGACGTCGGAGACTTGGTAACTTGTATTCGCTAAATAGCTTGAAATTTTCGAAAAAGGAAACAGGCCTGCCAGGACTTAGACCATCCTGGTCCCGTGGATTCCGGCACGTGTGGAGCCATGGAATGGTTTCTTCAGCCCGCCCTTGCTCTGATGCATCCTGTGTTTTCTGTCCGCAGAGCTGCGCACACTTCGGAGTTTCTAGAGACAGTGTGGGGCCCTTCCCCCAGCGCAGGGCACCCGTCTCACAGGCACAGGTGCTAGTTGCAGGAAGGTGGGGAGAGGAGTATGTAGGCGACGTCCGTGTGTTCTTAGGCCTTCCCTGGGTTTTTATCGTCTCCCTGTTCACGTCGATGCTGGGTAGAGGACTGCCCGTGTCCCCTGGGTCAGCGTGATTGGTTATCTGCACGTCCCCGGGCCACAGCGGTAGACGTGTTTATTGTTCTTAGATCACACTTCAGAAAGCATGAAGAGCAGCAGGTACCTTAGGAAGGATGCCATCTTCAGATGACCGAATGTGCCTCGGGCTGCCGCGAGTGCTCCTTTTCCCGAGGAAGGAGCGTTGTCAGGGCTCGGGGGTCTGGACAGGATAGACGTGTCAAGCGCACTGGAGTTCAGAGAACAAGAACGGTAGTGGAAGTCGAGTGGGTTTCACACACACCCGGAGATGATCTAGTGAAAGCCACCAATGGCAGCTTGTTGGAGTGGCGGCCGCGACAGGAGGCGTCCAGGTGACCGGCCTTGCCGGGGGCCGTGGCCCCGCTGACCTCGGCCGCCCGGCCCCTGCGGGGGCCTCCTCCCCTGCCTCCTGGCCGCCCGGCCGAGCGGGGGCCGCAGTGGCTCTGGCCCCTGTCTGAGGCGGTGCCCGTCACCGTTCCAGCTCACCCAGGGACGAGGCTGTGTGACCCGTAGCCATCCCAAGGGGCCGCACGGTCGGTGAACGCTGCCTTCTCCCCTCCATCCAGCATCTGGCCGAGGCCTTGCTGCACGCCATCCTCTCCGAGCTGAAGACGCAGACGGCGGCCACGGCGCGCAGCTCCGCCCACGCCCTCTGCAGGGTGTACGTGGGCGTCTGCCGGCAGCTGGGGGACCTGGAGCGGGCGCGCCTGTTCTGCTACAGCCTGCTTAAGGAAGGTGGGTGTAGATGGGGCCGACTTCTGTATCAAAACCAGGTGGTGGCTCTTTTGCCAGCTTGTGTGTGCGTCTCTACTTGCAGCTGAGTCATTGCCGTGTGCCTTTGGAAGCCCTTTGCTTTGTGCACGTGCTTGGCTGTCGGGGGCAGGTGCCTGAGGCTGCAGCTTACCTGGCCTGGCGTGGGCATCCCCACTGCGTCTGAGAGAGTGCCTCCCGCCACTGGGTCTCGGTTTTATTCCTTGAGCCGTGCTTGCGGGTCCGAGGTGGTGGACTTAAGACGGGGGGTCCTTGGGAGGCCGCCCACTGCTCTGCTCAGCTGTGTCCCTGGCTGAGGGGGCGGAGACCCAGGGGGACCCCAGGTCACGAGAAGAGGAGCTTCAGGGGGACGTGGGCTGCCTCCCTGTCAGTGGAGCAGGGGCCTCCTCCTCCCCACCAGCTCTTCACTGGAGCCCTGTTAGATAACCCAGTGACACGCAGACACAACTGGAGCTGGCTTCGCGTCTTCTCCAGACGGCAGAGACTGAGAGCCTTGTGTCATCATCGTGTTCACGGGGCGTGAGTCAGGACCTGCGAGTGACCCTTCTGGTGTGTGGCCCACTTTGTTTGTTTCTTTCTTTCTTCAGTCACTGACTTATTTAACAAATCCTTAACGGGGTGCACATGCGTGTCAAGGCTTTGACGGTGACCACACCCAGTGTGGGATGGCCGTCCAGGGGTGCAGGGCGCCCGGCCTCGCAGGAGCGCGTGGCAGGTGTGTGAGTGGAGAGCGGCCGAACGTGGGTTTCTGGGTCTTCCTCGGCCTCGCCCAGCCGCTCCCCGCTCTGGGTCTTGGGTGACCAGTTCTCTCTCAGGAAGGGCTTCTCTCCACTTTGTCGTGGTCGTGCTATTTCCTTTCCGCTTGTCGTCTCTTGTCTGCTGGACGGCGTGCTCTGTAACAACCGGGGTTTTGTTGCTCTTGTTCCTCTACGTCCTCTCCCAGAAAATCGCCCTGTGTCCTCGCAGGAACTGTCTGTGGATGGAGAAGTTGCGCAGGGGAAGGTGATTTGAGAAACTCTTAAACCTGGGGTGCTGCACTTGCCCCGTGACTTTTGAAGTTAGATGTGAAGACAAGTGAGGGAGACAGCCCCAGGCACGGGTGCAGCCTGTGAGGTCCTGGGACAGGAGGACGTGTGGCAGGGTTTCCCAGGAGACAGACCAGAGCAGCCCAGTGAGTATGTGCTTTGAGTTACTCTCTCCAAACACCTCACAACATTAGGTAAAATGGAACAGAGGAAATGAAGAAGGTGTAAGGTCATGTCAGACGAGATCCGGATCTTTGTGTTGACTGGCATAACCACTTGAAAACTTCTTGACAGTTTCTTATGAAATTAAACATTGATTTATCATCATCATTTTGTTGTTCAGTCACTAAGTCATGTCCAGCACTTTGGGACCCACTTTGGGACCCCATGGACTGCAGCACGCCGGGCTTCCCCGTCCTTCACCATCTCCCAGAGTTTGCTCTAACTCACGTCCACTGAGTCGGTGATGCTGTCTAGTATCAGCTCACCCTCTGCTGTCTCCTTGTGCCTTCTGTTGTTCCCAGCATCAGGGTCTTTTCCAGTGAGTCAGCTCTTCACAACAGGTCGCCACAATATTGGAGCTTCAGCTTCAGTTCTTCCAGTCAATATTTAGGGTTGATTTCCTTTGGGATTGACTAGTTTGATCTCCTTGTCGTTCAAGGGATTCTCAAGAGCCTTCTTCAGCATCACAGTTCAAAAGCATCAACTCTGCAGCACTCAGCCTTCTTCATGGTCCAGCTGTCTCATCCATACTTGACTACTGGGAAAACCTAGCTTTGACTATATGCACCTTTGTCAGCAAAGTGATCTTCCTGCTCTTTAATATGCTGTCTGGGTTTGTCATGCTTTCCTTTCAAGGAGCAGGCATCTTTTAACTTCATGGCTGCAGTCACCATCCACGGGGATTTTGGAGCCCAAGACAATAAAGTCTCTCACCACTTCTACTTTTCCCCATTTATTTGCCACAAAGTGATGGGACCAGGAGCCATGATCTTAGTTTTTTGAATGTTGAGTTTTAAGCTAGCTTTTTCACTCTCCTCTTTCACCTTCATCATGAGGCTGTTTAGTTCCTCTTCATTTCCTGCCTTTAAAGTGGTATCGTCTGCATATCTGAGATTATTGATATTTCTCTCAGCAATCTCGATTCCATACTTTGATTCGTCCAGTCTGGCATTTCACATGATGCACTGTGCGTGTAAGTTAAATAAGCAGGGCGACCATATACAGGCTTGATGTCCTCCTTTCCCTATTTGGAACCAGTCTTTTGTTCCATGTTCAGTTCTAACTGTTGCTTCTGGACCTGCAGGTTTCTCAGGAGGCAAGTCAAGGGGTCTGGTATTCCCATCTCTTCAAGAATTTTCTGCAGTTTGCTGTGATCCACACAGTCAAAGGCCTAGAAGTAGAGGTTTTTCTGGAATTCCCTTGCTTTCGCTAGGGTCCAGCGGAGGTTGGCAATTTGATCTCTGGCTGCTCTGCCTTCTCTAATCCCAGAGTGTACATCTGGAAGTTCTTGGTTCACATTGTTCTAAAGCCTAGCTTGAGGGATTCTGAGCATATTCTTACTAACGTATGAAAAGAACACAATTTCTGTGGTGGTTTGAACGTCCTTTGATGTCGCCCCCTCTTTGGGATTGGAATGAAAACTGACCTTTTCCAGTCCTGTGGCCAGTGCTGAGTTTTCCAAATTGGCTGACGTACTGAGTGCAGCACTTCCGCAGGGCCATCTTGAGGACTGAGGAAGCTCGGCTGGGGCTCCGTGGCCCCCCGGCTGTGCTGGTAGGGTGCTTCCCAGGGCCCACTGGACTTCCCACTCGCGCGTGTCTGGCTCCCGGTGAGCGGCCACACCGTCGTTCTGTCCGGGTCACTAAGACCTTGTTTGTAGAGTTCTTCTGTGTATTCCTGCTGCCTGGTTTCAGTCTCTTCTGCTTCTGTCAGTTTTTTCCTTTCTGGCCTGTCTCGTGCCCATCCTGGCATGAACTGTGCCCATGATGTCTCTGATTTTCTTGACGAGATCACTCGTCTTTTCCATTATGCTGTTTTCCTCTACTTCTTGGCGTTGTTTGTTAAAGAAGGCATCCTTTTCTTACTTTGCTGTTCTTCAGAACTGTATTCATTTGAGATATATGTGTCTTTTTTCCTTTGCCTTTTGCTTCTCTTCTTCACTCAGGTGTTTGTAAAGCCTCCTCAGAGAACCACTTTGCCTTCTTGCATTTTTCTTTGGGATGGTTTTGGTCACCTGCTCTGTACAGTGTTACGGACCTCTGTCCGCAGTTCTTCAGACCCTCTGTCTACCAGATCTAATCCCTTGCATCTATTTGTCACCTCCCCAGTATAATCACTGGAGAAGGAAATGGCATCCCACTCCAGTATCCTTGCCTGGAAAATTCTGTGGATGGAGAAGCCTGGTGAGCTACAGTCCATGGGGTGTCAGATATACAGGGGGCTTCCCTGCTGGCTCAGATGTGAGGAATCTGCCTGCAATGCAGGAGGGAGGCCTGAGTCCCATCCTTGTGTTGGGAAGACCCCCTGGAGGAAGTCACGGCAACCCACTCCAGTGTTCTTGCCTGGAGAATTCTGTCAGACGAACTGGTGGGCTGCAGTCCATGGGGTCACACGAAGTTGAGCACAACTGAAGTGATGAAGCAGCAGCAGCAGCTGTATAATCATAAAGGACTGGATGTGGATCCCACCTGAGTGGCCTTCTTATTTTCCGTACCTTCTTCAGTTTGAGCCCGGATTTTGCAGTACGGAGTTGATGCTCTGAGCCACGGTCAGCCCAGCTCTGTTGGTGCTCACTGTATGCAGCGGCTCCATCTTTGACTGCAAAGTGTATAGTCAGTCTGGTTTCAGCCCTGACCATCTGGTGATGTCCATGTGTAGAGTTGTCTCTTGTGTTGTTGGAAAAGGGTGTTTGCTACGACCAGAGTATTCTTTTGACAAAACTCTGTTAGCCTTTGCCTTGCTTCATTTTGTAGTCCACGGCCAAACTTGCCTGTTAATCCAGGTATCTCTTGACTTCCTACTTTTCCACTCTAGTCCCCAAGGATGAAAAGGACATCTTTTCTCGTTGTTGGTCCTAGAAGTCACATAGGTCTTCATAGAAACGTCCAGCTTCTTCAGCATTGTGGTTGAAGCATAGACTTGGATTCCTGTGAGGGTGAAATGAACTGAGATCACTCTGTCTTAGCTTTTTAAGGCATCCTTTTCTTACTTTGCTGTTCTTCAGAACTGTATTCATTTGAGATATATGTGTCTTTTTTCCTTTGCCTTTTGCTTCTCTTCTTCACTCAGGTGTTTGTAAAGCCTCCTCAGAGAACCACTTTGCCTTCTTGCATTTTTCTTTGGGATGGTTTTGGTCACCTGCTCTGTACAGTGTTACGGACCTCTGTCCGCAGTTCTTCAGACCCTCTGTCTACCAGATCTAATCCCTTGCATCTATTTGTCACCTCCCCAGTATAATCACTGGAGAAGGAAATGGCATCCCACTCCAGTATCCTTGCCTGGAAAATTCTGTGGATGGAGAAGCCTGGTGAGCTACAGTCCATGGGGTGTCAGATATACAGGGGGCTTCCCTGCTGGCTCAGATGTGAGGAATCTGCCTGCAATGCAGGAGGGAGGCCTGAGTCCCATCCTTGTGTTGGGAAGACCCCCTGGAGGAAGTCACGGCAACCCACTCCAGTGTTCTTGCCTGGAGAATTCTGTCAGACGAACTGGTGGGCTGCAGTCCATGGGGTCACACGAAGTTGAGCACAACTGAAGTGATGAAGCAGCAGCAGCAGCTGTATAATCATAAAGGACTGGATGTGGATCCCACCTGAGTGGCCTTCTTATTTTCCGTACCTTCTTCAGTTTGAGCCCGGATTTTGCAGTCGGAGTTGATGCTCTGAGCCACGGTCAGCCCAGCTCTGTTGGTGCTCACTGTATGCAGCGGCTCCATCTTTGACTGCAAAGTGTATAGTCAGTCTGGTTTCAGCCCTGACCATCTGGTGATGTCCATGTGTAGAGTTGTCTCTTGTGTTGTTGGAAAAGGGTGTTTGCTACGACCAGAGTATTCTTTTGACAAAACTCTGTTAGCCTTTGCCTTGCTTCATTTTGTAGTCCACGGCCAAACTTGCCTGTTAATCCAGGTATCTCTTGACTTCCTACTTTTCCACTCTAGTCCCCAAGGATGAAAAGGACATCTTTTCTCGTTGTTGGTCCTAGAAGTCACATAGGTCTTCATAGAAACGTCCAGCTTCTTCAGCATTGTGGTTGAAGCATAGACTTGGATTCCTGTGAGGGTGAAATGAACTGAGATCACTCTGTCGTTTTTGAGACTGCACCCAAGCGCTACATTCTGGACTCTGCTGTTGGCAATGAGGGCTACGCCGCTTCTTCGAAGGACCTCTTGCCCACAGTAGTAGATGTAACAGTCATCTGAATTACATCCACCCGTTCTCATCCACTCTAGTTCACTGATTCCTCAGAGGTCCGGGTTCGCTCTTGCCATCTCCTGTCGACCTCGTCCAGGTTACTTTGACTCGTGGACGTAACACTCCAGGCTCCTGTGCCGCGTCGTCTTTACAGCGTGGACTCACTTTCTCCGCCAGCCCCTCGAGCAGCTCTGAGCGCCCTTTCCACTGTGGCCGAGCCGCTTCATTCTTCCCGGAGCGAGCAGTAATGGTTCTCCACTCCTCCCAGTATTGGACACCTTCCACCCTGGGGGGCCTATTTTCCTGTGTCAGATCTTTTGACCTGTTTATATTGTTTATGGGGTTCTCACGGCAAGACTGCTGGGGTGGGTTGCCATTCCCTCCTCCAGTGGACTGTGTTTCGTCAGAACTCTTCACTGTAACCCGTCCGTCTTGGGTGGTCCTGCACCTCCACCATACAAAGGGGACGGCCTGAAAGGACACTCAGCCAGGGGTGGGTTCTGGCATGGGGTCTGGAGGGAGAGCGTTTGCCTCCTCTGCTTGTTCTGGAGTTGATGCTCTTTTCCGTGGTGGTGTTTGCTCATGCTCTGGGTTTCAGATTTCCTTAAAGGAAACTTGCTGAAGGGAAAGGCAGGCTGGAGGCGGGGGAGAGGAGGGAAGGGGCGGGGGAGAGGCAGGGATGCACATTTGGAGCCCAGCCTCGTGGGGCTTCCTCTCTCTAGCTTTAGCTGGTTTTGTGCACAAGGGGACATTGTTGAACTGTGTTCTTGCTTTGTAATCCATGCCCTTAATCAGACCTAAAGGTTTCTTATCTTGTTCTCTTTCTCATAGATTTCCCCGAGTCTGAAAAGTTGACTTTGTTCATTGCAAACATGTGGCGCGAAGTGTTCGTCTCGCCATCAGTGATCAACAAGGCGATGCAGCTGGTGGCCAGGCAGCGCGCGAGGGGAGAGGTGCTGAACTGCTTGCGCGCCTTCCTCAGCTGGGAGAAGGTAAGCTGTCTGTATTTTGTGTAATGCTGCGTGCCTGGAGCTTGGATGAATGTTCTCATTTGGCTTTGTACTAGTTCATAAGTGTTGCAGAGCTGTGATTCTGCATACTGGCTCCTTTAAAATCCCACTTTAGCCTAGGCTCCTGCGTTTTGCTCATTAAGTACACTTGTGCCACTTGGGCAGACGTTTTGGCCTGGGGCCGTGTTCACTGAGCAGAGGTAACCTCGAGTGCTGACCTGCTGCCGGTGAGGCCCACGCGCACGCCTGCCCGTGTCCAGGCTCAGCGGCGCGGCGGCCGCCTGCTTCCGCGTGTGCTGCTCGGGGAGAACGTTGGATCCCGGCTCCTTTCTGTGATGACTTCTCTGAGTCTCATGTTCTCTGTTCTTCCCAGGTGATGGAATTTGTATTTGTTCAGAGAACTTTGTGTTTGTTCTTTTGTTACTTTATTTTCTTTAGTGACTGATTCTCATAGACTGTCTCTAACGACATTCCCTGGCTGCTGATCAGTAGTGGTAAACCATAAGAAGAGGTTATTGAAGTCGGTGGTTGCACCTCCACCATACAAAGGGACGGCCTGAAAGGACACTCAGCCAGGGGTGGGTTCTGGCATGGGGTCTGGAGGAGGCGTTTGCCTCCTCTGCTTGTTCTGGAGTTGATGCTCTTTCCGTGGGGGTGTTTGCTCATGCTCTGGGTTTCAGATTTCCTTAAAGGAAACTTGCTGAAGGGAAAGGCAGGCTGGAGGCGGGGGAGAGGAGGGAAGGGGCGGGGGAGAGGCAGGGATGCACATTTGGAGCCCAGCCTCGTGGGGCTTCCTCTCTCTAGCTTTAGCTGGTTTTGTGCACAAGGGGACATTGTTGAACTGTGTTCTTGCTTTGTAATCCATGCCCTTAATCAGACCTAAAGGTTTCTTATCTTGTTCTCTTTCTCATAGATTTCCCCGAGTCTGAAAAGTTGACTTTGTTCATTGCAAACATGTGGCGCGAAGTGTTCGTCTCGCCATCAGTGATCAACAAGGCGATGCAGCTGGTGGCCAGGCAGCGCGCGAGGGGAGAGGTGCTGAACTGCTTGCGCGCCTTCCTCAGCTGGGAGAAGGTAAGCTGTCTGTATTTTGTGTAATGCTGCGTGCCTGGAGCTTGGATGAATGTTCTCATTTGGCTTTGTACTAGTTCATAAGTGTTGCAGAGCTGTGATTCTGCATACTGGCTCCTTTAAAATCCCACTTTAGCCTAGGCTCCTGCGTTTTGCTCATTAAGTACACTTGTGCCACTTGGGCAGACGTTTTGGCCTGGGGCCGTGTTCACTGAGCAGAGGTAACCTCGAGTGCTGACCTGCTGCCGGTGAGGCCCACGCGCACGCCTGCCCGTGTCCAGGCTCAGCGGCGCGGCGGCCGCCTGCTTCCGCGTGTGCTGCTCGGGGAGAACGTTGGATCCCGGCTCCTTTCTGTGATGACTTCTCTGAGTCTCATGTTCTCTGTTCTTCCCAGGTGATGGAATTTGTATTTGTTCAGAGAACTTTGTGTTTGTTCTTTTGTTACTTTATTTTCTTTAGTGACTGATTCTCATAGACTGTCTCTAACGACATTCCCTGGCTGCTGATCAGTAGTGGTAAACCATAAGAAGAGGTATTGAAGTCGGTGAGGGTTCACGTTTACTTTGGTCTGCCCTTTTCTGGGACTGTATTACTGTCCTCTTTTAAAGTAATTATGGCTTATGACTGTAGTCAACGTTTATGTGCCATTTGGCTTTCCTTTTTAGTACTTCTTGATGTTAGTATTAATTAGCCTTTAATTCTCTTAGAAAAAAAAAAGGCTATTGGTGAATAAAAAGGTACGGGAATGTTACAGAGCACCTCTGTAAGCAGCCCTTCGTCCGTTCAGCTCAGCACGTCAGTGTGTTGGTGTGAAGTCCCTCCAGGGTCCAGCCCCTCCCCGTGAGCAGAGCCCGCTGGCGTCCCGCGCGCGTCCCGCCCTCCTCGGGCACCTGCGAGCGGAGCGCGGCCGCCCCGCGCGGCCCTCCTGTCTGGGTGCTGGAGCCTCCTCCCTCGGCCGTCCAGGACCAAGCCAGACACACGAGGGGGACAAAGCCATGACTGACAAAGACGGGAGAGAGTGTGTTTAGCCTGTATCATGTCAAATACAAAAATGTAAATTGAGAGACATTAAAAAAAAAAAAGACATACTTGGGAAAAACACCATTATAGTCCAAGAGGGCTTCCCAGGTATTGCCAGAGGTCGGCAACCCACCTGGCAGCACAGGACACGTGAGAGACGCGGGTTCAATCCCTGGGCTGGGAGGATCCCCTGGAGGAGGGCATGGCAGCCCACCCCGGCCTTCTTGCCTGGAGAAGCCCGTGGACACAGGAGCCTGGCGGGATATGCTCCATGTGTGGCAAAAACTCACACGCAACTGAGCGTTGAGCACGCTAGGAAACACAGAATGTGGTTTAAAAGGTGGTAGTAGTAAAGTTGAGAATAGAAAAAACACCGCCTTTAAAAAGTAGTAATGAAACAGATAACTTAGTTCGGATTACTGTAAAAAGAGAAAAGCAAAGAATATTCCCGATTCCAGAATGAGAGGCGACGTGAGTAGACAGGGTGACGGAGGAGAAGACTGCCTGCCCGCACGGCGGCCGCGCGGCCGGGGCGCTCGTGGCGGGACCCGCGTGTCCAGGGCGGCTCCAGGGCTGAGCCCTGCTCTGCGCCGGCGTCCAGTGGCGGGGGGCTGCGGAGGGGATGGGCACGTGGTATACCAGAAGGCCGTGTGGACGGCACCGGGGCATTCAGTCTCATCGTTAAAGGGCTGCTGCCTCCAGCCTTTCTCAGGCGTCAGAGACTGAAAGCTCCCTGTTCCGTGTCTATCACAAAACCCAGTGACAGATAACTCAAGAGAGGAAGACGTGACAAACCCACTGCCGGGCGTGCAGCCAGGGGAGGTCGAGTTGGTACCCAGGCAGGGCTCCCGGAGGGTCCCGAGCAGCGTCGTCTGAGGCTGGGGGCTCCCAGACGCCTCAGCAAGCAAGTGGACACACGGCGGTGCATCCGTGTGGTGGTCCTGCTCCCGGCAGAAGGGCGTGTCCAGACCACCTGCACTCCGGGGCGTGGGAGCCCCCCGGCGGCATGCACGGGGCGGCCCAGAGGGCTCGACTCAGCTTGGCTTTGAAAACGTGCCTAGGTACCTAGGGTCCGACTGACAAAGACGGGAGAGAGTGTGTTTAGCCTGTATCATGTCAAATACAAAAATGTAAATTGAGAGACATTAAAAAAAAAAAAGACATACTTGGGAAAAACACCATTATAGTCCAAGAGGGCTTCCCAGGTATTGCCAGAGGTCGGCAACCCACCTGGCAGCACAGGACACGTGAGAGACGCGGGTTCAATCCCTGGGCTGGGAGGATCCCCTGGAGGAGGGCATGGCAGCCCACCCCGGCCTTCTTGCCTGGAGAAGCCCGTGGACACAGGAGCCTGGCGGGATATGCTCCATGTGTGGCAAAAACTCACACGCAACTGAGCGTTGAGCACGCTAGGAAACACAGAATGTGGTTTAAAAGGTGGTAGTAGTAAAGTTGAGAATAGAAAAAACACCGCCTTTAAAAAGTAGTAATGAAACAGATAACTTAGTTCGGATTACTGTAAAAAGAGAAAAGCAAAGAATATTCCCGATTCCAGAATGAGAGGCGACGTGAGTAGACAGGGTGACGGAGGAGAAGACTGCCTGCCCGCACGGGGCCGCGGGGCCGGGCGCTCGTGGCGGGACCCGCGTGTCCAGGGCGGCTCCAGGGCTGAGCCCTGCTCTGCGCCGGCGTCCAGTGGCGGGGGGCTGCGGAGGGGATGGGCACGTGGTATACCAGAAGGCCGTGTGGACGGCACCGGGGCATTCAGTCTCATCGTTAAAGGGCTGCTGCCTCCAGCCTTTCTCAGGCGTCAGAGACTGAAAGCTCCCTGTTCCGTGTCTATCACAAAACCCAGTGACAGATAACTCAAGAGAGGAAGACGTGACAAACCCACTGCCGGGCGTGCAGCCAGGGGAGGTCGAGTTGGTACCCAGGCAGGGCTCCCGGAGGGTCCCGAGCAGCGTCGTCTGAGGCTGGGGGCTCCCAGACGCCTCAGCAAGCAAGTGGACACACGGCGGTGCATCCGTGTGGTGGTCCTGCTCCCGGCAGAAGGGCGTGTCCAGACCACCTGCACTCCGGGGCGTGGGAGCCCCCCGGCGGCATGCACGGGGCGAGCGGCCAGAGGGCTCCGACTCAGCTTCAGGACTTTCTGGAAAAGGCAGATGCCTAGGTACCTAGGGTCAGCACGAGGACAGAATGAGATGATGAACGAAGTTTTATAGATGAGATGGTGGTTTTTTTATTTCTTTTTGAATAAATTTAATTCTCTGATGTGAGGTAGTTGAACTCTGCATTAACCTGCCTGGATTTTGGAGGCTTTCCGGCCTGTCCAGCTTCTCCTTTCTGCTTGGAGTTTTTTATCTAGCCTGTCCACCACTGTTGTTTAATCATTTTAGGACAGGTGTTACGCCTGGGTAAACACAAGTCCCTCTTCAAAGCACAGGTTTTAAAAGATGTCTTTTAAAGTTAAACAATGTTTCATCTGATGCTTGTTATGCTCCTTGAGATCACCCTCAGAAGATATGTTACATTTGAAACTCAAAATTTTCTCTTTCTCCTTTATTTGCTAGAATGCTCCTGTAGATGTTGGCTTCATGGTTTCTAAGCTGCTTTTGACCATACAGTTATGTCCAAAAACAGACTTTCAGCATAGCGCCAGGTTTGGGGAAGACCTGAGCGATGCCACCTGGGAGTACATCTGCGCCATCGACCTGCTCTGCTGCCATCAGAAGTGGGTGTGGACGCACGACAACGTCATCAGGTGGGCCCCGCGGCGGCCACTGCTGTCCGAGGCAGCTGAGACGTTTGGGAACCACGTTTTGATTTGGACAGGAGCTGATAAGCCGCCTCCTCGGCGCCACGCCGCGCTGTTCTTTCATGGCGCCTTTCACTGCTTTTCGCCGCATGCTCTTCCTGCGGTCTCTTTCCCGAAGGGAAAATGAATCTCATGAATCGGGGGCGGCTTTGGTTCCCTGGTCCCCCCGGCGTGGGGGCGGCAGTGCCCGCGCCAGAGGCGCGCAGCGAACGCGGGCGGGTGACGCGCCGTCGCCCTCTCAGCCCGGGGACGGGGGAGCCGCGGGAGCAGGGCGGTCCGGGTTCTGCGGGCCAGCGCTTTGCAAGGGGTTTCAGGTGAGACCTGAGTCTCTATCAGTGTGAGACCTGAGTCTCTAGGCATCCGTGTGGTGGTCCTGCTCCCGGCAGAAGGGCGTGTCCAGACCACCTGCACTGGCGTGGGAGCCCCCGGCGGCATGCACGGGCGGCGGCCAGAGGGCTCCGACTCAGCTTCAGGACTTTCTGGAAAAGGCAGATGCCTAGGTACCTAGGGTCAGCACGAGGACAGAATGAGATGATGAACGAAGTTTTATAGATGAGATGGTGGTTTTTTTATTTCTTTTTGAATAAATTTAATTCTCTGATGTGAGGTAGTTGAACTCTGCATTAACCTGCCTGGATTTTGGAGGCTTTCCGGCCTGTCCAGCTTCTCCTTTCTGCTTGGAGTTTTTTATCTAGCCTGTCCACCACTGTTGTTTAATCATTTTAGGACAGGTGTTACGCCTGGGTAAACACAAGTCCCTCTTCAAAGCACAGGTTTTAAAAGATGTCTTTTAAAGTTAAACAATGTTTCATCTGATGCTTGTTATGCTCCTTGAGATCACCCTCAGAAGATATGTTACATTTGAAACTCAAAATTTTCTCTTTCTCCTTTATTTGCTAGAATGCTCCTGTAGATGTTGGCTTCATGGTTTCTAAGCTGCTTTTGACCATACAGTTATGTCCAAAAACAGACTTTCAGCATAGCGCCAGGTTTGGGGAAGACCTGAGCGATGCCACCTGGGAGTACATCTGCGCCATCGACCTGCTCTGCTGCCATCAGAAGTGGGTGTGGACGCACGACAACGTCATCAGGTGGGCCCCGCGGCGGCCACTGCTGTCCGAGGCAGCTGAGACGTTTGGGAACCACGTTTTGATTTGGACAGGAGCTGATAAGCCGCCTCCTCGGCGCCACGCCGCGCTGTTCTTTCATGGCGCCTTTCACTGCTTTTCGCCGCATGCTCTTCCTGCGGTCTCTTTCCCGAAGGGAAAATGAATCTCATGAATCGGGGGCGGCTTTGGTTCCCTGGTCCCCCCGGCGTGGGGGCGGCAGTGCCCGCGCCAGAGGCGCGCAGCGAACGCGGGCGGGTGACGCGCCGTCGCCCTCTCAGCCCGGGGACGGGGGAGCCGCGGGAGCAGGGCGGTCCGGGTTCTGCGGGCCAGCGCTTTGCAAGGGGGTTTCAGGTGAGACCTGAGTCTCATATGCTTAGGCACATCAAGCTAGGCAGCATCTTTTTAGAATGGAAAAAAACAGTAAAGTATTAATCATTGTCCTGCAGATAATTATGACTTTATTTTCTCACAACCGTGACTGAGAAAAGGCTGATTTAAGGGGGTTATGACATTGAAAAGGGGTCGCTGAAGGACTGGTACTCTGTGTCTTGCTCTCTCGTGGAAACCTGCTCTTGTGTTCGCTTAACACTCGGGAAGATGATATGTCTCGGTCTCGGACGACAGGCAGCTGAAGCCTGGGGCGTCTCCCAGTGAGACACAGCCGGTTTAGAATAAAGAGGCGTGCACGGGTGTGTAGGGATGGACACGAGCGTGTGTTGTGGTCGGTCACTGACACAGTGCCAGGCCAGCCCGCCCCGTGCTGGGTGACGACGGGGGAGGGGCCGCCCGGGGCCTCGGCGGCCTGGGAGCCTGGGGGCGGGGCCTCCTCCCGCTGACCCGGGAGCCCACCGGGGCTGATGGCAGTCAGCGGTGCTCTGTCCAGGGGTCCCCGTGGGCGGAGTGGACAGGCGGGCAAAGGCCAGCATCTCTGCTTGAGCTGCTCCAGACCCTGATTGCTACACTCCGCCGCTGCTCTGTCTGTGGTTTTCACATAAATGCGAGCAGAGATGTCTGTGGGAAGCAAAGCCTCCAATTAACAAGAGTGGTAGTTACCTGTCACTGGTTGATTTACATTTTCCTTCCATTTGTATTAAAGTTTTCTGTGTTAGAAGTTAATACATTTTTGAAAAGAGAAAGCAGAGAGGTTTTGCCACTGCTTCAGTCGGTAGAAAATTTCTTGAATCCCTGTGAAGCGTGGTGTCTATCTTCTGGTTTAGTTCTTTTTACAGAACGCAGCCTGCGTGCCCTTGCTCTGCCCCAGGAAACGAGGCTTCTAGAACACAGGTGCTACCCAGGGCCCGGACGGCCCGCGGGAGGATTCAGGCTCTCGCGGCCTCCAGCCCTGCCACGCGGGGCTCGGCTGACTGCTCTGCCTGGTGAAAGGGGTTAAACAGAGCACAGGAGCCCGGGGGGGCGGCGGCCCGGTAACCCGCCGCGAGCGCTGAGCCCCGAAGGCTGGAGAGCCCGCGCTCTCAGTGCCCGTTCTCCTGCTGGCCAAACATGCTCCGTCTTCCGAGGCCCTCTTGTTCCCTGTCGATTTTTAAGAGAAGTCTTACCGTTGGAGCAGGGTTGAAGGCGTATGCCTTCAGACACATACATACGTGCATATGTCTGTGGTCGCTCTTTTGCAGCAAGGAGCTGTGGCCTGTAATGGACAAGTGGATAAAGCACAGAAAAGGCCACGCGAACATCGCCTATACTCCCGATGTCATCGTAGCGTCAGTCCTGAGGCTCATCGGTGAGTGGTTGGCTGGACCCCATTTGTTCTTGTCGATGGGGTCTTGGTGGCAGAATAAGTGTGGAATAACAGCACATATTGATTGAAAACGTGAAAGGGAAGTCGCTCAGTCGTGTCTGACACTTGGCGACCCCTGGCAAGCCGTGGAGTTCTCCAGGCGAGAATCCTGGAGTGGGCGGCCTTTCCCTGCCCGAGGCCGTCGGCCCAGCCCGGGACCCGCCCCAGCTCGCCCTCACTGCAGCGGACTCCGCCAGCGGAGCCGCCAGGGCAGCCCAGGCGCCCGGAAGTGGGCGCCCTCGTGTCCGTGCATCTGGGACCGGGGTCAGCAGGAGCCCTGGTGGCGGCTTCCCTGGGGACCTGGGCCGTGAGGGAGTGGCGGTGCCCGTGAGCGCTGGCCACGGAGAGCGCCCTGTGCCCCCGGTGCCGCTGGCCTGGCTGCCGCCTCTGCGCGGGCGGGCCGCGTCTCCGACAGAGGGTCGGCCCGTCAGAGTGTGGACGTGGAGGCCGGGTGTTCTGCGGGCACACCGGGAGGCGCGGCGCTCCGTTCGACGGCTGCGTTTTAACGGCAGCCTGTGTGGTTAGCCTGTCAGGCAGTAAAGCTGGTCTTGCACACTTGGGCTGCTGAAGCCATTCACTCTGCTAAGCCCGTTTGCTAGATGAGAACGTGACCGGGAAGCCGCACCTTGTGCGTCTGTATCATCTGTGTGGGTGACGGGGGAGGTGACAGATCATTCAGCCAGACCTCTGCCGCCCCCCGGGCCCGCACCAGCGCCTTAGAGACGCCTGACGCTTTACTGAGGAAGAGGCACCCGGCGCTGTAACTTTTCACCCATTTCCCAGGCTCCCCTGGTGACCCAGGGGTACAGAGTCTGCCGACTGCAGGAGATGCGAGTCGGGACCCCGGGAGAAGGGAGTGGCCGCGCTCTCCAGTGTCCCCTGTCCCAGGCCCAGAGGAGCCTGGCGGGCGACAGCCCCGGGGTCGCGGGCGGACACGAGTCAGCCGTGGAACAGCAGCCCATGCTCAGGTCCTGAAGCTCAATATGTCACATTGGATAATTCTTGTCGGCTCATCGGGTGTAGTGGTTGGCTGGACCCCATTTGTTCTTGTCGATGGGGTCTTGGTGGCAGAATAAGTGTGGAATAACAGCACATATTGATTGAAAACGTGAAAGGGAAGTCGCTCAGTCGTGTCTGACACTTGGCGACCCCTGGCAAGCCGTGGAGTTCTCCAGGCGAGAATCCTGGAGTGGGCGGCCTTTCCCTGCCCGAGGCCGTCGGCCCAGCCCGGGACCCGCCCCAGCTCGCCCTCACTGCAGCGGACTCCGCCAGCGGAGCCGCCAGGGCAGCCCAGGCGCCCGGAAGTGGGCGCCCTCGTGTCCGTGCATCTGGGACCGGGGTCAGCAGGAGCCCTGGTGGCGGCTTCCCTGGGGACCTGGGCCGTGAGGGAGTGGCGGTGCCCGTGAGCGCTGGCCACGGAGAGCGCCCTGTGCCCCCGGTGCCGCTGGCCTGGCTGCCGCCTCTGCGCGGGCGGGCCGCGTCTCCGCACAGAGGGTCGGCCCGTCAGAGTGTGGACGTGGAGGCCGGGTGTTCTGCGGGCACACCGGGAGGCGCGGCGCTCCGTTCGACGGCTGCGTTTTAACGGCAGCCTGTGTGGTTAGCCTGTCAGGCAGTAAAGCTGGTCTTGCACACTTGGGCTGCTGAAGCCATTCACTCTGCTAAGCCCGTTTGCTAGATGAGAACGTGACCGGGAAGCCGCACCTTGTGCGTCTGTATCATCTGTGTGGGTGACGGGGGAGGTGACAGATCATTCAGCCAGACCTCTGCCGCCCCCCGGGCCCGCACCAGCGCCTTAGAGACGCCTGACGCTTTACTGAGGAAGAGGCACCCGGCGCTGTAACTTTTCACCCATTTCCCAGGCTCCCCTGGTGACCCAGGGGTACAGAGTCTGCCGACTGCAGGAGATGCGAGTCGGGACCCCGGGAGAAGGGAGTGGCCGCGCTCTCCAGTGTCCCCTGTCCCAGGCCCAGAGGAGCCTGGCGGGCGACAGCCCCGGGGTCGCGGGCGGACACGAGTCAGCCGTGGAACAGCAGCCCATGCTCAGGTCCTGAAGCTCAATATGTCACATCATGCTAAATGAAAGAAAACACAGATTTCTTATTTTTGTGAAAGGTAGCATTTAACCCCGGATTGGTTCCGTCTCGGTCTCTTTTCTCTAGGTCGCTTGGGCCAGCTGGGCCTGAAGGAAGGCTTCCCTTCGGCCGTGAAGAACGTCAGCGCGGTGATTGGCATGTTTATCCAGCACGCCCGGGGGGAAGGTACTGCTCCGTCTGCCGCAGCCGTCGCCCCGCTGCTGCCCCTCCGCGTCTCCCCGAGCTCCCGCCGCGGGCCGGCCCCGCGCTCTGCCTGCCCGGCACGCGGGCCTTGGCGACGGAGCCGCGCTCAGCCCGCGTGCTCGACCCGGCCCGGCGTGGCCGCCTGCTGTCGGCGGCAGCCGTGAGCCCCGGGGCCGTGAGCCCTGGAGGAGGAGCCCCGGCGCACAGCCCGGTGCGGGCGCGCTGTCCCCGAAGCCGTCGGCAGGGTCGTCCCACTGCCCGAGGCCCGGCGCCCGGCGAGGCCCGGCGGCAGCCGCGTCAGGGTGACCGAGTGAGGGCTCCACGGGCCTGGTGTCCTCGCGTGCGTGCTGCAGGCATGTCGTTTATATTCTTTCGTGGGAAGACCTTGGACCTCGCAGTGACCCTCTGAAGCAGCGAGTCTCGTTTGCACATGCTGCTCAGCGAGGGTGGCCTCCCGGTTTCCCCGGCACCTCCGGTGGCCCTCAGCGCTCACATCCTGGCTGAAGCCATTCACTCTGCTAAGCCCGTTTGCTAGATGAGAACGTGACCGGGAAGCCGCACCTTGTGCGTCTGTATCATCTGTGTGGGTGACGGGGGAGGTGACAGATCATTCAGCCAGACCTCTGCCGCCCCCCGGGCCCGCACCAGCGCCTTAGAGACGCCTGACGCTTTACTGAGGAAGAGGCACCCGGCGCTGTAACTTTTCACCCATTTCCCAGGCTCCCCTGGTGACCCAGGGGTACAGAGTCTGCCGACTGCAGGAGATGCGAGTCGGGACCCCGGGAGAAGGGAGTGGCCGCGCTCTCCAGTGTCCCCTGTCCCAGGCCCAGAGGAGCCTGGCGGGCGACAGCCCCGGGGTCGCGGGCGGACACGAGTCAGCCGTGGAACAGCAGCCCATGCTCAGGTCCTGAAGCTCAATATGTCACATCATGCTAAATGAAAGAAAACACAGATTTCTTATTTTTGTGAAAGGTAGCATTTAACCCCGGATTGGTTCCGTCTCGGTCTCTTTTCTCTAGGTCGCTTGGGCCAGCTGGGCCTGAAGGAAGGCTTCCCTTCGGCCGTGAAGAACGTCAGCGCGGTGATTGGCATGTTTATCCAGCACGCCCGGGGGGAAGGTACTGCTCCGTCTGCCGCAGCCGTCGCCCCGCTGCTGCCCCTCCGCGTCTCCCCGAGCTCCCGCCGCGGGCCGGCCCCGCGCTCTGCCTGCCCGGCACGCGGGCCTTGGCGACGGAGCCGCGCTCAGCCCGCGTGCTCGACCCGGCCCGGCGTGGCCGCCTGCTGTCGGCGGCAGCCGTGAGCCCCGGGGCCGTGAGCCCTGGAGGAGGAGCCCCGGCGCACAGCCCGGTGCGGGCGCGCTGTCCCCGAAGCCGTCGGCAGGGTCGTCCCACTGCCCGAGGCCCGGCGCCCGGCGAGGCCCGGCGGCAGCCGCGTCAGGGTGACCGAGTGAGGGCTCCACGGGCCTGGTGTCCTCGCGTGCGTGCTGCAGGCATGTCGTTTATATTCTTTCGTGGGAAGACCTTGGACCTCGCAGTGACCCTCTGAAGCAGCGAGTCTCGTTTGCACATGCTGCTCACGACCGAGGGCTGGCGGCTCCACGGTTTCCGCCAGGGGCACCTCCCGGTGGCCCTCAGCGCTCGGCCATCCTTGGCTTTCAGAGGGAGGCCCGGCAGGTCGAGCTGGCGAGGACTGACTTCTCTCGGGTCACAGCACTGCTGCTGAGCTCACACCAGGCCTGTGTCCCTTCCCTCTGCACGGTGCCCCTGCCCTCGAGACCGCGTGTGGTCACTTGAGAGGAGATGGACGGCGGCTGACGCCCCACAGCTGCCCGGCCAGGCATTTCCTAGCAGAGGGAGAGTCCAGGGTCGTCCCGGGCCTGGCCTCGGTGTCGCGCGGGGTGCCCGGGTGGCCCCTGGGGTGCGCTGCTCCTGCGTGGGAAGCGGATGCCCCGGCTCACGGGCGGGCGGCCCGAGGCCAGAGCCCAGCGCCGCTGGCGTGTCCCTGCGTGGCTCTCGGGGTGGACTGCCCGGGCTCGTGGCCGCCTCCAGTCTCTGGTCCCCACGGGGCGGGAGGGGCAGGGGCTCGAGGGCAGCACTGCCGGCGCCCGCGGCGGGGGCGTCCCGCGAGCGGCTCTGCGCCGGCCCGTTGGGCGTTGCGTCACTAGCAGTGATGGTTAGCGGGAGGCTTCGGTAGCTCCTGGGGTTTTTAACTAAATTATTTAGGAGAATTTAACTCACCTTGAATTAAATAGCTCCTAAAGGAGAACTCGGGTGTACTGTAATCTCCTGCCGAGCGCCAGGCTGCCGTCAGCGCCGCGGTCAGGGATCGCGCGCTGTCCTGGAGTGGGCGAGCCTGTGCCCCCCAGGACTTCTGCCTGGAGAAGCCCTGGCACAGGAGCCCGAAGGCCTGCGGTCCTGGGGGCACAGAGAGTCGACCACCACCGAGCCGCTGGCGCCTGTGCTGAGGTCTAGTTCGCTTGCTCTCATTTGACTGGTTTCCACTGCCAGAGTCCGCCCGTGCCTGCTCGCCGTGGGCATGGTGGCTTCGTGCCCTGGACGGCGCTGCACTCTCCACACTGTCGTGAGCCTCCCGTGCGGCCGCGGCCTCGCAGGCCTGCCCCGGGAGCTCCGCGCGGTGGCGGGCACCCTGGCCCTCGGCTGTGCCCTCCGCGCCTGCGCGCCGTCCTGGCGGAGCGAGCAGCCCCGGGGGCCGGTGGAGACTGGGCTTGTGCTGTTTTCTCATCGTGTAGAAGGCAGCCGCTGTGCTTTCTCACTGTGGATGCTTTATGCAGTGTTGTTGCATCATTGTAGGAAGAGTGTCTCACTAGATGAGCATTACATTTCTGAGTAGCGGAGACGTTCCCCTGTGATGACCTGTGTGGACATGCTTTTCAGATATCCCGTGGGGAGTCCAGCTGGCCGCCGTGTACGCTCTGTGCGACCTGAGCCCCAGCAACCCGGCGGAAATCTCCAGGATCCTGGAGGCCTGGCGCAAGGAGACGGCCGGCAGCGTGCCGCCCGCGGTGCTGAGGGCCCTGGCGGAGGTCAGCGCGCTGTGCGCGGAGGGGCCGGGCTGACCGCGGGCCCACCCGGAGAAGTGCCTTCACGCGTCCCGGCAGCAGCTCAGCCGGCTTCCAGGACGCGCCCGGCGTCCCCGCGGAGAGGCCGGGAGCCCGGCCAGCCCGGCGGCCGCCTTGCAGTCGAGCACGCGGGTGGCGGTGGCCGCCCTGACCGCGCACACATCACTACCGGCTGGATGTCAGGATCACACGGCTGCGGACTGTAGTTTGTGTGTCTTGGTCAAACAACAAACACTTGAACTTAGCCCTTTTTTGCTGCAGAAAGTGTCCTTTTTTGTCCTTTGTCGCTTTTAAGAATGGAGTGGCATTTTGTAATGAATCTAATATAAAAACGTTGATTTGGTTCCTGAGCCAATTCTGTAGTTTGTGCCGAAGTGACGGACTTGGAGAAAGTGAGGAAAAGGCAGAACTTGAAGACGCTTCCACTGTCTTAGCCGAACACGGGCCCCCAAGTTCCTCTGCAGGCGCGGCTGCCGCCGGCCAGAGTAGAAAGCGGGGCGCCCTGGAGCCTCCGCCAGCGCGCCGCTTGCTGCCGCTGGAGTTCCTCCCGGAGGTGTAGCTCCGCATCTGAGGGGGAGAGCACGCGAGTGCAGCTTCTCCCCAGGCTCTGGCCCACCCAACGCAGGCAGGCCTCTGCGTGGGCCACGTGTGTGTGCACGGACAGCCTATAATGTGTTTCACATTTGATGATATTCCACTTTCGGAATTTTAGTATTTGTACATAGAAAATGGGTTTCATAACTCACCGTGGTCCTGATTTGTCTGATAGTCAACATTTCTTAAAACTCTTGTCAGTGTTTTTTATAATAAAAAGTGAACGTAAGCCATGCACACGGGTGTCCTAGTGAGTAGAGAGTGACCGTTGGCCTTCCTGCTGCTCCAGCCAAAGATGACGCGAGCCCGGGGGCCGACCAAAGACCGCGGAGGCAGCGCCCGGGAGCCGCCCTCTGCGCGCGGAGCTGCGGACGCCGGCGGGCGGTCGGTGCCGTGCGCCCCTCAAGGCGCTCTGGTGGCCACAGACCCCGCGGAGCGCTGGCGGGCCCTGGTACTGGGTGTCTCCACTTAACTAGAGCTGCTCCTCTTGAAAAATGATGTCTGACAGTCCTCTGTTACTCCTTCCTCCTGTTTTTGAGTCATTATAACAGACCAAGATTTATAAAAAGAAACCTCTGCCTTGCCCTTCTGATGCTTGTTGTCGGCGTGTTCCTTCTTTCTCCCTCTGTCTCTGGCGCTGGGCTCTGCGCCGTGGCCCCGCTGGGAGGAGCCGGGGAAGAGCGCGGCCTCTGAGCTGCCCCCGTAAACCAGCGGGGCGGAGCTCTCGTGCAGTGAGGGCCGCGGAAGCGTGCAGCAGGGAAACAGGCCGGGGGTCCCCGGGGAAGGCACGCGTGGGCCAGGACCTACGGGGAGGGGGCTTGGGCCAGCCCCACCAGGCCGGCGTGTCGGCTCTGAGAGGGGAAGGGCCGGAGGCCAGCGTGCCCAGACCCCGCTGTGCAAGTAAGGGCCGGCCGTCCTTCGTTCAGTCGCACAGATGGCCGCCAGTCCTGGGACTCAGGCAGCTCTGGCTTCAGTCATGCTCCTGGGGGCCTTGGAGCAGGGCTCACAGCTTTGCCAGGCTGTCCCGCGACACGTCCGAGGAGGCAGGGGTTGACACTGGCCGCTGTGCGGGCCATCGGCTGGGGCAGGGCCGGTGTCACCCAGGTCTTGGAGGTGGCGTGCGTGCTGAGCTCGTGAGCTGAGGGTGGGGGACAGACGGGAGTCGGGAGTCCCACGGTCTTGAGACGGGCACCAGGCCTGGGGACGGGAGCTCCAGGTCGGTGGTGGGAGCCGCGCGTCCCGGGCCTGTGTGGGGACGCGGGTCCACGTGGACGTGGGTGGGAGCCTTAAGAGGCAGGAGTCGAGTTCAGACAAGACGGGGAGAATGTCAGGCAGGCGGTAGAGCCTGGGGGCTGTTTAAAGCACCTGGTCACCTGGGACAAGGGGCTTCCCTCCCTCAGCCCCCGCTGGGATTTGAATATGCGGGGGGCAGGAGGGGAGGCCACGCGGCAGCGGTGCCTGTTCCCTTGTCCTCCGAGTCGGGGGCGAGGGCTGAGGTCCTGCAGGGGCGGACGGCGGGCCTGCCGAGCCTTCGGAGGGCAGAAAGTGCAAAGGGGCCACGGGGAGAGCCGGTCGGCAGGCACCGTGTGGGGTGAGCCCGCCTCGTGAAGGGCTTCGTGCGGGAGGCCCGCGTCGGCCCCTGGCCAGGACGACCTGGAGAAGGGAACGGCAGCCCCCTCTGGTATTCGTGCCTGGAGAATTCCACGGACAGAGGAGCCCGGCGGGCTGTGTTCATAGGACGGCAGAGTCTGCCGCGACAGTGACGCCACCACTCACCGCCACGGTTCAGGACGCGCCCTGACCTCCACAGGTTCTCGGGTCCTTAGCTGGGGGAGGGCAGCTGGCCTTGACGGGACGGCCACTCGGCCACCGGGGGCTTGGCGCTCCCTCGGCAGCCCCGCCCCTGGTCGCGCACAGGCCTCGGCGGGCCCGGCGGGCCGCGTCACCCCCAGGGTGCCACAGTTTCCAGCTCCTGCAGGACGTGGCTGTCATTTATCAACTTAAAAAAAAAATGAATAAGCACAAAAATATAGTTAAGCCTTGGAACTTGGAGTTGGGTGAGGCGCCAGTCTGGAGCCTCTGCACCCTGGCGTCACGGGACCCGGTGTCCCCGGAGCAGGGGCTGGCTCGGCCTCGCGCGGCTCGGGGCCCGGGGAGCAGGCAGCGGCGTGACAAGGACATAGCAGTGTGGCCAGCGATTTTTATTTTCCTTTTTAAACAATTCTAAATTACAGAACGCTTTACAATGCCGTGATGGCTTCTGCCATACATGAAGACGAGTCAGACGCGGGAATCCACAGGTCTCTTCCCTCCTGAGCTTCCCTGCCTTTCCCACCCCGCAGCCACGGCGACCCTCATGGACTTCTTGTCCCCAGGACTCCTCGGGAGGCCCCGGCTTTTCATTCTCAGCACAGAATCAGCCTGGCGGGGAGGCTTCAGGCTGCCCCTGCCCCTTCCTCTCCCCACCCCCGCCTCCAGAACAGTTGGCCACAGTATCTGCTTTGCTTTTTAAGATAGGTTGTGGGGCTTCCCTGGTGGTCCAGTGGCTGGGGAGTCCGCCTTGCAGTGCAGGGGGCGCCGGTTCAACGCCTGGCCCGGGAGGATCCCACGTGCAGGGGAAAGGCTGGACTGGTGTGTCCAGTTGCAAGCCGCTGCTCTGCGACGAGAGAAGCCAGTGCGGTGGGAGGCCCACACAGGCCAAAGAATAAAGATGGATGAAAAATAAGTGATGACTTAGAAGCAAAGAAAAACGACAGGCTGTGAAGGAGAACTCACACATTCCGTGTGGAAACCTGAAAGGGGTTTGAGCCTGGAGTGGAAGCAGCAGCGTGGGCCCCCAGAGGCGCTGCGGCCCCGCCACGAGCCACGGGCTCCGGGACCCCGAGGCCTCCAGCCAGCTCTCAGGAAGACGCCCCTCCACTCCCGTCTGCTGCCTCAAACCGAGGTGGCTTCACTGCCCAGCCCCGTTTTCTCCAGAAGTCGGTGGGGACGCCGTGTGGGAAGGGGACGGGTGAAGGAGGTGGTGAAGGCCACGAAGCCTGGTGCGCCGTCGCCCACCACTGAGCTGAGCGTGCAGAGCAGGTGGTGGTCGGGAGCACAGGACGGAGGCTGGAGCTGAAGGGCCGGTGCGTCGGCCACTGACGGGACGAGCCAGCTCCCCGGAAAGCCACTGATGCTGGGAAAGGCTGAAGGCAGCAAGAGAAGAAGGGGCGGACAGGGCGTGGCCATGAGGTTGAACGAACCCCGGAGACGGCGAAGGCCGGGGAGGCCTGTGTGCTGCACTTCGTGGGGCTGCAGAGTCAGAGCGACTGAAGAACAAGAATGTGGTAATCCCCTCCTCCCCGCCCCTCCACCAGGAAAGAAAAGCAAACATTTGTGTTTCGTCAGATTCTTGGGTGTTTCCTAACGGTCCTAAACCAAACTGCTTTGACCCCGGAGCACAGTGCCGGGTGGGGAGCGGGTGGTGTGCTTGCAGCCCCGCCAGGCAGCCCGAGGACGCGGACAGCGGTGGACGGCTCGCCTGCCCCGCGGGGCACGTGCTCGGGTCTCCCCCAGGAGCGCTCGAAGCCATGCTCCCCGGCGACCCACGGAGCGGAGAGCACGAGCCCGAGTCTTGCCAGCCTCCCTAGTGAAGGCCGGCGGCGCCGCACCGGGCCTCCCTGAGGCATGCTCTGGAAGTTCAGGGCCTTTGGAAAGTAAGGGCCATTGGGCTGAAGACGTCCCCTTGCGTTGCCGTCATTCGTCGGACGCTTTCTCAGAGGAATTCAGTGTGCTGGTTCTGACGTGGAACAAACAGGAAGCTCTTTTTCTTGCCTCTGGAGAGTCTTACGGAAGACCTTTCCGAGGGTGGTGGTTCTGTCTGCACGGGCTCGGACTGTTGTCCTGAACTAAGGAGTTGTCCCTGGGCTGCCGTCAGTCTGTTGGCCCCAGAGGCGCTGCGGCCCCGCCACGAGCCACGGGCTCCGGGACCCCGAGGCCTCCAGCCAGCTCTCAGGAAGACGCCCCTCCACTCCCGTCTGCTGCCTCAAACCGAGGTGGCTTCACTGCCCAGCCCCGTTTTCTCCAGAAGTCGGTGGGGACGCCGTGTGGGAAGGGGACGGGTGAAGGAGGTGGTGAAGGCCACGAAGCCTGGTGCGCCGTCGCCCACCACTGAGCTGAGCGTGCAGAGCAGGTGGTGGTCGGGAGCACAGGACGGAGGCTGGAGCTGAAGGGCCGGTGCGTCGGCCACTGACGGGACGAGCCAGCTCCCCGGAAAGCCACTGATGCTGGGAAAGGCTGAAGGCAGCAAGAGAAGAAGGGGCGGACAGGGCGTGGCCATGAGGTTGAACGAACCCCGGAGACGGCGAAGGCCGGGGAGGCCTGTGTGCTGCACTTCGTGGGGCTGCAGAGTCAGAGCGACTGAAGAACAAGAATGTGGTAATCCCCTCCTCCCCGCCCCTCCACCAGGAAAGAAAAGCAAACATTTGTGTTTCGTCAGATTCTTGGGTGTTTCCTAACGGTCCTAAACCAAACTGCTTTGACCCCGGAGCACAGTGCCGGGTGGGGAGCGGGTGGTGTGCTTGCAGCCCCGCCAGGCAGCCCGAGGACGCGGACAGCGGTGGACGGCTCGCCTGCCCCGCGGGGCACGTGCTCGGGTCTCCCCCAGGAGCGCTCGAAGCCATGCTCCCCGGCGACCCACGGAGCGGAGAGCACGAGCCCGAGTCTTGCCAGCCTCCCTAGTGAAGGCCGGCGGCGCCGCACCGGCCTCCCTGAGGCATGCTCTGGAAGTTCAGGGCCTTTGGAAAGTAAGGGCCATTGGGCTGAAGACGTCCCCCTTGCGTTTCCTTCATTCGCCGGACGCTTTCTCAGAGGAATTCAGTGTGCTGGTTCTGACGTGGAACAAACAGGAAGCTCTTTTTCTTGCCTCTGGAGAGTCTTACGGAAGACCTTTCCGAGGGTGGTGGTTCTGTCTGCACGGGCTCGGACTGTTGTCCTGAACTAAGGAGTTGTCCCTGGGCTGCCGTCAGTCTGTTCGGCACAGTCAAGATGCAGACAGAATTAAGAGGGCAACGAGAGGTGCTTCAGTCCAGGTTTACGAAAACGGAAGCGTCCACTCGCTCTTAGGAAGGGCTCTGGGTTCCTGTGAGTGACCCGAGAAGCCGGGCCCCTGCCTGCACGGAGCCAGCCCTCTGCGGCCTCTGCCTGTCCTGCTGGGAAGAGGGGTGTGGCCCGCACCTGTTGGGGCTGTGCCCTGGGGGACCGGAGAGGGGGCCCCTGCAGGCCTGGTCCCCAGACCGGCGCGTCTCAGAGGCCACACGGGGACCCAGGGGCACCAGACGGCTGTCGGGCGCGCACGAGCCTGCAGGGAAAGGCATGCTCTCTGCCGCCCAGGGGCCCGGCCGGCCCTGGTACCCGCCGCTCCAGATGCCAGGCGCCACCTGGGGCCCCGTCCACGCCGCCTCGGGTCCGGGCTCCATGTGCGGCAGCGCCCCCTCGTCCCCTCGGGACACGGTCGGTGGAGACTAGAGAGGAAGAGGCAGTGAACACCTGGGCCAGCTCTTGCCATCGGGAGCTGAGTCTAGACCCGGCCTATTTCTTACTGCCTTTCTAGGTTTCTCATTCTGGGGGGTTGGCAGAGCACAGACACAGGACGCGTGGGCTCCGGTGGCGTGGTTCCCGGCTCAGCGCACAGGCTCCGTGGTCCTGGCGTCTGGGCGAGTGACTCCGTGGCAGGTGGGATCCTCCCAGACCGCGGATCGAGCCCGCGTCTCCTGCACTGGCAGGCGGATTCTTGGCCACTGCACCACGGGGAAGCCCAGTTTTCATTCTTCGTGTCGTTTTCAGGAATATTATTTTTTCTAACAAAATATTTTTTCCTAACAAATGCTTATTGTTTGCTACTCTGAGACGGTCTCGCCCTAAAGTATCAGGGTTCAGCGGACAGAGATTAAAAGAAGAGGCGAGTGGTGGCTGACGAAGTGCCCCCCGCCCCCGTGCCTTCTCTTTTAAATTTAATTCTTTACCGAGTTTTGCTGTTTACGGCCACACATCGATCCAAACCCCCCACAGGGGCACACACGTCCCCCACCCCCACCCCGCCCTGCCCCGCCCCCCAGGTCGCCCCAGAGCACGGTCCCCGTCCTCACCCCCGCGTCCGCGGGCCCGCTGTCCGCGCCCGCCTCGCCGCGGCCGCTCTGCCTGTTCGTTGATCAGCACGGTCCTTCTAGCTTCCGTACACACGTATCGGGAGGCAGTATTCATCTTTCTCTCTCTGACCTGCTTCACTCTGTATGCCGGGCCTAGGTTCATGTGACTCACCAGAACTGATCCAAGGGCATCTCTTTTCATCCCCGCGCCCTCGTGACGGTCGTGTTTTTATATGTACATTAGGATTATTAAATATCCACCCTAACAGTTGCAATTGTAATCCACTGTGCTTTATTTTATTTCATCTTCCCCTGCTAGTTTTGTTTGCTGGCAGTATATTAAGCATGAAACCAGTTCACACACTGGACTGTCCATCCTGCCATCACAGGATCCTGCTGTTCCAGGCAGCTCTGCCGTGAGCCGGCTCTGGGCTTCCTCCCGGGACCCCGAGCCCAGCTCCGGAGGAGGAGCGGGAACACCATGGAGCCCACCTGCTCTGTCTGCCCTGAGGACCCCGGGGGTGACAGCCAACGAGGCGCTGGCCCTGTCTCCAGAGCGCGTTTCTGCTTGGGGAAGTTGTCCCCAGGGGGGGAAGACGGGAAGGCGGGGCCTCCTGGTCGCTGTCCTCTGGTCCCGGCAGGAGGAGAGCCCTGTGTGCCCTCCCCTGGGCGCTGCTCTCCACGGACTGCCCCGAGCTGCTCGGCAGGGGGAGCGTAGGCGGCTGGGGACCGGCCCGTGGGGCTGGGTCTCCACCTAGCCGTGACCCCAGGTGGCCTGCACATCCTAACTCTGTGGATTAAAAGACTCTTGCTCCTTGGGAGAACACCTGTGACAAGCCTAGGCCGTGTATTGAAAGAAGAGACATCCCTTTGCCGACAGAGGTGTGCAGAGTCAAAGCCGTGGCTTTCCGGTAGTCACGTGAGGCCGTGAGAGCTGGACCACGAAGAAGGCACGGTGCCGAGAACTGAGGCTTTAGAACTGTGGTGCTGGGGAGGACTCCGGAGAGCTCCTGGACAGCAAGAAGATCAAGCCAGCCAGTCCTCAGGGAAATCAACCCTGAACATCCAGGAGAAGGACGGATGCTGAGGCTGAAGCTCCGGTGCTTTGGTCCCCTGAGGGGAAGAGAGGACTCGCTGGGAAAGCCCCCTGTGCCGGGAAAGAGAGGCAGGAGGAGGAGGAGGCACAGAGACGGCTGGATGGCACTGACGCAACGGACATGCGTCTGAGCGAGCTCCGGGAGCTAGTGACTGCACAGTAACAGAAATCCAAGCCGGGCTTCCCAGGTGTCCAGCGGTAAAGGACCAGCCCGGCAGAGGCGGTGGCGACCCGCTCCCGTCTGCTTGCCTGGAGAATCCGTGCAGGGGCAGCCGGGCGGCTGCAGGCCATCGGGCCGTAGTCAGACGCGCCTCAGGGACTGAAACGACAAGAGTCCAAGCCGGCTCAGTTACGTTCTTAAAACCCTCCATAGTGAAAGCACAGCAAGACCTGAGAGGAGGTCACCGTTTCGAGCCACCCTGTCATCAGAAGTTTTAGGACAGTTCTTTAAGAAACACACCACCGTGTGATCTCGGAGACTAGACTCGAGCCGGCAGGCAGCGCGCTCGCGGCAAGGTGACTGTGTTACCAGTGACCCGGAGATGCTGTCCGTCCACTTGCACCCGCTCCGCTCCCGCTGTGCTGAGGGCAGCTTGGTCCCGTGGGCTGGGGTGGGGACTGGAGGCGGGGACGGCTGGCAGGATAAGGCCCCAGACACGAGGGCCAGCCGCCCGGCCGCCCGGGGCGCCTCACCCAGTCCCTCCCTCGGAGGTCGGGGACCGGCCCGCGTGCACTGGGCAAAGCCCCGCCTCAGCCCACCTGTCCGCTGCCTGTGGGTAGTCAGAGGACTTTTCAATTGAAAACACCTGTCACATTTGCAAGGGTTTGGACAGCCCACATCTGACCTCCAGAGGCATGCTGCATAGGACACTGAGCTGCTCGTTTCTGCAAGGGAAAGGTCTCCTGACCTGTTGCCCTGTGTTTTTTCAACCATGGCCTCACCTTTGGGGAAAACAAGTTTCCTGAGAAAGGCATTTTCACAAAGAGGCATTTTGTTTTGTTAAGAGGAGCCCCGGCCAGCCCCCAGCTCTGACCCCACAGGAAGGTCTAGAGCCTGAGATCTTGGGCCCGGCACTTGGGGATGCGCCCCTCGGCCATCCAGAGACCCCCAGGACTTACCTCCGGCTTCTGCCCTCCATCGCGCCTTGTTACAGGCCGAGGGAGAGCCGAGAAGACCAGGGGACCGGCATCGTCCTGTCTTAAACCCTGCGGAAGAGCCGTATGAATGTCAGCAGCGCTCCCTGCTGGTCAGACACGGCTGTTCTTCTGCGCGAGCCTCCGGGAGCCAGGGCTGAGCTGGGGGGCTGCCGCAGGGTCCCGCCTCCCCGAACCTCTGCAACTGGCGACCAGCCTTCGCTCGCAAACTGAAAGTCTGTCTGTTAAATCAGCAGTGAAGCAGAAAATAGAATTTTTAAAGCATTCGTTCTTGACCTTTCCTAGCCTGTATTTTTAGAGACTGAAATTTAGCTCCTACTACCTTGGCAGTCATCCAGAATAACATTTTTAATGTGTCTTCTGCTCATAAACTTTGATTAGTGATGGGGAAGTGAGTCTTCTGGATTTGGATGTGATTTTTCAGTGCATAACTTTAATTTCTAAGTGTAAACATTGGCACTGGAAAAATTAAAGTAAGATTTAAAAATACAATTTCAGAAACGGTAGGGTCACATTCTCTCCTTCTAAAAGGCTTTCTGTAGCTGTATGTCCCTTTTTTTTAACTTAAAAAAATTTTTTTTATATTGAAGTATCATGGCATCCGGCCCAACACTTCATGGAAAAAGATGGGGAATAAGTGGAGACAGTGACAGATTTTATTTTCTTGGCTCCAAAATCACTGTGAATGGTGACTGCAGCCATGAAATTAAAAGACGCTTGCTCCTTGGAAGAAAAGCTATGACAAACCTGGGCAATATATTAAAAAGAAGAGATGGCATCACTGTGCTGCAAAGGTCTGTACAGTCAAAGCTATGGTTTTCCAGTCGTCATGTAAAAAGGAATCTCCTGACCTGTTGCCCTGTGTTTTTCAACCATGGCCTCACCTTTGGGGAAAACAAGTTTCCTGAGAAAGGCTTTTTCACAAAGAGGCATTTTGTTTTGTTAAGAGGAGCCCCGGCCAGCCCCCAGCTCTGACCCCACAGGAAGGTCTAGAGCCTGAGATCTTGGGCCCGGCACTTGGGGATGCGCCCCTCGGCCATCCAGAGACCCCCAGGACTTACCTCCGGCTTCTGCCCTCCATCGCGCCTTGTTACAGGCCGAGGGAGAGCCGAGAAGACCAGGGGACCGGCATCGTCCTGTCTTAAACCCTGCGGAAGAGCCGTATGAATGTCAGCAGCGCTCCCTGCTGGTCAGACACGGCTGTTCTTCTGCGCGAGCCTCCGGGAGCCAGGGCTGAGCTGGGGGGCTGCCGCAGGGTCCCGCCTCCCCGAACCTCTGCAACTGGCGACCAGCCTTCGCTCGCAAACTGAAAGTCTGTCTGTTAAATCAGCAGTGAAGCAGAAAATAGAATTTTTAAAGCATTCGTTCTTGACCTTTCCTAGCCTGTATTTTTAGAGACTGAAATTTAGCTCCTACTACCTTGGCAGTCATCCAGAATAACATTTTTAATGTGTCTTCTGCTCATAAACTTTGATTAGTGATGGGGAAGTGAGTCTTCTGGATTTGGATGTGATTTTTCAGTGCATAACTTTAATTTCTAAGTGTAAACATTGGCACTGGAAAAATTAAAGTAAGATTTAAAAATACAATTTCAGAAACGGTAGGGTCACATTCTCTCCTTCTAAAAGGCTTTCTGTAGCTGTATGTCCCTTTTTTTTAACTTAAAAAAATTTTTTTTATATTGAAGTATCATGGCATCCGGCCCAACACTTCATGGAAAAAGATGGGGAATAAGTGGAGACAGTGACAGATTTTATTTTCTTGGCTCCAAAATCACTGTGAATGGTGACTGCAGCCATGAAATTAAAAGACGCTTGCTCCTTGGAAGAAAAGCTATGACAAACCTGGGCAATATATTAAAAAGAAGAGATGGCATCACTGTGCTGCAAAGGTCTGTACAGTCAAAGCTATGGTTTTCCAGTCGTCATGTAAGGACGTGAGAGCTGGACCATAAAGAAGGCTGAGCACTGGAGAATTGATGCTTTTGAATTGTGGTGCTGGTGAAGACTGTGGAGAGTCCCTTGGACAGCACAGAGATCAAACCAGTCAATCCTAAAGGAAATCAGCCCTCAATATTCATTGGAGGATCGGATGCTGAAGCTGAAGCTCCAATTTTTTGGCCACCTGATGCGAAGAGCTGACTCATTGGAAATGATCCTGATGCTGCAAAAGACTGAGGGCAGGAGGAGAAGAGGACGACAGAGGATGAGATGGTTGCATGGCATCACCGAGTCAATGGACATGAATTTGAGCACACTCTGGGAGATAGGAAAGGACAGGGAAGCCTGGTATGCTGCAGTCCATGGGGTCTCAAAGACTCTGACAGGACTTAGTGACTGAACAACAACACTAGCTAACGGAGCTTCCCCACTGGCTCAGCAGTAAAGAATCTGCCTGCCAATGCAGGAGACATGGGTTTGACTCCTGGGTCAGGAAGATCCCCTGGAGAAGGCAAGGGCAGCCCTCTCCAGTATTCTTGCCTGGGAAATTCCATTGGCTGAGGAGCTTGCGGGGTCCCAAGGGGTTGAAAAGAATCAGAGACGAATCAGCAACTAAATAGCAACAACATAGCTGATTGTCAATGCTGAGATAGTTTCAGGTGGACAGCAAAGGGACTCAGCCATACACATATATGTATCCATTCTCCCTAAACTCCCGCCCATCCGAGCTGCTGGTAACATTGAGTAGAGTTTCCTGTGGGTAGGTCCTTGTTGGCTATGCATTTTAAATATGGCAGTGTGCAGATCTCCCTTTTAATGCAATTAAGAAAAGGGAAATGCTATCATGAGTGATTATTTTTTTTTAATATTGCAGCCTTTTTTTGGAGGTGGGGCTCTTCTATTGATCTCTCATTTATTCATCTTTGTTCTTTGGCCTGTGCGGGCCTCCCATCGCAGTTGCCTCTCTCGTCGTTGCAGAGAACCGGCTCTGGGCGCACGAGCTCCAGAGCTCCGGCTGCGTAGCTGGACGTATCTGTCCAGCCGCTCCGCGGCACGTGGGATGTTCCCAGGCCAGGTATCGAACCGGAACCCCTTGCGCTGCAAGGCGGTGTCCTTACCCACTGGACCACCAGGGAAGCCCCACGAGTGATTTTTTATTCACAGGTTGAACTTTGCGTTTTGTCTTTGTCTGGCATTCGTTTCCATTCAGATTCCACAATCTAACCAAGGTGAGAGAAAGGACAGAGGGAACAAAATCGTAAAATAATAAAACCCTTGTACTCCACTCAAGTTGATTTTTTTTTTATATTGTTTTTCATCCCACGCAAGTGTTTCCAATGGAAAATACATTGACCTTAAGGGTTCCCTTGCTCTACTGCAAGCGGGGACCTGCAGCTGCCTGATTTTTCCGGCAGGTGGCGCTCTACACCTTGTTCACGAGCCCAGAACAGCCCCCCACGCCTCCAGGCCTTCCTCCACCCAGACGCAGAAACAGGCGTTTAGGAGAGAAAAGAAGCCGGAGGGCATTGAGCTCCGTCTCACACGAAGCTAACTTCGCTCCTGCTGTCTTGTGAGGAAGAGGCTTCCACGAGGCAAAGGCTGTGCCAGCTGCTGGTGGAGGGCTTCCCAGGGGCCCGGGAGGGGCCTCCAGCTCCCAAGCTTGGGGAGCGCACAGGGAAAGCCCACTCTCCCTTTCACGCCATCACAGGGCGGCTCACCTGGACCGCGGAGGTGGAGTCTCAGGTGCAGGCGGGGTCGAGAATATTCTTTGTGGCTTCGTGGCTCCTGGCACCCCTGGGACTTGCCTGTGTCTAGTGCAGCAGTGATGAAGCAAGCCAGGCATACCGTGGAGGATCATTTAATGTGTCCCCCAAGATGTTTTGGTGGGACTCACACTTCTTTCTATAGAAAACACAGACACCTGCCTCTTAAGAACGTTAGTGGAACCACTGACTGAAACTGCCCACCCTGACCAGGCCCCACAGTAACCTCCTGCACGAGTTATCTGTCGACAGGAGGTCCTCGTAAGGAGCACGGAACTAACAAACCACCAACAACCGGAAGAACTGGGGGAAGGTCAAAAGAGAAGAGCTGCCAGTCTGCGTGTCCTGACAGCAGCTCCGAGTCCTCCTCGCTGGACTCTGTCTTGGCTCTGTGATGCACGTGCCCCCAGGAGGGACCCTGACTCAGAATGAGCGGCCGGAGACAACACAGAAATGAACCCCATCCCCATAACCCCTGAGCCGCGAGCTGGCGGCAGGGCAGCCTCCTGCTCCCTGACCCGCTGCTTGCCACCCGGGCCCCCCTCCCAGCGAAGGCGCTCGCTTTGTCAGCATGTGTCTCCGTGGGCGATGCATTTCCCAGTTGACACAGGAGCCCCCTCTCAGATTCCACAATCTAACCAAGGTGAGAGAAAGGACAGAGGGAACAAAATCGTAAAATAATAAAACCCTTGTACTCCACTCAAGTTGATTTTTTTTTTATATTGTTTTTCATCCCACGCAAGTGTTTCCAATGGAAAATACATTGACCTTAAGGGTTCCCTTGCTCTACTGCAAGCGGGGACCTGCAGCTGCCTGATTTTTCCGGCAGGTGGCGCTCTACACCTTGTTCACGAGCCCAGAACAGCCCCCCACGCCTCCAGGCCTTCCTCCACCCAGACGCAGAAACAGGCGTTTAGGAGAGAAAAGAAGCCGGAGGGCATTGAGCTCCGTCTCACACGAAGCTAACTTCGCTCCTGCTGTCTTGTGAGGAAGAGGCTTCCACGAGGCAAAGGCTGTGCCAGCTGCTGGTGGAGGGCTTCCCAGGGGCCCGGGAGGGGCCTCCAGCTCCCAAGCTTGGGGAGCGCACAGGGAAAGCCCACTCTCCCTTTCACGCCATCACAGGGCGGCTCACCTGGACCGCGGAGGTGGAGTCTCAGGTGCAGGCGGGGTCGAGAATATTCTTTGTGGCTTCGTGGCTCCTGGCACCCCTGGGACTTGCCTGTGTCTAGTGCAGCAGTGATGAAGCAAGCCAGGCATACCGTGGAGGATCATTTAATGTGTCCCCCAAGATGTTTTGGTGGGACTCACACTTCTTTCTATAGAAAACACAGACACCTGCCTCTTAAGAACGTTAGTGGAACCACTGACTGAAACTGCCCACCCTGACCAGGCCCCACAGTAACCTCCTGCACGAGTTATCTGTCGACAGGAGGTCCTCGTAAGGAGCACGGAACTAACAAACCACCAACAACCGGAAGAACTGGGGGAAGGTCAAAAGAGAAGAGCTGCCAGTCTGCGTGTCCTGACAGCAGCTCCGAGTCCTCCTCGCTGGACTCTGTCTTGGCTCTGTGATGCACGTGCCCCCAGGAGGGACCCTGACTCAGAATGAGCGGCCGGAGACAACACAGAAATGAACCCCATCCCCATAACCCCTGAGCCGCGAGCTGGCGGCAGGGCAGCCTCCTGCTCCCTGACCCGCTGCTTGCCACCCGGGCCCCCCTCCCAGCGAAGGCGCTCGCTTTGTCAGCATGTGTCTCCGTGGGCGATGCATTTCCCAGTTGACACAGGAGCCCCCTCTCAGGCCCTGGAAGGTGTCGCCTTTCTGCAACAAGAATACCCACGCACATGATGAGAATCTGAGCTCAGGAGGCGATCGGCCACGGGGACAGGCTTCCGTTAGCCGCGGCCGTGGTTCACTCAGTAATTCGCTAGAATGCGGCTGGCTGCTTTGTTGGTTGATACCGTTAGTAATCGCTCACCATTGGAATGAAATCGTTTTGATGGCTTTCTTCTGCCCTTATTGTTTTCTTGTTTTTGAAGGGTTTTGGGGTGGGGGATGGGAGGAAAAGGAAAGAGAATTTGCTTTAAATGTTCAAGTTCCTACGCAAATCTCACAGGACTCTTTGTTTGCTACTGAAGCAATTATATGCTGCTGATTTCATCTGCTTAGCTCTTTTAAAACTTGTATTTGGTTGCTTGTCAAGAAAAACAATTCACAAGAGGAGTGCTGTATCTGTCTTCCTGGGAACCTGCTTGAAAATCAGGCACTGCCGTCTCCAGGGTGTGGGAGGGCGAGGCCGCCACGGCCTCCATGGGTTGTGGACTTGTGGAGGGCACAGAAATCCAGGATGCTGGAGGTCTCCCGTGTCCGGGGTGAAGTGTGTTTCCCGCATTCTAGATCCTGAGTTTCACCGTGGTAGACTGAGCAGATGGCACATGTGATTAAAGGTGGCAGGAAGGTCAGACTTGGTGTATAAAGTCGCTTCTTTGTCTCTTTCTTCCTGGAGGAATACGGTGGCGTGCCCTGGCCAGGAGAGCAGGACAGAGCATCGTCCCCAGAGCGGGCGCCCTCTGCCGTGACTTCCGCATGATGATCTCACCTGGTCCCCAGGGTCAGGGCCCGCAGGTCAGAGTGGTGCAGCGGGCGGGTGCCCACTGCGTCTCCGGCTTCCGTCTAGAGCCCCTGGCTCGCTGTGTCCCACTGTGGGTGTCCTCAGTAGTTCAGTTCAGCTCAGTCGCTCAGTTGTGTCCAGCTCTTTGCGACCCCACGGACTGCAGCACGCCAGCGGCCGTCCCGTCATTCATCTCCCAGAGCCCTCTCCAACTCATGTCCACTGACTCAGTGATGCCATCCAACCATCTCAGCCTCTGCCACACCCTTCTCCTTCTGCCTTCTTTTTTTTCACCAACATCAGCATGTGTCTCTCAGCCCGGCCCGTGGTTCGCCTTTCTGCAACAAGAATACCCACGCACATGATGAGAATCTGAGCTCAGGAGGCGATCGGCCACGGGACAGGCTTCCGTTAGCCGCGGCCGTGGTTCACTCAGTAATTCGCTAGAATGCGGCTGGCTGCTTTGTTGGTTGATACCGTTAGTAATCGCTCACCATTGGAATGAAATCGTTTTGATGGCTTTCTTCTGCCCTTATTGTTTTCTTGTTTTTGAAGGGTTTTGGGGTGGGGGATGGGAGGAAAAGGAAAGAGAATTTGCTTTAAATGTTCAAGTTCCTACGCAAATCTCACAGGACTCTTTGTTTGCTACTGAAGCAATTATATGCTGCTGATTTCATCTGCTTAGCTCTTTTAAAACTTGTATTTGGTTGCTTGTCAAGAAAAACAATTCACAAGAGGAGTGCTGTATCTGTCTTCCTGGGAACCTGCTTGAAAATCAGGCACTGCCGTCTCCAGGGTGTGGGAGGGCGAGGCCGCCACGGCCTCCATGGGTTGTGGACTTGTGGAGGGCACAGAAATCCAGGATGCTGGAGGTCTCCCGTGTCCGGGGTGAAGTGTGTTTCCCGCATTCTAGATCCTGAGTTTCACCGTGGTAGACTGAGCAGATGGCACATGTGATTAAAGGTGGCAGGAAGGTCAGACTTGGTGTATAAAGTCGCTTCTTTGTCTCTTTCTTCCTGGAGGAATACGGTGGCGTGCCCTGGCCAGGAGAGCAGGACAGAGCATCGTCCCCAGAGCGGGCGCCCTCTGCCGTGACTTCCGCATGATGATCTCACCTGGTCCCCAGGGTCAGGGCCCCGCAGGTCAGAGTGGTGCAGCGGGCGGGTGCCCACTGCGTCTCCGGCTTCCGTCTAGAGCCCCTGGCTCGCTGTGTCCCACTGTGGGTGTCCTCAGTAGTTCAGTTCAGCTCAGTCGCTCAGTTGTGTCCAGCTCTTTGCGACCCCACGGACTGCAGCACGCCAGGGGCCGTCCCCGTCCTTCATCTCCCAGAGCCCTCTCCAACTCATGTCCACTGACTCAGTGATGCCATCCAACCATCTCAGCCTCTGCCACACCCTTCTCCTTCTGCCTTCTTTTTTTTCACCAACATCAGGCTGTTTTCCAATGAGTCGTCTCTTCGCATCAGGTGCCAAAGTATTGGAGTCCAGTCAGAGCTATGGTTTTTGCAGTGGTCAGCTACAGATGTGAGAGCTGGGCCATAAAGAGAACAAACTGAGCGCAGAAGAACCGATGCCTTTGAACCGTGGTGCTGGAGAAGATCTTGAGAGTCCCCTGGACTGCAAGGACACTAGTCAGTCCATCCTAAAGGAAATCAGCCCTGCCTAGTCACTGGAAGGACGGATGCTGAAGCCCCAGCCCTTTGGCCACCTGACGCAAGGAGACAGCTCCTCGGAACAGCCCCTGATGTTGGGAAAAATGGAAGGCAACAGGAGAAGGGGACAACGGAGGACGAGATGATAGTAGATAGCATCATTGGTTCGATGAACATGAATCTGAACAAACTCTGGGAGACAGTGGAGCACAGAGGAGCCTGGCGTGCAGCAGTCCCCGGGGCCACAAAGAGTCGGACACGACTGAGCGACTGAAGTGAACTGACGTGTGAGGTCACTTCTCTGCGGAAAGAGAAAACAGCACATCTTAGGACTTCACCGTTACTTCTGCTTTATCAGGTGGATTTTGCCCAGACCATCTCACAGCACTTCTGTATGCTCTGATGACGCACTTTCCTTCTAAATTGTTAAGCTTGCTCAGACTTACTCAACCTCTGACAAACATATGCAGGCGCAGTTAGCACCAGACAGTGTCTAGTCATTATTTAAACGTGGCGTGCCCTGGCCAGGAGAGCAGGACAGAGCATCGTCCCCAGAGCGGGCGCCTCTGCCGTGACTTCCGATGATGATCTCACCTGGTCCCCAGGGTCAGGGCCCCGCAGGTCAGAGTGGTGCAGCGGGCGGGTGCCCACTGCGTCTCCGGCTTCCGTCTAGAGCCCCTGGCTCGCTGTGTCCCACTGTGGGTGTCCTCAGTAGTTCAGTTCAGCTCAGTCGCTCAGTTGTGTCCAGCTCTTTGCGACCCCACGGACTGCAGCACACCAGGGCCGTCCCCGTCCTTCATCTCCCAGAGCCCTCTCCAACTCATGTCCACTGACTCAGTGATGCCATCCAACCATCTCAGCCTCTGCCACACCCTTCTCCTTCTGCCTTCTTTTTTTTCACCAACATCAGGCTGTTTTCCAATGAGTCGTCTCTTCGCATCAGGTGCCAAAGTATTGGAGTCCAGTCAGAGCTATGGTTTTTGCAGTGGTCAGCTACAGATGTGAGAGCTGGGCCATAAAGAGAACAAACTGAGCGCAGAAGAACCGATGCCTTTGAACCGTGGTGCTGGAGAAGATCTTGAGAGTCCCCTGGACTGCAAGGACACTAGTCAGTCCATCCTAAAGGAAATCAGCCCTGCCTAGTCACTGGAAGGACGGATGCTGAAGCCCCAGCCCTTTGGCCACCTGACGCAAGGAGACAGCTCCTCGGAACAGCCCCTGATGTTGGGAAAAATGGAAGGCAACAGGAGAAGGGGACAACGGAGGACGAGATGATAGTAGATAGCATCATTGGTTCGATGAACATGAATCTGAACAAACTCTGGGAGACAGTGGAGCACAGAGGAGCCTGGCGTGCAGCAGTCCCCGGGGCCACAAAGAGTCGGACACGACTGAGCGACTGAAGTGAACTGACGTGTGAGGTCACTTCTCTGCGGAAAGAGAAAACAGCACATCTTAGGACTTCACCGTTACTTCTGCTTTATCAGGTGGATTTTGCCCAGACCATCTCACAGCACTTCTGTATGCTCTGATGACGCACTTTCCTTCTAAATTGTTAAGCTTGCTCAGACTTACTCAACCTCTGACAAACATATGCAGGCGCAGTTAGCACCAGACAGTGTCTAGTCATTATTTAAACGTGAACATGTCTGCCCAATAATTAACTTAAAATTAGAAATAATTGATAAGCATTGCCTTTTAAGTCATAAGGGCTTGTTTATTATTTAAAACAGTAAGTTTGTAGTAACGATACTTTTTAAACGTAGTATATCCATATTCGTGTCCATATTTACAGTTACCAAAATAAAGACTGATATGAAAATCACTTTCACGTATTTTAAAAGTCAAAATGGACCAGGGACTTGAGGAAGGAGCAGGCTTCCCCCTTTGGAAGGTCTGCTCGGTGGATATCCACATGAATGTGTAGCTACCTTATCAAATATTTGAAATACAATGCACAGTCGAGCCTGCAGAAATAAGGGAATCTCCTGGGGGTAAGAAAGAACAAGGAAGCTGAAACCCACAGTGGGAGCGATCTCTGGGGCACTGGCCTGGATGGGAATGGGTGGGCAGAGACTGGTCTCAGATGGTACATGAGACTGAGACTCACAGGCCATTAGGAAGGTCAGAAGAGGCAGGCCTTGGAGCCAGAATAACGTGGTCACATCACTGAATCATAAACACAGGAGGATTCAGCTCAAGCCAAGGAACAATCCTCAGTAGGAGAAGGTAGGAATAGGAACGCCCCTCCATCCTAGCTCTGGGTGGAGCAGGAATACTGCCCCCCAACACACACACCGGTATCTTACGGGAGGGTTTCCACCCAAAGGTCTGTGCTCGTGGGAACGTGGGCAGGGATGTCCACGCTCTGTGTAGCCTCGGTCACCACGTTTATTGACAGTGCCCCCAGCTCATTTCTGCTGGAGCACCTGGACGAGATAAACGCATATCTTGCTAGAGAAAAGAACTGATCTCAGACTGCTCCTTTCTATAGTTTCATTCTTGAAGTGGCAACATTACAAAACAGGGGACAGGTCAGCGGTGCCAGTGGTCACTGGTGGAGGCAGAGGGGGAAAGGCGTAACTGGAGAGAGCAGCCCGAGAGAGCCTCACGGCAGCAGACCACTGTGCACCTTAGCTGTGCCTGTGCCAGGCTCTCGGGCCATGACGTTGTCCCGTAGTGTATTGGAAGCTGTTACCATTCTAGGAAACCGAGTAAAGGCCACGTAGAATCTCTCTGCATTTCTTATTGTTCCATGTGACTCTACTCTTTTCTCAAAATTAGTGGATAACATTTTAAAAATGAGGGGCAGGGGCTTCCCTGGTGGTCCAGTGGGTGAGGACACCACCTTGCAGTGCAAGGGGCACCAGTTCGATCCCTGGCCTGGGAGATCCCATGTGCTGCAGAGCGGCCGGACCAATGTGTCCAACTACTGAACCAGCGCTCTGGGGCACATGCGCCCAGAGCCGGTGCTCTGCAATGACAGAGGTCACTGTGATGGGAGGCCCACGCAGGCCAAAGAACAAAGATAAATAAATGAAAGATCAATAGAAGTGGCCAAAAAAAAAAAAAATGAGAGGCAAAAAAAATCCATTTTAAAAGATGAAAGCTAAGAGAACTTCTACGCCTGGGAACATCTGCAAGAAATACTAAAAATAACACCCTAGGGGGTGGGATGGGGAGGGAGTCAGCAGGGAAGTTTAAGAGGCAGGAACCATATGTATACCCATGGCTGACGCGTGGAGATATTTGGCAGTAAACAACAAAACTCTGTAAAAAACATGGTCAAGAAAATAAGCAAGGAAGTCATAGACTGTGAAAATGTGTCCATAAAACAAAGTTCCAGCATATATAAAGAACTCCTGAAATTCACTAATGAATTCACAGTCCAATTTTAAGAGACAAAGGCACACAGGCACTTTACAGAAGAAAATATCTAAGTTGTCAATAAGCACATGAAAAACTCTTCAACGTCATTAATAGCCTGGAAAGTGCACACTAAAACCCAACGAGATGTTACTACATGGGTTTCCACCCAAAGGTCTGTGCTCGTGGGAACGTGGGCAGGGATGTCCACGCTCTGTGTAGCCTCGGTCACCACGTTTATTGACAGTGCCCCCAGCTCATTTCTGCTGGAGCACCTGGACGAGATAAACGCATATCTTGCTAGAGAAAAGAACTGATCTCAGACTGCTCCTTTCTATAGTTTCATTCTTGAAGTGGCAACATTACAAAACAGGGGACAGGTCAGCGGTGCCAGTGGTCACTGGTGGAGGCAGAGGGGGAAAGGCGTAACTGGAGAGAGCAGCCCGAGAGAGCCTCACGGCAGCAGACCACTGTGCACCTTAGCTGTGCCTGTGCCAGGCTCTCGGGCCATGACGTTGTCCCGTAGTGTATTGGAAGCTGTTACCATTCTAGGAAACCGAGTAAAGGCCACGTAGAATCTCTCTGCATTTCTTATTGTTCCATGTGACTCTACTCTTTTCTCAAAATTAGTGGATAACATTTTAAAAATGAGGGGCAGGGGCTTCCCTGGTGGTCCAGTGGGTGAGGACACCACCTTGCAGTGCAAGGGGCACCAGTTCGATCCCTGGCCTGGGAGATCCCATGTGCTGCAGAGCGGCCGGACCAATGTGTCCAACTACTGAACCAGCGCTCTGGGGCACATGCGCCCAGAGCCGGTGCTCTGCAATGACAGAGGTCACTGTGATGGGAGGCCCACGCAGGCCAAAGAACAAAGATAAATAAATGAAAGATCAATAGAAGTGGCCAAAAAAAAAAAAAATGAGAGGCAAAAAAAATCCATTTTAAAAGATGAAAGCTAAGAGAACTTCTACGCCTGGGAACATCTGCAAGAAATACTAAAAATAACACCCTAGGGGGTGGGATGGGGAGGGAGTCAGCAGGGAAGTTTAAGAGGCAGGAACCATATGTATACCCATGGCTGACGCGTGGAGATATTTGGCAGTAAACAACAAAACTCTGTAAAAAACATGGTCAAGAAAATAAGCAAGGAAGTCATAGACTGTGAAAATGTGTCCATAAAACAAAGTTCCAGCATATATAAAGAACTCCTGAAATTCACTAATGAATTCACAGTCCAATTTTAAGAGACAAAGGCACACAGGCACTTTACAGAAGAAAATATCTAAGTTGTCAATAAGCACATGAAAAACTCTTCAACGTCATTAATAGCCTGGAAAGTGCACACTAAAAACCCAACGAGATGTTACTACATGCTCCGCTAGAATGTCTAAAACCCCCGAGGTCGGCCACAGCAGACCTGACAGAACTCTGCAGTGATCAGAACCTGCATGTGTTGTTGGCAAGAGTGGGAAACAGTTCAGTCACTTTGGAAAGTGTCAGTTTCTTGAAGTGTTAAATCTACTGTGCAAACGTGCTAAGTTCCTTCAGTTGTGTCTGACTCTGTGTGACCCCATTGACTGTGGTCTGCCAGGCTCCTCTGTCCATGGAATTCTCCAGGCAAGAATACTGGAGGGGGTTGCCATGCCCTCCTCTGGGGGCTCTTCCTGACCCAGGGATGGAACCTGCATTGCAGGTGTATTCTTTACCATTGAGCCTCTAGGGGTTCCCTTGGGTTGTATACCGATATATATGTAGACAGGGGCTTCCCAGGTGGCACTAATGGTTAAAAAAAGAGAAAACCTACCTACCAAGGCAGGAGACATAAGAGATGTGGGTTTGATCTCTGGGTTGGGAAGATCCCCAGAAAAGGGCATGGCAGCCCACTCCAGTGTTCTTGCCTGGAGAATTCCATGGACAGAGGAGCGTGGTGGGCTACATCCAAAGGGTCACACAGAGTCAGACATGACTGAAGTGATTTAGCATGCATGCATGCATATATAGATAGATATTTTATAGAGAGATCTCTAGATATATATGTATATATATATGCAGAAATGAGATCATATTTATAGTCCTACTTGTCTGTCCAACCATCCATTCATTCATCCATTTATCCATCCATCCATCTATGCATCCATCCATCTGTGCATGCATGCATGCATGCATCCATCTATCTATTTATCCATCCATCCATCCATCCATGCATCCATCCATCCACATCCATCCATGCATGCATGCATGCATCCATCCATCCATCCATCTATGCATCCATCCATCCATCCATCCAACCATCCGTTCATCCATCGTATCACCGTCTTCCAGAGACTCAGATCCACATCCCTGTCAAATGTGTCCTATGCTCTGTGTCTCCAGAATACCCAGATTAATCCGATTTTATTTCCCTCCTCACCAGCCCCACACCCTGAGTCAGAGGAAGCAGGTGGCCGAGGGTGAAAGGTCGTTTATTGGAAGGAAGAGATGTACTACATGCTCTGTTCTAAACCCGAGCCACAGCAGACCTGACAGAACTCTGCAGTGATCAGAACCTGCATGTGTTGTTGGCAAGAGTGGGAAACAGTTCAGTCACTTTGGAAAGTGTCAGTTTCTTGAAGTGTTAAATCTACTGTGCAAACGTGCTAAGTTCCTTCAGTTGTGTCTGACTCTGTGTGACCCCATTGACTGTGGTCTGCCAGGCTCCTCTGTCCATGGAATTCTCCAGGCAAGAATACTGGAGGGGGTTGCCATGCCCTCCTCTGGGGGCTCTTCCTGACCCAGGGATGGAACCTGCATTGCAGGTGTATTCTTTACCATTGAGCCTCTAGGGGTTCCCTTGGGTTGTATACCGATATATATGTAGACAGGGGCTTCCCAGGTGGCACTAATGGTTAAAAAGAGAAACCTACCTACCAAGGCAGGAGACATAAGAGATGTGGGTTTGATCTCTGGGTTGGGAAGATCCCCAGAAAAGGGCATGGCAGCCCACTCCAGTGTTCTTGCCTGGAGAATTCCATGGACAGAGGAGCGTGGTGGGCTACATCCAAAGGGTCACACAGAGTCAGACATGACTGAAGTGATTTAGCATGCATGCATGCATATATAGATAGATATTTTATAGAGAGATCTCTAGATATATATGTATATATATATGCAGAAATGAGATCATATTTATAGTCCTACTTGTCTGTCCAACCATCCATTCATTCATCCATTTATCCATCCATCCATCTATGCATCCATCCATCTGTGCATGCATGCATGCATGCATCCATCTATCTATTTATCCATCCATCCATCCATCCATGCATCCATGCATCCACACATCCATCCATGCATGCATGCATGCATCCATCCATCCATCCATCTATGCATCCATCCATCCATCCATCCAACCATCCGTTCATCCATCGTATCACCGTCTTCCAGAGACTCAGATCCACATCCCTGTCAAATGTGTCCTATGCTCTGTGTCTCCAGAATACCCAGATTAATCCGATTTTATTTCCCTCCTCACCAGCCCCACACCCTGAGTCAGAGGAAGCAGGTGGCCGAGGGTGAAAGGTCGTTTATTGGAAGGAAGCGTTCCTGGAGTGATGAATGAGGACGTCTGCCAGCTAGCGTGCTTGGGGACAGGGACGTCCATATTTCTGAATCCAGATCCCCTACAAAGGGTGCTGAGAGCTCATCACATTATTCTTCCTGATGTGCCTGTTCATTATTTCTCCATGAAAAATGGCGGCCAGGTGCAGAACTGTTAAGCCACCGTCCATTCTCCAGGCGTCCGTGTGCTTTTTAACCAGAGTGTGCGGGACCAACGTGCTGTTGAGTGCTCCAGCGTGAGCTCAGCAGTGGGTGAAGGTCAACTTCTCATAGTCACGGTGGTATTAGCTGCTTGAGAGGGATGGAGACCTCAGCGTGAGGGGGCTAAAGGAGCAGGGGGTTCTGTCCATCTCGCCTGACCACGTCCACAGGGCCCCACCGTGCAGTCAGGAGGCCGCCGGGCCCCACCGTGCCGCTTGAGATGTACTCAGCTCACAGCTCCTCTGGCCCAGGATCAGCAGCTCCTTTCCGTAGGTCCATGGTTGCCTGTGAGGCCATGGCACCCTCCGTCTTGTATGTGGTGCGCGGTTCAGACCCTAGAATCCCGCCTTGGGTCCCAGCGGCGGCCTGGGATCCTCAGTGAGTCAGAGGGGGCGGGACTGTCTTGCAGGCGCGGGAGGCGGGGCTTGCGGTGCGGAGCTGTCCTCATCAGGACCTTCCCGCACACCCGAGGCCGGCCCCACCCTCTCCCCAGGGCAGAGGTGGCCATGCTCCTGCCCACTGCCCCCTCCACCTCTTCTCTTTCCTTCCTCCCTCTTCAAAGGCACAGACAGGACCCCGAGGGGCCTGACCCTGCAGCCTCTGAGCTGCTGCGCAGGGAGCCCTCGGCCCCCTTCTGGCCCTGGGTCCCGTCCTCTCTCACCATCTGCGTGTTTAGTTGGTTGCCTCCATGATCGCCTGCTGCATTCTCCCTCTGGCTGACTATGTGGGGGCCCAGGGGAAGACATGTCACTTGCCCGTTGCTTCTCCAGCCTCCTCCCCTCTGGCTCCCACCCCCGCCCACCTGCCCTAAACACCCCTCTGGCTGAGCTCCATCCCATCCCGGCTGTGTTGGGTATTCCACACCCAGGGAGTCCCCTCCTCCTCCGTGTCTTGGACGAGGACCAAGATCCCCAATCCTCTGCCTAAGCGTGCCCCCTCTGCAGCGTTCCTCGCGCCCTGCCTTGAGGAGGTTGCCTCGCTCCCTCGCTCCCTCCCTCCCTCCCTGCGCCACTCCAGCCCTGCCTGGCCCAGAGCCTGCACTTAGCTCCTCAGCCCCAGCCTGGAGACCCCTCACCGACGCCCTTCCTGGACCTGCCGCTGTCCTGCAGCATCAGCTGGGGCACGTGCCAGGTGTGCAGCTAGGGACCGCCCAGGACCGGGGCAGAGCATTGCTCTTTCCAGTGATGCTGTGAAATGATCTGCAAAATGCCACCACGGCTGGCTCCTGTGAGTGGTGGTAATGTCCTCCAAGGTCGGAAGGGAAGCGGCTGGCGGACCGGACACCTTGCCTGCCCTTCTGCTGCATGTCAGCCTTACGGGAAATCCAAATTCCAGTGTGACGCCATCCTCAGAGCCAACTTTTCTCTGTTTTTGAGGCACCAGAAAGTGACTTGCAAAATCACTAAATCACAGAGAACCAATGTGGTGCGCGGTTCAGACCCTAGAATCCCGCCTTGGGTCCCAGCGGCCTGGGATCCTCAGTGAGTCAGAGGGGCGGGACTGTCTTGCAGGCGCGGGAGGCGGGGCTTGCGGTGCGGAGCTGTCCTCATCAGGACCTTCCCGCACACCCGAGGCCGGCCCCACCCTCTCCCAGGGCAGAGGTGGCCATGCTCCTGCCCACTGCCCCCTCCACCTCTTCTCTTTCCTTCCTCCCTCTTCAAAGGCACAGACAGGACCCCGAGGGGCCTGACCCTGCAGCCTCTGAGCTGCTGCGCAGGGAGCCCTCGGCCCCCTTCTGGCCCTGGGTCCCGTCCTCTCTCACCATCTGCGTGTTTAGTTGGTTGCCTCCATGATCGCCTGCTGCATTCTCCCTCTGGCTGACTATGTGGGGGCCCAGGGGAAGACATGTCACTTGCCCGTTGCTTCTCCAGCCTCCTCCCCTCTGGCTCCCACCCCCGCCCACCTGCCCTAAACACCCCTCTGGCTGAGCTCCATCCCATCCCGGCTGTGTTGGGTATTCCACACCCAGGGAGTCCCCTCCTCCTCCGTGTCTTGGACGAGGACCAAGATCCCCAATCCTCTGCCTAAGCGTGCCCCCTCTGCAGCGTTCCTCGCGCCCTGCCTTGAGGAGGTTGCCTCGCTCCCTCGCTCCCTCCCTCCCTCCCTGCGCCACTCCAGCCCTGCCTGGCCCAGAGCCTGCACTTAGCTCCTCAGCCCCAGCCTGGAGACCCCTCACCGACGCCCTTCCTGGACCTGCCGCTGTCCTGCAGCATCAGCTGGGGCACGTGCCAGGTGTGCAGCTAGGGACCGCCCAGGACCGGGGCAGAGCATTGCTCTTTCCAGTGATGCTGTGAAATGATCTGCAAAATGCCACCACGGCTGGCTCCTGTGAGTGGTGGTAATGTCCTCCAAGGTCGGAAGGGAAGCGGCTGGCGGACCGGACACCTTGCCTGCCCTTCTGCTGCATGTCAGCCTTACGGGAAATCCAAATTCCAGTGTGACGCCATCCTCAGAGCCAACTTTTCTCTGTTTTTGAGGCACCAGAAAGTGACTTGCAAAATCACTAAATCACAGAGAACCAAACATAATATAGTTGAATACCTTTCCAGTACTGTAATAGAAATCAAAATGCAGCACGTAGTTTCAGAAACAGCCCCTGGCTTCCAAGGATAAATATTTATCAGGATGGATGGTTGTGCATTTTCACGGATCTTGCAGAAGAGTGTAATGGTGTATGTTCTGCAGTCCGTTCCTTTTGTTGTTTCTGAGCCTCAATTCCCGCTGTGGTCCAAGTACTTACAGGAGATGTCTCAGGAATGATTCTACCCACAGCTACGAGCACACATTTGGGGGTCATCGCACGTTACTAAGCTTTGTGAAGTAACGACAGACTATGATCCATGATGACCGTGAAGACCGATGGAGGGAAGGAGAAGCTGTCGTCTGTCCACCCTTCCCTGTGCTGGTCTGTCCTCCGGTTGCTGATGAGGCCCGGCGCAGGGCGAGCAGGTGCTGTTCCCAGCCCAGGCCTTTACGTACGAAGTCCTTCACAGCTACGGACCTCACTGCAGCGCTGACCTTGGCCAAACCTCGTCCAGTCCCTCTGCCTCACGCTCCTTGTCTGGGTGGCAGGTGACCAAAGGGCTGCTCTCGTAGGCTGTTCGAGGACCCGAGCTCGTGGCTGGGAGAGTCTTAGCGCCCTGTCCATCCACCGTGAATGCACAGTAAGTGACTGGGGCGGGGGGCGGATCTCCCTCTCCATGTGCCTGCTTCACGCTCACAACAAGCAGCGTGCAGGGCGATCTTTCAGTCTCCATCTAGACCACCGAACCCCTGGGCCCGGCCGTGTGCTCTCCAGGAGGCAGAGCCTGAGCGAAGGCTTCTGTGCTCTCCCGGGGCCCAGGGCAGCAGGGCTGCCGCTGCCGTCGGCTCCATCACCGCCATGGCTTGGGCAGCAGACCTTAGTTTCTCTGGGTTCTGGAGATCAAGGTCTCTGCAGCCTTGCCAGGGTCACTTCCTTTCTGGCTTGAAGGTGATGGTCTTCTCAAGCAACAGAGAAAGTAAGAGAGAGAGGAAGCGCGGTCTGGGGGCTCTTCTCTTAAGGACACTAATTCCACCCCAAAGACCCTGGGGCTGGGGAAGACAGAAGGCAAAAGGAGAAGAGGAGGCAGAAGGTGAGAGGGCAGCCCAGGGTCCACAGGGGCACAGAGTTGGATACAACTGAAGTGACTTAACACACACACTACTCTCTCTCTCTCTCTCACACACACACATACACATAACATAGGAGCTGATTGGCTACAACCTGTGAACAAGGGTGGGGTCGGGGCCCTGGCGTGGAGCCCTGAGAGAAGGGAGCTAAGTGAGCAGGGTCGCTCTGGCCTGTGAGCCAGTGTCCGAGGGAGCGTGGGCACTGGGGCCCCCTCCGCACGGAGCTGAGCAGGCTGTAGGGGTCTGACTCCCTTGCGGATTCTGCTCCTGCCCAGGGTAAATCAGTGCTGCGTCATAATCAATAAAGATCGTCTCACAGCCGTACCCGCTAGCTGTTATTTCATTTTACCGAGGAGGAAACAGGCTCGTGTGCAAGAGAAGGGCAGACACAGGCCCATGACGCAGGCCCCAGGGCCGGGCTCTGCCCGCTGCAGGAGCCCCAGGGGGCAGCGGGTCCTACTCTGTGCACTCACTTCTTGTCTGTGAAGTCAGGCCAGTGAGGACTATTCGGAGGAGGAAGGGAATTCACACGGGAACAGGGCAGACAGGAGTCAGTATGGAACAATTACATACATGTGACCTGTGGCGGGCGATGCAGGTGCTTGGCCCGGATGCTCTCAGGTCCTTCCTGCCTCGTCCCCACCGCCCCACTGGAGCTGCGGATCATCCCCGGGGCACTGACCCTGACCGGCCTCTACCTGCACAGACAGGAAGTGTCCAGAGGTGGGGTCCTGCCACCCTCCCCCACCACCAAGAAGGCGACTCCCGGGCTGGAGCTTCCTGGCTCTGGGCTGGAGCTGCACGGGGACCGTGGGGGAGGGGGCACCTCACACCCAGGGCCCCTCGGAATCAGGCCAGAGCCACGCCCCCCAGCCTCGACTCCACAGCATTCCTTTCCCACCCGCACGGCCACCTCGTCGCACGCCTGCATCCCTAGTCTCCGGTCTGCTTCTTGGAAACCTGACGCCAGAGAATACCGCTGAGGGATGCGGATCCACCGAGGACCCCGGAGTGGACCCTCTGCCCGACGGCCTGGGATGGGTCGCCCCGTCCCAGCCCTGTCGAATTTCCTGTCCTTGCCAGGGGAGACCTGCGGAGCTGCAGAAAGTGGGCCTCCCTGCTGGTCCCCCACCCCACACGCAGCCCCAGCAGGCCCTGCCCGGCTGTGAGAGAGGCCGCCGTGCTGGGCTGTGTTTTCCCAGGGCCCACAGACTGAATCCCTGTTTCCCAAGAGGCGTGCCAGCCACGTGCAGAGGAAACAGGGCGCTCTGTGCAAAGAGCCTCCGGACAGGAGCGAGAGCCCGTGCTGCTCCTATGGCGTGCTGGCAGAAGCAAGAAGGGGCTTCTTCAGATAGGCGGGTGCAAGGGTCTCCCCTGGCCCCCTGAGGCTCTACAAACAGAGCCTCCTATTCTCCACTGGCCTGTGCCAGGGCCTCTCCAAGAAACACGGGCGGTAGAATCCATGGGAGGAGGGCATCCCTGCGAAGTGTAGCGGACAGTGCATGAGGGACACAGTGCCTCTCCTGTGTTCTGGCCTGGAGAACGTCCTGGACAGAGAGGCTGGCCGGCCACAGCCCGTGGGGTCGCCAAGAGTCAGACACCGGCGAGCAAGCGAGCAGGGCAGAGAGTGCAGGCCAGACTGCGTCTGGTGGGTCCTCAGGCACGGTGCAGATTCCCCTCTCAGGTGGGAGGTGAGAGAGGCGTGGGCTGGCGGGCTGAGGCCCGGGTGCGGTGGGGCCTGGGGGCCAGGCTTGCTGTGGTTGAAAGCCCCAGGTGTTGCAGATTCTTGTGACCCAGGTGTGAGGTCTGAGGGTCCAGGTATGGGGAGATACAAGGCCCAGTGGTGGTGAGGTCTGAAGGCCCAGGTACAACAGGAGAACATTGGTTTGAAGTTGCATCAAATGGTACTTGTATGATTTCTCTGCTCGGCATTGAGTTTCCCACATGTAAGCAAGGGGCTGGGTTTGTTTAGCACCAGTGTTTGAAAAAATATGGGGATACTAATAGCTTTTTGTCAGAATTGTTGTGATAATGTAATGGGATATAGCAAGGGAATCCCCTCCGCATGTTGTAGGTCATTGTACAAATAGAAGTGATCACACCTGATGTGTAAATTTGCTTGTACGCCGACCTGGAGTGCTCAGTTTGCCTATTTTCTGGCTAAGCAGAAGATAAACTATTGATTTGTTTTTGTCTGTGAAGTGTGTGCCAAGCACTTGGGTGTGGTCTGGCACGAGGGGGTTCTTTCTCCAAGTGGAGCAGCCCGCGGCGTCCTGAGTCACAGGTCCTGGTGCCCATCCCGAGCAGAGCTCAGATGAAACTGGTTATTTCCACTGTCGCTCTGTTCTCATTCACAAGATTTAATTGTGGTTTAGCTCTTATTTTTCTTAGGAAGCTGGGTAGCTGATGATATCAGTTGCAATCGTGTGATGCATGTTTAAGCAGATAGTTATTTACATAATGTGCTGCTGCTGACAAGCTCACCCAGACCAGATGTTTCCATCGCAAGCCCCGGGTATCTGGGAAAAAACAAATAAATAAAACAGAGCAACAAGCTGGCCATTAAACAGCACGATTTCATGATCCATTGAGGAATACACTCTCTGCAAACGCTGTTTGAAATTTTCTTATACATTTCTTAGTTCAAGAAGTTGCATTTACCTGAGAGAAGATGAATCATTAGTTATTTCAGAAAATAACAGTAAGGATATTTGAATCAAAGTCACTCCAAAGATTCTTTGGGATATTTTGAATATTGGAAACATTTTTCCTGTTGCTATTTATCTAAAGCCAGTGTTCTATCCTCTTGCATTTCTCTGATGAAATTGTGGGGTGATAGACAAGGTGGACACTTTAGCATAACGAATTGCTGGTCAAGAGTCTTCTTCTCTTAATGACTCTGCATCTGGGTCTCTTCAATGGGTTGGGCTGATCCTCAGGCACAGCCGAAAACCCCGTGGAGACCTGTCTGCTGCCTGACCCCGGGAGCTCCGACAGAGCCTCGGAGTTTACTCAACACCATGACCGACACAGCCACCTGGAATTAACTCTCCTTGTGACCCTTTCTCTTCATGCATCTTGTCTTGCTGGGGTCTGAGGGTCCCTTCTGCTCCCTCCTTCCATCCCCTCTTGCTCTGTCTCTCTCTCGCTCTCCGTCTCTGCCCACCGTGGGCTCAGCCATCATCCCTTTGGCTGTCTCTCTCCTCTTTAAGCCACAGCCCATCTGGTTTTGGACCTTGTGCCATAAGGCGCCTCCGATTCTAGCCACCCTGCCCATCTCGCCTCTACGTGAGCTTGGGAGATAAACAAGACTGTGAATTTTTATGCTTCAAATTATTATTTTTCTTAATTATAAAGCTTAATTTAACCGGGGAGGGCACAGGCATGCTCATAGATTATTGGCAACACTCTAAAATTGTTATAACTCTGAAAATAAATATGCCAAAGTGCCTCCAGAGCTTGACGTCGTGAATCCTCTTTAACCCAGTAATTGAATTTCTGAAAATCTGCCCTTCAAAACAAATCTGAAACTCCAGCATAAAATCTCATGCAAAGATATTTATGATGGCATCAACCATAATTACCTCAGATGGAAAAGAATGGAAGCAGCCCGTGATAGTAAAATGGTTTTACAAATACATTTTAGAGATAAACACAACAAAATACTATGAAGAGGAGAATATTAGTGTAAAGTTGGCTGAGTGTTTAAGATGGAAAATGTACATTAGGATTGTCAGAGAATTCACAGTCGGGATGTATGTGTGCAGGTTCAGTCATCTCTGACTCTTTGTGGACTGTCGCCCATCAGGCTCCTCCGTCCATGGAATTCCCCAGGCAAGAACACTGGAATGGGTTGCTATTTCCTCTCCCAAAGGATCTTCCTGACTCAGGAATCAAACCTGTGTCTCCTGCCTCTCCCAAACTGGCAAGGGAATTCTTTACCACTAAGCCATCTGGGAAGCCTGTAGTTGGGATAGAAGTAGATTAAGAGGTGGGACTCGGGACAAGTTTGGGTGACGTGGGCAGAAGTAATGGGCACTCTGACTGCATGCTGTGTGACACATGACCCCAGGCTTCGTGGGGTAAGACAACGATAAATGCTATTATGTTCACAAACTCTGTGGGTCAGGAAATTGCACGCAACATGGGAGGGAGGTCTGAGGTCTCATTTGCAAAGCCTTGAATGACTGGGCTGACCCAAGGCTGAGAGCTAGACCCATCTGGTTGCTTTCTCACCCAGACATGTGTTGACCTGGGCTGGTGTGGCTTGCTCTAGGAAGGTTGAGCAGTTGTCCAGATGTCCTGGGGTGGTTGAGCAGTGTCTCCACATGTGGCTTGTCCCCCTGCTTGGGGCTCTCGCTGCATGGGACTGGCTTCAGAAGACCACACGGAAGCAGCATGACTCTTATGACCTTCCTCCGGCAGATACAAGGTCCCTTGCACTATACTGCTTGTCTGAAGTCATCTCAAGCCTGCCCGGGCTTGAGGGAAGGGGGCACAGATTCAACCCCTTGAGGGAGCAAAAGTCAAAGAAGCTGTGGCCTGTTTAATTTTGCCCACAAAGACCTGAGCACCAAGACATAGTGGATGGAGGAGAGGTCACTCCTGAGAGTGTCCATCATCAGAGACTTTGGGAATTAATAATGCAGAAGGCCTCACTCACTGCCTGGAGTTCAGCCTCCAGAGAAGCACGGGGTCTCTCAGATCTTATTTCCAGGAGAGTTAAGGAGTAAAATGGGTCATAGTCCCTGTTGGAAAGTTAAAAAAAAAAAAAAATTCTATTTAATGGGTGGGAGGAACTATATCAGATTCTTGATTTCTATGTTCATTGGTAGAAACTTTATTTTTTTTCTATTTTATTAGACTTTAAAAATGTATTAGCAGAAATTAAAATCCACCAATGAGTCCTGAGTGAAGTTGGTTTATTATCAAATACTCATTATATACTATCCTAGAAAGGTTTTTGGAAATGGACCTAAATGCATTATAGGCTGGGGTTGTTCATACCCACCACTTCAACTGGGAGAAAGAAAACCACACAGGGTCAGAGTAAATCCATAAAACTGAGAGAAATCCTCCTCTCTCTTTTTGGTTTCTTAAATTTGAAAGTAAATTTTATTTATAAAAATCCATTTGATAATCATGCTGGATGATTCCATCTGAATCCCCTGACTCGGTGGTCTTGCGTTGTATTTTCTTTGTGTTTCTCCAAAGTGTCTCTTGGATTATAGCTATTGATACATTAAGTTAGTGCACTTCCCCAGTGGCTCAGTGGTAAAGAATTCTCCTGCAGTGCAGGAAGCCACAGGAGACGTGAGTTCGATCCCTGGGTCAGGAAGATCCCCTAGAGGAGGGCATGGCAACCACTCCAGTATTCTTGCCTGGAGGATCCCAAGGACAGAGGAGCCTGGCGGGCCACAGTCCATAGCATCACAAAGAGTTGGACACAAATGAAGTGACTTAGCACCCATGCACTCATACGTGAATCTAATTCATCCTAGATTGTACTCTAGTATATTTTATACATTTAACATGTGACTCAAATATATATTTTTAATTTAGTTAAACTGCTCTTTTTCGTGCCTCGTTTTTGGGTGTACATAGAACTTAGCAGTGAGGATTTTCAATCTCTTTTATGTCTCCTTTTATGTTTGGGGAATCAACTTCAGCTGACGTTTGAACAATGTAGGGTGAGGGCACCAGCCTCCTGTGCAGTAAAAAATTTTTAGGGGACCAGTCTCAAAAGGCCCCCCTGAGCACCAAGACATAGTGGATGGAGGAGAGGTCACTCCTGAGAGTGTCCATCATCAGAGACTTTGGGAATTAATAATGCAGAAGGCCTCACTCACTGCCTGGAGTTCAGCCTCCAGAGAAGCACGGGGTCTCTCAGATCTTATTTCCAGGAGAGTTAAGGAGTAAAATGGGTCATAGTCCCTGTTGGAAAGTTAAAAAAAAAAAAAAATTCTATTTAATGGGTGGGAGGAACTATATCAGATTCTTGATTTCTATGTTCATTGGTAGAAACTTTATTTTTTTTCTATTTTATTAGACTTTAAAAATGTATTAGCAGAAATTAAAATCCACCAATGAGTCCTGAGTGAAGTTGGTTTATTATCAAATACTCATTATATACTATCCTAGAAAGGTTTTTGGAAATGGACCTAAATGCATTATAGGCTGGGGTTGTTCATACCCACCACTTCAACTGGGAGAAAGAAAACCACACAGGGTCAGAGTAAATCCATAAAACTGAGAGAAATCCTCCTCTCTCTTTTTGGTTTCTTAAATTTGAAAGTAAATTTTATTTATAAAAATCCATTTGATAATCATGCTGGATGATTCCATCTGAATCCCCTGACTCGGTGGTCTTGCGTTGTATTTTCTTTGTGTTTCTCCAAAGTGTCTCTTGGATTATAGCTATTGATACATTAAGTTAGTGCACTTCCCCAGTGGCTCAGTGGTAAAGAATTCTCCTGCAGTGCAGGAAGCCACAGGAGACGTGAGTTCGATCCCTGGGTCAGGAAGACCCCCTAGAGGAGGGCATGGCAACCACTCCAGTATTCTTGCCTGGAGGATCCCAAGGACAGAGGAGCCTGGCGGGCCACAGTCCATAGCATCACAAAGAGTTGGACACAAATGAAGTGACTTAGCACCCATGCACTCATACGTGAATCTAATTCATCCTAGATTGTACTCTAGTATATTTTATACATTTAACATGTGACTCAAATATATATTTTTAATTTAGTTAAACTGCTCTTTTTCGTGCCTCGTTTTTGGGTGTACATAGAACTTAGCAGTGAGGATTTTCAATCTCTTTTATGTCTCCTTTTATGTTTGGGGAATCAACTTCAGCTGACGTTTGAACAATGTAGGGGTGAGGGGCACCAGCCTCCTGTGCAGTAGAAAATTCACATATAACTTTGCAGTTGGCCCTTTGTACATACAGCTCTACATCAGTGAATTCAAACAACCATTGGTTATGTAATGCTATAAAACACATTTAAGAAAAAATAATCTGTGTATGAGTCCAAATACTGTTCCATTTGTAAAATGTAAAATGTAAATGCTCACTAGGCACAGGACTTGCCGCTCTTCCGTGCCGGCGAGCACACCTCTGTTCATTCATACAGGCTGGCTCCCCAGCCCCCTCCAGCCCCTCCACTTCCTGCAACCAGCTGCCCGTCTTCACCACTTTGCCTACAGAGCAAGTTGCTTGATGGAGTCCCGAGAGCGACCAGCTGGGCTGAGGGCTGCGCACGGGTCAGCCCTGAGTGAGCCTCCATTCCCCCTCCTCAGCAACTTTATTTTCCAGCCCGGCTCTCGAGAGGAAATGGTAATAAACGAGACTCTGAAGGTTGACTTGCTTGACTGCATTTCTTTCATCTTTCTTTCTTGATTAAAAGTGTTTGTTTTTTTTCCTTCCTGAAAACACATTAAGAAGTTTGAGGTTAGGTTGTACATCTTGAAACACCTCATCCTGCCACAATCACAACCTGAAGCTTATAATTAAATAGGTGTGTTTTCATGTGTATGTGTGTGTGCTCAGCTGGGTCTCTTTTGCCACGCCATGGACTGTAGCCCGCCAGGTTACTCAGTCCATGGAACCTTCCAGGCAAGAATAACGGAGTAGGTTGTCGTTTCCTCCTCCAGGGGATCTTCCTGACTCGGGGATCCAGCACATGTCTCCTGCATCTCCTGTAACTGCAGGCAGATTCTTTACTGCTGAGCCACCTGGGAAGCCAATGTTTTAACGTGAGGTGGACAGTCTGTAAGGACGCAATATGGAGCATGTGGAAGGGCCCACAGCCTGGCTCCGACTCAGCTACTGACCCAGCTCTGCTCCTTCTCTGGCCTGAACAGCCCTGCCCTGGCCACACGGGCTCAGGCTGGGGACACATGGGGTCTGGGACCACCATCACCCAGAGAGGGCCTGGTGGCCGTAAGCATTCTAGATGCTGGACTGTCTCAATTAGGGGTATGGCAGTCTACGGAAGTCTGAAGCTGGGTCTGTGGGCCCCGTGGCCTGATTGGGTTAAAACTCCACTGTGCCTTCTCTTTACGTCAAAGGCTCTGATGAACTCTGACCGCCCAGGGGGTGGACCCCCTGCTGGATCTGTGTCTCCCGAGGGGCTGAGGGGCTGTGGGGCTGTGAGCCAGGGGTGGCGAGGGTGGCCTGGGTTCTTTTCACTGTTCTGAAGGAACTGCTAATGAAATTTGGAAAACACCGGGGAGAGCGGAGCCTCAGTCACAGGGGAGGAGGCGGTGCACAGCGCTGTGCTGGCCTGCTGGCCGGGGTGGGAGAAATGGGCTGTCCTTCAGCTCGCCTTGGCCACGCCCATGCCCTATGCCGGGCTGCGTCTGCCCACCTGGGAGCCACAAGTCAGCTCAGATGAGTGAGGAGGTTGAACGGGTGGATAGACGTTTAGAGCTGGCCGTGTTGGAGGCACCGGGTTCTGGGGACCCATAGGCCGCTGCCCGGCCAGTCTGGGTCATGGGGAGGGACCAAGAGGTTTCCTGCAGATCAGCCCTGCACTTGGTCTTGAATGATGAGGCTGGTGTGAAAGCTGAGCTGAATCTCAGAGGCAGAGTGTGGGGTGTAGGAAAAAAGGAGAGCTTTCTTACTTTGCCAGGCAAAGGGGCACAGTGGGCTAATGCCCTCAAAACCAAGTGCTCCTGCCTGGGAAAGATAGTGACAAGTTTTATGTTAAGAGTATAAGAGGGCATGATCAGCTCATGGACATGCTTTTGATGGGTTCACTGTGAGGTAGCATCTTTCCTCTTCAGGCTTAACTGGTCTGGGTTCCACTGGCCGTGGGCAGCTTACCACTGTTAATCGTTGACTTCTCCCAACCACCTGGAAAGGGCTTCGGTATCTGCAAAGCACCTCAAAGCTATTGTGTGTATTCATTGATAGGGAAACAGGACCTGGGCCAAAGTTGCTCTTGACTGTTTCTTCCTGGTCTCATAGCCTCTCTTCCCTAATGAAGAGCTGCTTGAATCTGCCCACTGGATCTCAGGGAAGGTCATAGAGGTGAAATGAAGATGATTTCCTATAGCCCAATAAATGAGGGACACAGAAAGTCCTTCTTTGTGCCCAGGAGCCCCACTTGTCCTTGCAGAATACCCACAGTTAACCAGGAGAACATGTGGAAAAGAGAACTCTAGTATCCTACCCTCGGCGAGAAGGGAAGAAAAAAGAAAGGCAGAAGAGCCAGGTAACATACGCCACTCTGGGCCGCAGTCGCCACGCTGTCCTGCATCACTGAAGTAAATTTTGGGTGCTGGTCAAAGTAGGAGAAAGGGCCAAGAGGAAAGCCCAGGCTTGGGAGAACCAGACCAACCCAGCTCAGAAGCCCAGGTTTTCTGCTGTGTCTGCAGCAGTCAGTGGAGGCCCAGCAGGTGCAGCTGCTGAGCGGGTCTCTCTGGAGAGACACCCCCTCGGGGTGATACAGACAGATGACTGACGGGAAGGAGGGGAGGCCTAGGGATCCATCAGGAGCTCAGGCCACACAGGACCTGAGAAAGGGTGAGGTCCAGATGTAGGTAACTGATGGCCCTAATCCATTGCCTAATGATGGGAGAGGAGGGACAGAGAGGCACCCTCGGAGGACTCTGGTGACAGAGGAGGTCCCCAGGGTGCAGCCAGGGGCCACTAGGTGTGGGAAACAGCTCCAGAAAACAGGGGAGGGCATTACACTCTCCCCCGGAACCTCTGGGGGACCCAGTGACCCCTGGTTTCCGACGTCTGGCCCCAGAGCTGCAAGGGAAGATGGTTCTGTCAATGTAAGCCACCAGGTTTGCAGCGCCATTACTGCAGCACTAGGGAACGGGCACAGCAGCTCTGGAGCATCTTTCCTCTTCAGGCTTAACTGGTCTGGGTTCCACTGGCCGTGGGCAGCTTACCACTGTTAATCGTTGACTTCTCCCAACCACCTGGAAAGGGCTTCGGTATCTGCAAAGCACCTCAAAGCTATTGTGTGTATTCATTGATAGGGAAACAGGACCTGGGCCAAAGTTGCTCTTGACTGTTTCTTCCTGGTCTCATAGCCTCTCTTCCCTAATGAAGAGCTGCTTGAATCTGCCCACTGGATCTCAGGGAAGGTCATAGAGGTGAAATGAAGATGATTTCCTATAGCCCAATAAATGAGGGACACAGAAAGTCCTTCTTTGTGCCCAGGAGCCCCACTTGTCCTTGCAGAATACCCACAGTTAACCAGGAGAACATGTGGAAAAGAGAACTCTAGTATCCTACCCTCGGCGAGAAGGGAAGAAAAAAGAAAGGCAGAAGAGCCAGGTAACATACGCCACTCTGGGCCGCAGTCGCCACGCTGTCCTGCATCACTGAAGTAAATTTTGGGTGCTGGTCAAAGTAGGAGAAAGGGCCAAGAGGAAAGCCCAGGCTTGGGAGAACCAGACCAACCCAGCTCAGAAGCCCAGGTTTTCTGCTGTGTCTGCAGCAGTCAGTGGAGGCCCAGCAGGTGCAGCTGCTGAGCGGGTCTCTCTGGAGAGACACCCCCTCGGGGTGATACAGACAGATGACTGACGGGAAGGAGGGGAGGCCTAGGGATCCATCAGGAGCTCAGGCCACACAGGACCTGAGAAAGGGTGAGGTCCAGATGTAGGTAACTGATGGCCCTAATCCATTGCCTAATGATGGGAGAGGAGGGACAGAGAGGCACCCTCGGAGGACTCTGGTGACAGAGGAGGTCCCCAGGGTGCAGCCAGGGGCCACTAGGTGTGGGAAACAGCTCCAGAAAACAGGGGAGGGCATTACACTCTCCCCCGGAACCTCTGGGGGACCCAGTGACCCCTGGTTTCCGACGTCTGGCCCCAGAGCTGCAAGGGAAGATGGTTCTGTCAATGTAAGCCACCAGGTTTGCAGCGCCATTACTGCAGCACTAGGGAACGGGCACAGCAGCTCTGGAGAGGCCAAGGAGAGGCATTCACAGTCGGGGGTGAGGATGGAGGAAGGCTTGTGCATGTGGGAGGAGCCTCAGTGCAGCCCAGCAGAGCAGGGAGGGCTGGGGAGGAGGGGACGCAGGGATAGGAGTGAAGGCCCGAGCACCAGGCAGAAACTCTAGACTCTCAGCTAAAAACCCTTTACTGTCAACTGAAAGGCATCCCAGGCCTTTGAAAATGCAGGTTAGAGGATGAAAGAGAGCATTTTCTCAAAGACTGATCAGGAATAAAAGGAAAACATCCCCCACACGGAGGACAGACAGAATGCACGGAAGGAAATGGTGTCTGTCAGAGCTCCACGTGTTAGTTAGTGGGGTCACTTCAGACCATCAGTGTTAGGTCTGCTCCAGAAGCTTCTGCCCTTCACAGATTTCAAGGACATTTGAATGTGATGCCACATCCAATTTCTGAACCCCAACACAGAATCAAATTTTAGAGACAGAGCTTTGAGTGGAATAGAAAGTAATGACTTCACTGCTTTACCTTTTCATACTGTTCATGGGGTTCTTGAGATCCGTATAGTCAAAGCTATGGCTTTCCAGTAGTCATGTGTGGATGTGAGAGTTGCAATACAAAGAAGGCTGAGCGCTGAAGAATTAATGCTTTCGAACTGTGATGCTGGAGAAGACTCCTGAGAGTCCCCCGGACTGCAAGGAGATCAAACCAGTCAGTCCTAAAGGAAAACAACCCTGAATATTCACTGGAAGGACTGATGCTGAAGCTGAAGCTCCAATACTTTGGCCACCTGATTCTAAGAGTCAACTACTGGAAAGGACCCTGATACTGGGAAAGATTGAAGGCAGAAGGAGAAGGGGGAGGCAGAAGATGAGACGATTGGATGGCATCACTGATGCAATGGACATGAACTTGGGCAAACTCCAGGAGATGGTGAAGGACAGGGAAGCCTGTTGTGCTGCAGTCCATGGGGTCACAAAGAGTCAGGCACGACTGAGACTGAGTGATTGAACAAAAACAACAAGGGCTTGTATCTTCCCATTCACAGAAGAACACTAAATTCCCCAGCTTGCTATCTGGTTTTCCTTACTACTTAACAATGATCTCTGGTGTTCAGACTTCCTGCTCCCTTTGTTGCAAACTTGCAGATAACCTGACTTCCCCTCCTGCCTCCTGGGAGCAGTTTTCTCAGAGCTGCTGAGATGCTGTCTCCCGGGCTCAGAGTCCTTAATAGTCCCACCAAATAAAATAAGTCTTTGCTTTCAGGCTGCAACTAATTTTTTAGCTGACAATGACAACAGACCTTGGGCTAGGATCCAGCCTAATCCAGAATAACTCCATTTTAACTGATTGTATCTGCAGAGATTTCCTTGTTGTTTGTTTGTTTTCCCAAATAGTGTCATATTAAGAGACTCGGGGTAAACAGGAGTCTTGGGGAGACCTTTTCGTACCCAGCCTAGACCTTCTAAATACTTCTCTTCTCAAGCTCAGGTCTCAAGATCTGATGCCCCTCAGCTGTGTTCATCTCTGACTGACGTGTTCTTTTCATCATGAAGACTTCCTTGACATACAGGTTTTATGGCACAAGTCCCTTGAACACAGCAGGACATCTAAGGAGCCGACGGTTTCATCTGCACTCAGGTAAACCAGCTCTAAACAGAACAAAAAGCAGCTTGGAAATGTTTTCCTTTTCCTCAACTAGTTGGCTGAAAAAAGTTATATTAGAAATCCAGAGACAATGTATGTTTTCCATGCATTATCTGTCTCCGATAAAGTCCTATGACCTGAATATTTTAAGAACTCAAACATTTTTGTTTAGTAATGTCACCAAACAGGTCATCTCTCTACCCTGTTTGGTGTGAAAAATCACACTGGCTCCTGTCTGCTTCAGCCTGGGACGGAGTGTTCTTTGGGCACATGCCTTCTTAGGTTTCTCCCTTGGAAACCGTAGAAGTGGACACATCTTTGGCTTTCGAGACTTGCCTCAGCTTTCCATTGTTGCCGCATGGGGTACACCAGGTGGCATGCGACTTCTCCTTTCCCTGTGGATGGGAAGTCTCCCGACATCAAGTAAATCCACACTTACACCTCCTCAGACACACCGGGTGCTGCTGCTCTAGTCCTCCCTGTGCCGTCCTATTCTATTCATTGTCCTGGCTTCTCGTGTTTAAGTTGTAAAATCAAGTTTACCTCTTAGCAGCCTCAGGCTTGGTGGTCTTGAGTTCTGTATCACACCAGCATGGCTTGTCTTTTGCAGTGGTTCCTGAGTCACGGAGGGATTATTCTCTTTCTGTCTTTTCTTTCCTGATTCAGAAGGATGGACCTATTCAAGTGTTTTATTGTGAAATGAGGAACATATAGATTGTTTTTCAGGAGGGTTCTTTTTTTATTGTGCAAATGAGACTAATTTTTAGCTGACAATGACAACAGACCTTGGGCTAGGATCCAGCCTAATCCAGAATAACTCCATTTTAACTGATTGTATCTGCAGAGATTTCCTTGTTGTTTGTTTGTTTTCCCAAATAGTGTCATATTAAGAGACTCGGGGTAAACAGGAGTCTTGGGGAGACCTTTTCGTACCCAGCCTAGACCTTCTAAATACTTCTCTTCTCAAGCTCAGGTCTCAAGATCTGATGCCCCTCAGCTGTGTTCATCTCTGACTGACGTGTTCTTTTCATCATGAAGACTTCCTTGACATACAGGTTTTATGGCACAAGTCCCTTGAACACAGCAGGACATCTAAGGAGCCGACGGTTTCATCTGCACTCAGGTAAACCAGCTCTAAACAGAACAAAAAGCAGCTTGGAAATGTTTTCCTTTTCCTCAACTAGTTGGCTGAAAAAAGTTATATTAGAAATCCAGAGACAATGTATGTTTTCCATGCATTATCTGTCTCCGATAAAGTCCTATGACCTGAATATTTTAAGAACTCAAACATTTTTGTTTAGTAATGTCACCAAACAGGTCATCTCTCTACCCTGTTTGGTGTGAAAAATCACACTGGCTCCTGTCTGCTTCAGCCTGGGACGGAGTGTTCTTTGGGCACATGCCTTCTTAGGTTTCTCCCTTGGAAACCGTAGAAGTGGACACATCTTTGGCTTTCGAGACTTGCCTCAGCTTTCCATTGTTGCCGCATGGGGTACACCAGGTGGCATGCGACTTCTCCTTTCCCTGTGGATGGGAAGTCTCCCGACATCAAGTAAATCCACACTTACACCTCCTCAGACACACCGGGTGCTGCTGCTCTAGTCCTCCCTGTGCCGTCCTATTCTATTCATTGTCCTGGCTTCTCGTGTTTAAGTTGTAAAATCAAGTTTACCTCTTAGCAGCCTCAGGCTTGGTGGTCTTGAGTTCTGTATCACACCAGCATGGCTTGTCTTTTGCAGTGGTTCCTGAGTCACGGAGGGATTATTCTCTTTCTGTCTTTTCTTTCCTGATTCAGAAGGATGGACCTATTCAAGTGTTTTATTGTGAAATGAGGAACATATAGATTGTTTTTCAGGAGGGTTCTCTTTTCAAAGGAATGTTAGATTAAGGTGCACACATCTGCCATCTGTGAAAGGCCTTGAGGCTACATCTTCAGTTAAGAGATTGTCTTTTTAGTGACTTTGATTAAAAACAGCAGCATTGTCTGCTGCCAAATAACTCGCCTGGGTTTCATCTCATCCCTACAAATAAGCAGAACAGGCATGAATCACAATGAGCGTGATTCAAAACATCAAGGCAAAAGAGTCTCGGAAAGGTTCCCCGAGGCCACAAGTCACTGCACTTTCAAGATCACAGGTGACCAGTTTCTTAATATCCTTATTTCCAGCCATTGAGTCATGGTGCCTCCCGGGATGGGGTCCTTGTGCTCTGTATCCACTGAGCTCAGAGCCATGCGTCTTGGCTCATTGGCGTGTGCCTGGCTGGCACAGTGCATGGTTGGCTGTTGCCATGTCCCCCTGCCATTTTCGTATGGCCAGAAAGGGAGAACACACTACTTTATCAGGGCCTCTGTGATGGGCATAGTCAGGTGCACTTAGATCCACAGGTCTGGAGGTGGAATAGAAAGAACAGAGGCAGCCCACCAGCTCTGGATGGAGGCTGACGATGGTGGTGGTGATGGTGGAAATGTCGGTGACAGTGGTTGTGAGGATGGTGCTGCTGCTAACAGTGATGATGGTGACACTGATGGTGATGGTGGCTCTAGGGGTGATGACAACCGTGAGGATGATAGCGATCGAGACGATGAGAGCAAAGATGGTGGTGGTGGTGTAGACGACCATGACTGTACTGATGGTTGTGGTGGTGGTGATGACGGTGGTGGTGGTGGTGGAGGTGATGACGGTGGTGGTGGTGGTGGAGGTGATGATGGTGATGATGGTGGTGATGGTGGTGATGATGGTGGTGATGGGGATGATGGTGGTGGTGGTGGTGGTGATGGTGAGGAGACAGTGATGTCAGTGATGCTGGTGGAGATAATTTATTAAGAATGCTCTGATTCAATCATCTGCCTCTGATTTAATCTAGCTTAAGCGTCAGACCCTAGGGTGTAGTTCCTATTATTAACCTGACTTGATCAACTTGGAAATTCTCCTTAATGAAGTCTCACTCCTCTTGTTTGGGATAATTCTTTTGTAAAAGCCATGGTACTCACTCTCGGAAGGGTCCTCACAGGGACCTATCCTCACACATGTGGAAATGAAGTCAGGGTGTCTTCCCATCAGCCACCCCCATGAGGGACAGAGCTTGAGACTCAAGACAAAACTGTTTCGAGGAGGGTGAGGGCAGATGAAAGTGGCTTAATACACCAGCCTTTGCCAGAATATCACGATGCTTCATGTTACTCAAGATTGGATGGGCTCTCTCAGTTAATGGTGAGGCTGTGGACGGATGCAGAAGTCATGGCTGACCGTGATTTTAATAGTACCTCAACTGGACAGAGATTCTCCTGACAGACCACAGACAGAGGCCCCTTCTCCAGAGGACACCAGCAGAACCAGTTTACACGCTTGTTCTGAGAAGCCTGGAGATGCAAGGTGCACTGGACTCCTGGTGATCTCTCTCTGAAGACCCCCAGTCACTCCAGATCTCAGAAATGCCTCATCTGGGGCAACTTCTGAGGGACGGTTTGACTCACTTGGTTCTTTGTCACATCTTTGTGTCCTGTGGTTCATGGGATCCCAACACCAGCGGGGGCTCTGAGGAAACAACCATCGACATTTCATTTAAAATCTTTGTAGAAAGGCCCATGGAATTGCAATGTTTTATGCTTACATTATAGAGAAATAAAATAATCTATATTTTACCTTCTGGAGCTTCTTTGTTAAAATGCCACTAAAACAACTTAGTTTAATGACTGCACTGAGTCTTAAGTGTGGGTGTTTTGATTTAAAATTCCACGTTCTTTTGCCTACTTTATGAAATATCTATGTATTCATATATGTGCTCGTATATCCATAACATAGTTCAAGACAAAAGGTCAAGACCTTTCTCTAGAAGAGGTCACGATAAAGAGTTCGACTTTAGAGGCACCTGGGGTCCTCTTACCAGGTCCTGGCCTCGGGGCCAAAAACGTCTACTCTACAGCCTACATGCGCCTGTATTTGAATCTGGCCTCTGGCCCTGTCAGTGAATTACATCTGAGACCGAGTAGGGATGTCTCTGATTCAATCATCTGCCTCTGATTTAATCTAGCTTAGCGTCAGACCCTAGGTTGTAGTTCCTATTATTAACCTGACTTGATCAACTTGGAAATTCTCCTTAATGAAGTCTCACTCCTCTTGTTTGGGATAATTCTTTTGTAAAAGCCATGGTACTCACTCTCGGAAGGGTCCTCACAGGGACCTATCCTCACACATGTGGAAATGAAGTCAGGGTGTCTTCCCATCAGCCACCCCCATGAGGGACAGAGCTTGAGACTCAAGACAAAACTGTTTCGAGGAGGGTGAGGGCAGATGAAAGTGGCTTAATACACCAGCCTTTGCCAGAATATCACGATGCTTCATGTTACTCAAGATTGGATGGGCTCTCTCAGTTAATGGTGAGGCTGTGGACGGATGCAGAAGTCATGGCTGACCGTGATTTTAATAGTACCTCAACTGGACAGAGATTCTCCTGACAGACCACAGACAGAGGCCCCTTCTCCAGAGGACACCAGCAGAACCAGTTTACACGCTTGTTCTGAGAAGCCTGGAGATGCAAGGTGCACTGGACTCCTGGTGATCTCTCTCTGAAGACCCCCAGTCACTCCAGATCTCAGAAATGCCTCATCTGGGGCAACTTCTGAGGGACGGTTTGACTCACTTGGTTCTTTGTCACATCTTTGTGTCCTGTGGTTCATGGGATCCCAACACCAGCGGGGGCTCTGAGGAAACAACCATCGACATTTCATTTAAAATCTTTGTAGAAAGGCCCATGGAATTGCAATGTTTTATGCTTACATTATAGAGAAATAAAATAATCTATATTTTACCTTCTGGAGCTTCTTTGTTAAAATGCCACTAAAACAACTTAGTTTAATGACTGCACTGAGTCTTAAGTGTGGGTGTTTTGATTTAAAATTCCACGTTCTTTTGCCTACTTTATGAAATATCTATGTATTCATATATGTGCTCGTATATCCATAACATAGTTCAAGACAAAAGGTCAAGACCTTTCTCTAGAAGAGGTCACGATAAAGAGTTCGACTTTAGAGGCACCTGGGGTCCTCTTACCAGGTCCTGGCCTCGGGGCCAAAAGGCACGTCTACTCTACAGCCTACATGGGCCTGTATTTGAATCTGGCCTCTGGCCCTGTCAGTGAATTACATCTGAGACCGAGTTTGGAGTGAGGTAGGAAAGAAGAGCTATTTTGCTTTGTCAGGCAAAGGAGGCCACAGCGATCTCAGGTGCTCAACGCTGGGCGTCCCCACCTGAGAGGAGTGGGGAGGGTTTATGGCAACGGTTCGAGCAGGGTGCGATCCGCTCATGGGCCTTCTTCTGACGGGTGTGCGGTGGGGTGAGTGAGAGTCAGCATCATCAAATTTTGGTTCCAAACAGTTTGGGGTCTCCATACTTCCGGGCAGCACACAGGTAACCTCCCATCCGGTGGGAATTCCAGTGTCTACAGAACAGTTCAAAGATGCTGCGGTGACTGTCCCGTGAGTGGGAGCAGACCCTTCCCCACGGCTGCGCTTGTGTATCTCTGGAGTGCGCCTCCCTGGGCCCTGCATCCCCGCCCTTTTCAGATTAGCAGAGGTTTGAACCTTCCCATTGGAACTGCGGAAGGTCAGGAGGCTGAATGGAGCCTATGTCCTGAGACAAAGAAATGGGGAGAAGCAGCGAGATTCTGTGGCAGAAGTCCCCAGGACCCTGCTCAGGAACGGTCCTCAGGGGATGATTTAGTGAGGGACCTGCTTTTTCAGAGGCTTTCCTGGTGTGGACCTGCCCTCTTCTCCCAAGGAATAGTTATATTCTCTTTTGGTTTTGTTAAATGTTCAACATTCCATTCATTTATTTCATAAGCCTTCTGTCTTTTAGAGCACAAAATGCGGGTACCGTGAAAGTGAAAGCCACTCAGTCGTGTCCAACTCTTGGAGACCTATGGACGAGCCATAGGATTCTCCAGGCAAGAACACTGGAGGGTGGCCTTTCCCTTCTCCAGGGATCTTCCCAACCCAGGATCGAACCCAGGTCAAGTGCATTTCAGGTGGATTCTCTACCATCTGAGCCACCAGAGAAGCCCTAAACAGAGCCTGTTTTGAATCACATGTCAAAATAGGAACAAAAGGTTAAGTGAGAATCGTCCAAGGAACACATTTTCAACTTCAACTTTTGTATTTTGAAGTTCTTCTGCTTTCAGGTTTGACATTTGAAAGCACATTTCTCCTTTCAATAAGAAAGCTTGTGCTGGGGCCCGTCAAGCCTGGGTATTTGAATCTGGCCTCTGGCCCTGTCAGTGAATTACATCTGAGACCGAGTTTGGAGTGAGGTAGGAAAGAAGAGCTATTTTGCTTTGTCAGGCAAAGGAGGCCACAGCGATCTCAGGTGCTCAACGCTGGGCGTCCCACCTGAGAGGAGTGGGGAGGGTTTATGGCAACGGTTCGAGCAGGGTGCGATCCGCTCATGGGCCTTCTTCTGACGGGTGTGCGGTGGGGTGAGTGAGAGTCAGCATCATCAAATTTTGGTTCCAAACAGTTTGGGGTCTCCATACTTCCGGGCAGCACACAGGTAACCTCCCATCCGGTGGGAATTCCAGTGTCTACAGAACAGTTCAAAGATGCTGCGGTGACTGTCCCGTGAGTGGGAGCAGACCCTTCCCCACGGCTGCGCTTGTGTATCTCTGGAGTGCGCCTCCCTGGGCCCTGCATCCCCGCCCTTTTCAGATTAGCAGAGGTTTGAACCTTCCCATTGGAACTGCGGAAGGTCAGGAGGCTGAATGGAGCCTATGTCCTGAGACAAAGAAATGGGGAGAAGCAGCGAGATTCTGTGGCAGAAGTCCCCAGGACCCTGCTCAGGAACGGTCCTCAGGGGATGATTTAGTGAGGGACCTGCTTTTTCAGAGGCTTTCCTGGTGTGGACCTGCCCTCTTCTCCCAAGGAATAGTTATATTCTCTTTTGGTTTTGTTAAATGTTCAACATTCCATTCATTTATTTCATAAGCCTTCTGTCTTTTAGAGCACAAAATGCGGGTACCGTGAAAGTGAAAGCCACTCAGTCGTGTCCAACTCTTGGAGACCTATGGACGAGCCATAGGATTCTCCAGGCAAGAACACTGGAGGGGGTGGCCTTTCCCTTCTCCAGGGGATCTTCCCAACCCAGGGATCGAACCCAGGTCAAGTGCATTTCAGGTGGATTCTCTACCATCTGAGCCACCAGAGAAGCCCTAAACAGAGCCTGTTTTGAATCACATGTCAAAATAGGAACAAAAGGTTAAGTGAGAATCGTCCAAGGAACACATTTTCAACTTCAACTTTTGTATTTTGAAGTTCTTCTGCTTTCAGGTTTGACATTTGAAAGCACACATTTCTCCCCTTTCAATAAAAGATAACGCTTGTGCATAAAATGCACCGATCATAAATGTGCAGCCAGTGAATCGTCAGCAGTTGAAGACTGCCGGTTTGCTCACACCCAGGTCAAGACGCAGAGCACCGCCCGGCACCCAGAAGAATGCTCCAGGCTACCTCTCAGTCTCAGCTAACCACCGCGTGTCTCTAGGATCTTAAGTCAGCTTTGCCTGTTTCTGAATTTATGTAAGTGGAATGACTTAGTATAATTCTTCTATTATTGTTTTCTTTTCCCATTCAACTTATATTGGTGAGATTCAGCCAAATGTGGATGTAGTCTGTTCATCCTCATTGCTTTGTGAAGTTTCACTGTATTAGTATTCTACCATTTATTTGTATATTCTGCTGTTGGTGGCTATTAGCGTTGTTTCTGGACTTCCCTGAACATTGGTTGCTCAGTGGTCAAAAATCTGCCTGCGATGGAGGAGACCTGGGTTCAGTCCCTGGGTTTGGAAGCTCCCCCGGGGGAGAGCATGGCAACCCACTCTGGTAGTTTTGCTTGGAGAAATCCACGGACAGAGGAGCCTGTCAGGCTACAGTCCATGGGGTTACATGGAGACAGAAATGACCGGGACAGCTAAGCAGCAGCAGTGGAGTTGTTTCTGGTTTGGGGCTATTATAAACAGGGCTGCTCAAGTATTATCATTCCTGTCTTTGGGTAAAAACCAGAGCACCCTGATTGGGGCATAGTCTGGGCATTTGTTCAAAAAACCCAAACATTTCCAAGCAACATGCTTTCTACTGTCAATTCATGAATCTGTCTGTTTTGGGGGTGTATTATGGGGTCCTATTGTGGTCTTAATATATAATTTTATAGATCACTAATAAGAGTAAATGCATTTTCATGTGTTTATTAACCATTTTGATATGCCGTTGTGTGAAACTGCTTGTTCGCACCTCTTTCCTATTTTTTTCCAGTAGGATTGTTTCCTTGTTATTCTCTATGGGTGCAGGATGCAAGGTCATTAGTAGTTAGATAGGTTGTAAATAGCATACCTAACATAATACAACAATGAGCTTCTGTGATAATACTCTTACCTTATTGAAATTGAAACCATACAACTCAGATTGGAACTTGAATCACATGCCAGGACTAGAAGCCAGCCTACACCCAGTTTGGGACTTGAATTCATGGTCTTTTAACTGGGATCTCACACCTGATCTCAGGACTTCATAAAGCTCGGGTTCCTCATATCTCATTGTAGAAAAAATTCAGTGAGAGGCAACATGATAGGGAAGACATGGATTTATTTAGAGAGACACAGACTCCATAGACAGAGTGTGGGCCACCTCAGAAGGCAAGAGCCCCCCAGATATGGTGCAGTTAGTTTCTAGGGGCTGGGAAAATTCAGCCAAATGTGGATGTAGTCTGTTCATCCTCATTGCTTTGTGAAGTTTCACTGTATTAGTATTCTACCATTTATTTGTATATTCTGCTGTTGGTGGCTATTAGCGTTGTTTCTGGACTTCCCTGAACATTGGTTGCTCAGTGGTCAAAAATCTGCCTGCGATGGAGGAGACCTGGGTTCAGTCCCTGGGTTTGGAAGCTCCCCCGGGGGAGAGCATGGCAACCCACTCTGGTAGTTTTGCTTGGAGAAATCCACGGACAGAGGAGCCTGTCAGGCTACAGTCCATGGGGTTACATGGAGACAGAAATGACCGGGACAGCTAAGCAGCAGCAGTGGAGTTGTTTCTGGTTTGGGGCTATTATAAACAGGGCTGCTCAAGTATTATCATTCCTGTCTTTGGGTAAAAACCAGAGCACCCTGATTGGGGCATAGTCTGGGCATTTGTTCAAAAAACCCAAACATTTCCAAGCAACATGCTTTCTACTGTCAATTCATGAATCTGTCTGTTTTGGGGGTGTATTATGGGGTCCTATTGTGGTCTTAATATATAATTTTATAGATCACTAATAAGAGTAAATGCATTTTCATGTGTTTATTAACCATTTTGATATGCCGTTGTGTGAAACTGCTTGTTCGCACCTCTTTCCTATTTTTTTCCAGTAGGATTGTTTCCTTGTTATTCTCTATGGGTGCAGGATGCAAGGTCATTAGTAGTTAGATAGGTTGTAAATAGCATACCTAACATAATACAACAATGAGCTTCTGTGATAATACTCTTACCTTATTGAAATTGAAACCATACAACTCAGATTGGAACTTGAATCACATGCCAGGACTAGAAGCCAGCCTACACCCAGTTTGGGACTTGAATTCATGGTCTTTTAACTGGGATCTCACACCTGATCTCAGGACTTCATAAAGCTCGGGTTCCTCATATCTCATTGTAGAAAAAATTCAGTGAGAGGCAACATGATAGGGAAGACATGGATTTATTTAGAGAGACACAGACTCCATAGACAGAGTGTGGGCCACCTCAGAAGGCAAGAGCCCCCCAGATATGGTGCAGTTAGTTTCTAGGGGCTGGGAAAATTCATAGGCTAATGAATGGGAGGATCATTCTAACAACTGGGGGCAGAGATTTCCAGGAACTGGGCCACCACCCACTTTTTGACCTTTCATAGCTGGTCTCAGAACTGCCCTGACCCCTGTGGGTGAGGCATTTAACTAATGGATCACAGTTAGCCTGGAATGATGCTCGGGGTCCTCTGGAAGTCGAGGCTTCTGCCATCTTGGACCTGGCGCTAAGCTGCTTTAGTCATGTCCGACTCCTAGTGACCCCAAGGTCTGCAGCCCACCAGGCTCCTCTGTCCACGGGATTCTCTAGGCGAGAACACTGGAGCGGGCTCCCATTTCCTTTCCCAGGGTATTCTCCTAACCCAGGAGTCAAACCCACATCTCTTACGTCTGCTGCAGCATCACCTGGGAAGCCCAGTCTTGGCCCTAGCTAGTTCTCAGCAGTTCTGTCTGGTCCCGTGACCGTGCCGTTCTTTCAAGGCCTGTGTCCTGGCCCTGCCCTCCTGCTTCACTGTGGCTCCCTTAGTTGCCTCTTTCTTGACGGAAACACTTTCTTAAGTGAACATCTCTTTTTATCATTCTTTTCATTTTTATCTTTTCTTATTCTTTTGTCAAGAAGATATTCTTCTACGTTATTTTCTAGAACCTTTACTGTTTTTATTTTTATTTCACACGTATGTGTATAATCACGGGGAATTTATTTTATTGTACTGGGTCTGGTAGGGGTTCACTTTTACCATTTTCTATGTCTGACCACCCAGTGGACTCTGATTGAAGAGACCAGTGTGCCCTTGCTCTCGCTGCCACTTTGTCATCTAGCAAATGAACCTCTTTAGTTGCCAGTGTGAAATGATTTTCCAAAGATATCGTTCCATTTTTTTAAAATTTGGCCTCTTTTATTGGTATTTATTTGCTTATTTTCATCCATCTTTTATTCTTTGGCCTGTGTGGGCCTCCCATCGCAATGGTCTCCCTTGTTGCAGAGCACTGGCTCTGGGCGCATGCGCTCCAGAGCGCTGGCTCGTGATTGGACACACCAGTCCAGCCTCTCTGCAGTACGTGGGATCTTCCTGGGCCAGGGATTGAACCAGCGCCCCTTGCACTGCAAGGCAGACTCTATACCCACTGGACCACCAGGGAAGCCCTCATTCCACTTTTTAAACCTTTGGTTATCCTTCTGTTAGTACCATGCATCTTAATTATAATAGCTTTACAGTAAGGCTTGATGTCTGCGAGAGACGGTTTTCCCTCTTGGTTTTCTCCTGAAGGGTGCCTTTAAAGGTTTTTTTTTTTTTTAACAGAGTTTTGTTGTTTACTGTCACACATCAATCAACCTGAATCTGCCACAGGTATACATATGTGCCCTCCCACATTTCTCCCCATCTCACCCCTCCAGGTCACCACAGAGCCCTTAAATGTGCCTTTTTTTTTTTATTGGACTGGTGAAATATTTATTGATCATTTCATTCCTTACCCATATTAGCTTTATAGACAGTAATCTTTTTAAACCAAGGATTACCCTAGGGAATGCAACAGATGGTCTTGATTGACAAAGTCTAAGAGAAATCAGTCCTTTTACTTATTTCTACCGGATGCAGGAAATTGAGGATGCCTTCCCTTCTCCTGTCCTATGAGTATGGGCTTCCCTGGTGGCTCAATGGTAAAGAATCCACCTACCAAGGCAGGAGGTGCTGGCTTGATCTCTGGGTGGGGATGGATCTGGTCCCTGGGCGGTAGGTTGCTGACCCCTGATCTAGCGCCTTGTCCTCGAGGATGGTCAGCATTAGCTGGCATGCTGTCATCTCGTCACAGTATGAATACACATTATCTACACATGAATGCTGGGTCAGCCCCGGCACCCACCCAGGTATTTCGCATCCAGACAAAACCATGCTTAGACTTGAGAACATGAGGCTTTTATTTACTTAAGTCTTCCTTTGAGCAAACATATTTTCCTTTAGCAGAGACTTTGTTTAGCCTTGCATCTGACCTCCAGACCATGAAATAACCTCAGTAGGGTTCCAAGTGTCTTTATTTTCAAGGTGATTGGTCTTTCAGGTGCTCAGCATAAATTCTCGCTCAACGTTGTGGGAGAGTGGGGGCAAAGTGTCCTCTCTTTTGGCAACCACGTGGCTGTCACCATGAGAAGGAGACTCCTGGCTCTGAGTTGCAGCAAGTGCAGCCGAATGAGACCAGCCACCCAGGGGACACAAGTGATGGAGATGGAAGGGGCCCTGGAAGGAGCAGACAGATGAGAAAAAGGGCTGGACCCTTGTCATCGCCTCTTAAAAAAAGCAAACTTCAAGGTGCACCTCAGGCTGTGACAGGTGGGTTTCACACACTCCCAGTAGGTGACTTCTGGATAAACATAATAAGAAGTATCTACCCGGTTCAGCTGTTGGTCTTTGGAGCATAAAAAGATATGTCACACATCAATCAACCTGAATCTGCCACAGGTATACATATGTGCCCTCCCACATTTCTCCCATCTCACCCCTCCAGGTCACCACAGAGCCCTTAAATGTGCCTTTTTTTTTTTATTGGACTGGTGAAATATTTATTGATCATTTCATTCCTTACCCATATTAGCTTTATAGACAGTAATCTTTTTAAACCAAGGATTACCCTAGGGAATGCAACAGATGGTCTTGATTGACAAAGTCTAAGAGAAATCAGTCCTTTTACTTATTTCTACCGGATGCAGGAAATTGAGGATGCCTTCCCTTCTCCTGTCCTATGAGTATGGGCTTCCCTGGTGGCTCAATGGTAAAGAATCCACCTACCAAGGCAGGAGGTGCTGGCTTGATCTCTGGGTGGGGATGGATCTGGTCCCTGGGCGGTAGGTTGCTGACCCCTGATCTAGCGCCTTGTCCTCGAGGATGGTCAGCATTAGCTGGCATGCTGTCATCTCGTCACAGTATGAATACACATTATCTACACATGAATGCTGGGTCAGCCCCGGCACCCACCCAGGTATTTCGCATCCAGACAAAACCATGCTTAGACTTGAGAACATGAGGCTTTTATTTACTTAAGTCTTCCTTTGAGCAAACATATTTTCCTTTAGCAGAGACTTTGTTTAGCCTTGCATCTGACCTCCAGACCATGAAATAACCTCAGTAGGGTTCCAAGTGTCTTTATTTTCAAGGTGATTGGTCTTTCAGGTGCTCAGCATAAATTCTCGCTCAACGTTGTGGGAGAGTGGGGGCAAAGTGTCCTCTCTTTTGGCAACCACGTGGCTGTCACCATGAGAAGGAGACTCCTGGCTCTGAGTTGCAGCAAGTGCAGCCGAATGAGACCAGCCACCCAGGGGACACAAGTGATGGAGATGGAAGGGGCCCTGGAAGGAGCAGACAGATGAGAAAAAGGGCTGGACCCTTGTCATCGCCTCTTAAAAAAAGCAAACTTCAAGGTGCACCTCAGGCTGTGACAGGTGGGTTTCACACACTCCCAGTAGGTGACTTCTGGATAAACATAATAAGAAGTATCTACCCCGGTTCAGCTGTTGGTCTTTGGAGTCATGAAGAAACAGATTAATAGAGGAGAGATGTTATTTTACTTTTTGGGTGTGAGAAAAACCAGCAAGCATCTAACGCAACATTTTTCCCAATTCAGAGTTATCTAACCTGTGTCTCCTGATGGGCCCTTTCAGGAAGAAAAGAGGGGTCACTGCTCGCAGTGAGCTGCTGCAGCACTGTTCTCAGGGACAAAAAAAAAAGAGGCTCAGAACAGGAGTGTGGGTGCTGCTGTGTAGAACAGAGCGGCCCTCTTTGAGAGCAGTCAACATTCACCCGAGCGAGAGCGCGTGCAGCCCTCCCTCTGGCCGGGAACCACCTGCCCAGTGGTCTTCCCGGCCCAGTGTCACCGGCCTGTGCTCCCTGAGGCGCTCTGATGCGAGGTGCAGGCTGGTTTCTGGAGCGGGACTGAGGGGACAGACTTCTCCTGGTGGCAGCCGCTCATTTCAGAGGCTGGGCGAGCTGAGTGGGAGGAGCGGCTGCCCATCGCGCGCTCCAGTGTGAAGGTGGGGTCTGTCTGTTGTTGGATCTTGAAGAAATCTCTGCTGATGGATAGCATCGGAAACAAAACAGGAACTCGTGTTGGGAGCTGCAAGAATTCTGGCGACCCACACAGCCTGGGACCAGACTCAAGGCTTGTGTCTGCCAAAATCAAACTCCGATGGTTCAAAAAGGAAAGGTCTGGTCTAGAAGTGTGGGCCTCTAGGAAGGAAAGAGCAAAGGAAGGTTACTGTTCCCTCTCCCAGGCCCAGAGGGCCAGGGGCAGAGGGTCTCTCACTCTCATCAAACTCTAGTTAGAGTTCTCGGAGCCTTCTTCCCAACTGAACCCTGATCTTTGGACCTTTGTGTCCACCTTCCCATTGCCCAATTGTAGTAGTAATTCTGCGAGGTTGGTTTATCTAGAATTCCCCACAGTATGGTCTGCTCACACCATCTGTCTGATCAGACTCCTCCCCAGTCCAAGGTGATGGCTGAGTCCCTCGCCTGCTCTCAGCAGGAATCCTGGTAGCTCACTTTAGTGGCTAGGGGGTTTCCCTGGTGGCTCAATGGTAAAAAGAATCTGCCTCCCAATCAGTGCAGGAGACACTGGTTTGATCCCTGGGTCAGGAAGGTCCCTTGGGGAAGGAAACAGCCACCTGCTCCAATATTCTTGCCTGGGAAACCCCGTGGACAAAGAAGCCTGGTGGAGTCGAGATGGTCAGAGATGATTAAACCACAGCAACTCAGGGGTTACACCGTCCAACTGCTCCTCCGCATTCTTAGGCCTTTCTTCCAGTTACTGTAAAGCCCCATCCTGCAGAGATGATTCGTATACGCTTCAGGGAAGCCCATCGCTGCAACCCGGGGGTGCGGTGGGTGCTGTGTAGAACAGAGCGGCCCTCTTTGAGAGCAGTCAACATTCACCCGGCGAGGCGTGCAGCCCTCCCTCTGGCCGGGAACCACCTGCCCAGTGGTCTTCCCGGCCCAGTGTCACCGGCCTGTGCTCCCTGAGGCGCTCTGATGCGAGGTGCAGGCTGGTTTCTGGAGCGGGACTGAGGGGACAGACTTCTCCTGGTGGCAGCCGCTCATTTCAGAGGCTGGGCGAGCTGAGTGGGAGGAGCGGCTGCCCATCGCGCTCCAGTGTGAAGGTGGGGTCTGTCTGTTGTTGGATCTTGAAGAAATCTCTGCTGATGGATAGCATCGGAAACAAAACAGGAACTCGTGTTGGGAGCTGCAAGAATTCTGGCGACCCACACAGCCTGGGACCAGACTCAAGGCTTGTGTCTGCCAAAATCAAACTCCGATGGTTCAAAAAGGAAAGGTCTGGTCTAGAAGTGTGGGCCTCTAGGAAGGAAAGAGCAAAGGAAGGTTACTGTTCCCTCTCCCAGGCCCAGAGGGCCAGGGGCAGAGGGTCTCTCACTCTCATCAAACTCTAGTTAGAGTTCTCGGAGCCTTCTTCCCAACTGAACCCTGATCTTTGGACCTTTGTGTCCACCTTCCCATTGCCCAATTGTAGTAGTAATTCTGCGAGGTTGGTTTATCTAGAATTCCCCACAGTATGGTCTGCTCACACCATCTGTCTGATCAGACTCCTCCCCAGTCCAAGGTGATGGCTGAGTCCCTCGCCTGCTCTCAGCAGGAATCCTGGTAGCTCACTTTAGTGGCTAGGGGGTTTCCCTGGTGGCTCAATGGTAAAAAGAATCTGCCTCCCAATCAGTGCAGGAGACACTGGTTTGATCCCTGGGTCAGGAAGGCCCCTTTGGGGGAAGGAAACAGCCACCTGCTCCAATATTCTTGCCTGGGAAACCCCGTGGACAAAGAAGCCTGGTGGAGTCGAGATGGTCAGAGATGATTAAACCACAGCAACTCAGGGGTTACACCGTCCAACTGCTCCTCCGCATTCTTAGGCCTTTCTTCCAGTTACTGCAAAGCCCCATCCTGCAGTTTCTATTGCTACTGCCATAGTCCCTCCGAGCAAAGTCTTCCCAACACGTGTCCTGAATACATTTTTCCTCAATAAGAGGAAGGAAGGGGTTTTTGTGCAAGCAGAGCAGGAGCTGTGAATGAGGGACCACGGTCCCTGCCGGAACACGTGGCCGAGAAGAGGAAGTGGAGGAGAGAGCCTGCTCCCTCCTTCCCCTCCCCTCCAGCCCCCGCTGTGGCAGGTCGACCGCACCCAGAGGGAAGGAGGCGGCCCAGGGCTCTTGTGATAGGGGAGCACCTGGAGAAGGACCAGCCCGCCCGAGGCCTGGCCGGGGGCACCCGGAGCTGTTGCTCCAGGAACACAGGAATCCAGCCTCTCTGTGAGGTCCTGGGAGGGCGTGAGCTGCAGAGGCCGTTCCCGCAGAGACAGAGCACCTGCATGTCTTAAAGCAGCAGAGCTTGGAGGATGCAGGTGGCCATGTCCACTGCACACCGCGGGTTGCTAGAAACCTGTTGTTTCCTCTGGGCAGCTCAGAATCACCGGACCTGGGAGACAAGAGGCCCGTGGAGGGTTGAGGTCCCCAAGCGGCCTCTCCTTTCCCTCTGCTGTCCAGGGTTTTGCACATTAACCAGCGTGTAGGGACTGTATCAGAGCTTTTCGAATGTGTAGCAGAATGAATGAATTCCATTTAGTGAAGAAATCATGTTGGCTAACGACATCAAGGCACAACGTTGGAAGGTGCCTCTATTATTGATAATAGAGTTAAAGTGTGCTTAGCGCCCCTAGGAAATTGCTGCCCCTTTTCAGATGGTCTGCTCCTCGGATCAGTCCCAGGTGATGGCTGAGTCCCTCGCCTGCTCTCAGCAGGAATCCTGGTAGCTCACTTTAGTGGCTAGGGGGTTTCCCTGGTGGCTCAATGGTAAAAAGAATCTGCCTCCCAATCAGTGCAGGAGACACTGGTTTGATCCCTGGGTCAGGAAGGTCCCTTGGGGAAGGAAACAGCCACCTGCTCCAATATTCTTGCCTGGGAAACCCCGTGGACAAAGAAGCCTGGTGGAGTCGAGATGGTCAGAGATGATTAAACCACAGCAACTCAGGGGTTACACCGTCCAACTGCTCCTCCGCATTCTTAGGCCTTTCTTCCAGTTACTGCAAAGCCCCATCCTGCAGTTTCTATTGCTACTGCCATAGTCCCTCCGAGCAAAGTCTTCCCAACACGTGTCCTGAATACATTTTTCCTCAATAAGAGGAAGGAAGGGGTTTTTGTGCAAGCAGAGCAGGAGCTGTGAATGAGGGACCACGGTCCCTGCCGGAACACGTGGCCGAGAAGAGGAAGTGGAGGAGAGAGCCTGCTCCCTCCTTCCCCTCCCCTCCAGCCCCCGCTGTGGCAGGTCGACCGCACCCAGAGGGAAGGAGGCGGCCCAGGGCTCTTGTGATAGGGGAGCACCTGGAGAAGGACCAGCCCGCCCGAGGCCTGGCCGGGGGCACCCGGAGCTGTTGCTCCAGGAACACAGGAATCCAGCCTCTCTGTGAGGTCCTGGGAGGGCGTGAGCTGCAGAGGCCGTTCCCGCAGAGACAGAGCACCTGCATGTCTTAAAGCAGCAGAGCTTGGAGGATGCAGGTGGCCATGTCCACTGCACACCGCGGGTTGCTAGAAACCTGTTGTTTCCTCTGGGCAGCTCAGAATCACCGGACCTGGGAGACAAGAGGCCCGTGGAGGGTTGAGGTCCCCAAGCGGCCTCTCCTTTCCCTCTGCTGTCCAGGGTTTTGCACATTAACCAGCGTGTAGGGACTGTATCAGAGCTTTTCGAATGTGTAGCAGAATGAATGAATTCCATTTAGTGAAGAAATCATGTTGGCTAACGACATCAAGGCACAACGTTGGAAGGTGCCTCTATTATTGATAATAGAGTTAAAGTGTGTGCTTAGCGCCCCCTGATGTTGGAAGTTGCTGCTCTTCATGCCCATCCCTGCAGAGTCACAGAACTGTTGGGGCTGCAGACCCCCTGAGCAGTGGCTGGGTCAGGGAGGCAGTTACACTCAGGGGCAAATGGCAGTGAAGGAGAAAGCCGAGCGTCCACTGTGGGCGCTGGGTTTGTGCAGGCTTGCTGTTTGCGGTCACATTTGCATCGGTAGCCACGTGGCACAGAGACCTCCCAGGGCCTAGGAGAGAAGTGTGCCTGCAGTGTGAACTGGTCTACGCTGTATAGAAAGAAAGCAGGCGGGACGCAGGCTGAGCAGGTCTGAATGTGTGCAGCACTCGCATGTATGTTTACAGTCGAGAGGCTGAATTACGGTCCTTCCACGGCCATGTGTTTCTGTCTTAGCCTACAGAGCTCAGGACGTGCCCTTGTTTGCAAACAGGGACCTTGCAGGTGTATTTGGTGGAGATAAGGTCCCCCGGGGCCTCCCTGGTGGCTCAGACGGTAAAGAATCTCCCTGCGGTGGTTGGGAAGAGTCCCTGGAAAAGGGAGTGGCGGCCCACGCCAGTCTGCTTGCCTGAAGAACTCCATCGACAGAGGAGCCCAGGAGGCCACGCAATCCACGGGGTCACAAAGAAACAGACACAACTGACTAACACACACACAAGGTCCCCCTGGAGTGGGTGGGTTCCAAACCCAATATGATTGCAGTCCTGATTTGCATGCAGACAGGCACCCGGGGGAAGGCCATGTGAAGAAGAAGGCAGAGATCAGGGAGAGGCCTCTAGAAGCCAGGAAACCACAAAGCTGTCTCAGCTAGAGGAGGGGCCTGGGCTCGTCCTCTCTCAGTCTCAGAAGACGGGAGCCAGCCCGGCTGACGCCCGCTCTGAACACGCTTCTGCTGTTTAAACTGCCCCGTGCATGGTGCTTTGTGTGGCCGTCCCAGCTGACTCGAGCAGGCCCGCGGTGTGCTTCACGTATGTCCATCTTTGTGTGTGCTTGTTGTTCCGTCCCTAAACCATGTCCGATTCTTTGTGACCCCGAGTAAGAAATCATGTGGCTAACGACATAAGGCACAACGTTGGAAGGTGCCTCTATTATTGATAATAGAGTTAAAGTGTGTGCTTAGCGCCCCCTGATGTTGGAAGTTGCTGCTCTTCATGCCCATCCCTGCAGAGTCACAGAACTGTTGGGGCTGCAGACCCCCTGAGCAGTGGCTGGGTCAGGGAGGCAGTTACACTCAGGGGCAAATGGCAGTGAAGGAGAAAGCCGAGCGTCCACTGTGGGCGCTGGGTTTGTGCAGGCTTGCTGTTTGCGGTCACATTTGCATCGGTAGCCACGTGGCACAGAGACCTCCCAGGGCCTAGGAGAGAAGTGTGCCTGCAGTGTGAACTGGTCTACGCTGTATAGAAAGAAAGCAGGCGGGACGCAGGCTGAGCAGGTCTGAATGTGTGCAGCACTCGCATGTATGTTTACAGTCGAGAGGCTGAATTACGGTCCTTCCACGGCCATGTGTTTCTGTCTTAGCCTACAGAGCTCAGGACGTGCCCTTGTTTGCAAACAGGGACCTTGCAGGTGTATTTGGTGGAGATAAGGTCCCCCGGGGCCTCCCTGGTGGCTCAGACGGTAAAGAATCTCCCTGCGGTGGTTGGGAAGAGTCCCTGGAAAAGGGAGTGGCGGCCCACGCCAGTCTGCTTGCCTGAAGAACTCCATCGACAGAGGAGCCCAGGAGGCCACGCAATCCACGGGGTCACAAAGAAACAGACACAACTGACTAACACACACACAAGGTCCCCCTGGAGTGGGTGGGTTCCAAACCCAATATGATTGCAGTCCTGATTTGCATGCAGACAGGCACCCGGGGGAAGGCCATGTGAAGAAGAAGGCAGAGATCAGGGAGAGGCCTCTAGAAGCCAGGAAACCACAAAGCTGTCTCAGCTAGAGGAGGGGCCTGGGCTCGTCCTCTCTCAGTCTCAGAAGACGGGAGCCAGCCCGGCTGACGCCCGCTCTGAACACGCTTCTGCTGTTTAAACTGCCCCGTGCATGGTGCTTTGTGTGGCCGTCCCAGCTGACTCGAGCAGGCCCGCGGTGTGCTTCACGTATGTCCATCTTTGTGTGTGCTTGTTGTTCCGTCCCTAAACCATGTCCGATTCTTTGTGACCCCATGAACTACAGCACGCCAGCTCTCTGCCCGCAGCTGTCTTCTCGAGTTTGCTCCAGCTCATGTCCATTGAACTGGCGAGACCATCCTGAAAGGGATTAATAGCTCGATTAACAGGCAGATTCATTAAGGAGGCCAGTGGGCCCAAGGAGGGGGAGGTGAGGGACAAAAAGAAGAAGGACAAGTATTTTGCTATCCTGAAACGTTTGTTATGATAAGATCAACCTCAAACTAAGTTTATTGTCTTATGTTGACGCTGTGGGCCTAGGAAGGCCTTTACACCAGAAAGCCTCACCTAGCCCGGAGACGATCCCCTGGCTAGTCTCATGCTGTGGGTGTGGGACTGAATGCCTTTACGACCTGCAGCTATTGTTTCAATAACCGATTGGAAAATACAAATTGCCATGCTTAAACTGGCAAAGGGGGGACTCTTCTATTCCCCTCCCAGTGTCTATGCTGGAAGTTCTTCCCTGTCCTTTCTCACTTGAATAAACTTTTCACTGCACGAAGCCCTGAGTGACCATCGCCGAGTCTTTTTGATCCCAGCGCAGATTCTTCTCTGTTAGAGATTAAGAATCCAACATCGTTCACGGTAACATACCGTCACCTATCACCTATCAATCCAGCCGTCTCATCCTCTGCCGTCCCCTTCTCTTCCTGCCCAAGGGTTTTCCCAGCATCAGGCTGTTTTCCAATGAGTTGGCTCTTTGTGCCAAGTGGTCAACGGATTGGCGCTTCAGCACCAGTCTTTCCAGCGACAGTCCAGGGCTGGTTTCCTCTAGTACTGACTGTAGGGCAGGTGCTCACTCTCAAGCCCAGAGGCCCAGCAGTTTGATCAAATGAAGCCCCGCGGCCTTATTTCTGTGACTGTGTGATCACGGAGCAGCCCAGAGGGCAGGTGGGCCTCCGCATCTGCTCCGCGTGTCTCCAGACGAGCGTGGAGCCTAGAAAGCAATTTACAGTTTTCAGAACTTTATATATTAATCAGTTTGTTCTTTTCTATTTTATCAAAGCCTCCCACTGCTGTTTGAACATTGAAAACAAAGCCCATTTCAGCCCCTAGAACAATATTAAAATGGAAATTGTTTTTTTTCTTCATGCTTGGAAAACTTCAAGTTGACCGTGATGAATTTTAAAGCCTGATTCACACCAAGGAAGAAAACACCGGAGTCTGCTGTTAAACACAAGACTGCAGGCCCCAAAGGGAGTTGCTTATGCTAAGCCCCAAACAGAGACAATTTAATTACGGTTTTGCCTCTCCCCTACATGGAAGCTTAAACCAGGAATCTCCTGACCAGTGCTGGTTAGGGAATCTGCCTGATGGAGCCTGACACCCCCTCAAGGAAAGTCACCTGGCAACAACCGGCCTGCTGTCCCTTTGCTTTTCCGCCATGTTAACATCTTTGTAGCCGTTCCTTCCACCTATGAAAGTGCTTAATTTCATACAGCTCCTCGGAGCTCCTTCCCTTCGGCTTGATGGAGTGTTGCCTGATTCTCGCCGATTTTTGCTCAAACTCTCTTACATTTTAAGACTCTTCAGTGTATCCTTGAACCCTGCCAGCTGCTAACAACATGTCCATGTGCAGTGGAGGGACAGCAATGAGCAGAAGCGGCCCTATCAGAAGTCTGACCGTCTGGACGCGCCTGTCCTTTGCCAAGAGCTCCTCAGCTGGACACTCCCAGCCCTGCGGTGCCTCTGGCCCTACGATTCCATCGTGGAGCTGACACCTCGCTGGAGCACTCTGGAAGGCTGCAGCCTGCCCTTCCTGGTGCCATCAGAAAAGAAAGGCGCCGCAGGAGCGTGTGGGCAGAGGTCCGGGTCCACCCCCGGGGGTGGGGGCTGAGCTCCCGCGGACCCCGCGAAGCCGTGGTCGGAGCGCCACCGCCCCTCACGGGAAACCCCTCCTGACCCCTGCAGCCCGTCCTCTGTCTGGGCAAGGCCTCGGGCTCCCCGACGACCCCAGGCTCGGCAGCACACTGCCCTAGGCGACTCTGCCGCGGCTCTGCTCCCGGATGGCTGGGGCTGCGCGCCGTGCGGCCCTAGCGGGCGCCAGCCCGTGTCACCGCAATTTACAGTTTTCAGAACTTTATATATTAATCAGTTTGTTCTTTTCTATTTTATCAAAGCCTCCCACTGCTGTTTGAACATTGAAAACAAAGCCCATTTCAGCCCCTAGAACAATATTAAAATGGAAATTGTTTTTTTTCTTCATGCTTGGAAAACTTCAAGTTGACCGTGATGAATTTTAAAGCCTGATTCACACCAAGGAAGAAAACACCGGAGTCTGCTGTTAAACACAAGACTGCAGGCCCCAAAGGGAGTTGCTTATGCTAAGCCCCAAACAGAGACAATTTAATTACGGTTTTGCCTCTCCCCTACATGGAAGCTTAAACCAGGAATCTCCTGACCAGTGCTGGTTAGGGAATCTGCCTGATGGAGCCTGACACCCCCTCAAGGAAAGTCACCTGGCAACAACCGGCCTGCTGTCCCTTTGCTTTTCCGCCATGTTAACATCTTTGTAGCCGTTCCTTCCACCTATGAAAGTGCTTAATTTCATACAGCTCCTCGGAGCTCCTTCCCTTCGGCTTGATGGAGTGTTGCCTGATTCTCGCCGATTTTTGCTCAAACTCTCTTACATTTTAAGACTCTTCAGTGTATCCTTGAACCCTGCCAGCTGCTAACAACATGTCCATGTGCAGTGGAGGGACAGCAATGAGCAGAAGCGGCCCTATCAGAAGTCTGACCGTCTGGACGCGCCTGTCCTTTGCCAAGAGCTCCTCAGCTGGACACTCCCAGCCCTGCGGTGCCTCTGGCCCTACGATTCCATCGTGGAGCTGACACCTCGCTGGAGCACTCTGGAAGGCTGCAGCCTGCCCTTCCTGGTGCCATCAGAAAAGAAAGGCGCCGCAGGAGCGTGTGGGCAGAGGTCCGGGTCCACCCCCGGGGGTGGGGGCTGAGCTCCCGCGGACCCCGCGAAGCCGTGGTCGGAGCGCCACCGCCCCTCACGGGAAACCCCTCCTGACCCCTGCAGCCCGTCCTCTGTCTGGGCAAGGCCTCGGGCTCCCCGACGACCCCAGGCTCGGCAGCACACTGCCCTAGGCGACTCTGCCGCGGCTCTGCTCCCGGATGGCTGGGGCTGCGCGCCGTGCGGCCCTAGCGGGCGCCAGCCCGTGTCACCACGCGCGGCCTCCTCCCCGGGACCATCCAGAGCCAGGGTGTGCCTCCCGGGGGGGACGCAGAGAGGCCAGCGGCCGAGCTCTGCTTTGGGAGGAAGCGCTCCGAGTCCTGACCGGCAGGAAGCACGCGCCGAAGGCTGGCGGCGGTTGCCGTTCCGGTCAACTCTCTCCGAGTCACAGCGAAATGAAACTTCTTAGAACAGCTAACTATGGGACTGGCGGGACAATGCAGCTGGCTGGTGAGCTGGGAATGGCTCCTGTTTAGTGCGGTGCATCCCAAGGACACGCAGCCCAGCCCCACGGGAATGCACCAGCCGATTTACCACCACCGACACCTGGCGTATTGATCATTTTTGCTGCTTGTTTGGTGTTATTTTTTCTGTAAGTCAATCGATTCCAAGTAGGTTTTTTAATTATTATTATTTAACTCCCTTTCTATTCAAACAAACATATTTCCTCAGATTTCCCAAGTGAGGGTCCCTCAAATATTTTTTGAAATTGTGATAAAATTCATATAATGTGAAATTTCAACTTATACATTATGGTGCATTCACGGAGCTGTGCAACCTTCACCCTCTCTGGTTTCACAACATCTTCATCCCCTTAAATGGCAGTCACTAAGGTATTTGTACACCAATTTATTTGCTTATTCTAGACATTTATAATTTCCTCTCATAAGTGAAATTATATATAACATGTGCCCTTTTGTATCTGGCTCATTTCATTGTGCATAATATTTTCAACCTCTCCCACGTTGTAGCATATGTTAGTACTTCATTCCTTTCTGCGGCCAAGTTATACGGGTTTCCTGAGTTTGCTTATCCATCCATCAGTTGATGAATTTTTGAGTGGCTTCCACTTTTTGGCTATTGTGATACTCAGGGTTGTTTTTAAAGGCCTTTTTCTTTGTTGTTTTTGCCACAAATTAAAAAAAAAATAAATCACTCATTCTTGCTCTAGGTTCATGCTGGACCCCACTTTCTCTGTAGCGTTGTGTCTAGAGTTAAAGACATTTTCCTCTTCGACAGTCAGGACAGGAGAAGACATCCAGCAGGTACCAGGCTTCGGTGAAGTCCTGCAAGACCTCAGCCCTCTGGAATGTCGGATACAGGTTAGAATGCCGGCCATTGGAATTCCTGCTGAGGAATGAACCCTTGGGGCCCCTCGGCGGCGCGCCCCAGCCTCTAGGTGCACGTGTGCTGGAGCCACCCCTGCCTCCCGACCCTGTCATGGCAGCTGTGAATGTGAAGGTGGTGCTTCGTCAGCAGAGGCAGGCAGCCGCGGGCACCACCGACACGCATCCTTGTCTGCACACATGGGGATGCGCGTGAGAGAAGGCGGAGCCCTCGATCCAACTGTGAACCAGTGCTTGTTTTGGAGGGGGCAGAGGACGGCTCTGGTTTTCTCATATAGTTCAGTTAGTCAAGGCCTCTTCTCTGTCGGCTTTGTGGGCCAGATGGTAGCCCCATGGGCCAGGCCCTGCGGGTCGGTCGGCTGAGCCCCTGGCCTCCACCTCTTCCATAGTGAGAGTCAGTAGTGCCTCCAGGCAGCGCTCAGTGTTCCCAGGGAGGCAGGAGCCCTCTACCGGAGAAGCACCGGGTCAGAGCAAACACACAGACTCAGTCTGCCCCAGACCGTGAGGCCTTTGTCTTGGTGGGAGGGAGGGGACAGACAGAGGACCAGGAAATTGCAGGTAAAGAAAAGGCTTATCTGGAGAGAGGAGGCCAAGCCAGGTGAGACGCATGTTTGTTTAGGTTCCAAGGGCTGTGTTATCAGGGGACACTTTTTAACTGAGTGACTGACCACAGACTCGGGGATCATTACTCCCAAATTGCCCATCTGTCGCTGCTCATTAAAACAGCTTCCATTTGAAATCTGTTTCTGTTTTCTGCCCTCTTTGAAGAGACCGGTGAATGCGGTCACAAAGATTAATGGCTACTAAAAGCTGCTCTATTCTGGTATTTCTCCAAGGAAAATGAATCACCACGTTTTTTGAATGCAAATCCCTAAAAGAAAAATACTACAAGTAGCTGGTCATGGTCAATCAGATGGTTCTTTATGGAAGTCCTTGGATTAGCGTTGTGTCTAGAGTTAAAGACATTTTCCTCTTCGACAGTCAGGACAGGAGAAGACATCCAGCAGGTACCAGGCTTCGGTGAAGTCCTGCAAGACCTCAGCCCTCTGGAATGTCGGATACAGGTTAGAATGCCGGCCATTGGAATTCCTGCTGAGGAATGAACCCTTGGGGCCCCTCGGCGGCGCGCCCCAGCCTCTAGGTGCACGTGTGCTGGAGCCACCCCTGCCTCCCGACCCTGTCATGGCAGCTGTGAATGTGAAGGTGGTGCTTCGTCAGCAGAGGCAGGCAGCCGCGGGCACCACCGACACGCATCCTTGTCTGCACACATGGGGATGCGCGTGAGAGAAGGCGGAGCCCTCGATCCAACTGTGAACCAGTGCTTGTTTTGGAGGGGGCAGAGGACGGCTCTGGTTTTCTCATATAGTTCAGTTAGTCAAGGCCTCTTCTCTGTCGGCTTTGTGGGCCAGATGGTAGCCCCATGGGCCAGGCCCTGCGGGTCGGTCGGCTGAGCCCCTGGCCTCCACCTCTTCCATAGTGAGAGTCAGTAGTGCCTCCAGGCAGCGCTCAGTGTTCCCAGGGAGGCAGGAGCCCTCTACCGGAGAAGCACCGGGTCAGAGCAAACACACAGACTCAGTCTGCCCCAGACCGTGAGGCCTTTGTCTTGGTGGGAGGGAGGGGACAGACAGAGGACCAGGAAATTGCAGGTAAAGAAAAGGCTTATCTGGAGAGAGGAGGCCAAGCCAGGTGAGACGCATGTTTGTTTAGGTTCCAAGGGCTGTGTTATCAGGGGACACTTTTTAACTGAGTGACTGACCACAGACTCGGGGATCATTACTCCCAAATTGCCCATCTGTCGCTGCTCATTAAAACAGCTTCCATTTGAAATCTGTTTCTGTTTTCTGCCCTCTTTGAAGAGACCGGTGAATGCGGTCACAAAGATTAATGGCTACTAAAAGCTGCTCTATTCTGGTATTTCTCCAAGGAAAATGAATCACCACGTTTTTTGAATGCAAATCCCTAAAAGAAAAATACTACAAGTAGCTGGTCATGGTCAATCAGATGGTTCTTTATGGAAGTCCTTGGATTAACTTTCATGTCCTTGACTCAAAATGTCCTTGGAGGATGAATGTCAATAGGGAAATAAGGAATACTGGTAAACTCTTTTAAGCCACAACATTAAAAAGTTTCCTCAAAGTCTTGGATGTGAGAGTCCTCTCTGCCTTGGTGTCCATGTTGAATAAGTGTGTTCTCTTCTGGAAAGCTAGGTTTTCCATGTGTTGCTTGGAGGTTCCTCCATCGCTGGTTGAGTTTATTGTGTTCCTTCTTGATTTTGGCTTCTATATCTTAAACCCAGCTCATTCCAAATGGTTTCCATCCACCAGCTGCCATTTTCCTAACATCGACAGGATGACTGAGTCGTTAATTTATAGAATGAAGCCCTGCTCCCGTCCCAACCTTTATTTTTTCCCCTCTGTTCAGAGATTCTTCCCAATTTGCTTCCCTCTACATTTGGGCAGTGCCTCTGCTCCAACCCATTCTACCCACTCCCTCCACACAGCTTCCAACTTGGGGGCTTCCTTGTACCTATGTCTTTTTAGCTGATGAGATGACGGGAGTCAGAGACCTGCCGCTGCTGAGCTCTGTGACCTTACTCAGGCCACAGTGGGTCTCTCCTCATTGATCCACCCATCACAGAGGACTCGTGCTGCCTGCCTCTGAGACCTGCACGGGACAGTGTGAGTCGATTGGGAGAGTGTGAGTCGATTGTTAAAGTGCTTTGCACAGTAAGGTACAAAACAGAGTTGTGTCTGTTTCCTTGGGCTTACCTTGTTCCCTGAGCTCATCACAGACCACCTTCCTATTACTCTGTCTAGCACCTCTAGGGAATGGATGTGCTTCTCTCATGGTTCAGTGATAAAGAATCTATCTGCCAATGCAGGGGGCATGGGTTCAATCCCTGGTCCAGGAAGATCTCTTGGAGAAGGAAATGGCAACCCACTCTGGTATTCCTGTCTGGAGAATCCCATGGACAGAGAAGCCCGGCAAGCTACAGTCCAGGGGTCACAAAGAGCTGGGTGCAGCTTAGCAACTGAGCAGATAAAAGGGAATGGATATGAGCAGAGAGAGAGATAGGGACAGGGAGAAAAGGAAGGATTCAACCCTGTCTGACCTGCAGAGGGCAGCGGCTAGCCTTGACATGGCTAAGTGGACTCCTGAGGCCACCTGAAAGGGCGGCCCTGGCTTCCCGGAGCCCTGTGGGGAGGTGCCGGTCCACCCCAAAGGTGTTCACTCGCTAACTGGTGATGTCCGCGCAGGTGGCGGGGTGGAGGGTGGCGGCAGGCTGGAATTCTGTTCTCCCCGCTCCGTCCCACCGAGGTTCATTTCTTCTTTGGAGTTGTTCATGACTCGATTACGTAAGAAGCTTCCTAACACGTTCATTCTTTTGTCCCTCAAGGCTTAAGCAAGAGTGCTTTCAAGTGTTTCTGGTGAAAGACCCCGGCGAGGGCCCCTGGCTGGCCCCCTCCCAGCTGCGGCTCGCGTCTCCCAATCCGAGACATTTAAAGCTGCCGGGCTGGGCTGCCTCGCACAGTCTGCACAGCCGCTGCCCGGCCCGCTTTCCTTTTTCTCCACGTGCCGCTCAGCGACCGCGGCTCAGAGTTCCTTGGCAGAGTAGGCTGGTTCCCTCTCGGAGCACTTCGCAGCCCGTGCTGCTCCGGCCCGTGCAGTCACAGCGGGGCCCTCCAGCGCTGCCTTTTCTCAGGGGTGCAGAGCGGCAGCGCTGGCGGCGGCGGCCGGGAGGCGCTCTCTCCCTGTGGCGTCATCCCGCCCCAGAGCACGAGGCGGCTGGTTTACCCGCACGATTCCGTTGAGACCAGGCATTGTACTTACGTCGAAGCGTTTGGACCATTCATCACGGATCTCTCATCTCTCTCCTGCAGGCTGTTACTGAGCCGGGAGATTGTCTGTTGGGATGCAGGGATGTCAACCTGCATTTCAGTGGCATTCAGTGAAGTCAACAGCCAAGAGGCGATTGGGATGCAGCTCGTGCCTTGCTGGATCATCATACAAGGAATGGGGTTTTCAGGCTGTTTCAAGGGAGCTGGGCTTTCTAATCTCTGGATCAAAGAAGGAGAAGGGAGTGTTACACTTTCCAATTAATTTTAAAATTGTCAGATGAAGGAGAGTTTGTATTCAACAAAGTTGGGGATGGAAGATAAGAGACCCTTCCTTGGGGTCTATCTGGGGCAAAAAGGTAGTGGAATACAGGAATTTAGCTGCAATGGAATTTGGTAACAGCTGCTCAAAGTCTGGGAATTTTGCGTATCCTTACACCCAGTGACTCTACTTCTAGGACAATGTTATTCTGAGAAGTAACTGTAGCTAATTTCATTTGTTGGGCTTCCTCTGTGGCTCGATGGGAAAGAATTCACCTGCCAATGCAAGAGATGCAGGCTCAATCCCTGGGTCAGGAGGATCCTCTAGAGAAGGCAATGGCAACCCACTCCAGTATTCTTGCCTGGAAAATCCACGGACAGAGGAGCCTGGTGGGCTACAGTTATGGGGTCACAAAAGTTGGACAGGACTCAGTGAATAAACAACAACAATTTCATTTGTTGAAATTGTTAAACTACGTTTATTATGGTGCTCTTGATAACAAAGAAATATGGATACCATAAACACGACAATGTTGACTCATCATGACACTATAGAAACATATTTAGTCTTGCAGAAATCTTTCTGTTCATTAAGTAAAACCAGAAAGCTTAAAAAGCAACATACGCTGAAACAGTAATCCACACGTCATGGTGCTGAAGCAAAGAGTGACCTATAGACCAATGGAACAGAATTGAAAATCTAGAAATAAATGCATGCATTTATGGCGGACTGGTTTTCAACGGGCAGCTGAGACCAACTGATGGGAGAAAAAGTAGCCTTTTCAACAGGTGATGCTGGGAGCTCTGGACAGCCAAGAGGCGATTGCGGATGCATCCGGATCTCTCATCTCTCTGCAGGCTGTTACTGAGCCGGGAGATTGCTGTTGGGATGCAGGGATGTCAACCTGCATTTCAGTGGCATTCAGTGAAGTCAACAGCCAAGAGGCGATTGGGATGCAGCTCGTGCCTTGCTGGATCATCATACAAGGAATGGGGTTTTCAGGCTGTTTCAAGGGAGCTGGGCTTTCTAATCTCTGGATCAAAGAAGGAGAAGGGAGTGTTACACTTTCCAATTAATTTTAAAATTGTCAGATGAAGGAGAGTTTGTATTCAACAAAGTTGGGGATGGAAGATAAGAGACCCTTCCTTGGGGTCTATCTGGGGCAAAAAGGTAGTGGAATACAGGAATTTAGCTGCAATGGAATTTGGTAACAGCTGCTCAAAGTCTGGGAATTTTGCGTATCCTTACACCCAGTGACTCTACTTCTAGGACAATGTTATTCTGAGAAGTAACTGTAGCTAATTTCATTTGTTGGGCTTCCTCTGTGGCTCGATGGGAAAGAATTCACCTGCCAATGCAAGAGATGCAGGCTCAATCCCTGGGTCAGGAGGATCCTCTAGAGAAGGCAATGGCAACCCACTCCAGTATTCTTGCCTGGAAAATCCACGGACAGAGGAGCCTGGTGGGCTACAGTTATGGGGTCACAAAAGTTGGACAGGACTCAGTGAATAAACAACAACAATTTCATTTGTTGAAATTGTTAAACTACGTTTATTATGGTGCTCTTGATAACAAAGAAATATGGATACCATAAACACGACAATGTTGACTCATCATGACACTATAGAAACATATTTAGTCTTGCAGAAATCTTTCTGTTCATTAAGTAAAACCAGAAAGCTTAAAAAGCAACATACGCTGAAACAGTAATCCACACGTCATGGTGCTGAAGCAAAGAGTGACCTATAGACCAATGGAACAGAATTGAAAATCTAGAAATAAATGCATGCATTTATGGCTGACTGGTTTTCAACGGGGCAGCTGAGACCAACTGATGGGAGAAAAAGTAGCCTTTTCAACAGGTGATGCTGGGAGCTCTCCAACCCGCAGAGCCAGGGCGCCGGCGTGCCCTTAACTGAGGGAAAGGGAGTCAGAGCTGCTGTGACGTCTCGTACAAGTGAGATTCCACAAGCACGTGCTCTTTTCTGTCTGGTTGCTTCCACTTGGCATATTTTCCAAGCTCACCCAAGCTGTAGCACATGTGAGCCCGTCATTCCTTTCTGTGGCCAGATCACACGGGTTTACCAAGGAGAGCTGTGAAGCAGGGCTCGGGCCCGTCTCCCCAGCCACACACGAGACGGTCAGCGCTGAATCGCGAGTGGCTGTGGAGTAAAGACTCTTCTATGAGGTTGTTACCTAGACCAAGCTCACTCGGCTTGTCGCAAGATACGTCAATGAATCCTAGACAGGGTGTTGGGATCAGGAAGGGACTTTGTTAGGGATCCTGCTGACCGAGAAGATGGCAGTCTAGCATCTCAAAATAGCCATCTTGCTGGGGCCTGGATGTCAGATTCTTTTATGGATCAGAGATGGGGAAGGTGAGGAGACAAAGGTAAAAGACAATTTAATTTCTGCAAACAGCACCTGGAATGACAAGCCTCTAATAGGGGGATGTGTCAATTTCACTTCCTTATAGTCATGGGGTGGGTGCTGTGAAATGGAACATCTCCTGTTATGTCAACAAACAAAGATGTCACACCTGTCTGTGATTCTGGCTTCGCCGAATGTGAATTTCTGGGCCATCCCACCCCTGAAAGCCACTGACTGGGGGCGCAACTGCTGAGCCATGCAAAAACCTCAAGAATGTCACGGTCCTTCCCAGGTAGGCAGGGTCTAGTTATCTCCCTAGGACAGGCCAATCAATATGCCTATAATCACAAAAAGGGTTAAAGTCAAGCCATTCTGTATGCATATAATAACAAAAAGGGGTTAAACTCAGAAGCAGATCCAGCATAAATTCAAAATTAACCCTTCCTGGTTACAGGGTTCCATTGCCTGGAAGGCTCTAGCCTCTCACCCCACTCCCTTAGGCTCATGCTTGAATATTTTTAGAATTCATTTCTTCTTTTGTTCTTCAATAATTTATTCAGCCATGCCCAGTTTTAGTGGCCACACCCAGGATCTTTGATCTTGGTGTGGCATGTGCCGCAGGAGAACTCTCAGTGTGGCATGTGGGATCTGGTTCCCTGACCAAGGATCAAGCCCACGTCCCCTGCTGCGGGGCATGGAGTCTGTTGCCGGATGGCAAGGGAAGTCCCCTCGCTGGCGTTTGGAGCCTTCTTAGTTAAGGCCCCTGGAACACTGACTCTCCCAGCTTTCAGTATGGTCTCAACTACATCTGTTGCTGTTCAGTCACCAAGTCGTGGTCAGTCACTAAGCCGCTCTTTGCGGCCCCACAGACTGCAGCACACCACGCTTCCCTATCCTTCACTATCTCCTGGAGCTTTCTCAAACTCATATTGATGTTTGCTCAGTGAATGCTTCTCTGTTGGAATAGAAGCCCTGTGAGCTCAAACTCAACCGACAAGCTGTCCACTGTTTTCACCCAGTTTCTGGCTCAGCACAGAGGCGTGGTAGAGAGACATATCTGAAGAATCGGGATGATAAGATGGACTTAGGTAAGCATGGGTGGCAACAGGCTTCTGAATCGCTGATCCCATCAGACCATCTCTTACAAAGAAGGCATCTTCTAGGAAGCTAGGAAGGGGACGGGTTAGCACTGGTGCTGTGGGAGGGTACTTGGGGCAGGGACTCAGTCCTTTCAGAGACCACGAGCCCCTTTTCTGATGCTTCTGTCCCTTCACCGGCCTCTCCTTTCCACTCTGGCTGTTGTGCGTCACTGCACCCCCGCATTTGCTGGAGATGGAGGCAGGGCTGGGTCGCTACGTTCGGTCAGGATTGTGCCTCTGTGGGAGCATCAGATGCTCCTCTGAGAGTCAAACAGCAGCTTTCTCTTGACTAGCCCTTGAAGTAGGGTTCTCAGAGAAAGATATCACCCCATTACTCCATACAAACCACTGGGGCCCCATCCAGCTGGGCTGCGTGCTGGGTCCTGGGGCTCTCTGAGACTGAGTTTGGGGCTGGAGTCTGTCCCAGCCATCAGGGATGCAGCCGAGAATCCCTCCAGGGGAGATGTGACCTCCTGGTGCCCCAGGCACACCTGGGAGGCCAGGGCTGCGCTGGCAATGCGGCCAGTAGTGAGCGACCAGCGTTGTCCCGGGTTTGGTTTCTGGTGGTTGTGCTGCGTCCGAGCCATGCCTGTCTGGTCCTGGGATTTAAAAGAGCAGTCCTGCTGGTGGGACAAAGGGAGGAGGCGGTTGAGAGCTGGAGCCAGGGTCTAGCCCCAGACCGCTGGCATCTGCTCGCCCTGGGACCTGGGGAAGCTGGAATCTGCAGACCCCCTTAAACTCGGATGATCGGAGCATCACCCACGGCATGGGGTGGCCACGTGGCCTCTGTACCCTGATGCTGAGGAAGCTCCCGAGGCAGGACTGAGGTGTGGAAAGGGCTTCATCACCGAGGGGTCACAGGTGGAGGCCCTCGTCTGACCCCAGAGAACATTCACGGCTCCTGCCTCTCAAAATCATGTGCTTAGTCGCTCAGTCGTGTCCGACTCTTTGTGATCCCGTGGACTGTAGCCCACCAGGCTCCTCTGTCCGTGGAATTCTCCAGATAAGAAGACTGGAGTGGCTGCCGCTTCCTTTCCGTTTCCTTCTCCAGCTGGTTCTTCACGGTCTGGGCCACCGGGGAAGCCTCTCAAGGTCAGGAGGAGGATTCAGTTCCCACTCATGGCGCACGCAGGGTTGCTTTGGATCAGTTTCTAGGAGAAAAAGTCAGCCCACATAGTCTGGCCAGGACATGGAAACAGACGCTCAGCGCCTGGGCAGGAGCAGACGCTGCCCCAGGTCCTCTGTGTCCGGGCTGAGGCCCATTTGCCGGCGGCCATCACCCTGGCTTTCGTTGGAGAACGCACGGCTGCACAGACGACTTCTTGCGGCAGAGATCTGATGCCTGGGCCACCTGGACTTCGCGATTCTTCTTATTGCTCTGCCGGCCCTCCCTCGCCCACCTCCATTTTCATCTTCTCTTGAATATCACCTCCACCAGGATTTTCCCTGGAGCATCTGCCTTGGGGAATTTTGGAAGGACTGATGCTGAAGCTCCAATCCTTTGGCCACCTGATGCTAAAACCAACTCAATGGGAAAAAAAAAAAAAGAAACCCTGATGCTACTGAAGGCAGAAGGAGGAGGGGATGACAGAGGACGAGACGGTTGGAAGGCATCACTGACTCAATGGGCATGAGCTTGAGCAAACTCTGGGGGACGGGGAGGGACACGGAAGCCTGACGCGCTGCAGCTGATGGAGTCGCAAAGAGTCAGACATGGCTTAATGACTGAAACTGAACAATAGTCTGCCTTAGGATCCCAGGGCTTTACTCTGTCCTTGGAACCACATAGCCTCTTTCCTTCCTGATGGACATTAGCCAAGTAGCAACACATCAACTCTGGTTTGTCTGGAGTGAAACTGCGGGAGCTCGGGAACCAGCCATAGGCCCAGTTTGCATCCCCAGCCCCGGCTCCTTAAGAGTGCCAGCTCCTTGATGTTAACTTAGCTATGGAATAATACCGGGAACAATATGGATCAAAGAGGTGGGCCTGTGTGAGGTTCCGGGGCATTTGAGAGCTGACACGCACATAGAACTTTGAGAGCCTTTTCCTCTGACAATTCTGGAAATGCTGGTCAGAGTCCCAGGGCGCCCAGCTCTCCCAGAGGCGAGCACAGGCCCCGCAGCATGGCACAGGGACCGCTCTTGAAATGGATTCGTTCTGAGCTTCCTCATTTCTTGCCGGAATGGGCCTTGGCTCAGTTTAGCTACGGAGGAAAAAATTGCTTCCTCGGCTGGAATTCTGAACAGTGATTCATTCCGGCGGAAGCACTTTTAATTAAAAACAGTCACAACAAAACCAAGGCGTCAGAACATATGAGTCTGGGACAGTCGCGGAGCCCAGGGGGCCCCGCGGTAATGACAGCGGCAGACGTGAGAGCAGATTAAATTTGCAGCTCGCTGGTGCCCTTTTCCAGGGGCGAGCTCTCAAAACTGGTCGGTTTATGCAAGTGATTAAGAAAGGTGGCATGCCTTTCTTGGAAATGGCCACTTCTCCCCCCCTCTTTTTTGAATATCACCTCCACCAGGATTTTCCCTGGAGCATCTGCCTTGGGGAATTTTGGAAGGACTGATGCTGAAGCTCCAATCCTTTGGCCACCTGATGCTAAAACCAACTCAATGGGAAAAAAAAAAAAAGAAACCCTGATGCTACTGAAGGCAGAAGGAGGAGGGGATGACAGAGGACGAGACGGTTGGAAGGCATCACTGACTCAATGGGCATGAGCTTGAGCAAACTCTGGGGGACGGGGAGGGACACGGAAGCCTGACGCGCTGCAGCTGATGGAGTCGCAAAGAGTCAGACATGGCTTAATGACTGAAACTGAACAATAGTCTGCCTTAGGATCCCAGGGCTTTACTCTGTCCTTGGAACCACATAGCCTCTTTCCTTCCTGATGGACATTAGCCAAGTAGCAACACATCAACTCTGGTTTGTCTGGAGTGAAACTGCGGGAGCTCGGGAACCAGCCATAGGCCCAGTTTGCATCCCCAGCCCCGGCTCCTTAAGAGTGCCAGCTCCTTGATGTTAACTTAGCTATGGAATAATACCGGGAACAATATGGATCAAAGAGGTGGGCCTGTGTGAGGTTCCGGGGCATTTGAGAGCTGACACGCACATAGAACTTTGAGAGCCTTTTCCTCTGACAATTCTGGAAATGCTGGTCAGAGTCCCAGGGCGCCCAGCTCTCCCAGAGGCGAGCACAGGCCCCGCAGCATGGCACAGGGACCGCTCTTGAAATGGATTCGTTCTGAGCTTCCTCATTTCTTGCCGGAATGGGCCTTGGCTCAGTTTAGCTACGGAGGAAAAAATTGCTTCCTCGGCTGGAATTCTGAACAGTGATTCATTCCGGCGGAAGCACTTTTAATTAAAAACAGTCACAACAAAACCAAGGCGTCAGAACATATGAGTCTGGGACAGTCGCGGAGCCCAGGGGGCCCCGCGGTAATGACAGCGGCAGACGTGAGAGCAGATTAAATTTGCAGCTCGCTGGTGCCCTTTTCCAGGGGCGAGCTCTCAAAACTGGTCGGTTTATGCAAGTGATTAAGAAAGGTGGCATGCCTTTCTTGGAAATGATTCTGCATATTTAAGACTCATTAGGATGTCAGGAATACAGAGGCGGGAAAACCTGGAGCAGGCTGTGCTCGCGCCAGGCGAGTGTGCAGACAGCCGCGTCCCGGGATGCAGAAGGAGCCGGGGGGCCGAGAGCGCCGCTGAGGAGCAGACGGTGCCGCGTCAAGGTCAGCTCCACGTGCGGACGTGGGAGCAGCGTCGCGGCGACCTTGGCGCAGACGAGGGACGAGCTCATGTCCATGCCTCGCGCCCCGCGCTGTCCTCCAGCCGAGGCTGGGAGACCTCACGGGCGCGATGGCAGACGGGTGGCACCAGGGTCCTGGAGAGGGGCCGAGAGGTCTCCGGCCGTTCCTCCAAGCCCAGAAGGGGCAGCTCTGTGGCCCCGCGGGGGCCCACGCCAGTGCCCTGCGGTATCAGCCCAGTCACTCTGGGTCTGCAGAGGGGACTCTGAGCGTTTCCTGTGCGTTCACACCTAACCGTCCTTGGAGCTAACTATCTTCCACTGACTCGGGGCCGCGGGAGGGGGGCCAGGGAGGCGCCCCGAGCTGTGTTCCCGGGTGGAGATATTTCCTGAGGGGACGTCCAAGCAGGGAGACGCGGGGCCAGGAAAATGAAGGTCAAAGGCAGAAATGCTGCCCGCTGGCTCGGAGCCCTCGCGAGCCAGCGGAGGCTGGAAGGCTGGTGCCCAGGGCCAGCTGGGGGCAGCACCCGGCTGGCACGGCCGCCGTCGGCGCCTTCTCGCCCTCCCGCGTGCCTGGCCCTCTCCAGGTGCTCCGGCCTGACTCTCCGCACAGAGAGCCCCGGCCCGAGGGGCTCCTGTTGCCAGTGAGCTGGCTCTGGAGTGGACAAGACCGCTCTGGGGCTTGGTGGTGTGCCGCCCTGGAGAAAGAGGAAGATGGCCCGGGTCCAGCTGCAGCCCTGTCGGGAAGTCCGTCACAGCTGCTCTCGGGCTTGACCACAGGTACCCCCCGAGATGCTCCTCGTGGCTGTGAGGTTCCGTGTGGGTCCAAGTGGCGGTGCTCCCCTCTGGCCTTTTCAGTTTCAATACCTCACCTCACACTTGAGAGGCGCTGGGTGGCAGGCGCCCGGGACCCCCAGTGCTGCCTCTCCTGGACCCCTGAGCTTCCCAAAGGGGTTGGGGCTACCATGTCTCCACTAGGCAGAGCTGAGCTGAGCTTGGGCTCTGCCAGAAGGGGGTCTCAGGTGCATGTTGGCGCTGAAGTTGTGGGCAGGGTCGTGTGGATGGAGCTGGGAGGTTGAGAGCTGGTACTGGTGATGCCAGCCACTAAGGGACCCGCCCCCCAGCCGCTCTGTGCCCACACCGACCAGCACCCGGACCCGTGCGCTCCCCCGTCCTGGACTTCAGTCGTCCATGTCTGGAGGAGTGGGTGCATGCAAGTCACTCGGACCCTTTGCGACTCCATGGATTGTGGCCGGCTAGGCTCCCCTTCTTGACTCAGGGATCGAACCCACGTCTCTTGTGTCTCCTGCCTTGGCAGACGGGTTCTTTACCAAAGATCAGGGTGGGCAAGGCTGCTGACAGTCCTCTCCCCTGGATTGCTGTTGTCCTCCTGCTTTCTAGTCTGCTCTGGCTACACCTTCAGGGCGGCCGCCTGTTCTGCAGGAATTCTTCGGGACATGTTCACGAGTCAGTCCCATGCTCAAGAGACCCAGTAAGCTCACAGAAGACCTGCCTCCTGCCCTCTTGGGGAAGCCCCGCTGGACGCAGGACAGACAGGCAAAGCCAGGTGTAGGGGTTTAGGAATCTCATGATGACTGGCGCTGCTGGAACAAAGCACCAGAGAAAGGGCAGCTTAGGCAGTGCGGGCTTATTGTCCCATAGCCTGAGGGCTGGAAACTCGTGGCCACGCTGACGGCAGGGCTGGTGTGAGGAGCATCTGCTCCGGGCCTTCCTCGAGATTCTGGTGGTGCCTTGGTGGTACCTGGGGTTTCTTGGCTTGTAGAAGCATCATTCTGCTCTCTGCCTTCATGTTCGCATGGTGTTCTCCCTGCATGCACACCTCTGTGCCCCAGATCCTGCTTTTTATAAGGACACAAGTCACACTGGATCAAGGGCCCTACTCTGCTCTACTGTGACCACTTCTAAATGTAACTCATGGTGTCTGCAAGCACTCTATTCCCCAGTGTGAGGTCATGCTCTGAGGCTCTGGGAGTGAGGACACTAGTGAATGTGTAGGGACAGGACTCACCCGCTATGCGTGGACTGCAGGAGATGTGGGTTCCATCCCTGGGTCAGAAAGATCCTCTGGAGAAGAAATGGCAACCTACTTCAGTATTCTTGCCTGGAGAACCCCATGAACAGAGGAACCTGGTGGGCTACAGTCCCTGGGGCTGCAAAGAATTGGACATGACTAAGCAGACACAACTCAACCCCTAACAGGCCAAGGGTGGCTTTGGGGGCTGGAGTTTCCTGCTCGCAAGTGTACTGGTTGGACTGGCCTTGGTAAAGAGAGAAATGGCATCATTTTTAATTCCTATAGGAGTAAGAATGTGGTTCCAGGCAGACGAGTTTCTGGGAGTGAAATGACTTCAGTTTTTAGGGAACTGGTTGGAGGGCTCCAGGACCTGGCACTGTTCTCCAAATAGAATAGCAAATTATTCTGAAAGCAGCTAAGGACGTCAGCAACTTTCCACTCAGATCAAAGGGATGGCCAGTCTTGAGAACTGGAGTTCCCTTGTGGAGTTCCTTGAAATATGCAGTTTTAACTCTTCAGCCTGGGCACAGCCCGGCCCCACGTGACAGACGCCCTGGGCAGGGGAGGTGTCCCAGTAGAAAGAAGCAAGGGCTTGTACCGCTTCTGTCAAAGGCACATGTTGAGAACTGATTGGGGAAATGAGGTTTTCCGACACTTTACGTAATAGTTTAAGTTGTAACAATTGGATGATTGTTTTCCTCATAAAATGTTGGAAATGTTAAAATGCTGGATTCACAGACTTCACTTTCAGCGTTCGTTGTATTTTTCAGTAAGGCATACAGATGCTAGGACCAGAAGTCAGAGGGTTGGGCGTTCCTGCAGGGACCTGGACAGAGGGTCACTACCTAAGGAAGCTCGAGGATATGTCCTGCGCCTTTGCGGTCAAGCAGACCTTGGTTCCTTACCTGCTTTCTCTGCTCTGTCCTACCCCAGGTGGTCAGAGAGCCTTGCTCATTTAGTTAACGTTGCACAGTCTGTAGCATACTTGGTTTTCTCTCCATGAATCTCTACCGAAGATATACTCTGCTGCTGCTGCTGCTGCTGCTGCTTGGTGGCTTCAGTCATCTTTGACTCTGTGTGACCCTGTGCACGGCAGCCCGCCAGGTTCCTTTGTCCATGGGATTCTCTCAGGAAGGGTACTAGCATGGGTTGCCGTGCCCACCTCCAGGAAATCTTCCCGACCCAGAGATCGAACCTGGGTCTCCTGCAGTGCAGGTGGATTCTTTGCCGCTGAGCCATGAGGGAAGCCCATATACAGGTGCTTCTAAATCATGTTCTGTACACGTGCATGGGCACCCGCTGTGCCGTAGGCAGTCCTCTCGAGTGTGGGGCTGAGTGTGTGAATGAGAGGGACTTAGATTTATTGGGACGAGTATAGCAGCGTGATGAGTAGGCAGGTCAGTAGGACACAGGAGAGAGGAGAATGATGCCTGTGGGTGGGGAGCGAGCTTGGGGGAATCAGGAAGAGGGGTGGGGCTTCCCTGGTGCTCCCGTGGCTAAGACTCCGTGCTGCCAGGGCAGGCAACCCAGACTCAACCCTTGGTCCAAGAACTAGACCTCACAAGCTGCAACTAAAGATCCCTCATGCCACAACCAAGATTAAAGATCCCAGACCTGGTGCAGCCAAATAGATGAAGAAATGAATATTAAAACAAAAGAGCAGTGAACAATGCCTGAGTTTGATGGGGAGCAGAGGGAGGCAGTGCATTCTGGGGCTCACTAGGGTGGCCTGGACCAGAGACAAGGGCACACATGCTCCGGACATTTATACAATGGGTGCAGGCTAACTAAGCCCCCCACCAAGGTTCCTGACTAAGCAAGATAGAGCAGGCTCCAACACACCCACCTGGGGCCAGATAAGGAGTCACCCTTTTAGTTCTGATCATGTGTCCCAGGTGGCTCAGTGGTATAGAATCTACTGGCCATACAGGAGACCCAGGTTCAATCCCTGGGTTGGGAAGATACCCTGGAGAAGGGAAAGGCTGCCTACTCCGGTATTCTTTCCTGGAGAATTCCATGGACAAAGGAGACTGACTGTCCAAGGGATGGTAAAGAGTCAGACATGACTGGTCAATGTAAACTTTCGCTTTCGTTCATCCTTGACAAAGGAGCATCTCAGTGAAGCACCTCTTCAAAATGCTGCTCCCTCTGACGAGCCTTGAATACTGTTGTTCGTTTCCATTCAGACTGCACGTGGAACCTTTCATCCAAGCACTGTGAGCCACTCGGGCGGCCCCCGAGCATTCCTGCCTGTGAGTGAGGGCTGGTCCTTCCTGCAGGAAGTAGAGGGGATGCCGCCCATGCCTTCCTCTGAGAGCGCCCTTGGCCGGGTGGCTTGGAGGAGAGGCGGCGCGCTTGCTTTGGGCACTCGGCTGGGCTCCTGTGGCATTCACGTGATGGGAGCTTGAGGTCATCTTTCAGTCAGAGTGGGGGAGAACGGGGCGCCCAGGGCTCTGAGCGGCGACTTCTCCCCTGCACAAATGCCCCCCGATGAGGATGACTTCTCAGGCATCTTGCAGAGATGAACAGTCAAGATAACAAAGGCAACCGCATGCAATCATTTTCCTAATTAAAACATTTATTAGAGCTCCTTGCTACCTTTTGGACTGAACGTGATGGGCAGGAAGGAAGTGAGTAGGCATCTTCGCGTAAAGGTCAGTTATCCTGGATGTTGTCTGGGGATGGCACCTGCCGGTGCTGGTGGGGACGGCATGGGGGCGGGCTGAGCCTGTGCCAGAGCAAGGTCAAACGGAGGAGGACGCTGAGGAGGGGCTGCTGCCTTCGAAAGCATGTTAATGTGGACAGTGATTTAATTCAGTGCTGAGTACCTTAGACTGGGAAGCTTTTAACACACGAAAAAAGAAAGAAAACAGTTGCTGAGCAGAACTACAAATTGAAAAAAGGCTTCTACGTTGGAGCTTGAATGTAAACAGACTGAGTGTCCATTTACATATCGATCTGTACTTCTTCCTGCAATCTATACCTGCTCTGGGGCAAAGGGCTTTTCGAGTAAAGCCATTGCGAGACCACGACAGGGTAGAGCCTCCTAGGCTGGTGATGCTGATGGCCCAGGTTCAGATTTCAAGGAGACCAGCACCCCGGTCCCATAAAAGCACCCGATGCTGTTTGATCTGCAGCAGTGCTAAGGTTCTCTGGGTGTGCCTGAGAAGCCCAAGAAGAGAAGGAGCCTCATGTCTCTGGGAGGAGCCTCCCATTGGATGAAACATGAGTTTATTGTGGTGCACAACAGGATTAGAGCAGAAATAGAAGCATCTCCCCCACCAGCCAACAAAATTAAAAAACAGGATGGGGCACACACACAGCCAAAGTCTTTAAAATAAGCATGTGCTTAAGTGCAGCAATTGTGCGTATAAAAATGTTATCCTAGAGACATAATCACAGATAGGCACGGAGAGTTGATCGTAAAGATACTCATTATATGAGTTTTAGTAAAACATTGGAGACAGCTATAATTTTAGGATTTTTATAAGAAAAAGCTGCCAAACGCATAGGTTTTCTACTCCAAGCAATTCTCCAGCTCTCTGTGGACAGCAAGCTACCATCTACTGTGATTCTGACGCTAGCTGCTCAGAGCTTGCACAGCCCCTGCATCTGGAGGGCTCAGAGCTGCAGGGCTCCCCCTACACAGACCCGTCACAGGTCCTGGCTGGTCACCTCTGTTCTGGCTGTTCGTCAGGGTTCCCGAATCCCCTTTTCAGGTTCTTTCAGTTCAATAACTTGCCATAAAGGCTCATAGAACTCAGGGAAAGACTTTACTTGCATTTGTCAGTTTATTATAAAGGGTAGAATTGCAGATACAATGAACACCAGATGAGGGGTTCGTTGGGTGAGGTCCCAAGGACCTGTCTCCGTGGAGCCAGGGTGCACCTCCGTGCATGTGAAAGCATTCACCAACCCACAAGCTCTCTAAACCGATCAGTTAGCGATTTATTTTGGAGATGTGGGTTCAATCCCTAGGTCAGGAAGCTCCCCTGGAGCAGGGCATGGGTGCCCACTCCAGTAATCTTGTCCAGAGAACCCCATGGACAGAGGAGCCTGGCGGGCTATATAGTTCATGGGGTCACAAAGAGTCAGACATGACTGAAGTGACTTAGCAAGCACGTACTTAGGTCAGCAGGCTTACAAGTTAAGTATTTCAAGCCTCCCACGATCAGGTACTGAATTATATAGAATTATAAAAGTACAAGCAGTTTAAATGCGCGTGTTCTATTTGGAGAAGGTACTTTCGGCTGTGATGCAGGGTGCATATTTGGGTTGTGACTAACAAGCTTCATGACTCTCTGTATTTAAGGGCTTCCATGGTGGCTCAGACAGTAGCGAATTTTTCTGCAGTGCAGGATCTGGATTTGACCCGTGGGTTGGGAAGATCCCCTAAAGAAGGGAATGGCAACCCACTTCAGTGTCCTTGCCTGGAGAGCTCCATGGACAGAGAAGCCTGGTGGGCTACAGTCCAGAGGGTCGCAAAGAGTCAGACACAGCTGACACATTCATTTTTCACTTCCTCTGAGTTTAAAATAAGAGAACATTGGAAAATGATGGTACTAGCGTTTTCTCTTTGAGAACCAGCTCTCTACCACCCAGGTTAGGGTTCTGAGGCTGGTCTCCATTTCTGACCCTGACATTGTCTGACAGAGCTTTGTGTTGACTGCAACCAAGACCTGGGATTGTGCCTTGGCTGGTACCTGATTTAACAAAGAAAATATGAAACTGCTGTTCACTATTGTCTGTTATCTGATAGTCCCTTTAATAATAATAAGATGGCGGTGGGACTTGGTGGTGCTTCATTAGCATTTAAAAGAAGAAAATCCTGAAATCATGATTTAATGAGCTTAGTGAAGCTAATGCTCTGAGCATTGTTTCAGAAATGACGTGGAGGAGAAGTCTGCAGCAAATCTGACTACATTAAATCTGTTGAACCCTTGCTTAGCTATATACATGGAGTTGTGCATTGAGCTATAAGGAAAAAACCGCTGATGATATAGCAGACAAGGAGTGGTGGAGTTCAATGCAAGAGATTGCTGCAACCCCCTTATTTTGCTGTGTCTCATCTGCAAAAAGGAACATTTGCATCTACCTTAGCAGGTTGCTGTGATAATCCAGTGAAGCAATGAGTGACCAGTACGTGGTCCTGTGCCTGGCCCATGGTAGGTACTGAAGGCGTAAGTGAAGGAATCATTAAAAAGGAGCTGGTATCGTGGTTGGGAGAGCCGCAGGTGATGCCGTGTGAGAGAAAGCGGCTATGCAGGACCTGACAGACAAGCGATGGTTACTGTGCTTGTCCAGCAGGGGGTTACTTGTTCAAAGTATGATTTTATGAGGAGGACTTTTATACTAATATAGAAAAAGTGGACTGGAGGGGAAAGAGGGTAGAGACAGGATATAATTGCCAAAGTCCATGCATGAAGGCTGAATACGGCAGTACAAAACCAAAACAAAATGCAGGTAGAGGAGAAAAATACCAGATCCGAAAATGGTCTGGTGAAAATATGAGAGGGAGCTGTTAAGGTAATTCTTCCAATTAAGAGACTGAAAAAAGAGTGGAAGATAGAAATATTTGGAATTAGAGTTAGTTTGGGAAATGCTGAATTTAACTTTCTGAGCCTATTGAGTTGGACACAGTTATGCAGCCTTGCTGGAGGTGAAAGTCTGGGGTCAGGACGAATGATAAGGAGCTATTCCAAGGGAGGGTATTCAGATTTAGGTTTTGACTGAGTGGTTGAAGCCACACAAATGAATGGGAGCTCTTAGAGGGAAAAGGAAAAAAGCAGAGGTTAAGAATTTCATGACAAGAGTGAAGCAGAGAGGAACACAGAGAAAGGACTGGCCGACAAGAACTGACACCCAGGAATGTCCAGGTTAGGAAAAGCAGCTCAGAAGTGAAGACGAAGGGCGGGCCACTGGGTGGGTCAAAGGGAGGATCGGGAGCCACAGTGACACTCTCAGTGTGGCTCTGGTTCTGGTGGACAAGAAAATGGAAGCTCAGATGGTGTCAAGTTGAGGAGAGAGTCTGAGAGGTCAGGAGCTGTGCCCAGTGCTCGCCTGGCTTCCATCTGCTGAGGGTCCCGGGCATTGGTGTTCCGTTTGTTGTGGTCGTGCTGGCTGATTCTTTCCCAAGGTTGAGCTCTGTGACTTTGAAGGGGACAATATATGACCTTTTCTTAAAGCATCTATGGAAAGGTCCCCAGTGCTCTGCTAATTTTCTGAAGGAGGAAAATAGATTAGGTTCCATTACCCTTTTGGAAAACTGAGCTTGGAACTAGAGTTCCCACCTCTGTGTGATACACTTGGATAAAGCTTTGTGTTTATCTTTAAAAAAGAATACATTATGGGGCTTCCCTGGTGGTCCAGTGGGTAAAGAGTCCACCTTGCAGTGCAAGGGACATTGGTTCGATCCCTGGCCTGGGAAGATCCCATGTGGATCTGGACCAGTGTGGACCACAGTGGACCAGTGTGGACCACAGTGGACCAGTGTGTTCAATTAAGAGCCAGTGCTCTGGAGCGCATGCGCCCAGAGCTAGTGCTCTGCAACAAAAGAGGCCACTGCAATGGGAGGCCCATAAATGCCAAAGAATAAAAATGGATGAAAGTAAATGAATAAAAAATTTAAAAAAATGAATATAGAAAGTCTGAAAGGCTGTATGGGGAATATAGAGCATTAACCTCAAGACAATAGAAATTCCTAGAGAAACTGGAAGCCTGACAGCCTCTCTGTGGCTCGGCTCTTCATCTGTAGTTACACCTCCCTCGTAGACTCTTTGTAAGGGTTACATGGGACCAGTGCCTGGTCTCGAGCAAACATTTAACTGTTATGTATTATCCTGATGATACTGCTTACATTTAAATCATTTTAAGATCTCAGACCAAGCTGAGGATGGAGCTCATATTAAATGAAATGCTGAATAAATCACACAGCCAGGCGACTTGATGAGTCCAGAGAAAGCAGGGGTGCTGACAGTGGTGTGAATACCAGGAAAACCAGCATCGGATTCTCCACGCAGCCGGTCAGACCTTTTATATGCCTCCTTCATTTTCTCCCACTGCCTCATGTTCCCATTCAGGCTTCTTATTAGGAGGACTGTGGTTATTTCCCCTTTTCTCTTTCAGGTCTCCACCTGGCTGTCCTCTGCCAGAAACTCCTAGTTCATTTCTTATCCTCACCAATTTGGTTAAGTCACACTCACCACTCAAATCTCAAATCTCTAATTAAAATTTTCTTCCTCAGCAAGGAAACCCTGGCGCCCATATTGATGTTCCTTCAAATGTGATTTTCAGATCAACTATAGCAGTGTCACAGGGTATGCATTCAGCTTTCAGAGCATCTCTTCAGACCTATTGAGTAACAAGGGAGGGGCCAGGCATCTGTGTTTTGAGCAAATGTCTCTGGCAATTGTTATGGGCTATGAAGCTGCAGAATCACTTCAATAGGCTGTTAGTACCCTTGGTTAATTGTTGCCATAGTGCCATGTCTCTTCTCTTTCAAGGTAACCATCACATTCAGCATGCTTATTATTTACGCTCTCCATTAAATTATAAACACCATGAAATTATAATGTATATATCTGCATTGTACATTTTTATATATCTAGAATGAAGTTTATCACTTGGCCTATTATTTTGTTTATTAAATTGAAATGTTTTGTGTTTGTCTCCTTTCAATCCATTTTATGTAACATCTATCTATAATTTTTGGATAAACAGTAAAATCCCTAGAATTAAAGGTTGGATAAAAAAAAGAACACATTATGAATGTGAGGCATTTTTTGTCTGTGTTAGAACAATAAGCCTACAAGGGCAAATGATACTTTCAAGAGTTTAGCTTCAGTCAAGAAATTAAAGACCTAGCGGGTCCCAAGGACAAAGAGGAGAAGAGGAAGGACAAGGAGAAATAAAGGCAAAGATCCTCAGTGTTGAAACTGAAAACTTCTAGTCTTCTGTTAATCTGGGTGTTTGCATTAGAATGTCTCACCTAGCCCTGAGGCCTGGGGACTGTCTTGGCTAATCTCCTGCTGTGGCTGTAGGACTGGAATGCCTTTACGACTTAAAGCTATAGTTTTTCTGATAACCGACTGAAAAATACAAATTGTCATGCTTCAACTGGCAAAGGAGGTACTCTTCTATCCCCCCTCCAGTGTCTATGCTGGAAGCTTTTCTCTATCCTTTCTTTAATAAACTTTTCACTGCACAGGAAAAAAAAAGAAGAAGAAGAAGAAATTAAAGACTGTGCTATACTGGGACCTGGTTTCTCGTTTTCTTTGAATGGTGACTCCATCTGTCCCCAGAGACAGAGCTCTCCCCTCTCAGACCCAGACCTTCACAACAGTTGGGGTCTGATAGTTTCTGCTGACTTCTCATATTCTGTAGTTATTCTGAGCTATGAACTGTCATTGAAAACTGGGTGATAATCTGGATTCACCCAACTAATAGAAAAGTGTCACAGGGTATGCATTCAGCTTCAGAGCTTTTAGGTAACAAGGAGGCCAGGCATCTGTGTTTTGAGCAAATGTCTCTGGCAATTGTTATGGGCTATGAAGCTGCAGAATCACTTCAATAGGCTGTTAGTACCCTTGGTTAATTGTTGCCATAGTGCCATGTCTCTTCTCTTTCAAGGTAACCATCACATTCAGCATGCTTATTATTTACGCTCTCCATTAAATTATAAACACCATGAAATTATAATGTATATATCTGCATTGTACATTTTTATATATCTAGAATGAAGTTTATCACTTGGCCTATTATTTTGTTTATTAAATTGAAATGTTTTGTGTTTGTCTCCTTTCAATCCATTTTATGTAACATCTATCTATAATTTTTGGATAAACAGTAAAATCCCTAGAATTAAAGGTTGGATAAAAAAAAAAAAGAACACATTATGAATGTGAGGCATTTTTTGTCTGTGTTAGAACAATAAGCCTACAAGGGCAAATGATACTTTCAAGAGTTTAGCTTCAGTCAAGAAATTAAAGACCTAGCGGGTCCCAAGGACAAAGAGGAGAAGAGGAAGGACAAGGAGAAATAAAGGCAAAGATCCTCAGTGTTGAAACTGAAAACTTCTAGTCTTCTGTTAATCTGGGTGTTTGCATTAGAATGTCTCACCTAGCCCTGAGGCCTGGGGACTGTCTTGGCTAATCTCCTGCTGTGGCTGTAGGACTGGAATGCCTTTACGACTTAAAGCTATAGTTTTTCTGATAACCGACTGAAAAATACAAATTGTCATGCTTCAACTGGCAAAGGAGGTACTCTTCTATCCCCCCTCCAGTGTCTATGCTGGAAGCTTTTCTCTATCCTTTCTTTAATAAACTTTTCACTGCACAGGAAAAAAAAAGAAGAAGAAGAAGAAATTAAAGACTGTGCTATACTGGGACCTGGTTTCTCGTTTTCTTTGAATGGTGACTCCATCTGTCCCCAGAGACAGAGCTCTCCCCTCTCAGACCCAGACCTTCACAACAGTTGGGGTCTGATAGTTTCTGCTGACTTCTCATATTCTGTAGTTATTCTGAGCTATGAACTGTCATTGAAAACTGGGTGATAATCTGGATTCACAAGAGCATGGGCAGTGGGGACAGACTATAATTCATAATTTATTCTCTTGACACTTTATAGTAATACTCTCACACTACTCCTGTGCATGAAGAAGCTGAAATGACATAAATATCAGGATGAGTCGCAATACGTGTGATTATCTTCTCCCCAGCAGAACTGGGGTCAGGGACAATTTGATAGTTGAGGACTGTGGTTCACTTCCACTCCCCAGAAGGTCAAGTGGATTTGGGTGTGATTAGGGGGGTTGGAGCCCGGGGGGTACAAGCGCAGGGCAGTCAGATGAGTGCAGTTTCACTGAGGTGCTTAATGTGTGCAGAAGTTATCAGCCTCCCACCTGCACTGGCTTGCTGAGGTCAGTGGAGGGGGTTGTTGAAGAAATGAAACCTACAATGAATACCTTATGTGGTCTTGTGGAGTCTTTTTCACACCGTACGTGATTAGGAAAAAAATTTCTACTTGACAAAAGATATCTAGAAGGATCTCCAGGCAGAAGGATGAACTGGAGACAGTGTCTGTGCCAGTCTGGGATGGTCGTATAACCAAAGTCATTCATGCACAAACAGAGGAGACCAGGGTGGGAACAAGCAGAATATGGCACACAGGCCATGCCACATTCTCAGCTCTGCTGACCTTTTCACTGCATCTCCTACTGGTCTCCCAGAGGCATCCTGGGTTTCAAACACCCCAAAATTGGGGAGGGGGTTCCTTCTCAGATGGCTTGTCAGTTAAAGAATCTGCCTGCAATGTAGGATACACAGAAGATGCAGGTTCCATCCCTGGACAGAGAAGAAACACCAGAGGAGGAAATGGCAACCCACTCCAGTATTCTTGCCTAAAAAATCCCAAGGACAGAGGACTCTGGTGGGCTGCAGTCCATGGGGTCTCAAAGAGTCAAACATGACTGAGCACACACACACACACACACACACACACACACACACACACACACACACCGTGGATGGAGTCTGGACCTACTAGTTAGATGGAAATTTCCTATTTTATTGTATTGCCTTCACAAGGGATAAATAGGTCACCAAGCTGTGCCTACATTTATTACACTGGGTGCTTCTTTCATTCTTCTGATGTGATTATTGTGCAAAGACTCAGACAAATGACTGTGTCCTCCAAAATTCCTTGTGTTGTACGTGCCAACCATATGCTGAGAAGCAACACCTTCTATCACAAGTGACATTAAGTGTCACATTTCGCCTTGCCTCTGAAGACATGACAGTTGAATAGCTGTTTCATCGTGGGAGAGCCTGGAGCCAGGACACCATACTGTGTTACCATGGTCACTGTGGGGAGCTTGTGGAGGCACAAGGGGCCGTGCAGATGGCTGGAGTTTCAGGACCAGCCAGGGAATGTCCAGGTGGTGTGTCATGTCCATTGGCTGCATGTCAGACTTTTGGTACCAAGAACCATGATGCTGAGAGCAGGCAGGCAAAGCCATCTGTGGACATTCCTCTTCCAGTTGCCTACCAGACAGGGGCAGTTATGTGTAATTGGGAGGCTCTTTCTCCATGGAGGCCTCTTCCTGCCAAAAGAGGAGGATGCCTATGTTGGTGGTAGGACTGTACACAAGCAGATATTTCCATGACAGGGAGAGGAGTATGTCTTGTTCCCTTGGAAGGGAAGCTGACTTTCCTTCCTGTGGCCCCTTCACTTGTCCCATGGGCTCCATACTTGTATGCTTCTTTCTGGTCATGACCCTCATGAGGAAGTGCAACTGAGTAATGCCAGCTGGGCAGCTTTTGGGGCTCATGGACTCCTATCCAGCTCTCTCCCCATCCCAGGCAGATGGGAGAGCATGGCTGTCCAAAGCCTCAATTTTGGAAGGGTGAGTCTCGATTCTGTCCTTTAACCTCTCAGGATTTCTGTTTCTTCCCCTGCCATTTGAGAGTAATTTTAATGCCATCTTGGTGGTGGTATAGGGATAAACAAGATGACCTGTTTAGAGGTACTTATCCACCACTTACATGAAAGTAGCACTGTGCCCTTCAACTTGCCTCCATCTGTCACTCACTGATCCTCTGTCACTGCTCAATGACTTATTTTTAACCTACGTAGATGACCACCTTACCTGAAATACACTGCTAGTTAGATGGAAATTTCCTATTTTATTGTATTGCCTTCACAAGGGATAAATAGGTCACCAAGCTGTGCCTACATTTATTACACTGGGTGCTTCTTTCATTCTTCTGATGTGATTATTGTGCAAAGACTCAGACAAATGACTGTGTCCTCCAAAATTCCTTGTGTTGTACGTGCCAACCATATGCTGAGAAGCAACACCTTCTATCACAAGTGACATTAAGTGTCACATTTCGCCTTGCCTCTGAAGACATGACAGTTGAATAGCTGTTTCATCGTGGGAGAGCCTGGAGCCAGGACACCATACTGTGTTACCATGGTCACTGTGGGGAGCTTGTGGAGGCACAAGGGGCCGTGCAGATGGCTGGAGTTTCAGGACCAGCCAGGGAATGTCCAGGTGGTGTGTCATGTCCATTGGCTGCATGTCAGACTTTTGGTACCAAGAACCATGATGCTGAGAGCAGGCAGGCAAAGCCATCTGTGGACATTCCTCTTCCAGTTGCCTACCAGACAGGGGCAGTTATGTGTAATTGGGAGGCTCTTTCTCCATGGAGGCCTCTTCCTGCCAAAAGAGGAGGATGCCTATGTTGGTGGTAGGACTGTACACAAGCAGATATTTCCATGACAGGGAGAGGAGTATGTCTTGTTCCCTTGGAAGGGAAGCTGACTTTCCTTCCTGTGGCCCCTTCACTTGTCCCATGGGCTCCATACTTGTATGCTTCTTTCTGGTCATGACCCTCATGAGGAAGTGCAACTGAGTAATGCCAGCTGGGCAGCTTTTGGGGCTCATGGACTCCTATCCAGCTCTCTCCCCATCCCAGGCAGATGGGAGAGCATGGCTGTCCAAAGCCTCAATTTTGGAAGGGTGAGTCTCGATTCTGTCCTTTAACCTCTCAGGATTTCTGTTTCTTCCCCTGCCATTTGAGAGTAATTTTAATGCCATCTTGGTGGTGGTATAGGGATAAACAAGATGACCTGTTTAGAGGTACTTATCCACCACTTACATGAAAGTAGCACTGTGCCCTTCAACTTGCCTCCATCTGTCACTCACTGATCCTCTGTCACTGCTCAATGACTTATTTTTAACCTACGTAGATGAAGCTCTACTACCTGGCTATTTAACCTTGCTAAACTCATCATTCTTGACAGTAACTACCTCAAGATGCCACCCCCTCCAATAATTAATCCAAAAATGTCAATTCAATGTTACCATTGAAATACAAGTGCTACTTTTACCAGGTTGCAATTTTAATCACATCAGTGATCACCCCCCCCCCTTTTAATTAGAGAAGCTCAAAAAGAATACATTTTCACTACAAAAAAAAGAAATGGTATTATGTGACATGATGAAACTATGAGCTAACACCATGGTGGAAATTATTTTGCAACATGTAAGTGTGTCAGATCAACACATTGTACACTTTAAATTTACACAATGTTATATGCTGGTTATAGCTCAATGAAACTGGAAAAGATACATTTTCTGTCTGTTTCTTGCAAGCTTTCTTTGAACTAAAATTAAAAATGATTCCCAACAGACTGGATAAAGAATTCAGAGAAAAGTGGAGTCTTAGAACAGAAGGAAATCCAGGAGGCCACCTAGCTCACTGTCCAGGACAAGAAGGAACCCTTAAGGCCATGAGTCTTGATCTGGTCTGGATGTTAGAAACCACCTGGGAACCTCTTGAAAATCCCAGTGCCACGGCTGTACTCCAGACTCATTAAATCAGAGCAACAGGATTTAAAAGATCCAGGTAGTTCCAGTGGGCAGCTGTCAATTCAGAGGGCTAGTGATTCAGAGATATGTCTGCTGATGGTCACTCCATCCTTGGTACAGGATCTCCGTGATGAGAAACTCAGCATCTTATGAGTTGGTTGGTTACTTGGTTACACAAGCTTGGGCTGCTAAAATACAGCATCATAAACTGTATGCCTTATATACAGTGGATATTCATCTATAACATTTCTGGAGGCAGAGAGTCAGAAATCAGCCGGTACATTGTCAGGTTCTGGGAAGAACCCTCTTTCTTCCCCTGCCATTTGAGAGTAATTTTAATGCCATCTTGGTGGTGGTATAGGGATAAACAAGATGACCTGTTTAGAGGTACTTATCCACCACTTACATGAAAGTAGCACTGTGCCCTTCAACTTGCCTCCATCTGTCACTCACTGATCCTCTGTCACTGCTCAATGACTTATTTTTAACCTACGTAGATGAAGCTCTACTACCTGGCTATTTAACCTTGCTAAACTCATCATTCTTGACAGTAACTACCTCAAGATGCCACCCCCTCCAATAATTAATCCAAAAATGTCAATTCAATGTTACCATTGAAATACAAGTGCTACTTTTACCAGGTTGCAATTTTAATCACATCAGTGATCACCCCCCCCCCTTTTAATTAGAGAAGCTCAAAAAGAATACATTTTCACTACAAAAAAAAGAAATGGTATTATGTGACATGATGAAACTATGAGCTAACACCATGGTGGAAATTATTTTGCAACATGTAAGTGTGTCAGATCAACACATTGTACACTTTAAATTTACACAATGTTATATGCTGGTTATAGCTCAATGAAACTGGAAAAGATACATTTTCTGTCTGTTTCTTGCAAGCTTTCTTTGAACTAAAATTAAAAATGATTCCCAACAGACTGGATAAAGAATTCAGAGAAAAGTGGAGTCTTAGAACAGAAGGAAATCCAGGAGGCCACCTAGCTCACTGTCCAGGACAAGAAGGAACCCTTAAGGCCATGAGTCTTGATCTGGTCTGGATGTTAGAAACCACCTGGGAACCTCTTGAAAATCCCAGTGCCACGGCTGTACTCCAGACTCATTAAATCAGAGCAACAGGATTTAAAAGATCCAGGTAGTTCCAGTGGGCAGCTGTCAATTCAGAGGGCTAGTGATTCAGAGATATGTCTGCTGATGGTCACTCCATCCTTGGTACAGGATCTCCGTGATGAGAAACTCAGCATCTTATGAGTTGGTTGGTTACTTGGTTACACAAGCTTGGGCTGCTAAAATACAGCATCATAAACTGTATGCCTTATATACAGTGGATATTCATCTATAACATTTCTGGAGGCAGAGAGTCAGAAATCAGCCGGTACATTGTCAGGTTCTGGGAAGAACCCTCTTATGGCCTGCAGATAGCTGCCTTTCCACTGTGTCCTCAAATTGAGGGAAAATAAAAGCATCTCACCCGCTCTTTGACTTTCTCTTATAAGGTCACTAATCCCATTCATGAGGGATGTGTGTACCCTCACCATCTAGTCACTCCCAAAGACCCATCTCCAGAGACCACCACATTGAGAATCAGAATTCAAAATGTGAATTTGGGGAGGACACACTCAACACATCATGGTGAGGTGCACCGAGGGGCTACTCCCAGGCTCTGGCCAATTGGTGCCTCGTGGAAAGGCAGACTGAGCATTGCCAGATACTCTGTTTATCTCTTGACCTTCTATTACACAGGAGGTCGGAGATACAGTGCCTTCTGTACTGTGCTTGAATCCTAATCCAAGAATCCATTTTTATGTCAGATTGGGCTGTGTACACAAACACGGGTCCAAAGGTGCCCAGCACCCACTAAAGCAGCGACAGCAGCTTTCATTCTCCGTGTCCTCTTCTGGAGGGCCTGGTGATAGGTAAAGACAGCTTTAAGAAAAGTGACGAGGAAAGTCTGAACTAAACATCAAAGAGGAAGAACGGGGGAAGGCTAGATGTGCAATCAGGGACTGACATGTGCGTGCTGATAGATTTAAAAGCAGCAGCCAGCTGGAGTGTCTATGCCTGGGGACAGCAGGAGCAGCCCAGGGAACTCTACCCGACGCCCTGGAGCAGCCAAAGTGGGAAAGGAATCTGCAAAACATAGGTACGACTCTTCCTGTTGCTGTTTAGCCACTAAGTCATGCCTGACTTTTACTCTTTAGGCTCAGGGACTGTCGCCCGCCAGGCTCCTCTGTCCACGGGATTCTCCAGGCAAGGCTACTGGAGTGGGCTGTCATTTTCTCCTCCAGGGAATCTTCCTGACCCAGAGATCAGACCTGTGCCTCTTGTGTCTTCTGCTTGGCAGATGGTTCCTTTACCACGAGAGCCACCTGGGAAGCCCAGTGTATGCGTAAAATGGAGTCAGCCTTATATACAGTGGATATTCATCTATAACATTTCTGGAGGCAGAGAGTCAGAAATCAGCCGGTACATTGTCAGGTTCTGGGAAGAACCCTCTTATGGCCTGCAGATAGCTGCCTTTCCACTGTGTCCTCAAATTGAGGGAAAATAAAAGCATCTCACCCGCTCTTTGACTTTCTCTTATAAGGTCACTAATCCCATTCATGAGGGATGTGTGTACCCTCACCATCTAGTCACTCCCAAAGACCCATCTCCAGAGACCACCACATTGAGAATCAGAATTCAAAATGTGAATTTGGGGAGGACACACTCAACACATCATGGTGAGGTGCACCGAGGGGCTACTCCCAGGCTCTGGCCAATTGGTGCCTCGTGGAAAGGCAGACTGAGCATTGCCAGATACTCTGTTTATCTCTTGACCTTCTATTACACAGGAGGTCGGAGATACAGTGCCTTCTGTACTGTGCTTGAATCCTAATCCAAGAATCCATTTTTATGTCAGATTGGGCTGTGTACACAAACACGGGTCCAAAGGTGCCCAGCACCCACTAAAGCAGCGACAGCAGCTTTCATTCTCCGTGTCCTCTTCTGGAGGGCCTGGTGATAGGTAAAGACAGCTTTAAGAAAAGTGACGAGGAAAGTCTGAACTAAACATCAAAGAGGAAGAACGGGGGAAGGCTAGATGTGCAATCAGGGACTGACATGTGCGTGCTGATAGATTTAAAAGCAGCAGCCAGCTGGAGTGTCTATGCCTGGGGACAGCAGGAGCAGCCCAGGGAACTCTACCCGACGCCCTGGAGCAGCCAAAGTGGGAAAGGAATCTGCAAAACATAGGTACGACTCTTCCTGTTGCTGTTTAGCCACTAAGTCATGCCTGACTTTTACTCTTTAGGCTCAGGGACTGTCGCCCGCCAGGCTCCTCTGTCCACGGGATTCTCCAGGCAAGGCTACTGGAGTGGGCTGTCATTTTCTCCTCCAGGGAATCTTCCTGACCCAGAGATCAGACCTGTGCCTCTTGTGTCTTCTGCTTGGCAGATGGTTCCTTTACCACGAGAGCCACCTGGGAAGCCCAGTGTATGCGTAAAATGGAGTCACTTTACTGCACGGCTGAAAGTAGCACACTGTTAGTCAGCTGTGCTCTAATATAAAATAAAAATAAAAAAGAAAAGGATCTCTTTAAAAATAAAATAGGTAACCAACAGGAATTCTACTGTAAAAATAACCAGCTAATCTCATGATAAAAAATGTAGCAACAATCCAAATGGAGTAGATTAGACTTCCAAAATATACATACGACAAGGGCCTTCCCACTTTAAAAGCAAAACCGAAGAGTTCCTTGCTTGGACAGTTTGGTTGCCAGCCCTTGTTGGGTAGCGTACGTTGGAAGTTACTGTACTCAAACCGCCATTCTGACATCAGAGTCTTCACCTCATATTTGTGCCAAGTCGCCCCCGGTCTGAAAGCACTGGACGCTGGGCACTGTGACATGCCCTGAGGACAACGGGTGTGCCGGGACTTCAGACCAGCCCCAGAGCAGCCCCGTGTTGGACTTCAGGACAGATGTTCAGGTGTGAAGAGGATTTAGGGCCGCTTGAGCTGTTGCCCACGCACCTTTGCCAAGTGTCAGCTCCTGTGGGGAGGTGACGTATCTGTTGTGACAATCTGGCATCAGAGCTGCCTGCCAGTCCTGCCGAGCAAGGTCAACGAGGATCCTTGCTGGTACCCTTGAGCGGGGGGCGGAGGGGGAGGTTTTCCAGTCTGTGGCTAGAATTGAGATGGACTTTGCTCAGAAGAGTTAATAAACAGGCCTGATGTCTGTCTTGCTTTGAGAATGAATAGCAAAAACAAGGGACTTCCCTGGGGCTCAATTGTAAAGCATGCACCTGCCAATGCAGGCGATGTGGGTTTGATTGCTGAGTCAGGAAAATCCCCTGGAGGAAGAAATGGCAACCCACTTTAGTATTCTTGCCTGGAGAATCCCTGGTGGGCTACAGCCCATGGGGTTGCAAAAGATTGAAAATTGTGAAAAATGAGCAAAATCATGGATTCTCCAGGCAAGGCTACTGGAGGGGCTCCTTTACCAGAGATCAGACCTGTGCCTCTTGTGTCTTCTGCTTGGCAGATGGTTCCTTTACCACGAGAGCCACCTGGGAAGCCCAGTGTATGCGTAAAATGGAGTCACTTTACTGCACGGCTGAAAGTAGCACACTGTTAGTCAGCTGTGCTCTAATATAAAATAAAAATAAAAAAGAAAAGGATCTCTTTAAAAATAAAATAGGTAACCAACAGGAATTCTACTGTAAAAATAACCAGCTAATCTCATGATAAAAAATGTAGCAACAATCCAAATGGAGTAGATTAGACTTCCAAAATATACATACGACAAGGGCCTTCCCACTTTAAAAGCAAAACCGAAGAGTTCCTTGCTTGGACAGTTTGGTTGCCAGCCCTTGTTGGGTAGCGTACGTTGGAAGTTACTGTACTCAAACCGCCATTCTGACATCAGAGTCTTCACCTCATATTTGTGCCAAGTCGCCCCCGGTCTGAAAGCACTGGACGCTGGGCACTGTGACATGCCCTGAGGACAACGGGTGTGCCGGGACTTCAGACCAGCCCCAGAGCAGCCCCGTGTTGGACTTCAGGACAGATGTTCAGGTGTGAAGAGGATTTAGGGCCGCTTGAGCTGTTGCCCACGCACCTTTGCCAAGTGTCAGCTCCTGTGGGGAGGTGACGTATCTGTTGTGACAATCTGGCATCAGAGCTGCCTGCCAGTCCTGCCGAGCAAGGTCAACGAGGATCCTTGCTGGTACCCTTGAGCGGGGGGCGGAGGGGGAGGTTTTCCAGTCTGTGGCTAGAATTGAGATGGACTTTGCTCAGAAGAGTTAATAAACAGGCCTGATGTCTGTCTTGCTTTGAGAATGAATAGCAAAAACAAGGGACTTCCCTGGGGGCTCAATTGTAAAGCATGCACCTGCCAATGCAGGCGATGTGGGTTTGATTGCTGAGTCAGGAAAATCCCCTGGAGGAAGAAATGGCAACCCACTTTAGTATTCTTGCCTGGAGAATCCCTGGTGGGCTACAGCCCATGGGGTTGCAAAAGAGTTGGACACAACTTAGTGACTAAACCACAACTGAGCAAAAATCATGACCACGTGGCACACACACTGCCAGCGAGAGCGCTCCTGCTTTTCTGTCTGTTGGGGGGAGGGCTCCTTTTCTGGGATTTGGAGAGCAGGGTGGTTGCTGCCTCGGGCCACTGTTGAGAGCTCAGGGTAGCAGACAACAAAGCAGTCTGAGGGGCACCACTGGAGACAGGTTTACAGCAAAAGAGACCGACAGGACACGCACTTGGTGATTTAATCATAAGCCAACCGAGAGAGGTGGGGGGCACATACTTGATGGAACGAGCCCTTCATTATCTGACCGGTCTCCTTGGAAACCCATAATGAAGAGAAATTAAACACACATTCCCACCAATCTGGCGATCATCCCATAAAAAAATATTGCAATGCTTTGTTTTAGCTCCTGCCTGCCTACAAATGATGTGCAAGCAATGAACAAGGTATTGATTTAACTGCAACGGATCCCATTAGCTGCCCTGAGATTTGTACGCATTAGACAGAGTCTGACACACTCGCAGTAAGCCAAGCAGCTGGCCAGGAGTGCAGGATTCTGCAGAGAGACCGGGACAGGAGCCTGACAGCTGGCTGCTGATGACTTAGAGAGGGCATGCCAAGGTGTCCTTGTTTGTAGGGAGATTCATTCCCTGGTTTGGTGGCTTTTCAGAGACTGATGCCGCTGAAGGGACACCACTCGCTGGTGCCAAGAGGGGGCAGTATTGCTCCCTTTCTGGTTGCCTTAAATTGGCTCCTGCTGATGCATCGCACTGACCTAGCATCCAGTCCTCTCCTATCGGGCAGACTTCCGACAAGCCCACAGAAGACGACGTGGCCAACGACAATGTGTTGCGCACAAGGTGATGTACACAACTCATTAACTCTGTCTTCAGTTTGAGCTACAGCTGGGAGCCACATGGTCAGGAACTGGGCTCAAGTGACTCAGAATTGCCCACCTCAGTCACAGCACTAGGAGGCTCTGGCTCAGATTGCTGACTTGTCGCTTCTCTGTCCCCTGTCTGTGAAGTGGTTAGAGCGATACCTGTCCTGACTTACTGAGAGGGACACAGTGGGACACTGAGCTGTCTGTAAAATATTCGTGTGTGGTTTTAAGGAGTCTGAGTGAGGCTACGGTAGGCAACAACTGAGCCAGCCGGAAGAGGGGCTCCTGCTTTTCTGTCTGTTGGGGAGGGCTCCTTTTCTGGGATTTGGAGAGCAGGGTGGTTGCTGCCTCGGGCCACTGTTGAGAGCTCAGGGTAGCAGACAACAAAGCAGTCTGAGGGGCACCACTGGAGACAGGTTTACAGCAAAAGAGACCGACAGGACACGCACTTGGTGATTTAATCATAAGCCAACCGAGAGAGGTGGGGGGCACATACTTGATGGAACGAGCCCTTCATTATCTGACCGGTCTCCTTGGAAACCCATAATGAAGAGAAATTAAACACACATTCCCACCAATCTGGCGATCATCCCATAAAAAAATATTGCAATGCTTTGTTTTAGCTCCTGCCTGCCTACAAATGATGTGCAAGCAATGAACAAGGTATTGATTTAACTGCAACGGATCCCATTAGCTGCCCTGAGATTTGTACGCATTAGACAGAGTCTGACACACTCGCAGTAAGCCAAGCAGCTGGCCAGGAGTGCAGGATTCTGCAGAGAGACCGGGACAGGAGCCTGACAGCTGGCTGCTGATGACTTAGAGAGGGCATGCCAAGGTGTCCTTGTTTGTAGGGAGATTCATTCCCTGGTTTGGTGGCTTTTCAGAGACTGATGCCGCTGAAGGGACACCACTCGCTGGTGCCAAGAGGGGGCAGTATTGCTCCCTTTCTGGTTGCCTTAAATTGGCTCCTGCTGATGCATCGCACTGACCTAGCATCCAGTCCTCTCCTATCGGGCAGACTTCCGACAAGCCCACAGAAGACGACGTGGCCAACGACAATGTGTTGCGCACAAGGTGATGTACACAACTCATTAACTCTGTCTTCAGTTTGAGCTACAGCTGGGAGCCACATGGTCAGGAACTGGGCTCAAGTGACTCAGAATTGCCCACCTCAGTCACAGCACTAGGAGGCTCTGGCTCAGATTGCTGACTTGTCGCTTCTCTGTCCCCCTGTCTGTGAAGTGGTTAGAGCGATACCTGTCCTGACTTACTGAGAGGGACACAGTGGGACACTGAGCTGTCTGTAAAATATTCGGTGTGTGGTTAGTTCCCAATAAGCAGGAGAGGCTGCTCTTGTGAGTTGTAGGCTACAGGAGATGATGATTTCATGTGATGGAGCCCAGGGCAGTGAAAGTGGCCATCTATGGACATTTTAGCGTCCAGAATGTTCCATGTATACTCTGTGCTAAACTCTGGGAAGATGGCCAGGAAGGCTCAGGTGGTGTCCTGAGGGTGCCATGTGTCACCAGGCAGCAAGAGGTTTCTGGGGGTGGCAGGGTTTCTAGGGTCCAGGCTCTGCCAAGACAAAGGACCACACGCTGAATGGCAGGAAACAAGGACATCTGTGCTCACACTGTTCTGGGAGCCAGAAGCCCAAGGTCAAGGTGTTGACGAGGGTTTCCTTCTGAGGGTCACGTGGGAGACTCTCCCCAGATTCTTGTAGGGGCTCTCGGCATGCCATGGCTTGTGGACGCATTGCCAGTCCCTGCCTCTGTGGTCACATGACTTCCCCTCTGTTTTCCTTTTATGTCTTCTAGAAGGGCACTAAAAATAACTATTAAAAACAGCTTTATATAACTCATTGGTCAGAAAAAAGAATTATAATGTATTTCAAGAAATCTGAAACCAAACTGTAATGAAAATGTATATACTGAAACATTTAAGATGCCGTTTAAAAACTTCCTATAGGGAAATTTCTTGTCTCAAATCCATATATCATTAAAGAAGAAAGGTGCAAATTTAATCAACCAAGTATTAAACTTAAATTAGAGAAAATAATTAGTAGAATCAACTGATGGAAAGAAATAATAAAACAAAAGATAAGTAATTAATGAAATATAAACTAAATAACCTTAGAGCAGATCAACAACCATAAAAATCTGATGCTTTACAAAGCGCATAAAATAAATCAAGACAAAGACAGACATAAATTGATATTAAGAGTAAAATGGGGACATAATGCAGAGCAGAGTTTAAAAATTATGAGCCAAAATCAATTATGGCATTGATCAAAAAGCTCCACAGAAACCAATAACTAAAAACCAACATTGGCCCAAGAAGATATAGAAAAACCCATATAAGTCCTGAAATATACTCAAGACTACCCACAGAACCGTATCGGGAATAGTTGGGTTGACCAGCAACTTTGCCAAGCCTTCATGAACTAGAGAACTCTCAGCTGTGCCGCTGTTCCGGAACACTAGAAGAGCAGGAAAATGTGTGAACAACTTTTGTAAATCTAGGATAGCTTTATTTCTAAATGAAACACGGAGAGTACAGACCAGGAAGTGTGTCATCAGGGGTCATACATGTAAGCATTAGACCATCACACTGAGTAATGAAGAAATACAAAATGCGAAATAAAATAAATGTATATAAACCAATTCTTAAAGTATATGCACACGTGTATACATAGACACACACATATAGCTCCCATTTAAGTGTATTACAGAAGAAGAAAAATTCCATTAGAAAATTGTAGTTATGTTATTACAAATAATTACATCTTTTAAAACAATATAAATGTCTATCAAATAAGAATTTACTAAAGATATTGATGCATTCATGTGATAGAATTTACATGGAACAGTTAATTCAGATGGGCTGACTTCTCTCTCATTATTCTACAACATCCTGTATAAATGCCTAATATTTTAAAATCAATATACCCTCATTAGTAGACAATTAGCTGATTAAAAGCCTTTTTAAAAAAATAGCACTGTTGAGGTAAAAAAATAGAATAAATTATACACACATATATGAATATGGGTTTATATAAAAAATAAAGTAGAAAAACATTGTATTTGGGAAAAAGTATGAAGTCGCCTCAAAAAATTAAAAATGCAACCAAGAAATGATCCTAGCAATTGGACTTCTGCCTGTTTATTCAAAGAAAACATCACTCGCCCCCAAAGTTATCTGTATCCCCTTATTCTTTGTAGCATTAGTTATAATGACCAATTTATAAAAATAAACTAAGTGTACGTTAGTGGATGAATGGATAAAGAAGAAGTGAAACATACACACAGACAGACACATTGACACAATATGGAATATAATTCAGTTATTAAAAAAAAAAAAAAGACATACTGCCCTTTGCAGCAACAGGAATGAACCTGGAGGGCTTTATGCTAAATGAAATAAGTCAGCCAGAGGAAACAACTACTGAATAATCTCACTTACATAGGGAAGCTTAAAATATGAACCCCAAACTCCTCAACAAACAAACTCATAAATACAAAGAACAGATTTATGGTTGTCAGGAGTGGGCAGTAGAGGGTGGGCCAAAGTTTGAGTTAATCACGCAAACTGAGATGTGAAAACAACCTCAGGGCCCATCCATCCACAGATAAAGAAAGAAGGCGCAGTCCAGACACACAATGGAGCCTTAACAGGAAGGGATGCTTCAGTGGAAGGCAGCAGGGATGAATCTTGAGGACATGATGCTAAGTGAAATTAACCAGTTACAGGAAGATGACTGCTGCATGACCCCACTTACATGAGGCCTCTAAAACAGTTCAGTTCATGGAATCAAAGGGTAGAATGGCAGTAGCCAAGGGCTGGAGGAGGGCATAAGGTTTCAGTTAAGAAGGATGAGTAAGCTCTAGAGACCCATGCACAACACTGTACCTATAGGCGCTAAGTGCTCTTACTCCCATGTAGGGATTATTTTAGAAGAGGCTGCAGGCCATGTGGAGGAGGGGGGGTGGGTCTTGGAGGTTCAGGGTGCAGTCTTTCCTGAGAGCCTCTCTCTTGAATCTCTCTGTTGTCTTTTTTTCCCCTTATTTCACTGATAATGACCTAGAGACTCTAACATAGCCCTCCGGTCTTTGATACGTATATTTTGTACCAGTTTGTTTCAATCGTTTATTAACTCAGCAGATTACAAAAGAAATCATGGTAGATACCTTAGTTCATCCTTCTAACAAGCCTGTTGATCTGGTCTTCCCTGTTGCCAGCATCTCCACCCTCTGCAAAATGGGTGGTGGGGGGCTCTTTTTCTTCATTCCACTTATAGAGAAGACAATTTAAATGGCCACAGGAATTTGTTTGGCTCTTAGACACATTTTCCAACAGTATAAATATCATGAATCACATCCTTCATGAGGATGATGTCATATTTCCCAAGAGATCGAGCAATCAATAGATTAATCTGTCGGGGCAATATGCTTCTTGTTGATCTTGTCATAACCGACTGTGTAGATCCATTCATTCACAGACTTCTGACGTGGGCACCTGCATTCGATGTACGGTCCCACAGTTCTCAGCTTGTTAACTGAAGCCTCGTTGAGCTTCACAAAGGTGTCATTAAAGATCTGACCGAGGTGAAAAAGCTGCAACACCTTAGAACCTTTGGGCTCACACCTCGGATCCTGATGACAAACGCCAGCTTGGGTTCCTGGAGCAGATAGAAGTTGCCGGCTTTTCGTGCAGTCCTAACCATCCAGATTTCAGTTCCATACGCCTGCCTGTATTCCTTGTAAGCTCCACACATAAGCTTTCTCCTTGACTTTAGAAGCATCTTTTGAGCAAAACACCTTTCTCAGGCACTTAATCTCAAGCTCTGCAAAACCGTTTTGCTTTTTCTTAAGGCTTCTGGCACAATAGGAACCTTCTTTTTTCTTCTCTTCTTTATTCTCCATTATTCCAGCTGGATAAGGGTGGATCTGTGTAATTTTAAAACAGATAGACACACATGTAAACACACCCATGTCCTGACTGCCTGGGAGACTTTCTACAAAGATTTCCATGCTTCTGAACCATGAGCAAAATTATGTAATAGACAAGTTGTCACAGTTATGGCTGACAAGAGAGCAATTGTTTTTAAACTATAATTGCAAATGTTTCTTTAAGTTTTGATAACAAGTTTTTGGGATCGTGAGGAAAATAATCAGCCGGAAATGAATCACTTATTTTCTTGAGAAGATGGATCAACACCTTGATGGAATGGAATTCTAGCAAGTGACAACGGGAACAAATGCAACCAATCAATTTGGACCCTTGGGTAATTAGATGCCATTTACTGATGACTGGGTGCTATGTGTAGGACGATATTGATTTTTTGATGAAGCAATTATGCTGGTGACTTTAACTTTGCTCTCTCAGCTGCTTAGAACATCATTCTGTCTTGCACGCTTGTGAGTCTTAGCCTGCTGAGTATTGGACTTGGTAAAACTTTAAGACGAGTTGTCAAAAACCAACTGCAAAGTCAGAAGGTGTGTTTTTCTTCTTATGGGAATGATGAAATCTAACTGTAGATTAACTTCATACCCAGTGGTTTTGTTTGGGTTCCTTTAAACTTTTATTTATTTATTTTTGGCTGTGCTGGGTCTTTGTTGATGTGTGGGTTTAGCTGCCCCGCAGTATGTGGGATCTTCCTGAATCAGGGCTCGAACCTGTGTCTCCTGCATTGGCAGATGGGTTCTTACCCACTGAGCCACAAGGGAAGTCCCTTGTTCAGGTTCCTTAAAAGCAGAGTTCAAAACGGGGATTTGAGAGCTCATGATTTGTTGAGGCAGGGAAATCTAGAGGAAAGGAGGTAGAGCAGAGTCAGGAGAGACAGCCGGCCAAGCGTGAGGTCACAGTCTGGCTTTGGTCAGTCTCAGTGAGGGGACGTTCTGAAACGTAAATCAAAACTGCGGAGATGTGCCTCATTGAGTTAAGGGCACAAGATCCTGTTGTCTCGTGTCAAACGCACAGTAGTGAAGGGCCGCGCCCCGGAGGGAGGGACGGGGCCCGGGCACCCTCCCAGATGGAGCAGCTCCCGTCAGCAGAGGCCAGCCCCAGTCCTCCTGGAAGGAGGAGGCGACACTGCGCTAGCCGGAGGATGGGAGAGCTGGTGGAGGGGCCCTCGAGGGCCCCACGTGGCCTGTGGCCGGCGGCCCCATGCACCGCCCAGATCCACGGTCTCCACTGGCTTCACTCCACCTGCGATTCTATGAGCACAAGGGAAACACGCAACAGTCATGCTGTGGTAGAGAACCTGCACCCACCACTGACACAGACGACTGTAGCTGAACGTGTTCCCCTGTCCTACCACCAGCTCTGGATTCGCCCTCTCAACCAGAATTTCAGCTGATTTAAGTGGACCAGCTGATGTGCTGATCCAACCTTCATCCTTGACGGTTCTGAGACCCTGGCGATTAAACTCTTATCAGGACACGGGTACTCTATTTACCTGTCACTAACTGTGACTGAGACATGGTGCCTTTCTGATGGCTCGGCAGGCGAAGGATCTGCCCGCAATGCCAGAGACGCAGGAGACAGGGGTTTGATCCCAGGGTCGGGAAGATGCCCTAGGGGAGGAAATGCTGACCCCCTCCAGTGTTCTTGCCTGGGAAATCCCACGGATGGCTACAGTCCAAAGGACTGCGGAGTCAGACACGACTGAGTGATTGAGCACCACTGCACATGGGCATCTAGAAACACCTCCTGGGTCCCCTAAAAACACTCGTGGTGTAGTGACCGCACGGTGGTCAGGGTAAGTCACCCTGCAATAAGGTAGCTGTTTTCTGCGCCCGCTGACTCCACAGCGTGAGCAGCCCAGGCGTCAGCCACAGCCTTGTCCATCCTGAGAAGGATCCTTCGTGTACTCAATCAGCAGCATCACCTCTTTTGCTGAAGGGATGTCTAGACTTCAACTTAAGACGCCACAGGGCCGGAAACGGGTGAGATGGGAAACACAGACCCACCCTGTGGGCCGCGGGGAGCGACAGTGGTGAGGCCCCTCCTCCTTCCCCTCGTTCTCCAGGCACAGACGTTGCAAATTTGAAGACAAGAAGCCAGCTGTCTTAGGTCAGGTTCCCAAGAAGCAGAGTCCGAGATAGAGAGTCAGGTGCTCACGACCACAGAGGCATGCTCTTCGGGGAGGCAGAGTGAGGGACTCGGAACAGGGAAGGGGCATCTGAGCAGGTTGGGAGAGCTGGTGGAGGGGCCGGGGCCCCAGTCCTGTGGCCGGCGGCCCCATGCACCGCCCAGATCCACGGTCTCCACTGGCTTCACTCCACCTGCGATTCTATGAGCACAAGGGAAACACGCAACAGTCATGCTGTGGTAGAGAACCTGCACCCACCACTGACACAGACGACTGTAGCTGAACGTGTTCCCCTGTCCTACCACCAGCTCTGGATTCGCCCTCTCAACCAGAATTTCAGCTGATTTAAGTGGACCAGCTGATGTGCTGATCCAACCTTCATCCTTGACGGTTCTGAGACCCTGGCGATTAAACTCTTATCAGGACACGGGTACTCTATTTACCTGTCACTAACTGTGACTGAGACATGGTGCCTTTCTGATGGCTCGGCAGGCGAAGGATCTGCCCGCAATGCCAGAGACGCAGGAGACAGGGGTTTGATCCCAGGGTCGGGAAGATGCCCTAGGGGAGGAAATGCTGACCCCCTCCAGTGTTCTTGCCTGGGAAATCCCACGGATGGCTACAGTCCAAAGGACTGCGGAGTCAGACACGACTGAGTGATTGAGCACCACTGCACATGGGCATCTAGAAACACCTCCTGGGTCCCCTAAAAACACTCGTGGTGTAGTGACCGCACGGTGGTCAGGGTAAGTCACCCTGCAATAAGGTAGCTGTTTTCTGCGCCCGCTGACTCCACAGCGTGAGCAGCCCAGGCGTCAGCCACAGCCTTGTCCATCCTGAGAAGGATCCTTCGTGTACTCAATCAGCAGCATCACCTCTTTTGCTGAAGGGATGTCTAGACTTCAACTTAAGACGCCACAGGGCCGGAAACGGGTGAGATGGGAAACACAGACCCACCCTGTGGGCCGCGGGGAGCGACAGTGGTGAGGCCCCTCCTCCTTCCCCTCGTTCTCCAGGCACAGACGTTGCAAATTTGAAGACAAGAAGCCAGCTGTCTTAGGTCAGGTTCCCAAGAAGCAGAGTCCGAGATAGAGAGTCAGGTGCTCACGACCACAGAGGCATGCTCTTCGGGGAGGCAGAGTGAGGGACTCGGAACAGGGAAGGGGCATCTGAGCAGGTTGGGGTGTGGGGTCTCCGGACCTCACTCACGTCATCATCAAGTTGCTCCCTGTTGAGACGGGGGAGGGTCATGTGTCCTGTATCAGGAACCCATCGACTGTGGGCCGCAGGGCTGCCAGACGTCCCAGCCGGCAGCAAGCCTCCCAGCAGCTGACGGGTTGGTGCTGTCCTGATGAGGGGACCCGGCTGAGGCGCCGCAGCGCCTGCCCTGCCTGAGGCGTGTGGCTTCCTGTTCCAACTCCACCACTCTTGCTTGTGGAACCAGGCAAGCTAGGTAACGTCTGTGCCAAAGTCAGAAAATGTCCCACAATAAACTCTCAGGAACGTCAGTTTTTATTGTTGTTATTTGTCTTGATTGGCATTGTTGCTATTCACTGTTCATTTAATGGAGTTTTCCAACATGCTGAGTGTGAACCTGACTTCTGGTTCATGAGAAATTAAAGAAATTAAAAATCTGGTATTGGGACCTCCCTGGTGGTCCAGTGGGTAAGGACACCACCTTGTAGTGCAAAGGGCGCCGGTTTGATCCCTGGCCTGAGAAGATCCTACGTGCCGCGGAGAGGTTGGACTGATGCGTCCAACTACCGAGCCGGAGCTCTGGAGCGCATGTGCCCAGAGCTGGTGCTCTGCAACAAGAGAGGCCACTGCAATGGGAGCCCCACACGGGCCAAAGAACCAAAGATAAATAAATGAAAGATAAATAAAAGTGGCCAAAAAAAAAAAAAAGAAAGAAAAATCTGGGATTAAGAAATGGATGAATTTTTGCTATGTATTGCTGAATATATAAAGGCACAGTGAATAGCTACAAGATCTAAAATTTTCCATATTAATTTGTTCTTATGAAATGATACACTTTCTCAATACTCAAGCTGAGCAAAATAATCAATAGCCTGCTGAAGGGAATTTCTTACTACTTGGACATAGGAGGTAGGTGGTTCAGCGGTAAAGCAGCTGTCCGCCCATACAGAGGACCTGGGCTCGATCCCTGGGTCAGGAAGATTCCCTGGAGAAGGGAAGGCGACCCACTCCAGTGTTCTTGCCTGGAGACTCCCATGGACAGAGGAGCCTGGGGGGCTGCAGTCGATAGCATCACAAAGAGTCAGTCATGACTGCGTTTTCTTTAATTCGGTAGAGTAGAGGCAGAAGTAGATTTGTGTTTAGCCATCTTGAAGCGAAAGCCTTTGGCTTCAATCTACATTATTGATGAGCACCAGAGACAAACCTAGCTCTTCAACACATTCAGAGTCTTCTGCTTATGTGGAGCATAATAATTTTAATCAAGTTTTCTTTTTTTCACCCGTTAGTTTTGGCCTTTAGGTGTTGGCGGTTTCTGCCCTTTTTATGGTATTTTTTTTTCAACAGGGGAATATCATAAGAGACAACTTCTGGAAAAAAAGTGCGGCATTACATTTTGATAGTTGTTCATCTTTTTAAACAGTCAATACATTCCTGATTAATAATGGTTTCAAGAAAAGAAGATTCTGTTGCAGAAAAAAAAACAAGAAAACATTCTCTTCTCTTCTCTTTGATACACATCAAAGGCCCTGCTCCCTCAGGTAATGGTCTCAGAGAGAGGAAGACAGTGACCCCTAGCACAGGGAATGCAGGGTCCCCTCCTTAGGAGGCGGGAGATCGGGATTTGAGACAAAGCCTCCGGCTTTTGGCCCTCAGCATGTTTTATGAGTCATCAGTGTGATGTGGCTGCTGAAAAATTAGGTGTGATCTTAGATGGCCTTAAACAAAGTGCAGTGTCCTTAGAACATTCCTCTCAGTTTGGGGTACTGCGATTAAGTCTTTATAAAAATTGTCTTAACATATTCTTAAAGGTAAACAGCCAGCAAGAGCCACCCCAGGTGCTTCTGATCCTTCTGAGCTAATAAAATTCAGGCAACATTTTAATAGGGTGACTTTGATATTTAATAGACACCACTGGGCATTCTGAAGCTAGGAAAACACATCTTCTTGAACCTAGATTTATAAGCCCTGTAACGAACATTTCTATATTATTAGAACACCCCGCTTGCTGACGGATATTTGTTTCTCTAAAACAATTTGACTCTGTAAATCTGCTCCGCATTCCCAGCTCCCTCGTCTCCACCCCAGTGAAAGTCCACATCCCTTGGTCTGGCACTCAGAGATCCCCGCCCCTTTGATTTTATTTTAAACCAGTTCATTTCTACCATGAATGGAGGGCACCTTCAGAACGTCTCAGAATGCTCCTCCACCGGCCCCCGGACAAGGGTTTTGGTGCCGGACAGATGGGAAAGTAAAACGGCACCTGGGTGAAACAGGACGGTTTACAGCTCCTCTGAGGACTGCACCCCTCCTGCTGAAGCGAGGGCGCCCGAGGCCCAGGTGAAGACGCTGAGCTGGGCAGGAGGGGCCCGCTTGCCGCTGGCGAACACATTCAGAGTCTTCTGCTTATGTGGAGCATAATAATTTTAATCAAGTTTTCTTTTTTTCACCCGTTAGTTTTGGCCTTTAGGTGTTGGCGGTTTCTGCCCTTTTTATGGTATTTTTTTTTCAACAGGGGAATATCATAAGAGACAACTTCTGGAAAAAAAGTGCGGCATTACATTTTGATAGTTGTTCATCTTTTTAAACAGTCAATACATTCCTGATTAATAATGGTTTCAAGAAAAGAAGATTCTGTTGCAGAAAAAAAAACAAGAAAACATTCTCTTCTCTTCTCTTTGATACACATCAAAGGCCCTGCTCCCTCAGGTAATGGTCTCAGAGAGAGGAAGACAGTGACCCCTAGCACAGGGAATGCAGGGTCCCCTCCTTGCGAGGCGGAGATCGATTTGAGACAAAGCCTCCGGCTTTTGGCCCTCAGCATGTTTTATGAGTCATCAGTGTGATGTGGCTGCTGAAAAATTAGGTGTGATCTTAGATGGCCTTAAACAAAGTGCAGTGTCCTTAGAACATTCCTCTCAGTTTGGGGTACTGCGATTAAGTCTTTATAAAAATTGTCTTAACATATTCTTAAAGGTAAACAGCCAGCAAGAGCCACCCCAGGTGCTTCTGATCCTTCTGAGCTAATAAAATTCAGGCAACATTTTAATAGGGTGACTTTGATATTTAATAGACACCACTGGGCATTCTGAAGCTAGGAAAACACATCTTCTTGAACCTAGATTTATAAGCCCTGTAACGAACATTTCTATATTATTAGAACACCCCGCTTGCTGACGGATATTTGTTTCTCTAAAACAATTTGACTCTGTAAATCTGCTCCGCATTCCCAGCTCCCTCGTCTCCACCCCAGTGAAAGTCCACATCCCTTGGTCTGGCACTCAGAGATCCCCGCCCCTTTGATTTTATTTTAAACCAGTTCATTTCTACCATGAATGGAGGGCACCTTCAGAACGTCTCAGAATGCTCCTCCACCGGCCCCCGGACAAGGGTTTTGGTGCCGGACAGATGGGAAAGTAAAACGGCACCTGGGTGAAACAGGACGGTTTACAGCTCCTCTGAGGACTGCACCCCTCCTGCTGAAGCGAGGGCGCCCGAGGCCCAGGTGAAGACGCTGAGCTGGGCAGGAGGGGGCCCTGCTTGCCGCTGGACTCGCTGTGTGGGCGACTCACACACTCAGCAGCTTCTCTGCATAGCCTGCACAAATCCAAGGTTTGTCCGCGTCCTCTGCCCAGCCAGATTTCACCGCTTCCTAACGGATTCTGCTAATTTCAGTCCAGAAAGCTCTGCCCATTTGCTCCATGGCATGGAACGCTCTAGTCTCGCCCCCAGGATGTAGCTGCTTTAAGAAGGCACTGAGGAACCTACTTTCAGGGCAGCAATGGAGAGGCAGGCATAGAGAACAGACTGGCGGACCCAGCGTGGGAAGGAGAGGGTGGGAGGCACGGAGACAGCAGACGGAAGCAGACACATTCCCATATGCAGCACAGCCGGGGGGGGACTCACTCTATGACTTAGGGGGCTCAACTCTGTGCTCCGTGACGACCTAGTGCGGTGCGGTGGGGCGGAGGGTGCGGGGAGGTTCAGAGGGAGGGACATAGGTATACCTGTGGCTGATTCGTGTTTATGCATGGCACAAAGTAGAACAGCAATGTAAAGCAATTATCCACCAATAAAAGTATTTTTAAAAAGTCACTTACATTTAAATGACCTCTTCTCTGGCGCCTCCTTTCCCTCTCCTAATTTCCTCGGAAGACAAGGAAGGATTTGCGTTTACTGAGTGAGGGTTCCCTGCGGGGTCGGCAGTGTGCCCAGGGTTGTGCACACCCACACCCGTGTGTGCAGTCGGGTGAAGTGGGATGGTGATTAGTGTGGACACACACACACACACACACCCATTCCCAGCACTCTGGACTGTGTGGAGAGGCTCCAGGTGAAGCCACGGACAGTGGCGGGGAGGCTGGTTTTGCGGGCGGGGAGGCCTCTGCCCCTCAGAGCTGCCCCCGGGGCTGCGGATGATGCAGACACAGGCACGGCACAGGAGGCTGCGGATGACGCAGACACAGGCAAGGCACAGGAGGCCCTCCCGGGGAGGGACCTGCCGAGCGGAAGGAAGCGCGAGAGCAAAGGCCCTGTGGTAGGAAGCATCTGGAGCTCAGAGGATGGGAGAGGGGACAGTGCGGCTCGGGGCGGGGATGAGCGAAACAGACAGGCTCGGTTTCCTGCGAGGCCTGGAGCTCAGGGAAGGCCCGTGGATGCGAGTCTGGTTCTGAAATGAGGCGGGAGGTGAGCGGAGGGCTGGACGCTTGCTCTGGAGGACCTCACGGCTGCTGCGTGACGCTGGGCGGAGGGAGCGAGGGTGCAGCCAGGAGGCCAGTTAGGGGGCTGGCGGTAACTGGGGTGGTGGCTGCATTGTCTGGGCCAGGGCGGGTCTGGTGGAGACGTGCAGAGAGGGGATCCGGTTGTGCGGCAGGTAGGCAGTGGGAGAGCGTGCCGGCCACCCAGGATGCACCCTGGAGCTCTGGCGGGAGCAGGGGCTGCACCCGCTGGTTGCCTGGAGACCACGCTCTCCCGCGTGGGTCAGTCAGGTTTTACAGGACCCTCCACCTGCAAGCAGAACGAGCCAGATGGGGGACCTCTAACCTCCCCTTCCTCTCAACTGGTGCCCCCAGGTGGGTTTTCATAGTCCGCTCTGATGCACACAGAGAAGAGATCTGAAACTCTTGAAAGAGAGCGTTCCTCGCTCAGTCACGTCCGACTCTTTGTGACCCCATGGACTGTAGCTCGCCAGGCTCCTCTGTCCATGGAATTCTCCAGGTGAGCGTACTGGAGTGGGCTGCCGTTTCCTTACCCGGGGGATCTTCCTGACACCAGGATTGAACCGTGGTCTCCCAAATTGCAGGCATTTTCTGTCTCAGCCTGCATTCCCAGGTGGATTTTGTGGTCAGCTCCATTGCAGACGGAAAAGAGCTTTCGAACTCAAAAACCAATGCGAAAGTCAAAGCCTTGGGGCCTGAGAAGGCGTAATTCTGTTTTCCTATCATGCATAGATCAGCCTGCCGGGTCAGGAGAGGAAGGAATGTGAGCCATTTGAGATCCAAGAGGCCGCCGCCAATGGCCGTTCCACTTGCCGGCTTGGCGGGGGTGGCGGTGAACGTCCTGATGCCTCGTGGGCGAACTGGACCTTCCGACAGTGACCGATTCACTTAAAGTGTGTTTGCACAGACTTTGAGGGTTTTAGTTACCTACATAGGTTACATCTTATTTCAGGGCTGTAATAGCCAGTTAAGCTGCCTCCAGCCCCAGATTCTTGCAGAAAGACGCTAGCAGTGACATTTTCACACGTGCTCCAGGAGTCCCTGTGAGAACAGCCAGGGTGCTGCAGTGTTTACTAAGAAAACGTTAGGTGGGAAAATGGCCCCTCTTTCAAGGAATCTCTGCACTTGAAAAACTATTTTTATTTTAAAGATGACATGTTCTCTCCTCATTTTAAGGTATTAGTTCTAGGAAGAGTATTCCAGATGGAGCAAAGAAATTTTGTTGATTAAAAAATTCCTGGGCTTCCCTGGTGGTCCAGTGGGTAAAGAGTCCGCCTTGCAGTGCAAGGGACACCAGTTCGATCCCCGGCTCGCGAAGATCCCACATACCTTGAGGAGCAATTCAACCTGTGTGTCCCATTACGAGCCAGTGCTCTGGAATGCCTGTGCCCAGCGCTGGTGCTCTGCAGCGAGAGGCCACTGCAATGGGAGGCCCACACAGGCCAAAGAATAAAGAGGATGAAAACAAATATAAGCAACAGAGGCATGATGGGTGAAAAGGGTACATAGGTAGACTTGGCAAAAGGCCAGCTGGTGCCAAGGACAAGGAGGAGAAATAAAGGCAAAGATCTTCGGTGTTGAAACTAAAAACTTATTCAGGGAGTAAGAGAGGCAGTAACACTCATTCCCCAAGAACAGCGAACACAGTCCTCAGACAGTCATCAGTCTTCACCATTCCGGCCTTCTGGAACGCCAGAGGTGCATTTGGAAATGTGCTTGACGTGGCCGAGTCCGTGCTCACAGCACCCGCCTGGGAGAGGTCCTCTGAACCGCGCCGCGCCACCTTTGAGGCCGGCCCTGGCTGACCGCGGCAGCTCCTGCTCACGCTCTGCCCGGCCCGGGAGCTCACCGCCCGAGCAAATCAGACCCGCGAGGAGTCCCTCCGCGCCCCCACGGGCTGCCGGGCAGCTGCCCGGTAACAAGTGCGCGGAGGCCACTAGCTCGCTGCCACGGTAGTGGTTTACCCCCTTGTCACACACCTTGTGACTTGAGCGGGGTGAGGCCGAGTCATTACAACTTATTTCAGGGCTGTAATAGCCAGTTAAGCTGCCTCCAGCCCCAGATTCTTGCAGAAAGACGCTAGCAGTGACATTTTCACACGTGCTCCAGGAGTCCCTGTGAGAACAGCCAGGGTGCTGCAGTGTTTACTAAGAAAACGTTAGGTGGGAAAATGGCCCCTCTTTCAAGGAATCTCTGCACTTGAAAAACTATTTTTATTTTAAAGATGACATGTTCTCTCCTCATTTTAAGGTATTAGTTCTAGGAAGAGTATTCCAGATGGAGCAAAGAAATTTTGTTGATTAAAAAATTCCTGGGCTTCCCTGGTGGTCCAGTGGGTAAAGAGTCCGCCTTGCAGTGCAAGGGACACCAGTTCGATCCCCGGCTCGCGAAGATCCCACATACCTTGAGGAGCAATTCAACCTGTGTGTCCCATTACGAGCCAGTGCTCTGGAATGCCTGTGCCCAGCGCTGGTGCTCTGCAGCGAGAGGCCACTGCAATGGGAGGCCCACACAGGCCAAAGAATAAAGAGGATGAAAACAAATATAAGCAACAGAGGCATGATGGGTGAAAAGGGTACATAGGTAGACTTGGCAAAAGGCCAGCTGGTGCCAAGGACAAGGAGGAGAAATAAAGGCAAAGATCTTCGGTGTTGAAACTAAAAACTTATTCAGGGAGTAAGAGAGGCAGTAACACTCATTCCCCAAGAACAGCGAACACAGTCCTCAGACAGTCATCAGTCTTCACCATTCCGGCCTTCTGGAACGCCAGAGGTGCATTTGGAAATGTGCTTGACGTGGCCGAGTCCGTGCTCACAGCACCCGCCTGGGAGAGGTCCTCTGAACCGCGCCGCGCCACCTTTGAGGCCGGCCCTGGCTGACCGCGGCAGCTCCTGCTCACGCTCTGCCCGGCCCGGGAGCTCACCGCCCGAGCAAATCAGACCCGCGAGGAGTCCCTCCGCGCCCCCACGGGCTGCCGGGCAGCTGCCCGGTAACAAGTGCGCGGAGGCCACTAGCTCGCTGCCACGGTAGTGGTTTACCCCCTTGTCACACACCTTGTGACTTGAGCGGGGTGAGGCCGAGTCATTACAACTTTCCCTCATTTAAGTACTTTCTATTCATTTATCGATTCGCTAGAATTGTGGTATTTTGTGAGTGGATCGCCGCTAGAGACGACGTTCTGCTCTGCGCTGTGCGTCTGTGGGGCGAGGACTGAGTGAGGCTCCTTCATCGTGTAGATCGCAAACTTGTGTCTTCAGGGAACGTACCCTCTCATAGGCCTAATGCTTTGGAAAACCTTTTTGACTTGTCTTTTCAAACGTAATACAGGTCTTTTATTTTATTTTAGATAAATACCTGTGTGTGTGTGTGTGTGTGTGTGTCCTCAGTCATGTCTTTGTGATCCCGTGGATGGTAGCCTGCTGAGTCCTCTACCCATGGGACTCCTCAGGCAAAAATATCGGAGTGGGCTTCCATGTCCTCCTCCCGGGGATCTTTCCAGCGGCAGGCTCAGACCTGTGTCACCTGCGTTGGTGGGGGAGCTCTTTACCACTGAGCCCCTGGGGAGCCCCATTTATCACAGCGACCGCTCAGTTTTATGTCTATATAACTTCATTTTCTTCCATTGTATTGCCTGCTGGTACAAAAACCTTGCACTAATACATGTGTATCTGTACTCTTGTGTGATAGGAACTAAATTTATTTTTTAAATCAGAGGAAATATATCCATGGACACTCCATTTCGGAAAAGAAGCTTTCTGTTACTCAGGATTGGTTTGCTCTTCCATTTTTTAAGGGGGTTCCCTTGTAGCTCAGCTGGTAAAGAATCCGCCTGCAACGCAGGAAACCCTGGTTCAATTCCTGGGTTGGGAAGATCCCCTGGAGAAGGGAAAGGCTGTGCACTCCAGTGCTCTTCCCTCGAGAATCCCATGGTTCGTCCGTGAGTTGCAAAGAATCAGACAGGACTGAGCGACTGAGTGACTTCACTTTTTCTATTTTTTAAAATTAAAATTGCAGTACTTCAAGTATGTAGTCATGTATACATGCAGCTATGTAATGATTTACTAACTGAAAGACAGTGATTTTCTTTTCTTTTTCTGAGTGCTCAAAATGAAATAACAGCAAAGTATGAACAGCAAGTGCTTTAAACAAAGAGAGAGCTGGCCATGTTAAGAAATGACGCAAGTATGTCCTCCCTGGCCTTTGCTGCAAGTTAAGCAGCTCACATGCCCATCGGCGACGGGTGTTTGGGCTTCGCTACCAGGAGCTATGAGCCCAGGCGATCTCAGCTTCTGCAGGACAGCAGTGATTTTGCTCACAGATCTATTTTATGATGTGGAAAATATCTTCCTGGTGTTGAACCAAAACCATCAACAGTCATAAGACTCCTTTTTTATGACTGCCCTCAGCGCCTCTGCGCCAGCTCTCACAGCCAGGCGGGTAAGGAGCCCGGGAGACCCAGGAGCCCGCAGGACTCACAGCAGCAGCTCCAGGGACTGTGCTTGACGGTCCGTGAAGCAGGCTCTGCTCTCAAGGTGCATTTTCCCCTAAAGAAAGAAGTGCCGTGAGCATGTCTGAAGACATTCGGAAAAGGTAGGCTCGAGCGCCTCTAGGAAACTTTGTGGCTGTGATCTGTAAGACAACTTCCCGTCGCTGGCTAACCCTGAACTGAATGAGAAGCAGAGCACGTTTTATCCTCCGTCGCTGTGGTTCCCTGACCTCGTGATGCTGGTCTGTTGACTCCGCAGGGGCCACTGCTGAGACCCCCATTCCTATTTCCTCGGTGCCTTAACACACATGTTACAGCGCAGGCTTTCTTTGTATCAGTTCTAGCAATCTCGAATGATCAATAATGATAATCTTCAAGCTTAAAGGCTACATTGTGTTTACGTGTGATACTAAATGCATACTGTTTCCATGCGTGCGCTGTTATATTGTCGTTTATGTTTCGAGACCCCTCCTTGTTCCAGGGATCACACACATACTATTCTGGAAGCGTCTATGCAACACGGAAAAATCCTTTTCTTCCCACAACTTCCATCTGTCGTATGGAAAAGACTGTGCCTGCAGGAATATTTGGCTTCCCATCCCGTGCAGTGGATGGAGGCCAGGGCTTTCTTGAAGTTTATAACCATTGTGTCTCTCTGTTGTTGTAGACACAGCAAGAAAAATTTTTTAAAAAGACGAGAACGGGCTTTCTGTGCATGTGATGCCTTCGAGGACTCAGAGGCCACTTGCCTCCACTTCATCCCGTCCCCTGCTCCCAACACAGAGTGTTCCATTGGCGGAGACCTTTGGCCGAGGCTGTCCTTTGTGCCAGGTTTCTATAAAGGTGTGAGAGGCCAGATAGTCTCTTCCAAAGCATCAGCCCCAGAGGCGTGGAAAGGTCTCCAGGCATGTGAAAAGAGTTACTTTTTCTTCCCATGGCATGAATGTATGGCACCCTGGGGCTGTGTGACTGGTGGTCCAGCCTTGCCCCTTATCTCTGTATCCAGATGTCAGGGGCTGGGGACACTGTAGGCTGCTTGGTATTAGTAGGGAAAATGCTTATTTCCCCTTAGCCCGTAGGATGAAGACAGGGCGTGCCACTCGAGGTCTTCCTTTGAAACAGACTGGAGCTCATTTCTGGGTCCGGTGGCCTCGTGGGGCCTCAAGCCCTCACCCCCTCCGAAGCACCACCGTGGGTAGGTCTTCTTGCCCCAGGACCCCCTCAGGCAGCCCCTACGGGATGCGGCATCAAAGGCACTAGCCAGTGACTTGGGGCCAGGTCTCCTTCCTCCCTCCTCCATGTGCTCATGGGCACCCATGGCTTCCTCCCCAAACCGGCCATCAGCTGAGCCACAGCAGGTGCAGAAAGGGCCATGGGCTGCTGGGCGCCCTGTGCGGGCCACCCCCCAGGACCTCTGGCAGTGGGGGCTGGGCTCCCCAGGGCTGGATGGCTTCAAGAAGCAATATCTCCTCTCTCATGCCCTTTGGACGTTTTCAGGCTCCTCTTCGTGAACCTGCACATTGACCCGAGGTTCTAAATAAGCGTGAATCGGGGTTCATGCACAGCCTGTATTCCATCCTCTTCACAAAGAAGCCCTTCCATGTCTTGTCACTCTAAGCGAAGGTAGCCCACTGGGTGGCAGTTCAGAGCGCCATGAGAGCAGTAATCTCTGGCTCACTTGGTGGAATGAGATTTATAAAACATATACTGTGCCTGCAGGAATATTTGGCTTCCCATCCCGTGCAGTGGATGGAGGCCAGGGCTTTCTTGAAGTTTATAACCATTGTGTCTCTCTGTTGTTGTAGACACAGCAAGAAAAATTTTTTAAAAAGACGAGAACGGGCTTTCTGTGCATGTGATGCCTTCGAGGACTCAGAGGCCACTTGCCTCCACTTCATCCCGTCCCCTGCTCCCAACACAGAGTGTTCCATTGGCGGAGACCTTTGGCCGAGGCTGTCCTTTGTGCCAGGTTTCTATAAAGGTGTGAGAGGCCAGATAGTCTCTTCCAAAGCATCAGCCCCAGAGGCGTGGAAAGGTCTCCAGGCATGTGAAAAGAGTTACTTTTTCTTCCCATGGCATGAATGTATGGCACCCTGGGGCTGTGTGACTGGTGGTCCAGCCTTGCCCCTTATCTCTGTATCCAGATGTCAGGGGCTGGGGACACTGTAGGCTGCTTGGTATTAGTAGGGAAAATGCTTATTTCCCCTTAGCCCGTAGGATGAAGACAGGGCGTGCCACTCGAGGTCTTCCTTTGAAACAGACTGGAGCTCATTTCTGGGTCCGGTGGCCTCGTGGGGGCCTCAAGCCCTCACCCCCTCCGAAGCACCACCGTGGGTAGGTCTTCTTGCCCCAGGACCCCCTCAGGCAGCCCCTACGGGATGCGGCATCAAAGGCACTAGCCAGTGACTTGGGGCCAGGTCTCCTTCCTCCCTCCTCCATGTGCTCATGGGCACCCATGGCTTCCTCCCCAAACCGGCCATCAGCTGAGCCACAGCAGGTGCAGAAAGGGCCATGGGCTGCTGGGCGCCCTGTGCGGGCCACCCCCCAGGACCTCTGGCAGTGGGGGCTGGGCTCCCCAGGGCTGGATGGCTTCAAGAAGCAATATCTCCTCTCTCATGCCCTTTGGACGTTTTCAGGCTCCTCTTCGTGAACCTGCACATTGACCCGAGGTTCTAAATAAGCGTGAATCGGGGTTCATGCACAGCCTGTATTCCATCCTCTTCACAAAGAAGCCCTTCCATGTCTTGTCACTCTAAGCGAAGGTAGCCCACTGGGTGGCAGTTCAGAGCGCCCATGAGAGCAGTAATCTCTGGCTCACTTGGTGGAATGAGATTTATAAAACATATATTTTATAGCACATTCCTGAGGGCGTCCTCATTATGTAGTTCTCTTGAAATTTAATGGAACTGGATTATATTTGAAGTGAACCTGTAAGACGCCACAGTCCGGCGTCTTCCCCTGAGAGCTGCGTGTCCATGGGGGCTGGCTGGGGGTGGAGGTCGAGCGGGCTTGCAGGGAGCAGGGGTCTCACTGGACTAAGCAGGTTCCTTGTGATTGGTGCAAGCTCGTATAAGGAGGGCGGCCCAAGGGAGACGTGTCCAACCATGAGGGAAGCCTGAGTGTTTTAAGGGCATGTTTAGAGATAGAAATACGCAGGGCAAATGGGGGACTCTGCGGTGGGGAAAAAAGCAACATGAACAGGTGTTCTAAGCAAGGGGAGAAGGGACAGGCTTTCAGGGCTACTGAGAGCTCCTGACTGCTAAGAGCTGGCAGGATAACTTCGATCCATCCTGCCATTTAGGCCTCTCAGTGACAGCAGAAGAAGGTGGGGGACCCTGCACTCGAGGATCAGGAGGGTCTGGCTAGGAGCCCAAGTTCGCCCGGACAATGACTGGCGGGTCACTGAAGCCCTGGACCTGTGAATTATTCCCTTACTCTTTCCAGAAATCACCTCCCAGGGGCTGCAGCCACAGAAGGCTGCCTGGGGCATTGGCACTGCCCACCTGGGTCTGGCATGTGGCAGGACTCAGCCTCGCTCTGTGCACAGGATTCTTCCGCCTTTAAATCAACCAGTTCCAGTCCAGCTGCCAGGAGTCAGACGAGCCTCCTGGATTACTCACGGGCAGAGGAGGACCCGCCTGGACGCCTTCCCTCTCTGTTGGCTGGGCCAGGGGGCCCCGAGAGCTGGGTCTTTCTGCTCAAGCCCTTTCCGTGCAGGGGTGTGGACAGCCTGGGCACGTGTGGGACCCGCGGAGCGTGCGGTAAGCAGCTCAGGCTTGAAGGCTGTCTCCCCCTCGCTCTCTTCCCTTTCACCTTGAAGGTGGGGTCCTCACCACCGTTTCTGCTGATAAGCAGAGTAACAGCAGCACAGTGAGGACTGGATGGAAAACATCTGAAACAATTCCAGAAAGTTCCAAGAAGCAGCGCTTTTCTTGCTGCAGGCTGGCAGCTCTTTGCACAGCATGTCCGTTGTCCTCTGGGCTACGAGTGCTCTAGAGGCGACTGACTGCGGGAGGCCGTGTGCAGCTTTATGCAAATACCACGTCACTTTCCACTCAGAGACAGAAATAAACCAGGCCGATGCGCGGTGTCCGTGGCGGGCACAGAAGCTGCGGCTTCAGGGTTTCTAAGCAAGGAGAGACAAGGCACCGGCATTCTGAGTATGGAGAGCGCCCGATTGCTCAGAGCTGGCATCTCTTGTTCCATCTGTCGTTCTGGATTTGAGACCCTGTGGGGTCCTGGGACAATCCCCTGAGGATGCTGAGGGGTGACTGACCTCATTCAAATAGCTTGCAGTCTCCTCAATGCTCTCCTGAGAGCCCTCTTTGCTATAAAACTCTTCCTTAGATTTTGGTCCCAAATCGTCTTTCACACTGATTGGTGACTGGGGCTTAGAAATGACTGATAGGCTAACAACTAGACAGAGTTTTACGGCTGGGAGCAGAACTCTAAAAATGTGAAAGCTTTTGACTGCCTGTGATCGATAAATGAGATCTATAGGAAAATATTTTGGAAACGTTGAAAGTTTTGGAAAATGTTATTTGCTAGATGACCATTTTTGCTTTGGAAAACTGGATTTTCTTTTCTTTTTGCACCAAAATATACGGAAAGCGCAAACCTTGAAAGGAGTATGAATCAGCAGATGAAACACAGAAAACAGGAAAAAAGCTTTTACTGCAAGGGCTATTTGGGGAATTTGGTTGTTTTCTTTTATAAGGGTAATTTATCATTTCTCTCTCTCTCTTTTGTGCACAGTGCTTTGTTAGATGGCATTTTGGTAAATTGCTAGCTTCCAGTGTGATTAGAAAATGATTGTTCTGAATTATAACCAGCCTAACACCTTTACCAGGCGGGAGACGTGTGAATGACGAAGAACCAGGGACTGCTGACCAGTCGTCATGGCCACCGTCCGTGTGCAGACTGGCCTTGGCTCTGGGAGAACGTCCCCAGGGAAGTGCCTGTCCGTGTGTCGGTCTGTGCTGCCACCTGGCCCCCTCTCTGTAAAGACTGCAGCGCTGAGGAGGCAGGGCGCGGGGATAGAGGCAGACTGAAGACTTTCCTGTCTCCTTGAGGGGAGCCAGATTCCTGAGCACACTACCTGGAGTGCTTCCCCCGTCCGTCAGGACGCGCACAGATCCTGCGTTCCGTTGGCCCCACCTGGCAGGTTCCCTGTGCCAGCGCCCTCCCAGGTCAGGAGCCAGGAAGCCCAGACCCCTGGGAGGACTGCGCCATCGGCTGCTTCTGCTGCCTTTGCCTGACACGGAAATCGGGCTGCTGCGAGCTGACAGGAGATGCCCGTGGGTGACTGAGACGGCAGTGTCCTCCAGCACCAGGACTGAGCGCTAGGCTGGGCCCTGGATGCGCCTGCTGAAGGCTGGGATGCAGTCCAGAGGTGCCTTCTAGCGCAAACCACTTCCCATTGCAGGTGCAGATGTGCTGCCGGGAGGCAGCCTCACCAGAGAGAGCTGTTTCTGCCAGGGGCACACCCAGGTCGTGCGGTGACCTGCATTCAAGGGCCAGGCAAGCCTGAAGGCCATTCTCAGCTGCAGGAGTCCCTGCAGGGGGTCCGAGGCTGCATCCGTCCTGTCTTCTCCCTCAGCCCAGTTCTTCCCATAGCTCGGGACTGCCGGAGGCTACGCTGATCAGCGCCTTGTGTGCCGATCGCTATCCGAAGCCACCTCCAGGAGACCCACTGCAACCTGGACAAACCTCAGAGCATTCCTCCCCTTCTTAAGCCAGCGGTGTGCACCTCCAAAAATTCAGTCCCCCGATAGAAAACGAGCTGATGGCTGCAGCGGGGAGGGGATGGATGGGGACTCTGGGGAAGTCATGTACACACGGCAGTGTTTGAAATGGCTAACCAACAAAAACCTGTTGTGCAGCTTCCAGTGTGATTAGAAAATGATTGTTCTGAATTATAACCAGCCTAACACCTTTACCAGGCGGGAGACGTGTGAATGACGAAGAACCAGGGACTGCTGACCAGTCGTCATGGCCACCGTCCGTGTGCAGACTGGCCTTGGCTCTGGGAGAACGTCCCCAGGGAAGTGCCTGTCCGTGTGTCGGTCTGTGCTGCCACCTGGCCCCCTCTCTGTAAAGACTGCAGCGCTGAGGAGGCAGGGCGCGGGGATAGAGGCAGACTGAAGACTTTCCTGTCTCCTTGAGGGGAGCCAGATTCCTGAGCACACTACCTGGAGTGCTTCCCCCGTCCGTCAGGACGCGCACAGATCCTGCGTTCCGTTGGCCCCACCTGGCAGGTTCCCTGTGCCAGCGCCCTCCCAGGTCAGGGAGCCAGGAAGCCCAGACCCCTGGGAGGACTGCGCCATCGGCTGCTTCTGCTGCCTTTGCCTGACACGGAAATCGGGCTGCTGCGAGCTGACAGGAGATGCCCGTGGGTGACTGAGACGGCAGTGTCCTCCAGCACCAGGACTGAGCGCTAGGCTGGGCCCTGGATGCGCCTGCTGAAGGCTGGGATGCAGTCCAGAGGTGCCTTCTAGCGCAAACCACTTCCCATTGCAGGTGCAGATGTGCTGCCGGGAGGCAGCCTCACCAGAGAGAGCTGTTTCTGCCAGGGGCACACCCAGGTCGTGCGGTGACCTGCATTCAAGGGCCAGGCAAGCCTGAAGGCCATTCTCAGCTGCAGGAGTCCCTGCAGGGGGTCCGAGGCTGCATCCGTCCTGTCTTCTCCCTCAGCCCAGTTCTTCCCATAGCTCGGGACTGCCGGAGGCTACGCTGATCAGCGCCTTGTGTGCCGATCGCTATCCGAAGCCACCTCCAGGAGACCCACTGCAACCTGGACAAACCTCAGAGCATTCCTCCCCTTCTTAAGCCAGCGGTGTGCACCTCCAAAAATTCAGTCCCCCGATAGAAAACGAGCTGATGGCTGCAGCGGGGAGGGGATGGATGGGGACTCTGGGGAAGTCATGTACACACGGCAGTGTTTGAAATGGCTAACCAACAAAAACCTGTTGTGCAGCACATGGAGCTCTGCTGAGCATTGTGCACCAGCCTGGACGGGAGGGGCCTTGGGGGAGAATGGATACACGCGTGCGTGCGGCCGAGCCCCTTCGCCGTTCACCTGGAACGACCACAGCGTGGTCGATTGGCTTGACCCCAACACAAACGTGGTGTGAAAACTGCCCTCCCCACCTGCCTTCCAAATGTGCTGTTTGCAAGATGCCAGCTCAGTCAGCGGCATCCCTTACTTGGAATCTTTCGCTGGTTTCTCTTTGTTCTTAGGGACAAACAACCACTTCCTTCCCGTGGCTAGTTGTTGGGGTTCTTTAGTTGCTACATCGTGTCCAGCTCTTTGCGACCCCATGAGCCATAGCACACCAGGTTTCCTTGTCCTGCACTCTCTGCTGGAGCTCGCTCAGATTCGTGTTCAGTGACTCAGTGACGCCATCCATCTCGTCCTCCGTCACCCCTTTCTCCTGCCCTCAGTCTTTGCCAGCATCAGGCTCTTTTCCAATGAGTCGTCTCTTCGCACCAGATGACCAGAGTACTGGAGCTCCGGCTTCAGCGCCAATCCTTCTAATGAACACTCGGGGTTGGTTTCAATTTAGGATGGACGGGTTTGATCTCCTTGCAGTCCGAGGGACTCTCAAGAGTCTTCTCCAGCACCACAGTTTGAATATGACTAGGTGGCTTGATCACATTTGCCATCCAAACTGGGACACTTCTGAGAACACAAGAGAGGAAAAAAATATAACTTAAGTAATTTTTAAATGCTCACTTACTGAATGATATTTCATACTACACTGATGGACTTCTAAAATAATTATATTGAACAGCTATGAAAAGTTGTATAAGCATTAAGATAACATATACATTAAAGGAAAATTTAGTCTTTCTATTGATAATATGAACATTAAAACAACATTAGTAGAATAATTATTTTGGTACATAATCACAATCTTTTTATTTAGCATATTTATTTTTTATATTTGGTTACTGAAAATTTTCTGTATCATGTGGCTTTAATATGGTATTTTTGTAATAGTTTCAAAAATTAGCTGTAATACTGTAAGGACGCATTTTATGGTTAATATATTTAAAGCTATTGATGTCCTTAATTGACTCTTCTCTATAACCATAGCATTTTAACTGAGAGAAGAGTCAGCCCACAGACGCTGGTATGTGTGGTAAGTGCTGAGCAGATTCCTCCACAAAGGAGGAGCTTCTCAATTCTAATTTTAGTCTGAAATAAATAAATATTTCATGTCAGACACTTTCATAGCTTCTGACTTTATTCTTCCTTCCAGAGTACTATTCTTTGATAACTATTTTTAAAAGACAAATTTTATTAAATAAATTGTCCTTATTTCTGAATTTATTATGTTTCACCAAATTTTGATGTTCAATATTATAGGTCTCAGTTTCATCCCATTCTGGTGCTAGATATGGATTTATACAATTAAAAGTTCCATAAAATCCTTCATGGGACTTCCTGGTGGTCCAGGGGGGAGTTATAAGGCGCTGGTTCAATCCCTGCCCGGAAGTTAAAAGTTCCCCTTTCTCCTGCCCTCAGTCTTTGCCAGCATCAGGCTCTTTTCCAATGAGTCGTCTCTTCGCACCAGATGACCAGAGTACTGGAACTCCGGCTTCAGCGCCAATCCTTCTAATGAACACTCGGGGTTGGTTTCAATTTAGGATGGACGGGTTTGATCTCCTTGCAGTCCGAGGGACTCTCAAGAGTCTTCTCCAGCACCACAGTTTGAATATGACTAGGTGGCTTGATCACATTTGCCATCCAAACTGGGACACTTCTGAGAACACAAGAGAGGAAAAAAATATAACTTAAGTAATTTTTAAATGCTCACTTACTGAATGATATTTCATACTACACTGATGGACTTCTAAAATAATTATATTGAACAGCTATGAAAAGTTGTATAAGCATTAAGATAACATATACATTAAAGGAAAATTTAGTCTTTCTATTGATAATATGAACATTAAAACAACATTAGTAGAATAATTATTTTGGTACATAATCACAATCTTTTTATTTAGCATATTTATTTTTTATATTTGGTTACTGAAAATTTTCTGTATCATGTGGCTTTAATATGGTATTTTTGTAATAGTTTCAAAAATTAGCTGTAATACTGTAAGGACGCATTTTATGGTTAATATATTTAAAGCTATTGATGTCCTTAATTGACTCTTCTCTATAACCATAGCATTTTAACTGAGAGAAGAGTCAGCCCACAGACGCTGGTATGTGTGGTAAGTGCTGAGCAGATTCCTCCACAAAGGAGGAGCTTCTCAATTCTAATTTTAGTCTGAAATAAATAAATATTTCATGTCAGACACTTTCATAGCTTCTGACTTTATTCTTCCTTCCAGAGTACTATTCTTTGATAACTATTTTTAAAAGACAAATTTTATTAAATAAATTGTCCTTATTTCTGAATTTATTATGTTTCACCAAATTTTGATGTTCAATATTATAGGTCTCAGTTTCATCCCATTCTGGTGCTAGATATGGATTTATACAATTAAAAGTTCCATAAAAAATCCTTCATGGGACTTCCCTGGTGGTCCAGTGGGTAAGGACACCGCCTTGCAGTACAAGGGGCGCTGGTTCAATCCCTGCCCGGGGAAGATCCCACATACTGCGGAGCGGCTGGACCGATGTGTCCAACTACTGAGCCGAAGCTCTGGAACAACAGAGACCACTGCGATGGGAGGCCCACACGGGCCAAAGAAGAAAGATGGATGAAAATAGATAAATGAAAGACCAATAGAAGTGCCCCCCGTTCCCAGCCGAAAAAATCCTTCATGAAAGCCAAGACAAAATGTCAACACTATATTTTGAACACCATATAAACTCTCATCTTTTGACTTCTTTAGTGGCTTAATTCTTCTTCAGGATTACATTTCATTGTCTTTTTTTTTTTTTTTTTTTGCTAGTTTAGATCATTTAAATTTGTTAACAGTTTCAAAATTGTGGATCTCTTACTTTCCACTATCAAATACTCAGATCTAGAAAATTTCAGTACTTCCCTGGTGGTTCAGTGGTAAAGAGTCTACCTGCCAGCTCAGGAGATACGGGTTTGACCCCTGCGTTGAGAGGATCCCCTGGGGAAGCAATTGGCAGCCTTCTCCATCGTGGAGAACCTCGTGGACAGAGGAGCCTGCGGGGCTGCCGTGCGTCACAGAGTCAACGGGCGTGAATTTGAGCGAACTCCAAGGTGTCGTGGAAAAACAGAGAAGCCTGGCGCGCTGCGGTCCATGGGGTTGAAAAGGGTTGGACGCAGCTTAGAGATGGAACAACAACAGATATTAATCTGTTTTTGTTACTTGCTTTTGCTTTCTTGTGTAACTTAGAGTAAATGTACAAAATTAAAAGCTTCCGTTTTGATAATAATTGGCAGTGGTGTAGGCACCTTGGTGTTCCTTCATCTCGAGACACTTTCATAGCTTCTGACTTTATTCTTCCTTCCAGAGTACTATTCTTTGATAACTATTTTTAAAAGACAAATTTTATTAAATAAATTGTCCTTATTTCTGAATTTATTATGTTTCACCAAATTTTGATGTTCAATATTATAGGTCTCAGTTTCATCCCATTCTGGTGCTAGATATGGATTTATACAATTAAAAGTTCCATAAAAAATCCTTCATGGGACTTCCCTGGTGGTCCAGTGGGTAAGGACACCGCCTTGCAGTACAAGGGGCGCTGGTTCAATCCCTGCCCGGGGAAGATCCCACATACTGCGGAGCGGCTGGACCGATGTGTCCAACTACTGAGCCGAAGCTCTGGAACAACAGAGACCACTGCGATGGGAGGCCCACACGGGCCAAAGAAGAAAGATGGATGAAAATAGATAAATGAAAGACCAATAGAAGTGCCCCCCGTTCCCAGCCGAAAAAATCCTTCATGAAAGCCAAGACAAAATGTCAACACTATATTTTGAACACCATATAAACTCTCATCTTTTGACTTCTTTAGTGGCTTAATTCTTCTTCAGGATTACATTTCATTGTCTTTTTTTTTTTTTTTTTTTGCTAGTTTAGATCATTTAAATTTGTTAACAGTTTCAAAATTGTGGATCTCTTACTTTCCACTATCAAATACTCAGATCTAGAAAATTTCAGTACTTCCCTGGTGGTTCAGTGGTAAAGAGTCTACCTGCCAGCTCAGGAGATACGGGTTTGACCCCTGCGTTGAGAGGATCCCCTGGGGAAGCAATTGGCAGCCTTCTCCATCGTGGAGAACCTCGTGGACAGAGGAGCCTGCGGGGCTGCCGTGCGTCACAGAGTCAACGGGCGTGAATTTGAGCGAACTCCAAGGTGTCGTGGAAAAACAGAGAAGCCTGGCGCGCTGCGGTCCATGGGGTTGAAAAGGGTTGGACGCAGCTTAGAGATGGAACAACAACAGATATTAATCTGTTTTTGTTACTTGCTTTTGCTTTCTTGTGTAACTTAGAGTAAATGTACAAAATTAAAAGCTTCCGTTTTGATAAGAATTGGCAGTGGTGTAGGCACCTGTGTGACCAGCAGCCCCATCAGACACAGACCAGTTCCTTCATCTCGGGAACTCCCCTCAAGCTGCTTTGCAGTTAGACCCTCTCCCTACCTCCAGACAGACCGCTGCTCTGATTTCCATCCTCATGACTTAGGTTGGCTGCCATGGAGCTCCGTATAAATGGAATCATAAGTCATGACTGTGTGTTCTTTTATGTCTGGCTTCCTTTGCTGAGCATAATGTTCTATCTAATCTCCGGTGGGTGGAAGCTGGATGGTTTCCAGTTTGGGGCCAAAACGACTAAAGCCGCTGTGAACATTAGTCTACAAGCTCTTCTCTTGTCACCATCTTTCATTTCTCTTAGATACGTGCCTTGGAGTGGAGTTGCCGGGTGGCAGAGTTAAAGAATGTTTCACCTGAAAAGAAACTGCCCGCTTCTCAAAGTGACTATTCTTTGCCATGCATGAGAGATCCAGGCCTTCTAAATCCAGGACTTGGTATTGTCAGTCATTTTAACGATCACCCTTCTAGAGTGGTGCCTTACTGTTATTTCAGCACCCTCTCTCTGATGGCTAGTGATACTGAGTGTCTTTTCATATGTTTGAAGACCAGGATGTATTTCCTTTGGTGAGTTGTCAGCTCAAATCTTTTGCCTCCTTTTAAGAGTAGGTTGCTTGTTTTTTTTATTATTGATTTGTTGGAGCTAAAAAAAAGGTATTCTCAGAATATATGTCTGTTGTCAGGTGCCTATATCTAGTGAATATTTTCCCCTGGCTATGTATGTCTTGCCTTTCCCTTTCCTTAAGCGTCTGTTCTGAAAAGCATATATTTTTCCATTTATTTATCCGTTTTATTTTTGGCTGCTCTGAGTCCTTGTTGCTGCACGAGTTTTTCTCTAGCTCTGGCAAGCAGGGACTGCACAGGCTTCTTGTGGAGCATAGGCTCTGGGGTACGTGGCTCAGTGGCTAGCTGTGGAGTACGGGGTTCGTGCCCCGCGGCGTGGGGGATCCTTCCACACCAGGATTGAACCCGAGTCTCCTTCACTGGCAGATTCTATACCACTGAGACATCGGGGAAGCCCTGAAGAGCATGAATTAATAGTATTGATGAAGTCCAATTTATCGTTCTCTTTTTTTATGGTTAGTGCTTTTGGGTCCATAGCTACTATGAAGATTAAAGCTTAAATTTTGTTCCAGATTTTAGCTTCATGTTCACGCCTATCAGCTATGTTGAATTAAACTTCCCTAGTTATCTAACACTTATTCACATTTGACATCATCCTTAGCCAAAAACTACATAGTTTAGTTGCTCTGTGCATACATTAAACATGTGTACATCTATTAATCAAACTCTTGTTTGGACTAGGAGAATATCTCAGTCAGTAGAATATGGTTTGACTATAATGGGGCATAACGGATGTACTATAATCAGTTCAAAGTGAAATTCTGATTCATGGACTTTCATTTCAGTAAGAATTTTGCTTTGACCATGACATTTTGTGCCACCAAAATGTCCCTTCACATCATCACACAAAAATAATTCTTTGTCCAGAGGTAAATTTTTAGCTGAATATATCAGAATGATAATAGTAATGTTTCACCTTCATCAAAATAAACTTCCAAAAGCTCTTTATTGACTTTGTGAATGGCATCGAATGTGACTATAATCCTCTTGGGTTCTATCTGAGGCACCTGATGACAGTGATAGAGAGCCGCGTCACTCCACAGTTTGCAAAGCTTTTCTGTGGCGGAGCCAGCCTATTAATAGATGTCTCTCCTCTTTTTGCCCATGCAGAAGAGAACTTGGAATTGAAAATGGGCAAAATTAATTTAGAAACAGCTATTTGATTTAAGGTCGAGCTCCTCACAGTGAGTAGCTTCCTTTCTGCAGCTGCTTGTGTTAAATGGGCACCATGAGGCATCATCTTGTTAAAATCGCCAGAACTCCCCGGCAGGGGAGTGTCTTTTATTCTCCCGTGGACTGTGATGTCACCAGGTCCTTCCTGGGCAGATGCGTGATGCATATTGGTAGATACATCACTCACAGGATACGTTTACCATCAATGTGCTTGAAAAAGAGAAGTAATTCTTCACCAAATGTGCCCTTGTGTTTTTTAGCACATTGCTGCTGGATACATTTAATGAAAAAAATAAAGCAGATTAAATAAAACAAATAGGAAGGTGTCGATTTTTATACGAGGAAGTCACAGCTCACTGGGATGGGCTAGGTCATGTGACTCTTCCTCTTCTGGCCTCCCTAATCCGTTTCACCACGCCCACCACTCACCTTGCTGACGGTGGGCTGGTGACCGGAGGCGTCTCTCAGGCTTCGCAAGCATGGGGCAAACCTGCCTCATCGATCAATAGGGGGCAGGAGCAGCGTGTTTAAAGCTCTCCCCGTCATGACTTGAGGGGAGGACTCAGCTACTTCTGCTCGATTGCGTCCAAGCATCTTTCTCAGCAAGTGTCCTGCACACGCTGTCCTGAAAGGAAGGTCATGCAAAACTCCTGAGCTCTTAGACTGGGTCACACCTGTAGCTGGCTCCATAAAGAAGAACAGTATGGAATATTTTTTACTTGATTTTGGTGTAACTAACAATAAAAATGTTTTGCTGGAAACTAAAGTCGGAAAGAAACACTCAGTCAAAGAGAAGGACAGAGTGATGGCCACAATCAGGACTTTCCCTTCCTAGTTGGGACAAACGGCTGCCCTACATTGTGACACGACAGATTCTGGCCCCGCTGACTCCCTTCACCTCGTGATGGAAACGCAAGCCGCCCTGCCTTCACTGGAGCGTTTGGCTCACGCCTGTCTGTGTGAGTCGGCCTCGAGGGATCTGATTCACCCCTGGATCCCTGCGCCTGACACAGGCCGGACGCTGAAGCCTGTTTGCTGAAGGAGCCAGTCCAGAGAAGGAAGGCCACAGGAGAAGAGGTCCTCAGGGAGGCGGCGCCCCCCCGGAGAGCTGTGTGGAGGACTGGAGCTGGTTGCCATGCCTTCCTCCAAGGCTTCCTGCCGGCTCAGGGAGTGAGCCCATGCCGCCAAAGTCCACAGTCTTTATTCTCCCGTGGACTGTGATGTCACCAGGTCCTTCCTGGGCAGATGCGTGATGCATATTGGTAGATACATCACTCACAGGATACGTTTACCATCAATGTGCTTGAAAAAGAGAAGTAATTCTTCACCAAATGTGCCCTTGTGTTTTTTAGCACATTGCTGCTGGATACATTTAATGAAAAAAATAAAGCAGATTAAATAAAACAAATAGGAAGGTGTCGATTTTTATACGAGGAAGTCACAGCTCACTGGGATGGGCTAGGTCATGTGACTCTTCCTCTTCTGGCCCCCCTAATCCGTTTCACCACGCCCACCACTCACCTTGCTGACGGTGGGCTGGTGACCGAGGCGTCTCTCAGGCTTCGCAAGCATGGGGCAAACCTGCCTCATCGATCAATAGGGGGCAGGAGCAGCGTGTTTAAAGCTCTCCCCGTCATGACTTGAGGGGAGGACTCAGCTACTTCTGCTCGATTGCGTCCAAGCATCTTTCTCAGCAAGTGTCCTGCACACGCTGTCCTGAAAGGAAGGTCATGCAAAACTCCTGAGCTCTTAGACTGGGTCACACCTGTAGCTGGCTCCATAAAGAAGAACAGTATGGAATATTTTTTACTTGATTTTGGTGTAACTAACAATAAAAATGTTTTGCTGGAAACTAAAGTCGGAAAGAAACACTCAGTCAAAGAGAAGGACAGAGTGATGGCCACAATCAGGACTTTCCCTTCCTAGTTGGGACAAACGGCTGCCCTACATTGTGACACGACAGATTCTGGCCCCGCTGACTCCCTTCACCTCGTGATGGAAACGCAAGCCGCCCTGCCTTCACTGGAGCGTTTGGCTCACGCCTGTCTGTGTGAGTCGGCCTCGAGGGATCTGATTCACCCCTGGATCCCTGCGCCTGACACAGGCCGGACGCTGAAGCCTGTTTGCTGAAGGAGCCAGTCCAGAGAAGGAAGGCCACAGGAGAAGAGGTCCTCAGGGAGGCGGCGCCCCCCCGGAGAGCTGTGTGGAGGACTGGAGCTGGTTGCCATGCCTTCCTCCAAGGCTTCCTGCCGGCTCAGGGAGTGAGCCCATGCCGCCAAAGTCCACATTTCCCCTTTTCTGTGTGTTAAGATGGCTCTCCCTTGTTCTAGCTTCCGGATCCGTTTCCTTGCCACACGCTTGTCTACTGTTGAGTCGATGTCATGTACTTTAGGTTTGTATTTCTGCAGCGCTCTACCTTTGCTCCAGAAATGACAGTATTATCCTGACACCGGGGGCTGCTGTGGGTGCAGGTAAGTCCTCGGGTTGCACTGGTTGGACACAATAAAGCTTTAGGTCGTGCCTGTGGCACACACACTACCCAGATCAGTGAGATGAGGCACAGCAGGTTGTGAAGGTCGTTGCCTCCATCAGATTCCACCAACACGCAGGTGCACAGGTGGGCCAGCCAGCCGGGCAGCGCCACGGCAAGAGGTAGAGACCGCGGCTTCTGAGGCGTCTCACTGCTTGCGCCTGGACCTGACATGGTCACAGCTCCATGTCCTGTGGTCAGAAGTGGCTGTGTGGCCCAGAGAGACGGACACTGGAAGGGCACCAAGGGCTGTGGTGAAGGAAGTGGAAGATTACCAGGTCTATGGCAGTAGGCTTCAAAAATATTATTCACACATAAATACACATACATGTGCACTCTCTCTTCTGAAATAAACTTTGTGTCGTCATTTTCACTGCTGTGCTCAGTCATGTCAAGGGGCAGCTGTGGGCTGCCACCATGCTGGTTTCCCGGAGAAGCTCAGAGCCAGCTTGCCCCAAGAATCCCCTGAAGGAGCATCTCCTGACCAAGGTCCAGCGCGAGTGCTTCTTCCAGGCTTGTTTAGGCTGATGGCAGTCAGCCTTATTGCCAGGCCCTGACAAGCGTAAGTGTTAGTCACTCAGTCGTGTCTGACTCTTTGCCACCACGTGGACTCTGCCCGCCAGGCGCCTCTGTCCACGGGATTCTCCAGTCAAGAAGGCTGGAGTGAGTGGCCATTTCCTTCCCAGGGGATCTGCCAGACCCAGGGATGAAACCTGCATCTCCTGTGTTGGCAGGCAGATTCTTCACCACTCTGCCATCTGGGAAGCCCAGCCTTTGGGTACAGACCACAGTAAGCAGCTGTATGCGACCTCTCATGTTTTACCATGGGTGCAGACGACGTTTTCTGTGGATAGTCTCAATAGTCTCCTGCCACCAAGGCTTGTCCACCACACCTCAATCTAGGCTGCCTGTTGTGACTCACTTGTGATCCACAGAAGGATGTATAACTTTCAGGATGTATAACTTTCAGGAACAGACCAGAAATGCCCTGGAGCCTCTGCCTGTTTCCCCGGAGTCTTAATTTTGATGTTTCCTGCTGTTACTTAATGTTTGTATATAATTTCAAAATTCATACGTTGAAGCTTAATTCCCACAGTGGCCGTATTTGAAGGAGGGGCTTTGGGACGTGGATAGGGGAAAAGCCTGACACTTCCATGAACTTCAGATTCATATCCTTCTGAGGAGGTGAAGAGAGCAGAGCTCTCTGACCCCATCACGTGAGAACAGTAAGGCAAAGGCCACCTGCAACGCAGGAGGAGGGCTCTCACCAGATCCTGGACCTGGAGGCTCCTTGATCCTGGGACGTCTGTTGTGTGGACGGCCCGTCTGTGGGATTGTCATCAGAGGCAGCCTGACCTGACCAAGACGCTTCCTTTCAGAGTGATCCTTCTCAGAAGCCCCCCAAGGGGCCGTGTGCAGGCAGTCTGGTCAGTCGCGTTAGTTCAGCCCCGCCTTGAGTCCTCCCAGAGCAGGTGCCAGGATCGTAGAATCCTCCCAGGTTACTGCAGCCCCTGGCTGTTGGAGTCACTTCCGGAAGCTCAAGCCTTCCCAGATGGGAAGAGACAGGAGTTCATTGCTGCGTCCTGTTCACAGTTCTGACCCCAGGACAGAAACAGTGGAATAAACAGTGGCTTTTACACGGAGTGTCCGGCTTTGTTAAGCAGGACCCGTGTCTGACTCTTTGCCACCACGTGGACTCTGCCCGCCAGGCGCCTCTGTCCACGGGATTCTCCAGTCAAGAAGGCTGGAGTGAGTGGCCATTTCCTTCCCAGGGATCTGCCAGACCCAGGGATGAAACCTGCATCTCCTGTGTTGGCAGGCAGATTCTTCACCACTCTGCCATCTGGGAAGCCCAGCCTTTGGGTACAGACCACAGTAAGCAGCTGTATGCGACCTCTCATGTTTTACCATGGGTGCAGACGACGTTTTCTGTGGATAGTCTCAATAGTCTCCTGCCACCAAGGCTTGTCCACCACACCTCAATCTAGGCTGCCTGTTGTGACTCACTTGTGATCCACAGAAGGATGTATAACTTTCAGGATGTATAACTTTCAGGAACAGACCAGAAATGCCCTGGAGCCTCTGCCTGTTTCCCCGGAGTCTTAATTTTGATGTTTCCTGCTGTTACTTAATGTTTGTATATAATTTCAAAATTCATACGTTGAAGTTTAAATTTCCCCACAGTGGCCGTATTTGAAGGAGGTGCTTTGGGACGTGGATAGGGGAAAAGCCTGACACTTCCATGAACTTCAGATTCATATCCTTCTGTGGAGGTGAAGAGAGCAGAGCTCTCTGACCCCATCACGTGAGAACAGTAAGGCAAAGGCCACCTGCAACGCAGGAGGAGGGCTCTCACCAGATCCTGGACCTGGAGGCTCCTTGATCCTGGGACGTCTGTTGTGTGGACGGCCCGTCTGTGGGATTGTCATCAGAGGCAGCCTGACCTGACCAAGACGCTTCCTTTCAGAGTGATCCTTCTCAGAAGCCCCCCAAGGGGCCGTGTGCAGGCAGTCTGGTCAGTCGCGTTAGTTCAGCCCCGCCTTGAGTCCTCCCAGAGCAGGTGCCAGGATCGTAGAATCCTCCCAGGTTACTGCAGCCCCTGGCTGTTGGAGTCACTTCCGGAAGCTCAAGCCTTCCCAGATGGGAAGAGACAGGAGTTCATTGCTGCGTCCTGTTCACAGTTCTGACCCACAGAGTCCAGGAACAGAATAAACAGTGGTCATTTATGACACGGAGTGTCCGGCTTTGTTAAGCAGGATAGATAAATGGAGCAGTATCTCTGAAGTTGAGATGAGTTCTGACAATGGAGGGTGACCTACTATTTTTTACGTTAATATTTTAATAACTTTGAGGTGAGAATGCATCTTAGATAAGATGAACTATGGTAACAAAAGTGAATATAGGGCTTCCCTGGTGGTCCAGTGGGTAAAGAGTCTGCCTTGCAGTGCAAGGGGCGCCGGTTCGATCCCCCGCCCGGGAAGATCCCACTTGCCGTGGAGCGGCTGGACCCGTGTGTCCAGTTACGAGCCAGTGCTCTGGAGTGCGTGCACCCAGAGCCAGTGCTCTGCAACAAAAGAGGCCACTGCGATGGGAGGTCCACACGGGCCAAAGAATAAAGATGGATGAAAATAAATAAAAACACAATAAAAGAGGCCAAAATTAACAACAACAACAAAAGGTGAGTATAGTCTATCTGGAAATCTAATGAGGAGCATTCCTTTAGTTTTTGCTTTTCCTCGCATTATATCACAAATGCATTAAGAAAAGTGAAAGCAAAAGCTGATCAGTCATGTCCAACTGTCTGAGACTCATAGATGACATGGAATTCTCCAGGCAAGAGTGGGTAGCCTTCCCTTTTCCTGGGGATCTTCCTAACCCAGGGATTGAACCCAGGTCTCCCGTATTGAAGGCGGATTCTCTACCATCTGAGCCACCAGGGAAGCCCAAGCATACTGGAGTGGGCTGCCCATCCCTTCTCCAGGGGATCTTCCCGACCCAAGAATTGAACCAGGGTCTCCTGCACTGCAGGTGAATGCTTTACCAGCTGAGCTACAACAAATGGCTCATATAACTGCATAGACATACACGCACACTGCACATACAGTTCACCTACTTTACAGATTGTAAAGTAATGATACCTGCCTTGTAGTGAGTCTTTCTAACCCTCTTCATAACAACCCACATTGGAAAAGTCGTCCCGGGCCCTGGCTGGCGCTCTTGGACGGTGAGCACGCACAGCCTCGCTCCGCCTGCAGCCCTGGTGCGCTGGCAGCTTCTTTGTGCCCAAGGCCGTGCCCAGCACACCCTGTCCTGCTCCTGACATAGATGGGGCTCGCCACAGAGGTTAGGGTGCAGGAGGGAGACAGACAGGAAATTGACAAGCTGGATGCGATCATGTGGCTACAAGGTTGCCACCAGGGAAAACAAAACAGGACCCTGAGAAACAGTGGTGGAGAGCTGATGTCCCTCTGGGTGGTCAGGGAGGCCTTACTGAGGAAACCCCTGTGGGTGGAGACTTGCACGGCTCAGCCCAGCCACGGGAAAGGGTCCTTCTCGGAGGAGGAGGGAAGCGGGTTGGACGAGGCACTGGATGGGGGCCAGTGTGGGTGCAGCCTGGAAGCGGGAGCGGGGTCGGGCAGAAGACCAGCCTGACTGGGAGTGAAACAACACATCTTTGTTAAACGTCTCTCTACAACAGCGGAGACGGCTTTCAGTAGGTGAATGGACAAACTGCAGTCCATCTAGAGGATGCAGCATTGCTTAGGACTAGAAAGACCTGAGCTGTCCAGCCACGAAAAGACATGAACGAGTGTTAAATGCATATCACCAAGTGAAAGGCGTCCACCTTATAAGGCAAATACTGTATCAGTCCAGCTACGTGACCTTCTAGAAAAGCCAGACCTATAGAGGCAGTCAAAGATCCTAGGCTGCCAGGGCTTAGGGAGGGAAGGATGAGCATCCATACCATGAAACATGTGTTCAAGCCCACAGAACACACAACATCAAGAGGGAGCCCTAGTGATGACTATATACTTCGGGTAATCATCATGATGTGTCAGGCAGTATAGGTTTATCCGTGATAAATGTTCAATCTGGCTGGGGGCTCACAGCGGGGTAGGGGTAGTGCGGGTCCAAGAGGGGCAGTAACGTGGGGGCGAGCCTGATCATGCATCTCCTGCAGCTGGTTCACCTGGACCCCTGCCCCTATTCCCGATGCGGGGCCTCCTCCCAGCCCTGGGGCAGGTGGATAAACGCTCCGTTACTATTATTTAAGGTGGTGATGGTGAGGTCAGGTGTCTTCTTCATAGATGCTAATTCTGGGACTTCATTCATTTCCCGCGATTCCAGGGCCCGAAGGCCTTTCCCAGAGACCTAAGGACTTCCCGCTACCCGCCGAGGCTCTGCAGCCCTGCTTTTCTCCAGCGGTGTGGCTGGTCCGTCTTTGTCACCCTATGAGACTTTGTCCGGCTGTGAGTAACATGCAAACACACTGTGAGCTCCCTCCAGGGACCCCTGGCCTCCCCTGGAATGTTCCTCACCACACTGCCAGCCTAACATTGGTGATTAATGAGAAGCTTAATTCTGGGTCTCGTACATAGTAGTCATGTGATGAGAGAGAACCAAGTCGTCTGGAGTTTTCTGCTTCGAATAAGCCGTCCGTCCCCTGGGCGGAGGTGCCCTCTGGGTGAGGTTCCTCTCCTGCCTGCTGTCGGTTCCTAGCTGGACACCGGATGGGGCCAGTGTGGGTGCAGCCTGGAAGCGGGAGCGGGGTCGGGCAGAAGACCAGCCTGACTGGGAGTGAAACAACACATCTTTGTTAAACGTCTCTCTACAACAGCGGAGACGGCTTTCAGTAGGTGAATGGACAAACTGCAGTCCATCTAGAGGATGCAGCATTGCTTAGGACTAGAAAGACCTGAGCTGTCCAGCCACGAAAAGACATGAACGAGTGTTAAATGCATATCACCAAGTGAAAGGCGTCCACCTTATAAGGCAAATACTGTATCAGTCCAGCTACGTGACCTTCTAGAAAAGCCAGACCTATAGAGGCAGTCAAAGATCCTAGGCTGCCAGGGCTTAGGGAGGGAAGGATGAGCATCCATACCATGAAACATGTGTTCAAGCCCACAGAACACACAACATCAAGAGGGAGCCCTAGTGATGACTATATACTTCGGGTAATCATCATGATGTGTCAGGCAGTATAGGTTTATCCGTGATAAATGTTCAATCTGGCTGGGGGCTCACAGCGGGGTAGGGGTAGTGCGGGTCCAAGAGGGGCAGTAACGTGGGGGCGAGCCTGATCATGCATCTCCTGCAGCTGGTTCACCTGGACCCCTGCCCCTATTCCCGATGCGGGGCCTCCTCCCAGCCCTGGGGCAGGTGGATAAACGCTCCGTTACTATTATTTAAGGTGGTGATGGTGAGGTCAGGTGTCTTCTTCATAGATGCTAATTCTGGGACTTCATTCATTTCCCGCGATTCCAGGGCCCGAAGGCCTTTCCCAGAGACCTAAGGACTTCCCGCTACCCGCCGAGGCTCTGCAGCCCTGCTTTTCTCCAGCGGTGTGGCTGGTCCGTCTTTGTCACCCTATGAGACTTTGTCCGGCTGTGAGTAACATGCAAACACACTGTGAGCTCCCTCCAGGGACCCCTGGCCTCCCCTGGAATGTTCCTCACCACACTGCCAGCCTAACATTGGTGATTAATGAGAAGCTTAATTCTGGGTCTCGTACATAGTAGTCATGTGATGAGAGAGAACCAAGTCGTCTGGAGTTTTCTGCTTCGAATAAGCCGTCCGTCCCCCTGGGCTGCGGAGGTGCCCTCTGGGTGAGGTTCCTCTCCTGCCTGCTGTCGGTTCCTAGCTGGACACCGGACACGACGCCGGCGACACGTGGGCCTGGGCCTGCAGGGCGTGGACGGGCTCCATTTTCCAAAAGCAAACGCAGGGGCTGAGTCACACATCCCACGAGGCAGCTCCGGGCTGCGGGGGCCGTGCCGGGTTGCGGCCCGGTGGGCCGGTGCCACGGGCTTCGTCACCTGGCACCGTGGCGCTGATGGTCTAGGGTTTCCTGCAGACACTCCCGATGCCCAGCAGCACCCGACAGATACGCGTCTTGTTGAGAAGGGCAGTGTCCGTGGCTGACCTCAGGTGCGGTGCCGGACCTGGCCTTGCTCCATTTCAGGGACATCAACGCTCTGTTCTGTTTGTGACTCTGAGGTCCTGCCAGCACCTGGCAGCCTCCGCTCCGGGGCGTGCTGACAAGCTGGGTGAATCCACGCGTGTGACAGGTGCAGCCGGCTCCAGGCAGCACCCAGGGCTTGGGGGCTGGTGCCTGTCCCCGGCAGCATCATGCTCGCCTCTGCACCGCGCTCTAGGGCGTCGGCCCGCCTGGAGAAGGGCCCTCTCCAGGTGACCAAAGGTAGCAACGCTCCCTTCTCGTTTGTCCTCACGAAGGCTCTGGAGGTAACCCGAGTGATTCTGAGCTCTGTAAACGTAAGGACTGAATAATTTGTCCGGCTTTCCTGGTTGCTGCTGCCTGGGTCCTGGGTCTGGAAAGGGCCTCCACACCGACCGCACGGCACAGGCTGGGGAAGCAGGGCTGGGCCTGGCGGTGACAGCCGGCTCTCCCGGGACCCCAGCAGACGGTGTGGCTGGTCCGTCTTTGTCACCCTATGAGACTTTGTCCGGCTGTGAGTAACATGCAAACACACTGTGAGCTCCCTCCAGGGACCCCTGGCCTCCCCTGGAATGTTCCTCACCACACTGCCAGCCTAACATTGGTGATTAATGAGAAGCTTAATTCTGGGTCTCGTACATAGTAGTCATGTGATGAGAGAGAACCAAGTCGTCTGGAGTTTTCTGCTTCGAATAAGCCGTCCGTCCCCCTGGGCTGCGGAGGTGCCCTCTGGGTGAGGTTCCTCTCCTGCCTGCTGTCGGTTCCTAGCTGGACACCGGACACGACGCCGGCGACACGTGGGCCTGGGCCTGCAGGGCGTGGACGGGCTCCATTTTCCAAAAGCAAACGCAGGGGCTGAGTCACACATCCCACGAGGCAGCTCCGGGCTGCGGGGGCCGTGCCGGGTTGCGGCCCGGTGGGCCGGTGCCACGGGCTTCGTCACCTGGCACCGTGGCGCTGATGGTCTAGGGTTTCCTGCAGACACTCCCGATGCCCAGCAGCACCCGACAGATACGCGTCTTGTTGAGAAGGGCAGTGTCCGTGGCTGACCTCAGGTGCGGTGCCGGACCTGGCCTTGCTCCATTTCAGGGACATCAACGCTCTGTTCTGTTTGTGACTCTGAGGTCCTGCCAGCACCTGGCAGCCTCCGCTCCGGGGCGTGCTGACAAGCTGGGTGAATCCACGCGTGTGACAGGTGCAGCCGGCTCCAGGCAGCACCCAGGGCTTGGGGGCTGGTGCCTGTCCCCGGCAGCATCATGCTCGCCTCTGCACCGCGCTCTAGGGCGTCGGCCCGCCTGGAGAAGGGCCCTCTCCAGGTGACCAAAGGTAGCAACGCTCCCTTCTCGTTTGTCCTCACGAAGGCTCTGGAGGTAACCCGAGTGATTCTGAGCTCTGTAAACGTAAGGACTGAATAATTTGTCCGGCTTTCCTGGTTGCTGCTGCCTGGGTCCTGGGTCTGGAAAGGGCCTCCACACCGACCGGCACGGCACAGGCTGGGGAAGCAGGGCTGGGCCTGCGGCGGTGACAGCCGGCTCTCCCCGGGACCCCCGGCTGGTGGGGAGGCAGGTCCGCTCGTGGACAAGGCAGCGTCCCGCGTGGCTGCCGCGTGGAGGTGGGCGTGAGCAGGAGGGGAAGGGCGTGGCTTCTGGACACCGAGCTCTCACCCCTCAGAGGCGTCTGTGTGTATGCCAGCATGTGCACGCGTCCCCCACGCTGCTGGGGACATCTGGACGGGTCCGTGTGTGTCCACGCTGGTGTGTGTGCATGTCGTGTGCTCACATGGGTGAGTATCTCCCAGTGCGTACCGTTGTGTGTGTGCACATGTGTGTGATGTGGGGACAACAGCACTGCGCTCAGCTCCCAGGCTGCTCCGACGTGGCCGTGAACGTGGACACGGACCCCCAGGCTTCCCGGGCCTCCCTTTAGCAACAAACAATGACAGATTCTGTGTTCACCTCCTGAGCAGGTCCGGCATAAAGAGACTCCCTCCGTCACACCTGGAAAAGCAGGAGACGACCTGGTTCATGAGCCAAGGCTCAGGGGTCTTCAAAGCTCCGGGCCGCGTGCCCCTGGCTTCTCGGAGCCCCGGGGGCTAGGGAGGCCCTGAAGGCGCTGGGGAAGTGCTTTCAGCTGATTCACCGCGGTGTGCTGGCGGCAAGCACGGCCCCCTCGGGTGCGGCTTCAGAGGGACCGTCTGGGGGGCCGGCCCTCGCCGGGGGCCCAGGCGCTGTTTGCACTGACGTGGCTGAGGCCTGCGGGGAAGGCCCGCCAGCTGCCGTGGCCGGGCGCTCAGCGGCTCGGCTGTGCTGGCCCCCGGGGCTCCTGCTGTTCCCCGGAGCACAGTCCCCCTCTGAGCAGTGGCCCTTCCTGAACTGATCCCAGGCCTCCTAGTGAGAGGAATCCGGAGGCCCCCTGATGCTCTCGAGAGGTGGGCGGGCCAGGCTCCTGCCCTCCACGGGGTCGGCCGTGCCCTCCAGGGTGGTGCTTGCCTGCTCCAGCCCTCGCGCGCTCTGAAAGCACACGGCCCAGACGGGCCCAGGGCCACTGTCCGCAGACCGTCTCTGCTCCCAGCAGACGCCTCCTCCCGGTGCCCTCCTGGACGCAGGCACAGCGTTCAGACTGATGGCCACGCCCGCCTGTGCCTGCAGTGTCGTCCTGAGCACTCAGTCTCGGCAGGACGCAAAGGCGTCTTTGCGATTCTGGTAAGAGGGCACGACAAGCTGGGTCCTAAGGTTTTCACTGTTGTATTTTTTATTATCATAATTTTATTTGTGAAATCTACTCACCATGATTTGATGAGCATTGTAGATGGTGTTTTTCCTTTCTTTCTTTGCCTTTTTGGGGACTCCAGGCTCCAAGGATTCTCCGTCTCTCTCTCTTGAAGTTCACATCCAAACGCAGGTCCTCCGACCTCTGTCCTCAAAGTCTACTACTGTCTCCCGGTCAGTTCTGTTTCTTGGCCATTTCTTTGTATCCATGGCTTCATTCAATACCCAAGAACAAAGATGATAGAAGGTTTCTTCATTTTGTTGTTTTAAGAGATGTGAAGACCTGAGTATGTTTACAAAGTGAGGAGTCAATTCCATATTGAGGGGGGGTGGTGACCACAGTGAAGAGAGAGAGAGAATTGTTGGATCGAACTGGAGAAGGATGAACTCAGCCAAGAGGGGAGCAGGAAGGAAAGTGAGGAAGGAGGGTGAGAACAAAGATGTATTTACAAGTATGGAGAAGCGGGGCCTGCCCTGCCCTTGCTGCACGGGGCAGAAACGGAGGCCACTGGTTAGACAGTGATACCACTTCAGATGGAGGTGGGGTGGCCAAGGAAAGAATAATGTTTACGGCAGCCGGTGGGAGGAAACTTCTGGAAGCTCCGAGTTTGGCACAGGGGGAGGGTCTTGGGTGCTGTGAGTTGCCAATGGGACCAGCCAGAGAGCCAGGCAGCACCAGGCGGGACGTGTCGGGTGTGGTCACCCGGATGACCCCGCGGGCAGGCGGGCAGGTCACGCGCCTTCTCTCCAGCCCGTCTGCCCTCCCAGCCCAGCCCCAGCTGCCCGCGGACCCGGCCTCTGGAGTTTCCCTGCTTTCGTCAGCTCAGCGAGTTTCACTCTGTGGTGGACAAGCCTGGAGGGCCCTCGCAGGCCGGTTGCCTTCCTCCCCCGGTGTGGGTGGCCGGGACGCCCTGCTTTGTAAGAATATTTGTAGCTAATGAAGTCCGGGGGATCCAAGTTCCTCCACACCGGGAAGTAAGGCTAAAAATAGGGACGCTTTGGAAACGTGAGTATAAACGGAACTCTCTTCCTGAATTAAGCCCAGTTATCGTCTGGACCCATGTTCTTATTCTGCCGCACTGTATTTTTTTTTTTTTTTTTTTAAAGATTTATTTATTTATTTTATTTTTGGGCGGGGGTTGGGGAGGGAGGGGAGCGGGTGGGCCACTTCTATTGGTCTTTCATTTCTCTATTTTCATCCGTCTTTGTTCTTTGGCTCCTCTGGGCCTCCCATCGCGGTGGTGTCTGTCGTTGCAGAGCACCGGCTCTAGGCGCATGCGCTCCAGAGCTCCGGCTCGGTGATTGGACACATCAGTCCAGCCGCTCCGCGGCACGTGGGATCTTCCCAGGCCAGGGATCGAACCGGCGCCCCTTGCACTGCAAGGCGGTGTCCTTATCCATTGGACCACCAGGGGAAGCCCTGCCGCACTGTATTTTTAACGCCCATCTGCTCCCCCTCCTCTGCCACCCCTGCTCATGTCCTTGTGTTATACGTGCGCCAGCCCCTAAACGCCAGGAGAGCGTTCATGCTGGCACTTTAGTGGGCAGACCGGAAGAAACGTGAAGAAGTCACCTTGGATTTCTCATTTAAACCCCAAATGGAGGGTCATGTCCAGGTTTTTCCAGACACTGACACCTGTTCGGGCACCCGTAGGCCTGGTCCTGAGCTTGCCTTCTGTCTTGCTTCTGGTTTCCGCTACCACTGAAACAAGAGAGCACTTATTTGGGTCTTAATCAAGGAATTAAATGCTGTGATCAGAGGAGCCTCCACAGGGGATCAGTTCCTGGGGGACAGCTCCTGCCCTCCGGTCCCAACCCCTCTGGGGACAGCTCATATGCGCCCCTGCCTGCCGTGAGGGGTCCAGGGCAGATCTTCCAGGTGAGGCCGTGCCTCTGGGTCTGGGTTATCCTTTCAGACCTGCGAGGCTGCCGCCAGCCTGGTTCTGGGCTCCTTCTTCATGAATCCCCACGTCTTGGTCATAGCTCGGTCACTGTATTCAACATCTAGTGCAGAGAGGCAAGGGCAGGCGTGTGTGGGAGGGTAGCATTGGCAGTGTGTGTGTGTGTGTGTGTGTGTCTGTGTGTGTGTGTGTGAGAGAGAGACAGATAGACAGACAGGCAGCGAGGGCAACGCGAGACATCCCCGGGGGCCCTGCAGAGGGGAAGGAGGCACACGAGCCTCCCGCGCCCCCCACCGCCAGGGCCTCCCGGCCTCCCGCCCCAGAGGAGGCGGCGCGGGCGTCCGGGCTCTCTGGAGCCCTCCCTCGGGAGCCCCGCCGCCTCGCCCGGCGCGCTGCAGCCGGCACGCTGTCCAAACCAAGCCCCGCGTCTTCACAGGAATGCACAGCATATGCTTTTATGTGGGAGTTTATTTTCCAGCAGAGAGGGCTTGGCTCCGTGCCTCTTGGGAGAGAGCTGGGAAACAAAAATCACTTTTTCTTTGGCATTGTAAAGCTGCTGGCAACGTGGATTGACAGAGGCTGCCTGGCTGTTGGCTGAAAGCAGAAGGCGGAACCCTCCTCTCCCTACACCTTCCTGGGGACCCTGATTCCAGCTTCAAAGCCTGGGGTGGGGGCGCGGTGGGGGTGGGGCTGAGCTCACGGCGCCCCCTGCTGTCCCCTGGGAAGCCGCCGGGCCGGGGTTCTGCCTCTGGGCTGCCCGGGCCCACCCGTCCCAGGCCTTTGAGGAGTTCCACCAGTCAGCGGTCGGTGAATGCTTAAAAATCCCCTGGAGATTGAGGCACGGGCCTCCCCAGTCAACCAGCCTTTTCAGAGGCAACTGAAGTCTGAACCCCAGGGAGGACACGGGTCGGGGTGGCGTCGGGGGCTGCAGACGTGCCCCGTTTGGGGTTCTCCACCGCCACCACCGCGCCAAGGGGCTTGGAGCAGCTGACAGGACTCGTACCCTGGGGCCCAGGGCAAGCGGGGCTGTGAGGTCAGAGAGCGGCCCGCCCCGTGCCCGGGCGGTTGGCATCGGTGTTGTCTCGGGCACGTCAGCTTCCCTCCACCCTCTGGGAGTAACAGGGCAGGCCTGGCAGCTCCCGAGCCAGAGCCGCGTCCCGGGTGGACGTGTGCCCCGTGTGGCACCAGTCACCCGGGGGAACAGCACGCTGGCCCCAGCCCCTCAACGCGACGACTCCATCTTTAAGAAATCTCCTCTCACAGGGTTCACTTGCAGATGTGTTTTTGTGAAAGGAAAGGACAAGAATCAAGAGGAACCGGTCTGGACTGGCACAAGTGGTGGTACAGTGGGCCAGGCCACAGGCGGGAAGGCCAAGTCCCGGAGCGGAGACCTCCGCCGCCACGGGCTGGGGACACGAATGCGGCTGGACCTCCGTCAGCTTCCCCAGGACCAGCGTGAGAGCTGCAGTCTAAGCGGTCTTTGGTGAAGGACACGGATTTAGAGCCAGGCGGCCTCACCAGGGCTGATGTTGCCACCCAGAGGCGTTTAGCCACGTCTGGAGACATTTGCGGTTCTCCCCACGGGAGGGTGCCAAGAAAAGGGGCTGAGGAGCCTCTTGAGAGGCACAGGGCAGCGCCCGCGACGGGCACTCTCCGGCCCGAGCCTCGGAGCCACTGAGGCTGGTCGGGTGAAGTCAACCAACGGTGCGTGTGTGCAGAAAACGTCCTCCGGGGACTTCCATGGTGATCCAGTGGTTAGCAATCTGTGCTTCCACTGCACGGGGCACAGGTTTGATCCCCAGGTGGGGTAATAAGATTTTTGTCTACGCCTGCATGCCATGGTGTAGCCAAAAAATAATAAAAAAAAATTACTCCAAGCATAGGCATGCCTTAGAAGCTTTGGAACTTATCCTTGACTTAGAGAAAGTCAAGGAGAGAAAGCTTTTGCACATTTTAAAAATAAGTACATGGTAGTACACCTTTCAGGGAAGAGCCTTATGAAATCTGAATGTGCATGAAAGATGCGAAAATCTCAACCGAATATATCACTCGCTTCAAAGGTAGCATGTTGTCCTTTGAAAGAAGATACAATTTTATATTTAGTTTCAAGACTGTTTCTCACTTACCCCACCTGGTTTGAATCTCGTTTTATTTTCCCATCTAACAGATCATTACTGAAAACAATTGACATTAAAAATGTTTGATGTGAACTCTCCCCTTTCCCCCTCCCTCTCTTCCTTGTCTCTATACCGTTGAGTAACGAGGTTTGGTAATAATTAAGCGTTATCCAGATGGAAGGGTGGATATCAACTAACAGAATTACCCACAGATGCTGCATAAAACCCATCTGGCCTAGAGAAACACGAAGCTTAGCTGTGCTTTAGATAAGACGTGTTTTGCTGTGGATACAAAGAAATGTCTTCTTCTTAACAGGGCTTACGTTTAATAAGTGAAAATTCATGTTTACTCCATTTCAGCGTAGGACACGGAGATCAGCTGAGGCATTCTGTCCTTCTGCAGCCCTGCATGGCATCCTGTCCATCCTGCATGGGCCTGAGATGCTCAGGCTGGACGACCACACTCTCCCTCCCTCTCGCTCTCCTTCCCCCACCCTGCCTCGCTCCGCCCCTCCCTCCGCCCCTCCTCCCTCCACCCCTCCCTCTCTTTCCCCTTCCTCCTCCCCTTCCCTGTCTCCTGCCAGACTTGATTTCCCTCCTTCACTCCTTCCCTCTTTTTCTCCTCACTGGGATTTAGTTTTATTACCTTCATAGGAATAAGAATGATCTGGGAACATACATGTCTGTGAACAACAAAACTCTGTAAAACTTTTAAAATAAAGAATTAAAGAGAAAAAAAAGAGAATGATTTCTGGGAAGACGTCCAAGGAGACAGATACCAACTAAGCTGGACCCTGGGCTGTCCTGAGAACCTGCTTTAATGTCAGACTAGCCCACGAGAAGAGCGCATCGCAGCCCAGGAGTCCAGATCCAACTGCTGCCTGGGTGATCTCAAAGTCCCATGGTAGAAAAAAAAAAAATTACTCCAAGCATAGGCATGCCTTAGAAGCTTTGGAACTTATCCTTGACTTAGAGAAAGTCAAGGAGAGAAAGCTTTTGCACATTTTAAAAATAAGTACATGGTAGTACACCTTTCAGGGAAGAGCCTTATGAAATCTGAATGTGCATGAAAGATGCGAAAATCTCAACCGAATATATCACTCGCTTCAAAGGTAGCATGTTGTCCTTTGAAAGAAGATACAATTTTATATTTAGTTTCAAGACTGTTTCTCACTTACCCCACCTGGTTTGAATCTCGTTTTATTTTCCCATCTAACAGATCATTACTGAAAACAATTGACATTAAAAATGTTTGATGTGAACTCTCCCCTTTCCCCCTCCCTCTCTTCCTTGTCTCTATACCGTTGAGTAACGAGGTTTGGTAATAATTAAGCGTTATCCAGATGGAAGGGTGGATATCAACTAACAGAATTACCCACAGATGCTGCATAAAACCCATCTGGCCTAGAGAAACACGAAGCTTAGCTGTGCTTTAGATAAGACGTGTTTTGCTGTGGATACAAAGAAATGTCTTCTTCTTAACAGGGCTTACGTTTAATAAGTGAAAATTCATGTTTACTCCATTTCAGCGTAGGACACGGAGATCAGCTGAGGCATTCTGTCCTTCTGCAGCCCTGCATGGCATCCTGTCCATCCTGCATGGGCCTGAGATGCTCAGGCTGGACGACCACACTCTCCCTCCCTCTCGCTCTCCTTCCCCCACCCTGCCTCGCTCCGCCCCTCCCCCTCCGCCCCTCCTCCCTCCACCCCTCCCTCTCTTTCCCCTTCCTCCTCCCCTTCCCTGTCTCCTGCCAGACTTGATTTCCCTCCTTCACTCCTTCCCTCTTTTTCTCCTCACTGGGATTTAGTTTTATTACCTTCATAGGAATAAGAATGATCTGGGAACATACATGTCTGTGAACAACAAAACTCTGTAAAACTTTTAAAATAAAGAATTAAAGAGAAAAAAAAGAGAATGATTTCTGGGAAGACGTCCAAGGAGACAGATACCAACTAAGCTGGACCCTGGGCTGTCCTGAGAACCTGCTTTAATGTCAGACTAGCCCACGAGAGGCTGCCTCCTGCTCGGTCCAGAGCGCATCGCAGCCCAGGCCAGTCTCTCCAGACTCCTGAGGACTGCCTGCCTGCTGAATCGCTCCAGCAAGGCTGGCCTGCGCCCTTTCGCTCTCCCACCCTAAGCTACTATAGCCTCATCTGTGTGACCTTGATGATTCCCTTACCTCTCCACCTTCCCTCCAGTTCTGTCTCAAGACACGCCGACGCGGAGGCCACGGCCACTGGCGGCGCACGCCCGCCCGCGCTCCGCACACGCCGCGTCTCCCGGGGGCTCGGTCGCTCAGTCCCGTCTGGCTCTTTGCACCCCCGGGGCTGTAGCTCGCCAGGTCCTCGGGCCGTGGGATTCTCCAGGCGAGAAGACTGGAGTCGGTTTCTGTGCCCTCCTCCTGGTGATCTTCCCAACTCAGGGATTGAACCCCCATCTCTTGAGTCTCCTGTGGACCCTTTACCACCAGCGCCGCCCAGGAAGATGGTGGATTTTCCGAGATCTGCGCCAGGCTTATCTGAGAGTCTTGCGGTGGCCGCCCTGGTAGATGAGTCGGTCTGTGCTGTCATCCTGGGGTCATTTTCAGCCGTTTTTCCTACCAGTGACCTTAGTTCCATGGGGGTGCGCCTCCCCAAGTGCACTGGGATCTGGCCGCCTTGAAGGCAGGCGCATATTTTACATAATCATTCTGGAATTTAATTCAGAACTTCTTGGTATTCTAAAAATAGTCTATCCTTTTGCTTATTTTTATACCCCTACCATGGCTGCCAAGTTTTTGCTTGGAGTGAAATATGAGTTAGAACGGATGCACCGGAATGGTATTAATTATAGCGCCCCCAAATAGTAACCGAGAGCAGCATTACGAAAATGACCACTTAACCGCATACACACAGAGCTTGCTGTCAGCTTTCTGTAGCCAGCATGGGGGCCAGGCTGGGCCCCATTCGTCTTCAGCTGTGACAGTGTTCAGAGCTGCTCCAGCCTCCGAGAGCCAGTCACCAGAGGCTCCTCGAGAGACTTGGAAAGGGGGAGCCCAAGAGCAGTTCCCTGGACCTGAGGTCAGGTTTCCCCTTGTTTGTGGAACACACTGCCTTGGCACATTTGGAGAATCAAGAAGACACCACCTTACGATGCTGCTGGGAGGAGTAGCTGGCTAAAATATTCCAAGCACATTGAGTTATTTTATAAATAACTGCTGTTTTTTTTTTTTTTTAATTTTATCATCAGGTTTTAACAATAGCTGTGGTCCAATTAAGTGAAGCTTAGATTTTCCCAGTGATCCAGCCTTTTGACCCCGTGGGCTTTTTGTTATTGTTTCTTTGTTTTTTTCTTTTTAGAAAAGTTCTTTTGTAAAGAAAGTGAATCAAATTCTGGAAAGAGACCGTGATTTCTTGGCAGGGCAAAGGAAAGACCAAAGTTGAGATTCTAATGTAATGAAAAACTCATTTTAATCAAATAAATATTGTTTCTGGAACTTGAGAAACTTCAGTCCTAAAATGAAAACTGTTTCCATAACCTCAAAGATATGTACATTTTAATTTCTTGGTAAAAATGAGTGAGTAAACAGAGTTTCATGAGCTATTTTATAAGCTTGCTCAAATAGTGTGGGCTTAATTCCTTGCTCTCTGTATAAACTCTGGTGCATTTGGAAAGCACACTTCACATAAAATGTGGACAAAAAAAGCTTAAGAGATTTTCATCAACCGCTAATGAAGATACCTTTTGTAGGTTTTTTCTGGACAGCAGTTCTGCCTTTTAAGGGCTATTGGTTTTATTAATCATCCCCTAATTGCTACGCTATTCTGTCCTACATCTAGTAGGAAAAACCCTGGCTTCCCACAATGCTTTGCAATCCCAGTGGAGAAGTTGAATGTGTGGATTCATGAGCAGAAATGTGAGGCATGACCAGTGTGTTTCAGACTCATTGGCTCATGTTCAAGAGTGAGGCGCTTGGGAAGGGAAGAACCAACTCAACCAACATACAGTTTAGTTCTGTGTCGTAAGAAAGAAGGACATGACATGATTTCTTCTACAAGAAAGAGTGGGTTTTTTTCCCCACAGAGTGGTTTCCCTTCCAGGACCACTGGCCCACTTTGTTTCTTCTGGTACTTCCTCCCTCCATGTGCACATTTTCGGTGGCTACTATTCTGAGGTTCAATACCAATCTCAGGAGGTTATGAGAGGGATCTGCCTTTTGCAAAGGAAGTGTGCTAATATGAAGAGAAAACTATCGTGTTCTCCTTGGGTCCTCTCTGGTCATTAGCTGCAGACAGAATCTCTCTCTCTCTCTCTTTTTTTATTTTACTTTTACAAAGTTTTGTTGTTTACAGATACGTATGACCCCAGATTAGTCATATGTCTATCCCCCATCCCGCCCCTCCAGACTGCCACACAGAGAATCTCTTTTAACCTAGAGCTCAGGAGCAGCCTTGATTTCAGGGATTAATTTCACAGTCAGCAGAATTTGACTAGACTTAATGCTGATTCTTTTGCAATCGGCAGTCTCCGGTCCAGTACTTGTACTATTTCTCCCATATCTGTGCCATTAACGCAAGTTCTGGATGAGTGTCGCTAGTCTTTGAAAAAGCGATGACACGTTGTTACTGTATTTATGACGCGCCCGTCCGTGCCCTGCAGGAACGAGGACCGAGGGCTCCGCCGAGTGCTGCTGCTGAACGTGATATTCTGTTTGACGCTCCCAGCCCGTCCATCAGTTGGTGTCTTGGTTCCTGCAGTCTTGAGACGACCCTGAGATCCCAGGCACAAGCCCTAAACGGCTGGGCTCTCCCTTCCCTGAGGACGCGCCTGTGAGGCAAGCCTACCTCAGCGCTTTCAGATGGGACGGCCAGGGCTGCTTTAGTCAGAATCACAGGGGATGTCTATTAGAAGTTCAGAATTCTCTCCCCGACGTCCCTGCAGCACAATCCCCTGAATCTTAATCTCTGACGATACAGTCCAAAAGTTAACATTTAAATGAGCTGTTTAGCACACTGAGGCTAGAATACATACTAGAGTAAGAGCTTGAGAGTATATATAATGTAACATAATATGATATCATATAATGTAATACAATATACAATTATATGGCATATATAATCTCAGGCTCATAGTTGGATCATGGAGAAAGCAAGGGAATTCCAGAAAAACACATACTTTAGTTTCGTTGACTACGCTAAAGCCTTTGACCATGTGGATCACAGCAAACTGCGGAATATTCTTAAAGAGATAGGAATACTGGGTCACCTTATTTACCTCCTGAAAAACCTGTATGCTAGTCGAGAACTGCCAAAACGTTTCCAGATTTGATGAAAACTACAAACTCATGGTTCCAAGAAGCAAACCAGAAAGGCAGCCTGAGAAAAAAAGATGCCTTAGGTACCAAAGAGCAACAACAAAACGATACCACCCATTGTATTTTTTGTATAACACCTAGTACAACTTTTCTGTGCCCCTCCCCTCAGAGGACTCAACCTCGGCCCCCCTTCATTTATTTTAAAAATCTGCTTTCTCCTTGGACTTCACTTTTTCAAATTCATTTTCAGTGTTCAGATTCTCTGTGTTTTCTTCTTCAAACTCTCATCTTTTATTACTATCACCCATTATATAATGCCTAGGACTTTTCACCGGCTCTTGAACCTGTGGAGTGCGTCTGATTTATCTGCTGGGACTGCATCTGTGCCGTTTTGACCAACTGGATTTCTTCTTCACTGAGATTTGTGTTTCCTACTTCTCTGTAGATGGGGTGGTTTTCGACTGAATACCAGATGTGAATTTTATCTTGAGTGATGGATGGCTTGTATTCCTACAGGTGCTCTTGTAGGTGTTACTGAAGTCAGTAAAAGCAACCAGAGATACCATGGGCCTTTCAGAACTTACTTGTAAGAAGGCACAGAATCTGGTTATTTGTAGTGATGTGGATAAACCTAGAGTCTGTCATACGGAGTGAAATAGAAAGAGAAAAAATCTTACAGGATACTCCGGAGAAGGCAAGGCAGGACTCTCCGGATATTCGTGCATTCCTAGCCAAATAGACACGCACATATGTACACGTGTATTTGGTTGTAAATATGTGTATGTCTTAAGTTTTAAAGTGTGGTTTCCCATGGGTCTAATTTTTCCTAGTCATTTCCTCCTAATGAAAAGAAAACCAACTTCATATTACAAGGATGACATGAAAGCATTGTAGATAAAAATCAGTGTTAAAATTGTCTTGTCCAGAAGTAGTACATCCAATAAATAAGATGTAGCATATCCATCAAACAAGACACTATGCCATATTAAGCTAACACGCCTATATGATGTTCTGGATGTGGAAAAGTTTGTTACATAATAATGGATAAAAAGACCAGCATCCAGACAAAACTGTGACGGGATCCCACTTATGAAAATGTGCTTTTAAAAAAATTTTTTTCATAGAATAACTACAACTCATGAGAACTGCCAAAACGTTTCCAGATTTGATGAAAACTACAAACTCATGGTTCCAAGAAGCAAACCAGAAAGGCAGCCTGAGAAAAAAAGATGCCTTAGGTACCAAAGAGCAACAACAAAACGATACCACCCATTGTATTTTTTGTATAACACCTAGTACAACTTTTCTGTGCCCCTCCCCTCAGAGGACTCAACCTCGGCCCCCCTTCATTTATTTTAAAAATCTGCTTTCTCCTTGGACTTCACTTTTTCAAATTCATTTTCAGTGTTCAGATTCTCTGTGTTTTCTTCTTCAAACTCTCATCTTTTATTACTATCACCCATTATATAATGCCTAGGACTTTTCACCGGCTCTTGAACCTGTGGAGTGCGTCTGATTTATCTGCTGGGACTGCATCTGTGCCGTTTTGACCAACTGGATTTCTTCTTCACTGAGATTTGTGTTTCCTACTTCTCTGTAGATGGGGTGGTTTTCGACTGAATACCAGATGTGAATTTTATCTTGAGTGATGGATGGCTTGTATTCCTACAGGTGCTCTTGTAGGTGTTACTGAAGTCAGTAAAAGCAACCAGAGATACCATGGGCCTTTCAGAACTTACTTGTAAGAAGGCACAGAATCTGGTTATTTGTAGTGATGTGGATAAACCTAGAGTCTGTCATACGGAGTGAAATAGAAAGAGAAAAAATCTTACAGGATACTCCGGAGAAGGCAAGGCAGGACTCTCCGGATATTCGTGCATTCCTAGCCAAATAGACACGCACATATGTACACGTGTATTTGGTTGTAAATATGTGTATGTCTTAAGTTTTAAAGTGTGGTTTCCCATGGGTCTAATTTTTCCTAGTCATTTCCTCCTAATGAAAAGAAAACCAACTTCATATTACAAGGATGACATGAAAGCATTGTAGATAAAAATCAGTGTTAAAATTGTCTTGTCCAGAAGTAGTACATCCAATAAATAAGATGTAGCATATCCATCAAACAAGACACTATGCCATATTAAGCTAACACGCCTATATGATGTTCTGGATGTGGAAAAGTTTGTTACATAATAATGGATAAAAAGACCAGCATCCAGACAAAACTGTGACGGGATCCCACTTATGAAAATGTGCATGTGTGTGTATCACGTGTGTGACCATGTATGTGAGTGTGATTGTGCATGCATGTGAGTGTATACACACGTCTGAACAAGTGTGCTTGTGTGTATGAGAGTGATGTTTGTGTGAGAACATATATGAGAATGTGAGACGGGATGTGTTTTAAGGTGTGTGTTTTATTCTTTGTCTTTATTTTCCAAAATGTTTTTCTAATTGGCATGCATTTCTTTCTAATAATCAGAGATAGCCATAAAGATAGCCATAATGGAGAAAATTATGTTAATACAGATAGAACACGGCACTCATAAAGACCTGAGCTTCGTAGTTCAGTGAAGAGGGATAGGCTTGTCTTAATTTCTAATTTTAAGAACAAAGGGTTGGTTCCAGAGAGGTTAGATGCACAAGGCAATGCAGACAATCAGAGAACAGAAGGTTCTGGTCAGAGAAGGCACAAAGTTCTTGAACCGAGAGCATGTAAACCGTCCTCCGTGCCTCTCTCGACTCCACCCCCACATTTGGAAAAACTTGTTTGTTTTTAAATCACACAGGTCCAGTTCTTCCCAGTGGTGCTATTTCTTCCCAGTGGTCTGTCAGGAAGGTCCCCTGGAGGAGGGCATACGACCCCCTCCAGTGTTCTTGCCTGGAGAGGCCCCTGGACAGAGGAGCCTGGGGGGCTACAGTCCATGGGGTCCCAGAGTCAGACACGACTGAGCGACTGAGCACACCGCATGCAAGTCCAATCAAAACCCTCACTGCGGGGCAGGCGGACCGCGCACCTGGCTCTGGCTCAGCAAGTACTGGGATGAGACAATGTGCGTTAAGCGTGCTGTACGCCCCTGACCTTGAAAGTCCTCCGTCCTCAGCCACCATCACCGCTAGACAAAGCACAAGGCCCCAGGCAGCAAGCACGACCTCAGCAGGCTTCCACACCCAGAGCTTTGCAGGGTTTCTAGCAGCAGGACTGCCACACCCAGAGCTTTGCAGGGTTTCTAGCAGCAGGACTGCTGATATGTCAACTGTGGCTCCTGTGGGAGGAGGTAGGAACCCGGGCTCCATTTGAAACAATTGGAGCACAGAGTGTATACGCCCCTCCCCAAAGGTTCTGACTCTCTTTTCTCCAAAGGTGCCAGCGCTCGTGCCATCAGGAACACAGAGAACAGGCCCGTAGGACGCACGGCCTCTCCTGCAAACACCTCCCTTCCCGGCCGTGACGCCTCACATTCCTGGGTGCTTCCACGCAGCAAGGATTCTGTAGTCCACACTCTATCTTGCCGTCTTCCTGGCTCACAGCCCATCCTTTCACTCCATACTGAAGGGGCTTCCTGGTAATTCTATCAGAGATCTAGTTTCCTTCCTGCTTCCCAAATAGCTGAAAAGGCCAATAGTCCAAAAACCAATCGTTGATAGAGTCTTCACCCAGTGGCAACTCCTAGTTTCCTGCACAACAGAGGCTTGTTGTGGTCGCAGGACAGGAGACTGGACGGGGCCTCTGTGCAAAGCTGCGAGTACGTTGCGTTTACCAGGCTTGTCCTGGTGGCTGGGAGGAGTCGTCTGAGCAGATGGAACAGGACTGTCTGTCTCTTTCACTCCTTCTCTTCTGCTGCTCACCTTGGGGCACGAAGGCACCCCAGAGCAGGGAGGGCGGAAGCAGGTCAGAAGACAAGCATGAGCTGTTTAGGACCCACCAAAGGAGGGTTATTTGGTGCATCTGGGCACTGTGTCTGTTCAGCAGAAGTCGCTGATCTTGTGCAAATGGGGTCTCATGAAGACGGTAACTCTGGGCAGCATTCTGCCCGATGGTCTAATCCAGGGGCACACCTGTCAGGGACAGAGTGCAGGGTGGACAGGGCACAGGTGCCGCCCAGTGGATATTTGGCAGCTGTGGTCCGCTCCTTAGTTTTGAGTCGCGCGGGGAGTTGTGCTGATTCCACAGATGTTGCCTTGTTACCTCCTCTCAGGATCCCTGTGCGGAGCGTGCGGAGAGACAGTTACCCTGCTCACTCCAGATGGGAGACGTGGGTCAGTCTCTCGACCTCTGCTATATCTCAGGGTCATGGTGCTCTTCGGGGGCATGGCAGGGGAGACCACCGGGGACCTGGGACAACCCCATGCTTCCCGCACCATCCTCCACTCTGCACCACCCATCTGTGGGGGCACAGGTGCATGAGAAGAGCCTGGGCCATCCTGTTCATATCAGGTGCAGCATAAGAGGTGGCCCCTCCTCACAGCAATGCACACCGTGTTCCCAACCACACAGGGACTGATTTGCCAAAGACACCATGAAGGTAATCTATAGACAGCGAGAAGCCAGAGAGGCACATGGTTAAACAGCCACCACAAACTGTAGTCCACACTCTATCTTGCCGTCTTCCTGGCTCACAGCCCATCCTTTCACTCCATACTGAAGGGGCTTCCTGGTAATTCTATCAGAGATCTAGTTTCCTTCCTGCTTCCCAAATAGCTGAAAAGGCCAATAGTCCAAAAACCAATCGTTGATAGAGTCTTCACCCAGTGGCAACTCCTAGTTTCCTGCACAACAGAGGCTTGTTGTGGTCGCAGGACAGGAGACTGGACGGGGCCTCTGTGCAAAGCTGCGAGTACGTTGCGTTTACCAGGCTTGTCCTGGTGGCTGGGAGGAGTCGTCTGAGCAGATGGAACAGGACTGTCTGTCTCTTTCACTCCTTCTCTTCTGCTGCTCACCTTGGGGCACGAAGGCACCCCAGAGCAGGGAGGGCGGAAGCAGGTCAGAAGACAAGCATGAGCTGTTTAGGACCCACCAAAGGAGGGTTATTTGGTGCATCTGGGCACTGTGTCTGTTCAGCAGAAGTCGCTGATCTTGTGCAAATGGGGTCTCATGAAGACGGTAACTCTGGGCAGCATTCTGCCCGATGGTCTAATCCAGGGGCACACCTGTCAGGGACAGAGTGCAGGGTGGACAGGGCACAGGTGCCGCCCAGTGGATATTTGGCAGCTGTGGTCCGCTCCTTAGTTTTGAGTCGCGCGGGGAGTTGTGCTGATTCCACAGATGTTGCCTTGTTACCTCCTCTCAGGATCCCTGTGCGGAGCGTGCGTAGAAACAGTTACCCTGCTCACTCCAGATGGGAGACGTGGGTCAGTCTCTCGACCTCTGCTATATCTCAGGGTCATGGTGCTCTTCGGGGGCATGGCAGGGGAGACCACCGGGGACCTGGGACAACCCCATGCTTCCCGCACCATCCTCCACTCTGCACCACCCATCTGTGGGGGCACAGGTGCATGAGAAGAGCCTGGGCCATCCTGTTCATATCAGGTGCAGCATAAGAGGTGGCCCCTCCTCACAGCAATGCACACCGTGTTCCCAACCACACAGGGACTGATTTGCCAAAGACACCATGAAGGTAATCTATAGACAGCGAGAAGCCAGAGAGGCACATGGTCGGTAAACAGCCACCACAAACTCTGCCAATATTTGACTTTAGGGAGAAGAGCTACCAGCCTTTCCGTGAGACCCCTGCCCCTGGAATCATGATGAAAGCATTTATGTGTCTTCTCTTGGCAGCGACTTCTATCACCGAGCATCTGCCAGAGAGGCATTCTGCCCCTGTTAGTTTATCCTTGGGAGCAATAAATGCAATGAGATTACGTTAATGTCTTTATTGGATGAAGAAACCTTTCTTAAAAGCCAGAAACTAAATGCCTAATGAACTCTTAGAAGGATGAATAAATGTAATTTTCAGTATATTCTTTGGGTTGCCATTTATCTCTCCTATTTTATGAAAAGATTACAGCAGATGATGATTAATTTATTGTAAAATCATTCCAGGCCAAAAAAATAAAGCAAGGTGCAGCGAGGACGGGAATGTAATTCACTGACCTCAGGTGGCACCGTGGTAAGGAATCCGCCTGCCAGGGCAGGAGACTCAAGAGACGCGGGATTGACCCCTGGCTCAGGAAGATCCCCTGGAGGAGCGCGTGGCAACCCGCGCCAGTCTTCCTGCCTGGAGAGTCCCACGGACGGAGAGCCCCGTGGGCGACAGTCCATGGGGTCGCGAAGAGGTGGACATGACGGAAACGGCTGAGCGTGCGCTCTCAAGGAGGACAGGAACCTAACTCAGTGACCCCAAGGTAGAAAGAAAACAGGTGCTCGCCCTAAGCTTTTCATACGCACAGGCTCTGGTTCAGGATGAGCGATGCTGCCGAGCAGAGGCTGGCGGGGGCTGCCCGCAGCCGGAGCTGCCGGGACCCCCAAGCAAGATGGTCTTTTCTGTTTTGAAGAAGCGGGGGCCCTGTCCCCTGCCGCGGGTTTGGAACAAAAGCCGGAGCAGCCCTGGAGCTGAGCAGAGTCATCCTGCGGGCAGGCACACAGGCCACGGGACGGGGAAATGGAAGACGGGACAAAGAGGACTCCTCGCTGAAAGTCCCACGGAGGTCATCCGTAAACCAGAGGGCTGCGGACGGGAGGCGCCCGGGAGCCGGGGGGAAGGCTCTTCCCGGGCGCGTGGATGGTGCCGGGGGCGCGGCGGAGGCTCGGGGCCGGCGGCAGAGCTCATCCGAGCGGGACCCGGTGCCGCGCCTCTGGAGCTGCGTGACGCGGAGCCGGCGGGGCCGGGGGCCCACGCCAGGCTGGCCGCTCCGCTGCAGCCAGGGCCCCCCGGGGCAGGCTGGGCGCCCCCGGGGCGGCCTCGCAGGCTCCGCCCTCGGCGGCAGGGCTGAGTCCCCGGCCCCAGGCGCCGCCGCGCCGGGGGCCGGGCGGCGATAGTTTTTCAATGTCCTTTATTGGATGAAGAAACCTTTCTTAAAAGCCAGAAACTAAATGCAAGCTCTTAGAAGGATGAATAAATGTAATTTTCAGTATATTCTTTGGGTTGCCATTTATCTCTCCTATTTTATGAAAAGATTACAGCAGATGATGATTAATTTATTGTAAAATCATTCCAGGCCAAAAAAATAAAGCAAGGTGCAGCGAGGACGGGAATGTAATTCACTGACCTCAGGTGGCACCGTGGTAAGGAATCCGCCTGCCAGGGCAGGAGACTCAAGAGACGCGGGATTGACCCCTGGCTCAGGAAGATCCCCTGGAGGAGCGCGTGGCAACCCGCGCCAGTCTTCCTGCCTGGAGAGTCCCACGGACGGAGAGCCCCGTGGGCGACAGTCCATGGGGTCGCGAAGAGGTGGACATGACGGAAACGGCTGAGCGTGCGCTCTCAAGGAGGACAGGAACCTAACTCAGTGACCCCAAGGTAGAAAGAAAACAGGTGCTCGCCCTAAGCTTTTCATACGCACAGGCTCTGGTTCAGGATGAGCGATGCTGCCGAGCAGAGGCTGGCGGGGGCTGCCCGCAGCCGGAGCTGCCGGGACCCCCAAGCAAGATGGTCTTTTCTGTTTTGAAGAAGCGGGGGCCCTGTCCCCTGCCGCGGGTTTGGAACAAAAGCCGGAGCAGCCCTGGAGCTGAGCAGAGTCATCCTGCGGGCAGGCACACAGGCCACGGGACGGGGAAATGGAAGACGGGACAAAGAGGACTCCTCGCTGAAAGTCCCACGGAGGTCATCCGTAAACCAGAGGGCTGCGGACGGGAGGCGCCCGGGAGCCGGGGGGAAGGCTCTTCCCGGGCGCGTGGATGGTGCCGGGGGCGCGGCGGAGGCTCGGGGCCGGCGGCAGAGCTCATCCGAGCGGGACCCGGTGCCGCGCCTCTGGAGCTGCGTGACGCGGAGCCGGCGGGGCCGGGGGCCCACGCCAGGCTGGCCGCTCCGCTGCAGCCAGGGCCCCCCGGGGCAGGCTGGGCGCCCCCGGGGCGGCCTCGCAGGCTCCGCCCTCGGCGGCAGGGCTGAGTCCCCGGCCCCAGGCGCCGCCGCGCGCCCGGGTGGGGAGCCGGCGCCCTTGCGAGCCTGGGCGGCCGCCAGCCCCGGGAGCGCAGGCCCGCGCCGCCGGCGGCTCAGAGCAGCCCAGGGGCCCGGCCAGGCCGGCGACCTTCCGCGCCCCGCGGCTCAGCAGCGCGGCCTGGCCGCCCGCCCTGCCGGGGCCTGGGGAGAGAAAGCCGGGGCGGCTCGGGCTGCTCCTGGCTGCTGATCTCCCTTCCGCTCTGCTCTGGCCTTGGTGTCACGGACCCCTTCTTTCACCTGGACTATCCCACGCCTCCAGGCTCCCCACCTGGCACGGGTTGGGCACACAGGCAGGGGTCAATAAGCACCAATTAGTTAATAGTTACTGTAATTTCAACAGAAAGTCGTTCTGACAGATCAGAAAGTTGTAGGAAGGCCCAAGAAGATCCAATAAAGTAAAGGTCATGAAGAGGCGTCTTGTATCCTATCCGGTTCAACATCTTGGGGGGAGAGGCTGCGTTTGAATCAGGGGTCCCACCTGGGAGTCTGGCTCTAGTTACACACGAGATACGTGGCTTCCTTAGGCTCTGTCTCCTCATTTAAAATGGGAAGGACCCTGGGGGCTCAGGGGTGGAGTGTCTGCCCGTGCGGGAGGCACGGGTTCCAGCCCTGGTCCCGGAGGATGGCACATGGCGTGGAGCAAGTAAGCGCGTGCGCCACACCTCCCGAGCCTGCACTCTGGAGCCCGGGGGCCGCAACTGCCTCAATGAGACGTCTTCACGCCACAGCTAGAGGGTAGTCCCTGCTCTCTGCCGCTAGAGAAGAGCCCAAGCAGCCGTGAAAACCAGCACAGCTAACAATAAAAACAAATAAGTAACATTACGAAACGAAATAAAGTGTGAAGGACAGTCCAGCGCTCAGGATCTAACACGACGAGAAATTCAGGACTGGGTCAGAGGAGGCCGCGCTTGGGGTCATCGGCCAGTCACTCCTGTTGTCTGGCCAGAGCTCCTGACAGTTACCCCATGTGGCATCGCACTGTTGGGAAAGAGGAAGACTTCTGTTTTGATCAGATGGCGGACTTTGGGAACCAGCATCGACTGACTGCAGCTCCTTTGCTAGCCCTGAAGTATGTGTGTCTGTGCTAAGGCTCCCCAGTTGTGTCTGACTGCAGTGCCCTGGATTGAGACTCGCCAGGCTCCTCTGTCCACGGGATTCTCCAGGCAAGAACGCTGGAGGGGGTTGCCACGCCCTCCTTCAGGGGATCTTCCCGACCCAGGGATCAAGCCCGGGTCGCCTGTGTTGGCAGGCAGGTTCTCTGCCCCTAGCGCCGCCCGGGAAGCCCTGCCCTGAAGCGTGGCTCACAGTAATTAAAAGGCCAGACAGGAGGGGCTACTCACGTCACAGGCGCCGTCAGGTGAGGGCTCCAAAGCATTTTCGGCCAGAACCCCCGGAGCTTTCCCAGGTATAACGACGCAGCTGAGGTCCCAGAGACGCTGACGGGCTCCTGCCCAGACAAGGGCTGCCGGACGACGCTGCTGCGGCAAAAGGCAGATACTAACGAACTCCCAATTCTCAGATATTTCCATGTGTGCTGCTCATTTCCTTACAGTCAAGGATACAGTGCTGCTTTTGCTCAACCCTGGGTGTTAACTCAAGACTCTTCTCATTTTAAATTTAAGAGACTCTCCTGAAGGGACAATCAAGTTTTGCTGGAAAGTTCTATGGGCAACACGTACGGGCTCCAATTTTACTTAGAATGATGGCGGGACTCAGAAAAGAAAACCAGCAACATGCAAATTTGCTCCATTTGACAGAAATTTAGAGCAGCTCTAAGGGGACTTCCCAGGTGGCTCGGTGGTGAAGAATCCACCTGTTCGTGCAGGAGATGTGGGAGACTCGGATTGATCTCTGGGTCGGGAGGATCCCCTGAAGTAGGAAATGGGACCACACGCCAATATCCTCGCCTGGGGAATCCCATAAACGCAGGAGTCTGACGGCTACAGTTCAGGGGGTCACAGTGTCTGACGCGAGTTCTCGAATAAACCACCATATATATATTTATTATAAATTGTAAAATACATTATTATATTACATAATTATAAATATATATTAAATGATTATTGATATTTATTATAAAATATTATATATATTATATATAATACACACACATGTATATACATATATTCAAAGCTTTGAGGTTCTATAAACTATATGATATTCTATGTATCATGTATGTATAATTACTGCATATAATATATATATATTCTCAGAAGTCAGAGTGCATGCTCAGTCTGAAGACCCACGCTTGTCTCCAACTCAGAAAGAGCCTCAGCAGGACTGCTGCTCTGCAGTTTCCTGGCCCGCATTTTGCAGTGCGTATCGCCTGTGCCGGGGAGCGTCCCCGCTCGCCTCCAGGTCTGTTAGCTTTAAACACACACATGACACACCCAGCGGAGTCTCGCACAGCCGCTTCCTGCCTCTGGCCTCCCCACGCTTCACTCTAGTTGAGCTTCCCAGGACTCGCTTCTGTTACCTAGTTTTCTCTCTGCCTGTGTCCACTTGTGAGATAATCTGACCACTTTGCATTATCTCAATGTGCACATTTCATTTTGAATATTTCTAGTCTTTTGCTTATCTTTTCTATTATCTCTGTTAATTACTTTTCTCATAATCTCTTATTCATATAAAATATAGTCTTTTATAATGACTCTTTGAGCGGCCTATGCATCAAGTCTCAGAATGTTCTGGATGAGAGTAAGGCAGGAGAAACCTCGTAAGCAGCTGCGATGGCATTCATTTCAGCTGCTGGGTCATAGAAACTGAGGGTCACCCTGACAGAAGTGGGCAGGGAGAGGGCTCGGACAGTGCGAGGTACACCCCGGGCGGCGGGTGCGGGCCGCAGCAGGCACAGGTGCCCGGGGGCTGTGCTGGCGGAGGGGCGGCAGGACAAGGACTCCGCGCTCCGCTCAGGGCCGGCCCTGGGTCCTCGACACTCACCCACAGAGCCGCTGTGTCTCAAAGACAATCAATTAGGCACAGCTGTCTGTTCACCCAGGCTTTGCTTTTCTTCAAATATTGTAAATCAATAACATATAAACACAAAGTAGTCTGGATAATTTTTACCCTAATCCCCACAATATTTATATATTAAGCCTAGTAAGACCTTAAAAACATGTAAGTAAAAAAGATGAATTGCTATGTATTGTTCTTATAAGAAAATGGAGGGATTTTTCCCAGTTTCTTGAGCGAATCATTTGGTTTGTCCTTTAATCTATTAATGCTGAGAACAACATTTATAGACTTTCTAATGTCAAATCCTAGTTCAATTTCTGTAATAAATGCCTTGTATGCCTATGGATGATCATTTCTTAATACACTGCTGGATTCTGTTTGCTAATATTTTCTTTAAAGGATATTGAAGCAGTGTGCTGGAGTGAGTTTGTCCTGTAATTTTTTTTTCTTTTGGGTTTGCGTTTTTCCATGTTCTGTTCCTATCTGACTCGAACTGTTCTTGTACGGAAGCTGGGGGATATTTTCCTTCCAACGCCTGGAGAATCCCCTAGACAGGAGAGCTTGGGGAGCCACAGTCCATGGGGCCACAAAGCGTCAGACACGACTGAGAGAATTTCACTTTCACATTTTTCACTTTCCCTCCTATGTTCTGGGAGAATTTGCTTAGGACTGAAAGTCTGGTGGAACTCTCCTGTGAGATCCCGTTGGCCTGGAATCTTCTCTGTGGGAAGCTCTGCAGCCACTGCTCCAGTCTCCTCCCAGACCTTACTCTACTCAGGCTTCCCTCTAGATTCAGTTGTGCCAAGTTGTATTTTCCTAAAGTTTTTCCATCTTGTTCAAGGTTTTAGATAGTATGTTTTTACATAGACAGTTACTTGGCATAAAATTGTGTTTTAATCTGTGTTGTACCTGTAGTTATTTGGTTCATTTCCTAGAGCCGGGCTGTGCTGGCGGAGGGCAGCAGACAGGACTCCGCGCTGCCGCAGCAGGCACAGGTGCCCGGGGCTGTGCTGGCGGAGGGCGGCAGGACAGGACTCGCGCTCCGCTCAGGGCCGGCCCTGGGTCCTCGACACTCACCCACAGAGCCGCTGTGTCTCAAAGACAATCAATTAGGCACAGCTGTCTGTTCACCCAGGCTTTGCTTTTCTTCAAATATTGTAAATCAATAACATATAAACACAAAGTAGTCTGGATAATTTTTACCCTAATCCCCACAATATTTATATATTAAGCCTAGTAAGACCTTAAAAACATGTAAGTAAAAAAGATGAATTGCTATGTATTGTTCTTATAAGAAAATGGAGGGATTTTTCCCAGTTTCTTGAGCGAATCATTTGGTTTGTCCTTTAATCTATTAATGCTGAGAACAACATTTATAGACTTTCTAATGTCAAATCCTAGTTCAATTTCTGTAATAAATGCCTTGTATGCCTATGGATGATCATTTCTTAATACACTGCTGGATTCTGTTTGCTAATATTTTCTTTAAAGGATATTGAAGCAGTGTGCTGGAGTGAGTTTGTCCTGTAATTTTTTTTTCTTTTGGGTTTGCGTTTTTCCATGTTCTGTTCCTATCTGACTCGAACTGTTCTTGTACGGAAGCTGGGGGATATTTTCCTTCCAACGCCTGGAGAATCCCCTAGACAGGAGAGCTTGGGGAGCCACAGTCCATGGGGCCACAAAGCGTCAGACACGACTGAGAGAATTTCACTTTCACATTTTTCACTTTCCCTCCTATGTTCTGGGAGAATTTGCTTAGGACTGAAAGTCTGGTGGAACTCTCCTGTGAGATCCCGTTGGCCTGGAATCTTCTCTGTGGGAAGCTCTGCAGCCACTGCTCCAGTCTCCTCCCAGACCTTACTCTACTCAGGCTTCCCTCTAGATTCAGTTGTGCCAAGTTGTATTTTCCTAAAGTTTTTCCATCTTGTTCAAGGTTTTAGATAGTATGTTTTTACATAGACAGTTACTTGGCATAAAATTGTGTTTTAATCTGTGTTGTACCTGTAGTTATGTCTAGGTTCATTTCTAACATTCCTTATTTCAACTTATTTTCGGGATAAATTTTACTAGATGCTCATATATTTTACTAGTATTTTCAGAAAACAATTCTGGCTCTGTTTTCTCTATTGAATACTTATGTAATTAATTTCTACATTCTTCTTTATTAATTCCTTACATTTACTTTATTTGGATCTATTCAGCAATTTACTTTAACTTTTTAAGCCAAATGTTTAACTCATTAATATTCAGAGCTCTTTCTTTTAATAAAAGAGTGTAGAATTAAAATCTTCCCTTTAGGTGTGATTTTATTTGCATCTCACACGTTTTAATGTAGTCTCTTCATTATCATACACTGCTGAATATTTCTAAATTGTCATTATAATTTCAGCTTTGACCCATGAGAAGTTTAAAAATGAGTTTTTTTCAAGGGTGTAGAGAACTTTGACTTTGTTTTCCCTGCTGACCTTTCACTTAATTGCATCCTACTCACACAACACGGTCTGTGCCATGCAAACTGTACCTGGTGTGCTCAGCATTGAGGCTTCTTTATGTCCTCGCGCATACTCAAGCTTTTTAAATGTCTCATGGGTGCTTAAAATCATGTGATTCTTTACTTCTTAGATGCAGAATTCTACAAGGTCCATTAAGGCAAGGTGATCAATTATCGTATTAGTCAGGGTTTTCCAGAGAAACGAAACCAGTGGGAGGTATATTGGCACATATGAAAGGTCTATGAGGGAAACTGGCTCATGCTGTCATGGAGCCTACGTCCCTTGCTCTGTCAGCTAGTGGAAGAGCCAGGAAAACCAGTGGTGTAGTTCAGTGTGAGCTCAAAGGCCAGAAAACCAGCTTCCACCCCAGGCCTGGGATGTGACCCTACCCCTCTAATCCACAGCTTATTTTCTTACCTGGATTTAGTAAAATGTGAGAGCTGAAGCATAGAAAAGACTGAGGGCCAAAGAATGGGTGCTTTTAAACTGTGGTGCTGGAGAAGCCTCTTGAGAGCCGTGGAAGTCCATCATTGGAAGGACTGATGCTGAAGCTGAGGCTGAAGCTCCAAGATTTTGGCCACCTGATGCATTTTTCACGGATTTTTCTAGGTTCATTTCTAACATTCCTTATTTCAACTTATTTTCGGGATAAATTTTACTAGATGCTCATATATTTTACTAGTATTTTCAGAAAACAATTCTGGCTCTGTTTTCTATTGAATACTTATGTAATTAATTTCTACATTCTTCTTTATTAATTCCTTACATTTACTTTATTTGGATCTATTCAGCAATTTACTTTAACTTTTTAAGCCAAATGTTTAACTCATTAATATTCAGAGCTCTTTCTTTTAATAAAAGAGTGTAGAATTAAAATCTTCCCTTTAGGTGTGATTTTATTTGCATCTCACACGTTTTAATGTAGTCTCTTCATTATCATACACTGCTGAATATTTCTAAATTGTCATTATAATTTCAGCTTTGACCCATGAGAAGTTTAAAAATGAGTTTTTTTCAAGGGTGTAGAGAACTTTGACTTTGTTTTCCCTGCTGACCTTTCACTTAATTGCATCCTACTCACACAACACGGTCTGTGCCATGCAAACTGTACCTGGTGTGCTCAGCATTGAGGCTTCTTTATGTCCTCGCGCATACTCAAGCTTTTTAAATGTCTCATGGGTGCTTAAAATCATGTGATTCTTTACTTCTTAGATGCAGAATTCTACAAGGTCCATTAAGGCAAGGTGATCAATTATCGTATTAGTCAGGGTTTTCCAGAGAAACGAAACCAGTGGGAGGTATATTGGCACATATGAAAGGTCTATGAGGGAAACTGGCTCATGCTGTCATGGAGCCTACGTCCCTTGCTCTGTCAGCTAGTGGAAGAGCCAGGAAAACCAGTGGTGTAGTTCAGTGTGAGCTCAAAGGCCAGAAAACCAGCTTCCACCCCAGGCCTGGGATGTGACCCTACCCCTCTAATCCACAGCTTATTTTCTTACCTGGATTTAGTAAAATGTGAGAGCTGAAGCATAGAAAAGACTGAGGGCCAAAGAATGGGTGCTTTTAAACTGTGGTGCTGGAGAAGCCTCTTGAGAGCCGTGGAAGTCCATCATTGGAAGGACTGATGCTGAAGCTGAGGCTGAAGCTCCAAGATTTTGGCCACCTGATGCGACGAGTCGACTCATCAGAAAAGACCCTGATGCTGGGGAACACTGAGGACGGAGGAAGGGGACAACAGAGGACGAGATGCTAGGATGACATCACCAAATCAGTGGACGTGAACTTGAGCAAACACTGGGAGATAGGGGAGGAGAGAGGAGCCTGGTGTGCTGCAGTCCACGGGATCCCTAAGAGCTGGACACGACGGCGACTGAGCAACACCACATCTACAGAATGCTTTTTTCGGGACGAGGTTTCTCATGACCACAGCCTCCTCTCAGTTCCTGTTTGCCGGATCTGCTTCTCCAGGAGCTCCTGTCTCTGTGTTTGGTTTGAGGTTTGATAGCGTCTATGCCAGTGGCTCGGGCACTCTGCTCGGCAGGAGAGATGTGAGTCTTCCAGGCGAGGACGTCTGTGCGCTCTGCGGCCTGCCTCTGCCGCCAGCGCGGCCGCCTGGGACTGCCGCCAACGCAATGCTCTGTGGCTTCTTGAGGGTTCCTTGCGCCTCTCCAGGAAAAGCCCAGCTCCTGACTCCATGCCACCTCCTCACCCTGTTCAGAAGTGTTTCATGAATTGTCCTGTAGACCAGTCCTAATGCATTTTCCTTTTAACCCTGAATTCTCCACCACATGGGAGTTGCTGCCCTGGAGAACAGGTTTATTTTCAAGATCATTCTTGCTGTTGATCCTCTTGTCTGTTTTACAGCTTTACAACTGATCTCCCTTCCTCGGTACTTGCCTGGATACCTGGACTATTGCTCGCTTTGACCTATTTCTATCAATGGGGTCCCGTGATTCTTTTGAATTTCCAGGAGGCGATTCACTGTGAGTTCCTACGCCCTCTCTGTCAGTTTAACCCAAAAAAAGGCCAGAAAACCAGCTTCCACCCCAGGCCTGGGATGTGACCCTACCCCTCTAATCCACAGCTTATTTTCTTACCTGGATTTAGTAAAATGTGAGAGCTGAAGCATAGAAAAGACTGAGGGCCAAAGAATGGGTGCTTTTAAACTGTGGTGCTGGAGAAGCCTCTTGAGAGCCGTGGAAGTCCATCATTGGAAGGACTGATGCTGAAGCTGAGGCTGAAGCTCCAAGATTTTGGCCACCTGATGCGACGAGTCGACTCATCAGAAAAGACCCTGATGCTGGGGAACACTGAGGACGGAGGAAGGGGACAACAGAGGACGAGATGCTAGGATGACATCACCAAATCAGTGGACGTGAACTTGAGCAAACACTGGGAGATAGGGGAGGAGAGAGGAGCCTGGTGTGCTGCAGTCCACGGGATCCCTAAGAGCTGGACACGACGGCGACTGAGCAACACCACATCTACAGAATGCTTTTTTCGGGACGAGGTTTCTCATGACCACAGCCTCCTCTCAGTTCCTGTTTGCCGGATCTGCTTCTCCAGGAGCTCCTGTCTCTGTGTTTGGTTTGAGGTTTGATAGCGTCTATGCCAGTGGCTCGGGCACTCTGCTCGGCAGGAGAGATGTGAGTCTTCCAGGCGAGGACGTCTGTGCGCTCTGCGGCCTGCCTCTGCCGCCAGCGCGGCCGCCTGGGACTGCCGCCAACGCAATGCTCTGTGGCTTCTTGAGGGTTCCTTGCGCCTCTCCAGGAAAAGCCCAGCTCCTGACTCCATGCCACCTCCTCACCCTGTTCAGAAGTGTTTCATGAATTGTCCTGTAGACCAGTCCTAATGCATTTTCCTTTTAACCCTGAATTCTCCACCACATGGGAGTTGCTGCCCTGGAGAACAGGTTTATTTTCAAGATCATTCTTGCTGTTGATCCTCTTGTCTGTTTTACAGCTTTACAACTGATCTCCCTTCCTCGGTACTTGCCTGGATACCTGGACTATTGCTCGCTTTGACCTATTTCTATCAATGGGGTCCCGTGATTCTTTTTTGAATTTCCAGGAGGCGATTCACTGTGAGTTCATTCTACTGCCCTCTCTGAATCCAAATTCATCTCAGGTCATGTTATGGGGCCCTTACTTTTTGGCCTGCACCCAGTATCACAGCCCCCAAGAAGACAGGCAAATGGTGTGTGCATTTGCACACACACACACACACACACACACTGCATGCCATCCATTCCCTTCTGCAGCCCAAACACTGCCCCATTTCCCAAGAAGCTCCAACAGGCTTTTCCACTGACCCTTCTTGTAGGTGGCGTTGTTTTCCAGACTCCATTCTACTCCCAACGGACCTTGCACAGTAACCCACAAGATTGTTTCACTTTTGAGATGATTCTGCGCTGGCAGCTGTTAAGACTACACACTCTGGAAGCCGTGCTTTCAAGTCGTTCGGAATCCATGTACCAATGCAAGCTGGTCTATCGCTGGTGCTTAGTGAATTTTGACAGAGGTGAACCTTAGAGGCTCAGAGCCTCCAGCTAGAAAACCTTTAAAGGCCGGCACAGTCTCAGGCGTGCAAAGGAGCGGTGCATTCTCCACAACCACGAGCTTCACACCAGCTCAAGTGCAGATGCAGCCTTCAGGTGTAGACTGTGTCGAGTCTGTCGTGTTATACAAGTGTCCATACAAATGTGCAGACTCTGTGTGGCTGTCTTCAGTCATTGTTCTTAACTCTCTGTGCACAACCATTTCTAAGTATCTCATTCAGCATGCATAAGAGTAAAATTGATTAGTTACCAGGATCATGGTCTAGTCTGCCTTTTCCTCAGGAATAAGTAGTTTCCATGTTATGCTGAGTAGAATTTCAATGTAATACGTTAATACCCTTCTTTATGACTAAGTTATTTTCTTTTAAATGCTCCATGCCACCTCCTCACCCTGTTCAGAAGTGTTTCATGAATTGTCCTGTAGACCAGTCCTAATGCATTTTCCTTTTAACCCTGAATTCTCCACCACATGGGAGTTGCTGCCCTGGAGAACAGGTTTATTTTCAAGATCATTCTTGCTGTTGATCCTCTTGTCTGTTTTACAGCTTTACAACTGATCTCCCTTCCTCGGTACTTGCCTGGATACCTGGACTATTGCTCGCTTTGACCTATTTCTATCAATGGGGTCCCGTGATTCTTTTTTGAATTTCCAGGAGGCGATTCACTGTGAGTTCATTCTACTGCCCTCTCTGAATCCAAATTCATCTCAGGTCATGTTATGGGGCCCTTACTTTTTGGCCTGCACCCAGTATCACAGCCCCCAAGAAGACAGGCAAATGGTGTGTGCATTTGCACACACACACACACACACACACACTGCATGCCATCCATTCCCTTCTGCAGCCCAAACACTGCCCCATTTCCCAAGAAGCTCCAACAGGCTTTTCCACTGACCCTTCTTGTAGGTGGCGTTGTTTTCCAGACTCCATTCTACTCCCAACGGACCTTGCACAGTAACCCACAAGATTGTTTCACTTTTGAGATGATTCTGCGCTGGCAGCTGTTAAGACTACACACTCTGGAAGCCGTGCTTTCAAGTCGTTCGGAATCCATGTACCAATGCAAGCTGGTCTATCGCTGGTGCTTAGTGAATTTTGACAGAGGTGAACCTTAGAGGCTCAGAGCCTCCAGCTAGAAAACCTTTAAAGGCCGGCACAGTCTCAGGCGTGCAAAGGAGCGGTGCATTCTCCACAACCACGAGCTTCACACCAGCTCAAGTGCAGATGCAGCCTTCAGGTGTAGACTGTGTCGAGTCTGTCGTGTTATACAAGTGTCCATACAAATGTGCAGACTCTGTGTGGCTGTCTTCAGTCATTGTTCTTAACTCTCTGTGCACAACCATTTCTAAGTATCTCATTCAGCATGCATAAGAGTAAAATTGATTAGTTACCAGGATCATGGTCTAGTCTGCCTTTTCCTCAGGAATAAGTAGTTTCCATGTTATGCTGAGTAGAATTTCAATGTAATACGTTAATACCCTTCTTTATATGCACTTAGCAATTTCCTTTCTGATCGCTTTCAGATTTCTCTTTTAAATGAAATAATCCTGGTGATACATTAAGACCTGGTGTTTTATTAGTTTCATTTCTTTTTTTCTCCTCCTTCCATGTTGGATCTGAAGTCTTTAATTCTTTTTCCTGTTACACAGAAAGCTTTAAATTTCTACCTGTAATGGAGTATATTAATTACTCCTAATGATATGCACCATCCCAAGATTGGTCAGTTATTTTGGTAATCTTCACAGGATGTGCAGTTTTAGTCTCCTTTTCTCCTTTTCGCTTTTTAAAGACTTTCTGATGGTTGTCTTCCCTGTCCTCACATCCCACCTCTAACGTGAGATCGCGTTCAGTGTCATATTGGCTGAAGGGAAAACATTTGTTCCTGTCATGAATATGTTAGTGTTTTAGGCATTAGAATTGTAGGTAACTTTAGAGTATTATTTTTGAATGTAATAACAAGGTGAATTGGTACCTTGGCAAAGATCAGAAATCAGGCTTATTTTTGTAACTTATGACATAATGTATGTTTCATATGTCTTTATCAGAATTCTGTCTTTTTAAAAAAATCTAGTTGTGTCGATTCACATTGGTTCCTCCTGGGTGGGAAGATCCCCTGGAGAAGGGATTGGCAACCCATATGAGTGTTCTTTCCTAGAGAAGCCCATGGATAGAGGACCCTGGTGGGCGACAGTCCATGGGGTCGCAGAGTTGGACCGGACTGGACATGCACACAGACACACACACCTCGATCCATGTTAAAAAAAAGTTGGAGACTGAATATAAGTTGAGTTACTTAAAGATTTTATTTGAGATTTTTCTCTGAGAACTAGAACAATGAAAGCATAAATAACAGTTAAAGAATAAGAAAAATAACCTTTTATTCAATAAGATGCCATAAATCACATTTTAGCTTCATTTTCATAGAGTAGTCTGGAAAGGGCAGAGAGCAGAGAATTATTAAAGGATTTGTAGATACAGGTCAGGTCAGGTCAGTCGCTCCTCTGTCCATGGAGCGCTCCAGGCTGTTCTACTGAAATGAGTAACCATTGCCTTTTCCAGGGGGTCTTTCTCATCCAGAGATGGAGCCCGGGTCCCCTCCACTGCAGGTGGATTCCTTCTCGTCTGAGCCTCCAGGGAAGTGAGGACAAAGTGCCTGATGTTACCCAAAGGGAGGCTTCACTCAGTATTTGCAAGAATGGCTTCAGGAAGGCGGAACCCAACTCTAAACACAGCAAGCATCGCAACAGATTTATAGCCGAGGACCAAGGCAAGGGGCCAGTGGGTGGAAATGTATTTAGGGGGGACGTCAAGGGGAGGGGTTTTACTAAACTGTAATGAGATTCTTGCCAAAGGCAGGCCAAGACCTAGACATCAAGCCTGGGAGGGAGTGTAAACTAACCCCGCTGACATCCCACCTCTAACGTGAGATCGCGTTCAGTGTCATATTGGCTGAAGGGAAAACATTTGTTCCTGTCATGAATATGTTAGTGTTTTAGGCATTAGAATTGTAGGTAACTTTAGAGTATTATTTTTGAATGTAATAACAAGGTGAATTGGTACCTTGGCAAAGATCAGAAATCAGGCTTATTTTTGTAACTTATGACATAATGTATGTTTCATATGTCTTTATCAGAATTCTGTCTTTTTAAAAAAATCTAGTTGTGTCGATTCACATTGGTTCCTCCTGGGTGGGAAGATCCCCTGGAGAAGGGATTGGCAACCCATATGAGTGTTCTTTCCTAGAGAAGCCCATGGATAGAGGACCCTGGTGGGCGACAGTCCATGGGGTCGCAGAGTTGGACCGGACTGGACATGCACACAGACACACACACCTCGATCCATGTTAAAAAAAAGTTGGAGACTGAATATAAGTTGAGTTACTTAAAGATTTTATTTGAGATTTTTCTCTGAGAACTAGAACAATGAAAGCATAAATAACAGTTAAAGAATAAGAAAAATAACCTTTTATTCAATAAGATGCCATAAATCACATTTTAGCTTCATTTTCATAGAGTAGTCTGGAAAGGGCAGAGAGCAGAGAATTATTAAAGGATTTGTAGATACAGGTCAGGTCAGGTCAGTCGCTCCTCTGTCCATGGAGCGCTCCAGGCTGTTCTACTGAAATGAGTAACCATTGCCTTTTCCAGGGGGTCTTTCTCATCCAGAGATGGAGCCCGGGTCCCCTCCACTGCAGGTGGATTCCTTCTCGTCTGAGCCTCCAGGGAAGTGAGGACAAAGTGCCTGATGTTACCCAAAGGGAGGCTTCACTCAGTATTTGCAAGAATGGCTTCAGGAAGGCGGAACCCAACTCTAAACACAGCAAGCATCGCAACAGATTTATAGCCGAGGACCAAGGCAAGGGGCCAGTGGGTGGAAATGTATTTAGGGGGGACGTCAAGGGGAGGGGTTTTACTAAACTGTAATGAGATTCTTGCCAAAGGCAGGCCAAGACCTAGACATCAAGCCTGGGGACGAGGACCCGTGCTAACACGGAGCCATGGAGACTGAGGCCAGGGACCTGGGATGAGGCCTCCTTGAACAAAGGCTCCGAGGAGCCTGTCTATAGTTGGGTCAAAGAGAGCCTTTGTCACCATGGTGAGCAGCTGGAGAGGAAGCCGGGGAGAGGCTGCATGGGGGAGGGTCCCTGCATCCCTCCTCCCCAGCAGGTGTCTTCCCTGCCGTGGCCTTGCTCTCTCCCTGTACCCTACCTCCTCCTGCCCGGGCCCCACAGAGCAGCCTGTCCTCAGCAGGGCAGTGTGCCTTAGCGGTCCAGGCCTTTGCGGCAGACTCCTTGTCACCTCCGAACAGGGGCTGCTGGCCCAAAGACAGGTGTAGCGGGCAGGGTGGGGCCCGCTCCACCTGAGAGGTGATGACGCTGGTGCCTCCCCACTGGCCTCCCTGGTCTCACCTGGTCCTCGGGCACGGCGGTGCTGACGCTGTGCTTTCACCCGCCTCCCCGTGTGCTGCCGCTCCCGGTCCAACGTCTGCTCTTGTTCCTCTGGGAGAGAAAACCCGGGGTGTCCCTTCTGGGAGCCCCTTCTTTTGTGCACAGGAGAGACTGTGGTCACTTTCAAGTAGAATGAGAGGATCACCTGGCAGGCACAGCACCACCTGTCAGGACTGTGCAAAGCCTGGCTGTGTGTGTGTGAGAGAGAGAGAGAGCGTGGGGAGTGATCAGTACCCCGGCTCCAGCTGGGGGCTCCCAGCTCGGGTCACCATGGTGCCAGGCGGATGGTGCCTGCCTCGGCCGCCTGGAGAGCGGAGGGAGGGGCTGGGACGGCCGGGCGTCCCTCTCAGTGAAAGGTGCCCGGACGTCGCGGCGCACCCCCAGAAACGTACTCTTCCAGCAGCAGCGGTGGGTATTCAGAGCTGCCTGTGAACCTCTCAGCCCTCTCCTTGTCCTCACTGACGAAGGAAACGAAACCTTGCTCGAGTCTGTGAGATGCGTTTGGCTGCACGAGACTGTAGGTGACAGAAATAAAGCCGAGCCTCACTAGTGATGCTGATATGCTGCTGCCTGTTCCAGCCAAAGGCAGGCCAAGACCTAGACATCAAGCCTGGGGACGAGGACCCGTGCTAACACGGAGCCATGGAGACTGAGGCCAGGGACCTGGGATGAGGCCTCCTTGAACAAAGGCTCCGAGGAGCCTGTCTATAGTTGGGTCAAAGAGAGCCTTTGTCACCATGGTGAGCAGCTGGAGAGGAAGCCGGGGAGAGGCTGCATGGGGGAGGGTCCCTGCATCCCTCCTCCCCAGCAGGTGTCTTCCCTGCCGTGGCCTTGCTCTCTCCCTGTACCCTACCTCCTCCTGCCCGGGCCCCACAGAGCAGCCTGTCCTCAGCAGGGCAGTGTGCCTTAGCGGTCCAGGCCTTTGCGGCAGACTCCTTGTCACCTCCGAACAGGGGCTGCTGGCCCAAAGACAGGTGTAGCGGGCAGGGTGGGGCCCGCTCCACCTGAGAGGTGATGACGCTGGTGCCTCCCCACTGGCCTCCCTGGTCTCACCTGGTCCTCGGGCACGGCGGTGCTGACGCTGTGCTTTCACCCGCCTCCCCGTGTGCTGCCGCTCCCGGTCCAACGTCTGCTCTTGTTCCTCTGGGAGAGAAAACCCGGGGTGTCCCTTCTGGGAGCCCCTTCTTTTGTGCACAGGAGAGACTGTGGTCACTTTCAAGTAGAATGAGAGGATCACCTGGCAGGCACAGCACCACCTGTCAGGACTGTGCAAAGCCTGGCTGTGTGTGTGTGAGAGAGAGAGAGAGCGTGGGGAGTGATCAGTACCCCGGCTCCAGCTGGGGGCTCCCAGCTCGGGTCACCATGGTGCCAGGCGGATGGTGCCTGCCTCGGCCGCCTGGAGAGCGGAGGGAGGGGCTGGGACGGCCGGGCGTCCCTCTCAGTGAAAGGTGCCCGGACGTCGCGGCGCACCCCCAGAAACGTACTCTTCCAGCAGCAGCGGTGGGTATTCAGAGCTGCCTGTGAACCTCTCAGCCCTCTCCTTGTCCTCACTGACGAAGGAAACGAAACCTTGCTCGAGTCTGTGAGATGCGTTTGGCTGCACGAGAGACTGTAGGTGACAGAAATAAAGCCGAGCCTCAGCTTGTGCGTTAGTGATCGGCTGAGCTACCTGTCTGCTGCCTGTTCCAGCCACCCTTTCTCGGGGGAGGGGGGAAGCGCAGTTCGGCTTGCAGTGTGAAGCCGTCCTGTTCCTTTGCCTGTGGATGGAGAGCACTGCCCGTTTTTCCTTTGCGGACAGAGGCCAGAGGGATCTTCGCGGTCTTGTCTGCAGTGAGGGCCGCGCACCAGGGAGAGGCTCGATGTGGTCCGGGAAGCGGTGATTCGCTGAGTCCTCTGCTTCCGGCGCCGTGTGAGCCTGGCTGGGCTTTATTCACTGCCTTGTTCGAGCCTCACACGTGGCTGCTCGGTTGCTCCTTTGCTGTTTCTTCCAAACATCGACTCATCCCTCTGCTGAGCTGTGCAGAGGGACTCATGTTGTTGTTTAGTCGCTAAGTCACGTCAACCCTTTTGTGACCTCAAGGACTGTAGCCTGCCAGGCGCCTCTGTCCATAGGATCCTCCAGGCAAGAAGACTGAGTGAGTTGCCATTTCCTTCCGCAGGGGATCTTCCTGGCCCTGGGGTTGATCCTGGGGATCCTGCATCGACAGAGAAAGTCTTTCCCACGGAGCCCCCTGGTGAGCCCCTGTCTTTTCCTCCAAGGCAGAGAGCTAGGAGCTGAAAGGCGGTGGAGATATGCTTGAGCAAACCTGGGCAAACTCCGGGAGATAATGAGGGGCGGGGCAGCCTGGCCTGCTCCAGTCCGGGGGGTCACAGACAGCCTGACATGATTCAGCGACTGAACAACAAAGGACATGCTGGGGGTGCTCTGACTGGGATGGTGTATTTTAAACTGGAAGTTGTATCTTTGTGACAGGAAAGCCCAGAAATCCTTCTGACCACAACAGACATCCTCATTATTCTTCCTGTAGGTGGGCAGCATGGTGACCTCCCCAGAGACACGCACGCAGCTGAAGACTGAGCACAAGGTCTTATATGGTGGCGGGGGTGTGGGGGGGGTTGAGGTGCTGAATGGAATGAAACCTGCTAATGAGCTGACTTTGAGAAAGATGGTTCTCCTGGGTTCTCCCTGGTCTCCAAGTCACAAGTGTCCTTTAAAGTGGGAGAGGGAGGCAGATGAGGATGTCAGGGAGGCGATGTGAGAGAGGCTTGGAGGATGGAGGACCTTGAGGCAAGGAAGGTGGGGGCCACTGGCAGCAGGAGAAGACATGTTCCCGGGAAGGAAAGTCATCCTGTCAAGGCTGTCAGTCCAGGGAGCCCCCGGCTGGGCCTCGGACCTCCAGAAGTGTCCGATCACACATCTGAGCTGCTCTGAGCCACCGCACGGCAGTCAGGTCCTCTGTTACAGCTGCAATAGGACTTGGTTGACTCTAATGTAAGCCCGAGAGCCCGCCTGGCCATGGGCTCCCTTGCCTGCTCGCACGGGGAGGGCTGCGGAGCCCCGATGCCCTCAAGCCACAGACGGCGCGGCCTCCAGCGTCTGGTCTGGAACTGACTCCTGCCAGGTCTGGAAATCTGCCTCCTGGCACAACTTGCCATGTCTTATCTGGTGTCTCTGTACAGTGTTTCCCTCCCTTCCAGTCCTATGAGGATCAAGTCGTTGGCCACGGCGGTCCCTGGCTCCGCTGCCCTCTGGAGGGATTCGGGATGAAGCCTCTGTGCCGTGGCTACAGGGGCTCCGAGGCCCTGAGGAGGCTCCTCTGCGGCTCTGAGGTGCAGTCCAGCTGCCCCGCGCCTCTTCCCAGCTACAGAAGGGCAATCCGGTCACCCTGCTGCGTGATCCGCTCTTTGTGGAGAAGTCAGCTGTTTATTCTTGATTCCACGCATTTTGCAGCCAAAACTTGCACAAATATACCAGCTCTGCCCCCGTGTCTTCTGAACAGGTTTTCAGAGCTACCTGAGGGGATGGTCATCAGTAAGGTCCCCAAACAAAGCTAAAGCTCACTGTTTTTATGTTGCTTTTTTTTTTCTTTCAGCTGATATTGCCTTTGCAGCTACTTTTGTCCTCTGATAAGACAGAGAATAGGGGGCAGACCGATTCCCTGCAGGGTGCAGACAGAGCCTGGAAACATTCGTCACCAGGAGGTCTCCCCATGCAGGTCCCTCTGGGGCCTTGGTTACCACTAGTCAGTGTCGCAGGTGGGTCACCACAATGAGCTGATAGGAGGCAGTGACATCATCTACCCTGATGAAGGGCTCTTCATGCCTCTCCGGGACAACCTTGAGGGTGCAAATGAGGCCCAAGAGCGCCATAGGTCAGAGCCACCATCCTGAAAACTCCCTGGAAGCAAACAAGAGGGAAACAGAACAAAATAAACCCAAGAGAGAAGAAAGTGGTAACACACACCCTACTTTCACTACAGGGAGAGGAGAGTGGGGGGACAGGAAGCTGTCCTGGGAGCCTGGAGCGGAGGCCCTCTGGGAGGCCAAGGCCTGAGCCACTCGCTGGGAGCGTCGTGACCTGGCTGGGCGCCACTGACCTCCTGGCTTCTGTAATGACCCCGGGACCTCCTGCTTCCTCACAATCCCTGCAAAGGCAGGACAAAGAGGCAAAGGTGTTTGTTCTTCCCATTAAAATGTGACTAAGTGAAAAAATGCCTTATTTTCTTCCAAGATAGGTCTCATTAACTCTTTTAAAAAATGTTTTCTTTATAGTACTAGAAAAGCCATTATTACAAACCTCACTATTTAAAAAATGAGAAAAATATACAGGAAATACATAAGAGGAACATGTACTGAAGGACCTATAATCCGTCATTAGCAGGAAACATATCATTATTAATATTTTCCTGCAATAGTTACTCCCAGTCAAGAGAGATATTTAGGAAAACAGATTTGTGGCTGGTCTTACCCTGTGGGGGCTTCTCTGGTGACCTAGGGGTAAAGAATCCGGCTGCCAGTGCAGGAGATAAAGGGGATTTGGGTTTGAGCCTCCCCTCTCCGGGGTGAGGAAGATGCCCGGGAGGAGGAAATGGCGACCCACTCCAGTATCTTTGCACGGAGTACCCCATGGACAGGGAGCAGCCCGTGGGGTCGCGGGGTCAGACACGATGGAGCACTCACAAGCAGCAGCTCTTGCTGCGGCTGGAGCAGGACAGGCCGTGGGAGTCACGCCGGGGCAGGCTCTGGGAGCTTCCTCAGTGAGGAACCTTGAAGGTTTGAAACAAGCAGCGTGATCAGATGCTGCTCAGGAGGGTCTTTGCAGCTGCAGGTGGAGCACCAGGAAGCTGGAGGCTCCCCTGAGGAGGGGGGTCTCTGCAGTGGATAAAATGCATAGGAGGCAGTGACATCATCTACCCGATGAAGGGCTCTTCATGCCTCGGGACAACCTTGAGGGTGCAAATGAGGCCCAAGAGCCATAGGTCAGAGCCACCATCCTGAAAACTCCCTGGAAGCAAACAAGAGGGAAACAGAACAAAATAAACCCAAGAGAGAAGAAAGTGGTAACACACACCCTACTTTCACTACAGGGAGAGGAGAGTGGGGGGACAGGAAGCTGTCCTGGGAGCCTGGAGCGGAGGCCCTCTGGGAGGCCAAGGCCTGAGCCACTCGCTGGGAGCGTCGTGACCTGGCTGGGCGCCACTGACCTCCTGGCTTCTGTAATGACCCCGGGACCTCCTGCTTCCTCACAATCCCTGCAAAGGCAGGACAAAGAGGCAAAGGTGTTTGTTCTTCCCATTAAAATGTGACTAAGTGAAAAAATGCCTTATTTTCTTCCAAGATAGGTCTCATTAACTCTTTTAAAAAATGTTTTCTTTATAGTACTAGAAAAGCCATTATTACAAACCTCACTTTTTAAAAAAATGAGAAAAATATACAGGAAATACATAAGAGGAACATGTACTGAAGGACCTATAATCCGTCATTAGCAGGAAACATATCATTATTAATATTTTCCTGCAATAGTTACTCCCAGTCAAGAGAGATATTTAGGAAAACAGATTTGTGGCTGGTCTTACCCTGTGGGGGCTTCTCTGGTGACCTAGGGGTAAAGAATCCGGCTGCCAGTGCAGGAGATAAAGGGGATTTGGGTTTGAGCCTCCCCTCTCCGGGGTGAGGAAGATGCCCGGGAGGAGGAAATGGCGACCCACTCCAGTATCTTTGCACGGAGTACCCCATGGACAGGGAGCAGCCCGTGGGGTCGCGGGGTCAGACACGATGGAGCACTCACAAGCAGCAGCTCTTGCTTTGCGGCTGGAGCAGGACAGGCCGTGGGAGTCACGCCCGGGGGCAGGCTCTGGGAGCTTCCTCAGTGAGGAACCTTGAAGGTTTGAAACAAGCAGCGGCGTGATCAGATGCTGCTCAGGAGGGTCTTTGCAGCTGCAGGTGGAGCACCAGGGAAGCTGGAGGCCCGGATCCCACGGGGGCCTGGAGAGAGAGGTGCGGGGCGTAGCAGGGCGGCATAGCCGGGCAGAGAGAAGGAGCAGACTCCCCTGCCAGGGGACAGTCCAGGTTCAGGAAGTTGGTGAAGGGCTCATCATGTGAAGAACAGGGAGACACAGCCTCCTTTCATGTTTTATAAAGGATGCTGGGACATAGGCCTCCTTGATGGCATTTTCCAACCCCGTTCCTCCTGCTGCCCCAAGGAAGTTATCAAAGCAGGACTGGTGAGTCCCAAGGATGACTGGGTTCTCTTCTCGCCTGCCCAGAGCGGAGAGAAGGGAAATAAATGAGCCAGTCAGCAGGTGGCCCCAGGGCCAGCACTCCTACCTGGAGAGCCAGGGAGGGGTCAGTGGTGCAGACAGTGTCAAGGGCTTCTCAGTTGGACCCGCCCCTGTGGGAGCGTGCCCCCTCTCAGAGCCTGCGGAGGTCCAAGGTCCACACGGTCCTCCTCCAGGAGAAGGTGGGAGAGGGCAAGGTGAGCAGACTCCACACTCAGCCCACCTTCCACGGGCCAGAGTCAGGGAGGCAGGAGTCAGGGCGGCAGGAGGTCAGTGGAGGGCCCTGGGAAGCCCACACGGAGAGGGAGGCGGTGCTTCCCCACAGAGACAGGGAGGTGGACGCATGCTGCTGTCAATTGGTGTCTTTTGGCCACAGTAAGCAATGCTGGGCAAGACCTTGAACTGAGTGTATGTTGTGTCCAAAGAACCATCAAGTGAGGGGAGCGAGGGACCTGCAGTGGAGGCACCTGGGGACACCGCTCGACTGAGTGACCAGGGTCAACCGGACTGGCATGTGGTGTGGACACCATGCATCCCTGGCATTTTCCAAGGGGCATCGCCCTAGAAACGCCCAGCGTCTCGGTGTGCTAGCTAACAGCCGTCCTACTCAACCGGCTGCCTGCTGCTGAAAGCAATCCGCACACCCTCTCTGAGGACTCTGGTGTCATTGACCTGTTTGCCAGCAATCGGCCAAGTGCTCACATGCAGGAAGCTTTGTCCTGTTCACCCTCACCTATCAAGCTGTCCATCACTCTGTCTCCCCATCTACTTACCCCTCCTGGATATATTTGTATCCCTGTTTTTCTCCCAATAGATTTAAAAAGACCGAGGGCTAGAGGAGAAGACTTCAGAAGCCTGTGTGTTATTGTTCCTTCCCAGGACTAATGAAAAGATCTTTCACTAACATAAAGGTACATGTTTTTCCTTCCTTTTTTGTAATTAAAGGACGCATCTTGAGGCATCCCACCCTAGGCTGTCCTTCCCCAGATCCATCAGCCCAGTCTAGGGAGGAAACCTCGGGCCAATCCAGACTGGACGTTCCGTAGGAGACCTGACTGCTGCCCTCAGGACCACCGGGTGGGGGAACACTGACCCGAGGAAACGCGGCAGGTCGGGGCGATGGGGAAGCCTGGGTGTGGTCCTGGAGTAGAGAGGAGGCAGGAGTAGAAAACGGCCGGCGTCCTAAGGGAGCCTGGCTATCCCTAGGGGGCGCTAGTGGTATGGGGAGGGGGTCCCGGGCGGCCCCACTGGTAAAGAATCCATCTGCGGTTCAGCAGACTGGGCTTCAGCCCCTCGTCCAGGAAGACCCCCTGGAGGAGGAGACGGCAACCCTCTCCAGTATTCTCGCCTGGAGAGCTCCATGGCCAGAGGGGAATGGCGAGCTACACAGTTCATGAAACTGCACAGAGTCAGACATGACGGGAGTGCCTGAGTGCCCCCAGCAGGCTCCCAGCTGCCCGAAGGCACTTGAGGACACAGGGGTGCGTCGGGGGCGTGAGTGCCGGAGCCGGCGTCCTGGCGGTTGGTTTGTACCCACGGTGGGCCCAGAGCACATGTGCCTGAGTTGGAAACGTCTAACGCTGATTTTGCTTTATTTATTTACTTCATTTCTGAAAAATGTTCACTACTGGGCCCTGGCAATGTCAGATGCTGGCAGTGGAGACTGCTGGGTAAGGGTGTAGTCAAACCTGGCCCACGTTTATTTTTATTCCAAAACACAATGTTTCATACTAAAAAAAAAAAAAAACGGATACTGTATTTAAAGCACTCAGCATAGAGTCTGGCACAGGGTAAGATCTCAATAAACATTAGTGGTCTTTATTTATTTATTTTTCAGTCTCTGGGTTGGAAAGATCCCCTGGAGCAGGGAATGGTTACCCACTCCAGTACTCTTTTTTTTTAAAAAAGATTTATTTATTTATTTGTTTTGGGCGGGGGTTGGGTTGGGGAGGGAGGGGAGCGGGTGGGCCACTTCTATTGGCCTTTCATTTCTCTATTTTCATCCGTCTTTGTTCTTTGGCTCCTGTGGGCCTCCCATCGCGGTGGCCTCTGTTGTCGCAGAGCACCGGCTCCAGGCGCATGCGCTCCAGAGCTCCGGCTCGGTGATTGGACACATCGGTCCAGCTGCTCCACCGCACGTGGGATCTTCCCAGACCAGGGATCGAACCGGCGCCCCTTGCACTGCAAGGCGGTGTCCTTACCCACTGGACCACCGGGGGAAGACCATTAGTGGTCTTTAAAACAAAAAATGGAAAACATATTAAAGACAAATATTAAATGTTTTTAAATTTAATTTTTAAAAAATATTAATTAAAAGCCATTTTCTTTCCAGGGATCTTCCTTGCCCAGGGATCAAACTCCTTCAACAGAGAGTGATTCTTTACCACTGAGCCAGGAGGGAAGTCCAGAGAGAAATGCTTCTGGTATTCTTTTCTCCAGGACACAGGACTGAGCCAGGAAGCAGGGTGGAGGGGAAGCGTTTTACACCTGGTGCTGGGACTGGAAGCAGCGGGGCCGCGGCGGGGAGGGCCCTCGCGGCGCTCCACGCTGACGGTGAAGACGGCGCTGAACCAGACCTGCCAGCCCCAGAGCTTCGGTGGTCGGTGGTCAGCAGTCGGCAGTCGTCACAGCCACTCAGGGCAGAGGCCTGGGAGAGGCTGTAACCCAGAAGCGGGCAGGGTCCGAGAGCTGAGGTCCGGTGCTGACCGTCTACCAGGGTACTCCAGTTAAGAGCCAAGTTATTGAAACTGCGTTCGCCTGAGCAGATGAGCAGTGTTTCTCGGAGGTCCCAGGTAGCTGAGCACACCTCCCCAAGGCAGCCCTTGGTCCCCTTCATTCCATTTGAATGCATCCTGAGCTTTTGAGTCCAGTCTATAAATAAGGAGCCAGGCAGGTGGCTTGCCGTGTTTAAACTCTCCGCTCCATCTTTCCTCTTTGTCTTTTCAGACACAGATCTTTCTCGCTGCTCTGCTGGGTTTCCTCTCAAATCATCTCATGCTGTAACTGCACAGCCAGGCAATGGGAAGCTTCTATAGAGCTGTAAGAAACTTCTGTACATCTTTTTCAGTGTAAATTTAGAAATTTACCTGATTCAGGGCTATTGCAGTTGTGTTAAGTAGCCAGTCTAATTCACCTTCAAGAAAAGATTCAGATCAAATTGTTCAATGAGCTCAACTGGAGCAGAATGATCCAAAAAAGAAAACAAAAACATCACAGCAATTTTCTGAGTGCTCAATATGAAACCTAAACACACAGCTTGAAGGGAAGGGGCAAAACAGGCTTGTTTCTTTCTGCCTGATTGTGCACAGCGCCTGGCGTCAGGGTCCACGTGGAGCACGAGACGGGAGAGGCAGGCGCCCGCTCCTGGGAGAGCGCTGGCACAGGGATGGTTCCTGGGGGACATCTACACAGCCAGGGGCCTGGCCTGAGCCTGGCTGGGAGCAGCGACGGGCTCGGCTGTTCCCTCGCTCTGCTCCCTGCCAAGCAGGAAGGGCTGCCATCTCGCTGTTGAGACACAGCCTTGAGAGATGACGGTGCTGCGCCAGGGCCAGGGGCAGAGATGCCCTGTCCGGAGTGTGGGCTCTCCCGAGGGGCACCCGTTCGAGCCCCAGCTGGGACCTCCCCACCCTGGTTCTCGGCTCACTCCCTGCTCCGAGGCGGCAGGCGTCTCTTGTCACCTTCGGGTTGGTTTGGGACACTTGCTCTTATTTTACGCCAGAAAGGACCTTCCCCTCCTCAGCGCCGCCTGCCTTCTGTCCTCAGGTGTCGGCTGTAGGGATCAGGTGCAAACTGGGTTACGCTGCACGCACAAATAGTCTGAGAAATAGTTTCTGGTCACTGCTTGGATAATTTAGCGCGTGTACCTGCTTGGGGGGGGGGATAAGCAGTGTTTCTCGGAGGTCCCAGGTAGCTGAGCACACCTCCCCAAGGCAGCCCTTGGTCCCCTTCATTCCATTTGAATGCATCCTGAGCTTTTGAGTCCAGTCTATAAATAAGGAGCCAGGCAGGTGGCTTGCCGTGTTTAAACTCTCCGCTCCATCTTTCCTCTTTGTCTTTTCAGACACAGATCTTTCTCGCTGCTCTGCTGGGTTTCCTCTCAAATCATCTCATGCTGTAACTGCACAGCCAGGCAATGGGAAGCTTCTATAGAGCTGTAAGAAACTTCTGTACATCTTTTTCAGTGTAAATTTAGAAATTTACCTGATTCAGGGCTATTGCAGTTGTGTTAAGTAGCCAGTCTAATTCACCTTCAAGAAAAGATTCAGATCAAATTGTTCAATGAGCTCAACTGGAGCAGAATGATCCAAAAAAGAAAACAAAAACATCACAGCAATTTTCTGAGTGCTCAATATGAAACCTAAACACACAGCTTGAAGGGAAGGGGCAAAACAGGCTTGTTTCTTTCTGCCTGATTGTGCACAGCGCCTGGCGTCAGGGTCCACGTGGAGCACGTAGACGGGAGAGGCAGGCGCCCGCTCCTGGGAGAGCGCTGGCACAGGGATGGTTCCTGGGGGACATCTACACAGCCAGGGGCCTGGCCTGAGCCTGGCTGGGAGCAGCGACGGGCTCGGCTGTTCCCTCGCTCTGCTCCCTGCCAAGCAGGAAGGGCTGCCATCTCGCTGTTGAGACACAGCCTTGAGAGATGACGGTGCTGCGCCAGGGCCAGGGGCAGAGATGCCCTGTCCGGAGTGTGGGCTCTCCCGAGGGGCACCCGTTCGAGCCCCAGCTGGGACCTCCCCACCCTGGTTCTCGGCTCACTCCCTGCTCCGAGGCGGCAGGCGTCTCTTGTCACCTTCGGGTTGGTTTGGGACACTTGCTCTTATTTTACGCCAGAAAGGACCTTCCCCTCCTCAGCGCCGCCTGCCTTCTGTCCTCAGGTGTCGGCTGTAGGGATCAGGTGCAAACTGGGTTACGCTGCACGCACAAATAGTCTGAGAAATAGTTTCTGGTCACTGCTTGGATAATTTAGACGCACGCGTGTACCCTGATGCTGGGAGACTGCGGGCAGGAGGAGAAGGAGGCAGGAGAGAATGAGATGGTTGGATAACATCACCACCTCAGTGCACGTCAGTCTGAGCAAACTCAGGGAGATAGTGGAGGACAGAGGAGTCTGGTGTCCTGCAGGCTGTGGGGTCACAAAGAGTCGACATGACTCAGTGACTGAACAACAACAGCATGCAGCCCTGCGTGCGGCCCAGGTTCCGGCCAGTGGGTCCAGGACGGCAGAGAAGGGTGGCGAAGGCTCCTGGGTCCCTGGGAGCCCTGGTGGCAGCTGCACTGGGACGGAGGAGCAGCCAGGGGGCTGCGGTGCCGAGAGGACCCGCTGTGCACGCTGCCTTCAGGATGCCCCCGGAGCTGACCTCCTTCCAGGCTCCTCTGAGGTGCTCAGGGCCTCTTCCAGAAGGCCAGAGCAATGGCAGCGAGCGGGCCGGGGCTGTGCCCGACCTGGGCCGGCTGGGCCTTCCTGTCTCCCACATTCCTTCCTGATGAAAGAGGATTGGACAGAAGGAGGGGCCAGGCGATGTCTGTCCTCCCCCTGGGCAGGGCCTCTGCTGGAGGGAACCTGAGTGTCCCACCAGGAGAAGCCAGCTCTGAAGAGTAAAGTTTAGATAAAACAGCCTCTGAGCCCATTAGCGCCTCAGCCTGTGGCCTTGTTGCTAGTTTATTTGTGTGCCCTGATGCGTCTCTTCCTGTGTCCACAGGATCAATTATCTCTTCCTTCTGGTCCTAAGAAAGTCACCGCTGACCGTAGGGAGTGGAGGGTCGGCCCGCATGGGTACGGTAAACACCTTTAAGAAAGTCACTCAAAAGCCTTTTTCAGTGTTCCACAGTGTTATGCGAAAAAACAATGAGAACAACTCGATATCAAAATTGTTTTTTGGGAATTGAGCGTATGTTAAGCAGCTCTCAAAAAATAGTTGATTTTTCTAACGCATTTTCTTGATTTTCACTAGGTAATAATATGTCCCAACTGAAGCTTAAATGAGGTATTTTCCTGTATTTTACCAAAAAAAGTTTCTGTAGTTTTTCCTGAATATGTATGTGTCACTGAATATATAAATGATGGGCATGCATTAATTCTTAACAAGGAAAAGTGCAATTAAAAAAAAAAAAAAAACCTTCCCCCCGAGTTTTGGATCATAGAGAAAAAGACTTAAAATCTGATATATATTTTGACTAAACAGTTTTTTTTTCTATACATAAAATAAGCCTTTAAAGTTTATCCTAGACAGTAATTAGGGATTCTCCAAATTATATAAAGATGTTTGGTATAGTATTTTTAAAAAGGAAGATTTAGAAACAATTTATACACCAAGACCCTGGTTTAATAAATGGCAGTGCATTAGGCCCTCATTCAAAACCACATTGTAGGAGAAGGCTTAATGATGTAGACAAAGAGATTAGTCTGCTAAGTTAGAAGAAAAGAGTACATAAAAGTATTTACCTTATGATAAGAGACTTGTAGGAAAAACATATATACAACCAAAGGAAAGAGCATATATACAAGTTTTTAAAGGTGATTGCTTTGGAGTCTTTCAATGATTCATTATTTCATTTTTCTTCCCTGCACTTTCTTCATTTTTCTCGTCAAAATGCTCTGACTCAATGGCCATGAATCTGAGCGAACTCAGGGCGACAGTGAAGGCCAGAGGAGCCTGGCGTGCCACACGGGTCACAAAGAGCCCGACCCGATGTAGTGACTGAATAACAACAATAACAAAAAAATACACTCTAAATTTGGCCAGCAGACAATAATGCAAATTAGACAAAAATTATGCTTCTTTACATATAGTACTGATAAGGATTTGTATGCATTATACTGCATCTATTTAAAGCATACAGCTTGATGAAATTTTCACATGTGAATGCACTTGTAAAATCTTGACCGTAACCAGGTAAGGAAGACACCCGCCACTGCTGAATTTCCTAACGCCCTCTGTCCCTCCCCACCCTCCCAGCCCCCTCTGTCTGCTCCTGGTATCTAGGCAACCAGTTATCTGCTTCCTGTCCTTTCTTCATATTCAATTCGCTGGTGTTTTCCACAGTTTTATACAATCTATGTGGCATGGGTACTTCTTTGGTTTGCTGTCTTTTCCTGAATATGTATGTGTCACTGAATATATAAATGATGGGCATGCATTAATTCTTAACAAGGAAAAGTGCAATTAAAAAAAAAAAAAAAACCTTCCCCCCGAGTTTTGGATCATAGAGAAAAAGACTTAAAATCTGATATATATTTTGACTAAACAGTTTTTTTTTCTATACATAAAATAAGCCTTTAAAGTTTATCCTAGACAGTAATTAGGGATTCTCCAAATTATATAAAGATGTTTGGTATAGTATTTTTAAAAAGGAAGATTTAGAAACAATTTATACACCAAGACCCTGGTTTAATAAATGGCAGTGCATTAGGCCCTCATTCAAAACCACATTGTAGGAGAAGGCTTAATGATGTAGACAAAGAGATTAGTCTGCTAAGTTAGAAGAAAAGAGTACATAAAAGTATTTACCTTATGATAAGAGACTTGTAGGAAAAACATATATACAACCAAAGGAAAGAGCATATATACAAGTTTTTAAAGGTGATTGCTTTGGAGTCTTTCAATGATTCATTATTTCATTTTTCTTCCCTGCACTTTCTTCATTTTTCTCGTCAAAATGCTCTGACTCAATGGCCATGAATCTGAGCGAACTCAGGGCGACAGTGAAGGCCAGAGGAGCCTGGCGTGCCACACGGGTCACAAAGAGCCCGACCCGATGTAGTGACTGAATAACAACAATAACAAAAAAATACACTCTAAATTTGGCCAGCAGACAATAATGCAAATTAGACAAAAATTATGCTTCTTTACATATAGTACTGATAAGGATTTGTATGCATTATACTGCATCTATTTAAAGCATACAGCTTGATGAAATTTTCACATGTGAATGCACTTGTAAAATCTTGACCGTAACCAGGTAAGGAAGACACCCGCCACTGCTGAATTTCCTAACGCCCTCTGTCCCTCCCCACCCTCCCAGCCCCCTCTGTCTGCTCCTGGTATCTAGGCAACCAGTTATCTGCTTCCTGTCCTTCTGTCATATTCAATTCGCTGGTGTTTTCCACAGTTTTATACAAATAGGGTCCTATGTGGCATGGGTACTTCTTTGGTTTGCTGTCTTTTACCCAGAGCAATTACTTTGAGGTCATTCCAAGTTGTGTTCTATCTCAACAGTTCTTTCTTTTCTCTTTCTCTGTGGTATTTCACTGTAGAAAGAAACAGCAGCCCACGCCAGTATTCCTGCCTGGAGAGTCCCATGGACAAAGGAGCCTGGTGGGCTACAGTCTACGGGGCTGCAAAGAGTCAGACGCAACTGAAGCCGACTGAACATCAACGACTGTGGGATTTCACTCTATGCACCAGTCTGTGTCTCCTTCAGAATCATCTGGATGAGCATTTGGATTGTTTCCAGTGCTTTGTTCATTTAAAAGGGAACTAGGATCAGAATTCTGGAGCCTGCCAGGTCCTTGGCTAAAGGGGTATTTGTTGAGATGGTTTGGGTGGACTAGACTTTAAGATAAGGGCTGGCATCAGTAGTGTGCCCCTTGTGAAGGAAGCCTTCGGTGCTGTGGGCCACCATGATCAGGTTGAGAAGAGCAGACGTGCAGATTTGGTAGTTTGGTCTTTCTGAGTTAGAACATTTTCTATCGTTCACGGTTTATGGGAGACAGGGTCTGGAGTGCAACCACGCTCACAGGCGGGGTCGCACGGCGACGACCCGCAGGGAGCTTGGAGGCCGTGAGTGGCGCCCTTTCTACCTGAAGCAGGCAGAACTCCACAGGGAAGAGCGTCCCTGCCTGGTGACGATTTGTACAGCCGAGGAAACTGGACCCGGGAAAGCTGCCTGTTTCAGAGGGAGCGCGGGGGTGAAAGGCAGTGTCCGGGGTACCTGGGGAAGCAGAGGACCGTTAAAGCGGATGGGCCCCGATTCTAGTGCTGGGGTGCTGTCGCCCACAGGGCATCCGCTCCCATAGCAGCATCAAGGCGCAGTGGCTTCCAAAGACAGAGTGGGATTCCTCGGGTTGCCACGATTTCTTCACGGGTAGCTTGAGCCGGGACCGCGGCAGAACCTCCCAGTGGCTTCACCGCAGAGCTTCCCGGGACAGCGTCACTCAGCTTGTCACGACGTATGCTAAAAGCCTCGCTGGTGTTTTCCACAGTTTTATACAAATAGGGTTCTATGTGGCAGGGGTACTTCTTTGGTTTGCTGTCTTTTACCCAGAGCAATTACTTTGAGGTCATTCCAAGTTGTGTTCTATCTCAACAGTTCTTTCTTTCTCTTTCTCTGTGGTATTTCACTGTAGAAAGAAACAGCAGCCCACGCCAGTATTCCTGCCTGGAGAGTCCCATGGACAAAGGAGCCTGGTGGGCTACAGTCTACGGGGCTGCAAAGAGTCAGACGCAACTGAAGCCGACTGAACATCAACGACTGTGGGATTTCACTCTATGCACCAGTCTGTGTCTCCTTCAGAATCATCTGGATGAGCATTTGGATTGTTTCCAGTGCTTTGTTCATTTAAAAGGGAACTAGGATCAGAATTCTGGAGCCTGCCAGGTCCTTGGCTAAAGGGGTATTTGTTGAGATGGTTTGGGTGGACTAGACTTTAAGATAAGGGCTGGCATCAGTAGTGTGCCCCTTGTGAAGGAAGCCTTCGGTGCTGTGGGCCACCATGATCAGGTTGAGAAGAGCAGACGTGCAGATTTGGTAGTTTGGTCTTTCTGAGTTAGAACATTTTCTATCGTTCACGGTTTATGGGAGACAGGGTCTGGAGTGCAACCACGCTCACAGGCGGGGTCGCACGGCGACGACCCGCAGGGAGCTTGGAGGCCGTGAGTGGCGCCCTTTCTACCTGAAGCAGGCAGAACTCCACAGGGAAGAGCGTCCCTGCCTGGTGACGATTTGTACAGCCGAGGAAACTGGACCCGGGAAAGCTGCCTGTTTCAGAGGGAGCGCGGGGGTGAAAGGCAGTGTCCGGGGTACCTGGGGAAGCAGAGGACCGTTAAAGCGGATGGGCCCCGATTCTAGTGCTGGGGTGCTGTCGCCCACAGGGCATCCGCTCCCATAGCAGCATCAAGGCGCAGTGGCTTCCAAAGACAGAGTGGGATTCCTCGGGTTGCCACGTATTTCTTCACGGGGTAGCTTGAGCCGGGACCGCCGGCGGGCAGAACCTCCCCCGAGTGGCTTCACCGCAGAGCTTCCCGGGACACGCAGTCCACTCTCAGCTGCTTTGTGCATCTTGCATTTCAGGTCCATGTTTTTCTTTTACTAAAATACATCTTGTATCTCAATATATACGTTAAAAAGCAGACCAGAAACAGTACTACTTTAGCATTCATTATTTTTAAGTCAGGCGTAAGTTCATTGTGTCTTTATTTAATACACAGGAATAAGCAAATTATGATTCTTAAATACTTAATAGGTGTAATCACCTTTATGCTTAATCGGATATATATATATATATATGTATTTTAAATGCACTTTTATTTTATATTGGCTTACAGCCTATTAACAAAGTTGTGACAGTTTAAGGTGGCAGCTAAGGGACTCAGCCCTACAGCTACGAGTATCTCTTCTCCCTCACGCTCCCCTCCCATCCAGGTGGCCACGGGACCTTGAGGCAAGCTCCCTGTGCTGTACAGTTGGGACAGTCCATTTTTTACCTCATTTTTTACTGGCCCTTAGTTGGCCTGTGTTGGAGATCCTGACAGAAATGTCTGTGAGTCAGGTGGGCCCTTTGGGAAAGCAGAGGAGGGGTGACACTCCTTGCAGGCCCACGACCATGTGGATGCACATTTGCTGGTTTTCCTCTTTGCAACGCGGGGATAGGGGTGTTCTCAGCCCATTTTACAGATGTGGACACTGAGGCACAGAGCGCTGGCTAAGCGAGGTAGCTAGGTTCCCAGAGGCGGTCAGTGAAGGAGACAGCGGTCACACTCGGGCCTGTTGGGTCCTACAGCCGGGCTTCTCACTCATCGGAACAAGCATTGCTTCAGCCCTGACCACACGGCCGGCTCTGTTCAAGGTGCTGGAAATGTAACAAAGGACAAAGCGGGCCGAAGTTTCTGCTCACACGGAGCTTAGTCTCGTGGGCGAGGCAGACGGAGTAAGGACTGTCGAGTCGGGAAGGATGGTAGCAAAGCACTGGGACGAGGCCTGTGGCTTTAGGCAAGGGGGCCGCGGAAGGAGCACAAGCTGTGTGGTCGTCTGGGAGAGGACTGTCCAGGCCGAGGGCACAGCAGGAGCAAAGGCTCTGAGGCTGAGACGCTTAAGAGGCAGCCTCGAGCATGTTAGCCTGGGAGAGGCGTTCCACACACGGGGCTCCCTCGAGGACGCCCGAGACAGCAGGATGAGGCTATATGAAAGGCATATTAAATATAAACAAATACAAAAAATAAGGTCAGTGACAGTTAAAAAAGTAAACATAATACTCTTCCTGAACACACTACAGTAAAACTTTAGTCCATTAAATAATTAATAAAAAGTTTAGTTCGTTAAATAATTCAGAACAAATGAATGTATATGTACATGTAAATTTACAGTATAAAGTATATATATAGTATATATATTATATTTTTGTGTTTAGGTATACAGATACAAATCTTTTTTTAAGATGCAAGTCTTTGGAATTTAAAATCAGTTTACTTTTATGTACCTGAAATATAAGCTTTGTGTTTTCGTTATAATTTCAGCCAAGTGGCATTCGGCAAAGCCCTAAGGAAACGGCTGCACATTGACTCTGTTTTCACACTTAGTTGAAAGAACAGACTAATCGGAAGAGCTCGACTCTAGACTGCAGTCCGACCCGTCCACTCCACTGTGCCGAGGCTGGGTCAGCAGGGCTCCTCTGCAGCAGACGGGCGGTACCTTCCTCGCTGCCGTGGTCTACCCAGGGACCTACCGCCATTGAGCATGCGGCTTTTGATTTCATCTAAGAGCTGGGAGGAAAAAGCACAGCCCAGGAGGGACTCACCTGCGCATGGCTGTGTGCACTCTAGGAGGGAGAGACGTGTGTGCAGTCATGCAACCAAACAGGACAGCAGATGAGGGGCGGCTGACCCACAGGTGGTGGGGAGGCAGGTTGGTAGACATCACAGAGGAAGGGGATGGGTCCTGGTGCCATCTGGAGGGGGTGACGGGGTTTCCTGGGCATAACTGAAAGGTGAGCACAAGACCAAAAGTAAGAAGAGCCACATGATGCTTTAGGAAATTTTCAAATTGCTCAGGAGGGTTGCAGGAGCATCAGGTGGTGTGTGTATGGGGTGTGTGTGTGTGTGTGTGTGTGTGTGTGTATACAAAGTCCAGAAAGTGGTAGGCACAGAACCACTCACGCAGGTCCCTAAGCATTGTTCCAAGTTTTCCAGGCTCCTCTTGTAAGCACTAGGGAAGCCACTGATGTTCATGTCAAATGATACGATTTTCCTTTGGAAGGCTCATTATGTGAAGAAAGCAAATGGGTCCATAGGATACCCTGTCTAGAAATTAAATAAGCACGATATAATCCTCTACTGTTTGGTGCATTTATATGAGGTGAAAGTATAAAATCGTAGACCAGAACGACAGGCTCCTCTGCAACCGAGAGGTGACAGGGACACCAATTCAAGAAGGGCCGACTCACCGATCCTGGTGAATTCTGGGTCAGTGTCCTGTGTTGGGGCGCACCCCTCCGTCAGGGGAACATGAGACACTGGGTGTTGGGAGGATGCGGGCGTGGACAGAGCTGGCCTCGGACGAGAGCAGAGAGCTCCCGGCAGCAGCATCTTCTCCAGGCAGGGTCAGACAGAGTCCCCGTCCTCCTGCAGTTCCCTAAACGGTGAAGGTAGTAAAAACTGGATAGCTTTTGTTCACCAAAATTTGTAGATATGGAGTTTGTTTTTGTGATACTTAATGTGATTTCTCTTGGTTTTAAATGGGTTGTCTACTCTCTTTCCCCATTACTGTAGAAGAAAATGGCATTTCAAGCTATGTTACAGATGCTAATAGGAGGAGAGATAATTCAGACAAAAAGCATGCATAGGGGAGATTATAAATGGAATTATTGTAATTTTTATTTGAATTCTATTTGAGTCCCTTTTGTATGCATGCAGGCTAAGCGGCCTCAGTCTTGTCCAACTTTCTGTGAGCCCATGGACTGTGGCCCACGAGGCTCCTGTGTCCATGGAATATTCCAGGAAAGAATACTAGAAGGGGTTGCCATGCCTTCCTCCAAGGGATCGTCCTTACCTAGCGGTCGAACCTACATCTCTCATGTCTCCTGCATTGGCAGGCAGGTTTTTTTTGTTTGGTTGTTTGTTTTTAACCACTAGTGTTACCTGGGAAGCCCCTGAGTCTGTTACTTCATTCTAATTCAGAGAGGAAAGAATGTTGAATACATTTCATTAAAGACCAAATTATATACATTTGGTATTTGCTTCAGTAAATTCAGCTGTTTCTTCCTAATCAGTTTTTCTTGTAATTCAAGTCTTCGTACAAAGTATTAAGTTCTGTATGTGACCCTATCCCTATCGTTTTCTGCATTTCTATAGTATACATTTTAAGAAATGAAGAAAAGTATAAAAATAACATATAATTTGTATCTGAGATTAGAACTTCATTACTTACACAGAGGCACTGTTTCAGCAGTCATTTCTAAATACTCCCTTAAAGGAGATAGAAATGTAGCACATTTACAATAGATACTTAAAATACAATTACTGCTAAAGTACCCTGGTACCATTTTAAAACGGAAGAAGGAGAACCTGTCCTAGAAGAACCACTATCTGTTCTATCTTTAAGTGACTTTGAGATTGTTAAAGCTCTATTCCCTTACAGAGACTCCGTCTTCTTCTAAGATGTCTAGCCGTGGGTTGAATGAGTTGTATGAGGAAAAGCACTATCTGAAATTTTCATCCGTAGAGACCCGGAGTTTCCTCACTTGATAAATTGGTAAGTTGATGACAGAGGGCTTGCTTGACATCACTCAGTCCATTACTGTGAAAGCTCATTCCAGATAAGAGTGCTTTCCACTGTCCAAAAGCAGACGAGGAGGAGGCAGGGAAAGCCTGGGTGAGGGCAGGCATCCTGAGATGCCTGAGTCCTGCTGAGGGATGACCAGTGACCAAGGAACAGCAGGTCCCACCAGCAGCCCCATTTCTTGGTACTTTGTAGACAGGTATCAAGACACAGCATTGGGAATGGGAAGATGTCTGAATTGACATGACTGAGTTAGTCTTTCCATACCATGGAAAGGCCCAAACAAGCTTTTTGGTCAACCCAATATTTTTACTCATCCCCTCGCAATGGGGATTGTAAGTAGCTTTAGAAGAAAAAAGGCAACGACATTGACTATAACTTGAGATTTGACAGTGTTATCCATCCTAGGAATCATTCAGACGAGTCTTCACAGGTGGACCAGATGTCCGTCTCTCGGCAGCGTGGTTTGAGGAAGCAGAACTTTCCAGGGTGTGTGATGACAATCAGCTCTCACTTGCACTTTGCTGACAACATCCTGTCAGCTGCCCAAGCAGGAGACTTCATTCCTCTTGCTCCTGCATGGATTCTACCATGCAGCTTCCAAATTACTAGATGTACTTTGCCCTTCTCTCTGTTCTTCAGCTACTTCAGAACCTGAAGAATTTCTGCTTTAAATCCTTTATGTTGCACCCCTGGAAGTCCGGACATTGATAGGCTGCAAGGGGCCACAGCTTCTGGTTCTCACAATCATGTGTGGTCTCCTCCCACGTGACTGGGTAAGGGATGTGACCAGACACAGCCAATAAAACATCATCAGAGTCTGAGGCAGCAATTGATACAGAAGATGTCTTATCTCTCTTTCTCTCTTCTTTCTCACTCTGCTGCCCTTTGAGACAAGCCTACGTTCATGTCCCTGTCTCTTACTCCTCTGTGGATGCCCTGCGTCCTTGCCCAAGGGAATGCTCACCGTTCCCACTACAGGTAGTCCCTACATACGAACCTTCAAGTTGCAAAACTTCAAAGATGCAAACATTCGTGTGTCTGCCTGCTGTTGTACTTGTCCTACTACACTTTTCGAGGTACTGTACCACAAAACTTAGAGTGTTTTCTTTATTTTTTTGTGTTTTTTTAAATGTATTATTGGTGTGAAAAATACTATAACCCTAACACGGTACAGTACTATATAACTGATTGTGTTAGTTGAATATCTAAGCTAGCTTTGTGGGACTTAAGAACCCGCTGGCTGAACAGAACTTGTCCATAGGTAGAGGACTTAGTGTACCACTCTTTGGCTCCTGCTGGCTTTCTTCTGCTCGCTGTGGCTTCTGAATTATCTATCATAGACCTCCCAAGCTGGCCTGCTTGTCTCAATACCATGGAAAGGCCCAAACAAGCTTTTTGGTCAACCCAATATTTTTACTCATCCTCGCAATGGGGATTGTAAGTAGCTTTAGAAGAAAAAAGGCAACGACATTGACTATAACTTGAGATTTGACAGTGTTATCCATCCTAGGAATCATTCAGACGAGTCTTCACAGGTGGACCAGATGTCCGTCTCTCGGCAGCGTGGTTTGAGGAAGCAGAACTTTCCAGGGTGTGTGATGACAATCAGCTCTCACTTGCACTTTGCTGACAACATCCTGTCAGCTGCCCAAGCAGGAGACTTCATTCCTCTTGCTCCTGCATGGATTCTACCATGCAGCTTCCAAATTACTAGATGTACTTTGCCCTTCTCTCTGTTCTTCAGCTACTTCAGAACCTGAAGAATTTCTGCTTTAAATCCTTTATGTTGCACCCCTGGAAGTCCGGACATTGATAGGCTGCAAGGGGCCACAGCTTCTGGTTCTCACAATCATGTGTGGTCTCCTCCCACGTGACTGGGTAAGGGATGTGACCAGACACAGCCAATAAAACATCATCAGAGTCTGAGGCAGCAATTGATACAGAAGATGTCTTATCTCTCTTTCTCTCTTCTTTCTCACTCTGCTGCCCTTTGAGACAAGCCTACGTTCATGTCCCTGTCTCTTACTCCTCTGTGGATGCCCTGCGTCCTTGCCCAAGGGAATGCTCACCGTTCCCACTACAGGTAGTCCCTACATACGAACCTTCAAGTTGCAAAACTTCAAAGATGCAAACATTCGTGTGTCTGCCTGCTGTTGTACTTGTCCTACTACACTTTTCGAGGTACTGTACCACAAAACTTAGAGTGTTTTCTTTATTTTTTTGTGTTTTTTTAAATGTATTATTGGTGTGAAAAATACTATAACCCTAACACGGTACAGTACTATATAACTGATTGTGTTAGTTGAATATCTAAGCTAGCTTTGTGGGACTTAAGAACCCGCTGGCTGAACAGAACTTGTCCATAGGTAGAGGACTTAGTGTACCACTCTTTGGCTCCTGCTGGCTTTCTTCTGCTCGCTGTGGCTTCTGAATTATCTATCATAGACCTCCCAAGCTGGCCTGCTTGTCTCAATAGCCTAGGGGCTCCTTCTTGTTTATTCTTGGCTCTCTCCTCTCTGCTCCTGCTTTGCAGATTCCTAGCTCCCAGAGTGTCCTTCTGTGTCCTCACAATGCCTGCCACATACTGAATACATATCTCTTCAGCTGAATTCCTTAAGTTGTATAGCATAGAACACAGTTTTCTTGTAAGTACAAGCAATGCGTTGAGTGGGAAAGGTCAATGAGCCACATAGGAAATTGGTGGGTAGAGCTGGAATTATGGAAGTCAGCAAACAGAGCAGATGAACAGTGTAATAACAGCCTTCATGTATTGCCAAACCCTTTATAACACTGGTGCTTAAAGAATGTGATTGACACTAGGCTTATGAGCTTCATAGTTTTTATAGCATGAAGTGCAATGTTTCTGAAGACATGACAAAATTCTACAAAGTATTTCCAAAGGGTAAAGAGACATAGACAGTCAGGGGAAAGATAGATAGGTAGATGGATGGAAGATAGCAATAGGTGGATGCGTGCTCTGTGCTCAGCCACTTCAGTCGTGTCTGACCCTTTGTGACCCTATGGACTGTAGCCCACCAGGCTCCTCTGTCAGTGGGGATTCTCCAGGCAAGATACGGGAGTGAATTACCATTCGTTTCTCCAGGGGATCTTCCCAACCCAGAGAAGGAACCCAGGCCTCTGGCATTGCAGGTGGATTCTTTACCATCTGAAGTACCAGGGAAGACCAAGAATACTGGGGTGCATAGCCTATCCCTTCTCCAGGGGATCTTCCTCACCCAAGAATTGAACCAGGGTCTCTACTGCATTGCAGGTGGATTCTTTACCAGCTGAGCTATCAGGGAAGCTAAAATAGGTGGATACATTTAGTGTAACTTCTGGCGCCTGTGTGCTAAGTCGCTTCAGTCACGTCCGAGTCTTTGTGGCCCCATGGACTGTAGCCACCAGGCTCCTCTGTCCGTGGGATTCTCCAGGCAAGAACCCTGGAGTGGGCTGGGGTGCCCTCCTCCAGGAAATCTTCCTGGCCCAGGAATCCAGCTTGTGTCTCCTATCTCTCCTCCACTGGCAGTCCGGTTCTTTATCACGAGTGCCACATGGGAAGCCTTTAGGACCACAGTTTTTCTGTTTTAACATGAAAAACATTTTTATTGGGGCATAGCCAATTAACCATTCTGTGATAGTTTCAGGTGAACAGTGAAGGGGCTCAGCCATACATATACATGTGTCCGTTCTCCCCCAAACCCCACTCCCATCCATCCTGGTGCATAGCATTAAGCAGAGTTCCATGTGCTATACAATAAATTTCTGTTGGTTATCCATTTCAAACATGGCAGGGTGCATTTGAGTTTCCCCAAGTCCCCAACCATCCCTTCCCACCTGACACCATGAGTTTGTTTTCTAAGTTTGTGAGTCTCTTTCTGTTTTGTAAATAAGTTCATTTGTTTTAAACCAAAAATGTATTGCCAAACCCTTTATAACACTGGTGCTTAAAGAATGTGATTGACACTAGGCTTATGAGCTTCATAGTTTTTATAGCATGAAGTGCAATGTTTCTGAAGACATGACAAAATTCTACAAAGTATTTCCAAAGGGTAAAGAGACATAGACAGTCAGGGGAAAGATAGATAGGTAGATGGATGGAAGATAGCAATAGGTGGATGCGTGCTCTGTGCTCAGCCACTTCAGTCGTGTCTGACCCTTTGTGACCCTATGGACTGTAGCCCACCAGGCTCCTCTGTCAGTGGGGATTCTCCAGGCAAGATACGGGAGTGAATTACCATTCGTTTCTCCAGGGGATCTTCCCAACCCAGAGAAGGAACCCAGGCCTCTGGCATTGCAGGTGGATTCTTTACCATCTGAAGTACCAGGGAAGACCAAGAATACTGGGGTGCATAGCCTATCCCTTCTCCAGGGGATCTTCCTCACCCAAGAATTGAACCAGGGTCTCTACTGCATTGCAGGTGGATTCTTTACCAGCTGAGCTATCAGGGAAGCTAAAATAGGTGGATACATTTAGTGTAACTTCTGGCGCCTGTGTGCTAAGTCGCTTCAGTCACGTCCGAGTCTTTGTGGCCCCATGGACTGTAGCCACCAGGCTCCTCTGTCCGTGGGATTCTCCAGGCAAGAACCCTGGAGTGGGCTGGGGTGCCCTCCTCCAGGAAATCTTCCTGGCCCAGGAATCCAGCTTGTGTCTCCTATCTCTCCTCCACTGGCAGTCCGGTTCTTTATCACGAGTGCCACATGGGAAGCCTTTAGGACCACAGTTTTTCTGTTTTAACATGAAAAACATTTTTATTGGGGCATAGCCAATTAACCATTCTGTGATAGTTTCAGGTGAACAGTGAAGGGGCTCAGCCATACATATACATGTGTCCGTTCTCCCCCAAACCCCACTCCCATCCATCCTGGTGCATAGCATTAAGCAGAGTTCCATGTGCTATACAATAAATTTCTGTTGGTTATCCATTTCAAACATGGCAGGGTGCATTTGAGTTTCCCCAAGTCCCCAACCATCCCTTCCCACCTGACACCATGAGTTTGTTTTCTAAGTTTGTGAGTCTCTTTCTGTTTTGTAAATAAGTTCATTTGTATCATTCTTTTTAGAATCCACATAAAAGGAATGTCATATGGTATTTCTCTGATTTACTTCCCTCAGTATGACATTCTCTAGGTCCATCCATACTGCTGCAAATGGCCTTATTTCATTCTTTTTAGTGACTGAGTAATATATATATATATATATATGAGGCCATTTGCAGGAATATGGATGACCCTAGGGAGTGTCATCCTCAGTGAAGTCAGTCAGACAGAGTGAAGTAGGACTATAATTTGGAATGGCGCAGTTAAAGGCTGAATGAAGAACAAGCTGATCTTATGCATCAAGAGGAGGACTCTGCAGGGCCTTCTCTGCTGGTCCAGTGGTCAAGAATCTGTCCGAGGCAGGGGACGTGGGTTCGATTCCTTGTCTGGGAGCGAAGATCGCACGTGCCCCAGGACAGCTGACCCTGCACACCACTACCAAGCGCACACGCCACAGCTGAGATGAGCCCCGGTGCCACAACCAAGGCTGGATGCAGCCAAAAATAAGTAAATAATAATTAAAAAACAGTACTCCTGGAAAGGAGCAAATATGTTTAAAAGTATATATATGCATGTATATATATAAGCATAAGGTCTGTGCAACATCATTCTCCAGCACGGACATTCAACCCTGGATGGCAGACGTTTCTGAAAGGTGTCCCAATGGACCAAGACTTCGGCGCGTGGCTGGGACCGTCTGGGGGCCTGGACTGTGGGTCTTGTTTCTGGTGTAAGAGCAACATGGTCCAGGAGGACTTGCGATCTGCCCAAACATTATTCTTTGAAGTTTTCTCCATCTCACCCAAAACAGTGTTTTACATAAATTTCCTTTTGTTTTAACATGAAAAACATTTTTATTGGGGCATAGCCAATTAACCATTCTGTGATAGTTTCAGGTGAACAGTGAAGGCTCAGCCATACATATACATGTGTCCGTTCTCCCCCAAACCCCACTCCCATCCATCCTGGTGCATAGCATTAAGCAGAGTTCCATGTGCTATACAATAAATTTCTGTTGGTTATCCATTTCAAACATGGCAGGGTGCATTTGAGTTTCCCCAAGTCCCCAACCATCCCTTCCCACCTGACACCATGAGTTTGTTTTCTAAGTTTGTGAGTCTCTTTCTGTTTTGTAAATAAGTTCATTTGTATCATTCTTTTTAGAATCCACATAAAAGGAATGTCATATGGTATTTCTCTGATTTACTTCCCTCAGTATGACATTCTCTAGGTCCATCCATACTGCTGCAAATGGCCTTATTTCATTCTTTTTAGTGACTGAGTAATATATATATATATATATATGAGGCCATTTGCAGGAATATGGATGACCCTAGGGAGTGTCATCCTCAGTGAAGTCAGTCAGACAGAGTGAAGTAGGACTATAATTTGGAATGGCGCAGTTAAAGGCTGAATGAAGAACAAGCTGATCTTATGCATCAAGAGGAGGACTCTGCAGGGCCTTCTCTGCTGGTCCAGTGGTCAAGAATCTGTCCGAGGCAGGGGACGTGGGTTCGATTCCTTGTCTGGGAGCGAAGATCGACGTGCCCCAGGACAGCTGACCCTGCACACCACTACCAAGCGCACACGCCACAGCTGAGATGAGCCCCGGTGCCACAACCAAGGCTGGATGCAGCCAAAAATAAGTAAATAATAATTAAAAAACAGTACTCCTGGAAAGGAGCAAATATGTTTAAAAGTATATATATGCATGTATATATATAAGCATAAGGTCTGTGCAACATCATTCTCCAGCACGGACATTCAACCCTGGATGGCAGACGTTTCTGAAAGGTGTCCCAATGGACCAAGACTTCGGCGCGTGGCTGGGACCGTCTGGGGGCCTGGACTGTGGGTCTTGTTTCTGGTGTAAGAGCCACATGGTCCAGGAGGACTTGCAAGTATATTCTTGCCCAAACATTATTCTTTGGAAGTCTCTAATTGCTCCATCTCTGTGTTTTGCAGCAAGGTAGAATTTCATAGGAAAGAAAACAGAGCCTGCGTGAGGCCCCCAGTGGGGTTTCCCAGGTGGCGCTGGGGGTAAAGAGCTGCTGGCTAATACGGGAGGCAGAGAGACGAGGGTCCGCCCCTGGGTCCGGAAAAGGGCCTGGCAACCCCTTGAGTATTCTTGCCTGGAGGGTCCCATGGACAGAGGATGCTGGTGGGCTACAGGCCGTGGGGTGGCACCGGGTCGGACACGGGTGAAGCCAGGTAGCAGGCACAGGACCCCGGCGGGAAAGGAGGCTCTAGTCCGTCCTTCCTCCGCTCACTTCAGGGCATCTGCCGTCGCTGCCCTTTGTCTTCATCTCTGCGATGTCAACCTAAACGACTTCTCCGCCCCTACAGTGAATCTAACCTGGGCCTTTCTTCTGCCCTTGCCCTTGGCAAGGATTGTAATTTCAAATGGAGTTTTAGTTTAGGGAAGGAATGAAGTAGAGAGATACTAACTACTCGTAAAACTTTCATATGGATTTTTAAAACAAACCTCAAGCCAAACCTTTTATCAATGGTGGCTTTAACGAGTATAGTATAATTCTAAAAGACACAAAACAGTTTTATTTAGCATTATGAAATTACTAGGCATTCACCTGATTGTTACTTCTTTGTCATTATTAAGCAGATTAAAGCATACATCTGTGAGTCAAGGAAATGGGAGAAATTCATGAGTAGATGGAATGGACTTGTAATCGGATTTTGAAGTCAAACAGCATTAAGATCTTCAAGAAAATAAGAAGAGCTGAGGGATTTAACATATGAAATGGTTTAAGTCACCTTCAAGGTTGCGAGTTCCTTAGATCTAAGTGGATTATTTCCCATCTACTGTTCATCCCACAGCAAATCCCAAACCGCTTTCCACATTTCTCAAATACTGCATACTTTTAAACTACGTTAAAATAAGTGGGCTGGAATGGCTTTCCAGTGAGCTCACCCGACCTTCCTCAGTTTAAACCAGGATCCAGAGGCCCTGTCCCTTCAGCTGGGAGGGCTGCTAATTGAGGCATAAATAAAAGGTGCCTTGGAAAACCACATAGCAATCGAATCCCTGGAAACTCAGTGAACAGTGACCTTACAAACAATATTGCCCAAGCAGATAAAACAATTGGTTTAAGTACCTTGTAGTTTCCATTTCAGAGAAGTCATAAAGAAAATGCGCTAACACAGCGCCATGTGAAGGCTGGAATGGAGCTTCGTGGACCTCGGGGCAGATGGGGTGCATCCGTGTTGGCACGTCGGACACGGTGAAGCCAGGTAGCAGGCACAGGACCCCGGCGGGAAAGGAGGCTCTAGTCCGTCCTTCCTCCGCTCACTTCAGGGCATCTGCCGTCGCTGCCCTTTGTCTTCATCTCTGCGATGTCAACCTAAACGACTTCTCCGCCCCTACAGTGAATCTAACCTGGGCCTTTCTTCTGCCCTTGCCCTTGGCAAGGATTGTAATTTCAAATGGAGTTTTAGTTTAGGGAAGGAATGAAGTAGAGAGATACTAACTACTCGTAAAACTTTCATATGGATTTTTAAAACAAACCTCAAGCCAAACCTTTTATCAATGGTGGCTTTAACGAGTATAGTATAATTCTAAAAGACACAAAACAGTTTTATTTAGCATTATGAAATTACTAGGCATTCACCTGATTGTTACTTCTTTGTCATTATTAAGCAGATTAAAGCATACATCTGTGAGTCAAGGAAATGGGAGAAATTCATGAGTAGATGGAATGGACTTGTAATCGGATTTTGAAGTCAAACAGCATTAAGATCTTCAAGAAAATAAGAAGAGCTGAGGGATTTAACATATGAAATGGTTTAAGTCACCTTCAAGGTTGCGAGTTCCTTAGATCTAAGTGGATTATTTCCCATCTACTGTTCATCCCACAGCAAATCCCAAACCGCTTTCCACATTTCTCAAATACTGCATACTTTTAAACTACGTTAAAATAAGTGGGCTGGAATGGCTTTCCAGTGAGCTCACCCGACCTTCCTCAGTTTAAACCAGGATCCAGAGGCCCTGTCCCTTCAGCTGGGAGGGCTGCTAATTGAGGCATAAATAAAAGGTGCCTTGGAAAACCACATAGCAATCGAATCCCTGGAAACTCAGTGAACAGTGACCTTACAAACAATATTGCCCAAGCAGATAAAACAATTGGTTTAAGTACCTTGTAGTTTCCATTTCAGAGAAGTCATAAAGAAAATGCGCTAACACCACAGCGCCATGTGAAGGCTGGAATGGAGCTTCGTGGACCTCGGGGCAGATGCGGCTTGTGTCTGCATCCGTGTTGGAGGGGCCCTCCTCGAGGAGCGGTAGACGAAGGACTTGAAGGAACGACCCTGGTGGCACCTGATGGCAGGGGCAGGGAAGAAGGGTGAGGACGCTTCGCCAGGGCTTCTGTTTCTGTTCTATTTCTTTCCCTTAGGTTAGGAGTGGCATCATGCTTATGTGTAAACTATTGACAATTTAGGTTTCCTTTCATGTCATTCAGTGTAAAACTAATTTGCAAAAAGGTAGGTTATAAAAAATAAAGATTTAGACACTATTTTTAAAAACATGCTATCACTGCTTTATTCAAAATGGATCATCAACAAAGACCTATTGTACAGCACATGGAACTCTGTTCAGTGTGATACTGAAATAACAATATTTCAGATATATTGGGCTAAATATGGTCCACTGAAATAACTCGATTTGCTTCTTTTAAATTTTCTCATGTGGCTACTAGAAAAAGTGAAATTGCATATGTGGTTCGGATTGTATTTCTACTGGAGATGCTAGTATAGCTCAGAGTAGATACTCTGTAGATACCAGACAAATGTCTAAACTATTTTTATTTTAACTCTTGAGTTGAGTATAAAATACACAATTTAGGAATGATTGCTTTAATAGTTTACGGGGAAAGGTCAATCTATTTTACTCAGCAAAAATGACACATTCTGGGGGTCCAGAGGATTGTATTTAATGTTGTGTGGAATAGAGTCAGGTCTTCCTGGAGCAAACCTTAACTGGACCCTCTATACCATTTTTGACTCCTTTTTGACATGGAGCTTCACTCCCAGTCTAGGCTGGAATGGCTTTCCAGTGAGCTCACCGACCTTCCTCAGTTTAAACCAGGATCCAGAGGCCCTGTCCCTTCAGCTGGGAGGGCTGCTAATTGAGGCATAAATAAAAGGTGCCTTGGAAAACCACATAGCAATCGAATCCCTGGAAACTCAGTGAACAGTGACCTTACAAACAATATTGCCCAAGCAGATAAAACAATTGGTTTAAGTACCTTGTAGTTTCCATTTCAGAGAAGTCATAAAGAAAATGCGCTAACACCACAGCGCCATGTGAAGGCTGGAATGGAGCTTCGTGGACCTCGGGGCAGATGCGGCTTGTGTCTGCATCCGTGTTGGAGGGGCCCTCCTCGAGGAGCGGTAGACGAAGGACTTGAAGGAACGACCCTGGTGGCACCTGATGGCAGGGGCAGGGAAGAAGGGTGAGGACGCTTCGCCAGGGCTTCTGTTTCTGTTCTATTTCTTTCCCTTAGGTTAGGAGTGGCATCATGCTTATGTGTAAACTATTGACAATTTAGGTTTCCTTTCATGTCATTCAGTGTAAAACTAATTTGCAAAAAGGTAGGTTATAAAAAATAAAGATTTAGACACTATTTTTAAAAACATGCTATCACTGCTTTATTCAAAATGGATCATCAACAAAGACCTATTGTACAGCACATGGAACTCTGTTCAGTGTGATACTGAAATAACAATATTTCAGATATATTGGGCTAAATATGGTCCACTGAAATAACTCGATTTGCTTCTTTTAAATTTTCTCATGTGGCTACTAGAAAAAGTGAAATTGCATATGTGGTTCGGATTGTATTTCTACTGGAGATGCTAGTATAGCTCAGAGTAGATACTCTGTAGATACCAGACAAATGTCTAAACTATTTTTATTTTAACTCTTGAGTTGAGTATAAAATACACAATTTAGGAATGATTGCTTTAATAGTTTACGGGGAAAGGTCAATCTATTTTACTCAGCAAAAATGACACATTCTGGGGGTCCAGAGGATTGTATTTAATGTTGTGTGGAATAGAGTCAGGTCTTCCTGGAGCAAACCTTAACTGGACCCTCTATACCATTTTTGACTCCTTTTTGACATGGAGCTTCACTCCCAGTCTAGGATCTGGGCAGTGATGAGGCTCACATCCCTGTGAACCCCTTGCTTCTAGGAGTCTCTCTCCCTCTCAGCAGCTCTGATGACCTTTGATCCCTGTGCTTTGAGGCCTCAAGCTTCCTGCCCACTGACCTAGAGGGTGAACTTAGAGAAGAAACCCATCAGACTCATGCATCTAGTCAGGCATCATGCTCTCTTGTAAGAGTAGACTTCTCTTTGCGTGCTGATCTTTCTGCTACCCTCTCCGAGGGTCTCTCTGCAGCAGCACAGTTTAGCTTCCAGCCAGGGATCTGGGCAATCTTTCCTCTGAATTTTGGTCTTGTCCCTGTGATTTTTGTGCTGACAGGATTTCCGTTTTTATTTCTAGCTGCTTTCCCAGCTCTGAGCTCTGAACGTGATTATACATAGCTGATGAAGCCCAGCTTTGGCCCCCACTTACCCCTCCCCACTGTCTGCAGTCATAGAAGAGAGGACTGGGCAGGCCCCACAAGCCAGGGAGCCGTCATGAATTTGCCACATGACCATGTCCAGTTACTTTTGGATGAGGTCTAGCATATTCAATGACTGTTTGAGTTATTGTGTTCAGTTTTGATAATGGATATCTGCTGGGGAGTCACATGACCTACTTCTGTTTATCATTTCCATCAGCAAACTTTTCATCGTTCACTTAAAAAGGCTTCCTTATCTCTCCTTGCTGTTTTCTGGACCTCTGCTTTCAGATGGTTGTATATTTCCTTTTCTCCTTTGCCTTTTACCTCCCTGCATTCTTCAGCTATTTGTAAGGCCTGCTCAGGCAACACTTTGCCTTTTTGCCTTTCTTTTACCTGGGGATGATTTTGATCATTGCCTCCTGTACTGTGTTACAAACCTCTGACCGTAGTTCTTCCGGCACTCTATCAGACCTAATCCCTTGAATCTAGTTGTAATTTCCACTGTAGAATCGTAAGGGGTTTGATTTAGGTCATACCTGAGTGGCGTAGTGATTTTCTCTACTTTCTTCAATTCAAGTCTGAATTTTGCCGTAAGGAGTTCATCATCTGAGCTACAGTCAGCTCCAGGTCTTATTTTTGCTGACTGCATATTGGGTCTCCATCTTCGGCTGCAAAGAGTGCAATCAATCTGATTTTGACATTGATGATCTGGTGACATCCGAGTGTAGAGTTGCCTCTTGTGTTGTTGGAAAAGGGTGTTTGCTATGAGCAGAAAAACACCCTCTTCCAACATATACCCGAGAAAAGAAGAGATGTGAAAGGCAAAGGAAAAAAGGAAAGATATACCCATCTGAATGCAGAGCTCCAGAGAATATCAAGGAGAGACAAGAAACCTTTCTTAAATGAACAATGCAAAGAAATACAGGGGAACAACAGAATAGGAAAGGCTAGAGAGCTTTACAAGAAAATTAGAGATACCGAGGGAACATTTCTTGCAAAGATAAAGACACAATAAAGGACAGAAACAGAACCTAACAGAAGCAGAAGATATTAAGAAGAGGTGGGAACAATACACAGAAGAACTATACAAGAGATTTTGATGAGCTGGATGACCATGATTGTGTGATCGCTCACCTAGAGCCAGACATCCTGGAGTGTGAAGTCAAGTGTGAAGGATCATTATGAACAAAGCTAGTGGAGATGAAGAATTCCAGTAAAGCTATTTCAGATATTGAAAGATGATGCTGTTAAAGTGCTGCACTCAATATGCCAGCAAATTCGGGAAACTCAGCAGTGTCCTCAGGACTGGAAAAGTTCACTTTTCATTCCAATACCAAAGAGCAGCAATGCCAAAGAATGTTCAAACTACTGCACCATTGCACCCATTTCACATGCTATCAAAGTAATGCTAAAAATCCTCCAAGCTAGGTTTCAACAGTACATGAACCAAGAACTTCCAGAAGTATAAGCTGGTTTAGAAAGGTAGAGGAACCGGAGATCAAAGTGTCAACATCCGTTGGATCATAGAAGGAGCAAGAGGATTCCAGAAAAACATTTACTTTTGCTTCATTGACTACACTAAAGCCTTTGATTGTGTGGATCACAATAAACTGTGGAAAATTCTGGAAGAGATGGGAATACCATACCACCTTACCTGCCTCCTGAGAAACCTATATGCAAGGCAAGAAACAACAGTTACAACTGGATGTGGAACAATGGACTGGCTCCAAATTGAGAAAGGAGTGCATCAAGGCTGTATACTGTCACCCTGCTTATTTAACTTATATGCAGAGTACATCATGTAAAATCCTGGGCTTGATAAAGACAAGATTTCCAGGAGAAATATCAATAATTTCTGATGTACAGATGACACCATCCTTATGGGAGAAAGTGAAGAGGAACTAAAGAGTCTCTCGATGAATGTGAAAGAGGAGAGTGAAAAAGCTGGCTTAAAACTCAGCATTCAAAAAACTAAGATCATGGCATCCAGTTCCATCACTTCATGGCAAATAGATAAGCGAACAGTGGAAACAGTGACAGACTTGATCTCCTAGAGCTCTAAAATCTACTCTGGGTGGTGACAGTGGCCATGAAATTAAAAGGTTCTTACCTTTTGGAAGAAAAGCTATGGCAAACCTAGACAGTGTATTAAAAAGCAGAGACATCACTTTGCCAGCAAAGGTCCATATAGTCAAAGCATGGTTTTCCTAGTAGTCATGTATGGATGGAAGAGTTGGGGCCTAAAGAAGGCTGAGCGCTGAAGAGCTGATGCTTTAACTGTGGTGTTGGAGAAGACTGTTGAGAGCCCCTGGGACAGCAAGGAGATCAAACCCGCCCATCCTAAAGGAAAGCAAGCCTCAATAGTCATTGGAAAGACTGATACTTAAGCTCCGATATTTTTCTACTGATAAGCCTTCTAAAAGAGCAGCAATGCCAAAGAATGTTCAAACTACTGCACCATTGCACCCATTTCACATGCTATCAAAGTAATGCTAAAAATCCTCCAAGCTAGGTTTCAACAGTACATGAACCAAGAACTTCCAGAAGTATAAGCTGGTTTAGAAAGGTAGAGGAACCGGAGATCAAAGTGTCAACATCCGTTGGATCATAGAAGGAGCAAGAGGATTCCAGAAAAACATTTACTTTTGCTTCATTGACTACACTAAAGCCTTTGATTGTGTGGATCACAATAAACTGTGGAAAATTCTGGAAGAGATGGGAATACCATACCACCTTACCTGCCTCCTGAGAAACCTATATGCAAGGCAAGAAACAACAGTTACAACTGGATGTGGAACAATGGACTGGCTCCAAATTGAGAAAGGAGTGCATCAAGGCTGTATACTGTCACCCTGCTTATTTAACTTATATGCAGAGTACATCATGTAAAATCCTGGGCTTGATAAAGACAAGATTTCCAGGAGAAATATCAATAATTTCTGATGTACAGATGACACCATCCTTATGGGAGAAAGTGAAGAGGAACTAAAGAGTCTCTCGATGAATGTGAAAGAGGAGAGTGAAAAAGCTGGCTTAAAACTCAGCATTCAAAAAACTAAGATCATGGCATCCAGTTCCATCACTTCATGGCAAATAGATAAGCGAACAGTGGAAACAGTGACAGACTTGATCTCCTAGAGCTCTAAAATCTACTCTGGGTGGTGACAGTGGCCATGAAATTAAAAGGTTCTTACCTTTTGGAAGAAAAGCTATGGCAAACCTAGACAGTGTATTAAAAAGCAGAGACATCACTTTGCCAGCAAAGGTCCATATAGTCAAAGCATGGTTTTCCTAGTAGTCATGTATGGATGGAAGAGTTGGGGCCTAAAGAAGGCTGAGCGCTGAAGAGCTGATGCTTTAACTGTGGTGTTGGAGAAGACTGTTGAGAGCCCCTGGGACAGCAAGGAGATCAAACCCGCCCATCCTAAAGGAAAGCAAGCCTCAATAGTCATTGGAAAGACTGATACTTAAGCTCCGATATTTTTCTACTTGATGGGAAAAGCCAACTCATTATAAAAGACCTTAATGCTGGAAAAGATTGAGGGCAGGAGGAGAAGGGGATAACATTGGATGAGGTGTTTGATGGCATCATAGACTCAATGGACACAAACTTGAGCAAACTCCTGGAGAGACTGAAGCACGGGGAAGCCTGATGTGCTGCAGTGCATGGGGTTGCAAAGAGTTGAACACAACTGAGTGACTGATCAACAACAATAGAATAACCATTACATGCTATAACCATTTGGCTTCATGACAAAATCATTCAATTTCACTGTTTGAAATGTTTTAATAAAAAGTTAGGGAAGAATCAAATGCCGTAGCAATCTTCTTTCATTGCTTCTGAGATCTTTTGATGTTTCTCCTGGTAGCAATCAATAAGTGAGTGGTTCTCAAGGTGCGGCGTGGGACCCCACCTGAAGTCTTAGTGGAATCTGCAAAGTCAAAGCCATTTCCTTATTAATAACAACTTAATAACACTCAGATGTCATATGCTATTTAAAAGCCCATTCTTTCACAAGTGGAAATGTTTATGGAAATGTTTAGGGACCACCTGATTTGTGGCATCTTAGTAAGCCAGAAGCAGCTTCAGAATCTAACTGCCTTCTAGGAAATTAAATAATAACAGAATAAATGTAAAAATGTAAAACAATTCCATCTTCTCACTCATTTTTGGTTGTTTTGGAAAACATAGTTATTTTTGACAGAAACATGTTGCATATGCTCACCTATAATGGTTGTACTTTGACATTTTAAAGTGCATAAATAAATATTTTATAAAGTTCACAGTTTTATTCTAATTTAAACAGGCATTCTCAGTAATAGTAAAGTCCAGATCATTTTGATCATGGGTGTTTTGTCCCCTGGTCAGAGACATCACTTTGCCAGCAAAGGTCCATATAGTCAAAGCATGGTTTTCCTAGTAGTCATGTATGGATGGAAGAGTTGGGGCCTAAAGAAGGCTGAGCGCTGAAGAGCTGATGCTTTAACTGTGGTGTTGGAGAAGACTGTTGAGAGCCCCTGGGACAGCAAGGAGATCAAACCCGCCCATCCTAAAGGAAAGCAAGCCTCAATAGTCATTGGAAAGACTGATACTTAAGCTCCGATATTTTTCTACTTGATGGGAAAAGCCAACTCATTATAAAAGACCTTAATGCTGGAAAAGATTGAGGGCAGGAGGAGAAGGGGATAACATTGGATGAGGTGTTTGATGGCATCATAGACTCAATGGACACAAACTTGAGCAAACTCCTGGAGAGACTGAAGCACGGGGAAGCCTGATGTGCTGCAGTGCATGGGGTTGCAAAGAGTTGAACACAACTGAGTGACTGATCAACAACAATAGAATAACCATTACATGCTATAACCATTTGGCTTCATGACAAAATCATTCAATTTCACTGTTTGAAATGTTTTAATAAAAAGTTAGGGAAGAATCAAATGCCGTAGCAATCTTCTTTCATTGCTTCTGAGATCTTTTGATGTTTCTCCTGGTAGCAATCAATAAGTGAGTGGTTCTCAAGGTGGGGCGTGGGACCCCACCTGAAGTCTTAGTGGAATCTGCAAAGTCAAAGCCATTTCCTTATTAATAACAACTTAATAACACTCAGATGTCATATGCTATTTAAAAGCCCATTCTTTCACAAGTGGAAATGTTTATGGAAATGTTTAGGGACCACCTGATTTGTGGCATCTTAGTAAGCCAGAAGCAGCTTCAGAATCTAACTGCCTTCTAGGAAATTAAATAATAACAGAATAAATGTAAAAATGTAAAACAATTCCATCTTCTCACTCATTTTTGGTTGTTTTGGAAAACATAGTTATTTTTGACAGAAACATGTTGCATATGCTCACCTATAATGGTTGTACTTTGACATTTTAAAGTGCATAAATAAATATTTTATAAAGTTCACAGTTTTATTCGTAATTTAAACAGGCATTCTCAGTAATAGTAAAGTCCAGATCATTTTGATCATGGGTGTTTCCTTGGTCAAGTACTATTTACACAGATGAAGTCAGGAACCCCTTGGTACACGTTAAGAGAGCTAGGGGTCCTGAGAGTAGAGGGTCTGAGCATCTCTGCAATTGCCATTTATTAATAATTCATGAAGACAGACACCCTTGCATAAATGTCAGGAAGACCTGTGATTCCTTATAACATCATGTTCCTTAAACCCTCTTGAAAATGAGAATGCTGTTGGTACCTACCTCCCCTAGATGGGGAGGGCTCACAAGAGCTGGCAGGTAGAAAGTCCTTGGAGTTGGTGAGTATTAGATGGTGTTTGCAAAACATACAGCAAAACTCATATTTGGATCACTTGTACATACGTATTTCACTGTTCTTATATATCATGGTCTACAGTTTCATACTTGCTTCCTTGAATCCACACTGGAACCTTCACACACTACTCCTGAATCCCCGCTGTGGGGCTCTGGATTGAAAGAGGACCGTTGCAAGCATAAGGAAGCTTAAGCACATTGTTTCAGTTTGGAGCTAAGATGGCGCCTACGTGAAGGGACGTGGGCGTGAAAGGAAGCTTAAGCACATTGTTTAAAGAAGCTTAAGCACATGTTTGCGGTTTGGAGCTAAGATGGCGCCTACAGGAAGAGACAGGGCGTGATCTAAATTGTTAAGTGATGGTCAAAATTTCTGATTGTTTCCCTGGTTTCCGCTCGTGGATGACTGCTTGACCTTTAGCTTGCTTGGTGTAATCTATAGGAAGTCCCGTGCAAAACCCCCTTCACTTGCCTATAAAAGCTGTGAGTCTGCACTAATAAAATGGAACTGCTTTGATGGAATCCCTGTCGCGTCTGATTGTCTCCCGCTTGCTGCGGGGCTGGGCCGGCCGGCAGCAGGCTCACTCTTCTCCGATCTTCCCATGGCTTGGCCATGGGCAATCCCCGCCATTTCTCCTCTGCAGGGTATTTTTTTGGTTGTTTTGGAAAACATAGTTATTTTTGACAGAAACATGTTGCATATGCTCACCTATAATGGTTGTACTTTGACATTTTAAAGTGCATAAATAAATATTTTATAAAGTTCACAGTTTTATTCGTAATTTAAACAGGCATTCTCAGTAATAGTAAAGTCCAGATCATTTTGATCATGGGTGTTTCCTTGGTCAAGTACTATTTACACAGATGAAGTCAGGAACCCCTTGGTACACGTTAAGAGAGCTAGGGGTCCTGAGAGTAGAGGGTCTGAGCATCTCTGCAATTGCCATTTATTAATAATTCATGAAGACAGACACCCTTGCATAAATGTCAGGAAGACCTGTGATTCCTTATAACATCATGTTCCTTAAACCCTCTTGAAAATGAGAATGCTGTTGGTACCTACCTCCCCTAGATGGGGAGGGCTCACAAGAGCTGGCAGGTAGAAAGTCCTTGGAGTTGGTGAGTATTAGATGGTGTTTGCAAAACATACAGCAAAACTCATATTTGGATCACTTGTACATACGTATTTCACTGTTCTTATATATCATGGTCTACAGTTTCATACTTGCTTCCTTGAATCCACACTGGAACCTTCACACACTACTCCTGAATCCCCGCTGTGGGGCTCTGGATTGAAAGAGGACCGTTGCAAGCATAAGGAAGCTTAAGCACATTGTTTCAGTTTGGAGCTAAGATGGCGCCTACGTGAAGGGACGTGGGCGTGAAAGGAAGCTTAAGCACATTGTTTAAAGAAGCTTAAGCACATGTTTGCGGTTTGGAGCTAAGATGGCGCCTACAGGAAGAGACAGGGCGTGATCTAAATTGTTAAGTGATGGTCAAAATTTCTGATTGGTTCCCCTGGTTTCCGCGCTCGTGGATGACTGCTTGACCTTTAGCTTGATTGGTGTAATCTATAGGAAGTCCCGTGCAAAACCCCCTTCACTTGCCTATAAAAGCTGTGAGTCTGCACTAATAAAATGGAACTGCTTTGATGGAATCCCTGTCGCGTCTGATTGTCTCCCGCTTGCTGCGGGGCTGGGCCGGCCGGCAGCAGGCTCACTCTTCTCCGATCTTCCCATGGCTTGGCCATGGGCAATCCCGCCGCCATTTCTCCTCTGCAGGCGGCCCCGCACCTACAAGGGGGAGGTGATAAAAGTTTCCCTCCCGCTGTGCCCAAGGACCTGACACAGAGCAGCTGCTCCACACACAGGTACTCACAGTGTGAATTAATACAGACATTAACACAATGGTCCCCATTTTATGTAGCTGGAAATTGGATTATAAAAATTCTTAAGGCGTCTTAATTTGTTACTTTCATATGTGCAGATATTGAACAGAGCTGCACTTGAAACAATGCATCTTAACTGGGTTCATAAGGAAGCTACTTAATAAAGAAAGAAGAGTGACTTCCAATTAGAATGCCAAGTGTTTACAAGTAAATAGACGCTTCTAGACACTTGAAGGTGCTTGAAAACAGTGTTCATCTAAGCACTCTGAGTATTTGCTTGAGATGTCATTTCCACTACAAGTTTGTTTAATAGGTGCTCTTCAAAGGAAGTACAGCACAAATTGTTACGTTTTAGCTCTGACTCAACCATTCAGTTCAAAGTAAGAGTGGAAGACAGACCAGGATGTTGTGGGGTTCCCACACACGCACTACACATGGAGATAAGTGGCCCAGATGACCAAGGGCACACACAGGGAAGCATCAGTTGTCAACAAGCATTGTGTATTGAAAAGAAAAAGCTTTGTTCCTTGGGTTATTGCATCCAGAATTAATAATTCAGTTCCTTTTACAAGGTAGAAAAATAGAAAAGGAGAGGGAGAAGGCTAGGGGATATGGCTTTATGTTTGGCTAAGCACGCAAAGTTTTGCAGAAAAGGCTAATGATTGAAATATTCTGGTTTCCAATCTCTGCAGTTTAGACTTGTCTCACCATGCTCATGCTCCAATGGCAAATTTGCTAAGCACATTGAATTCTAGAAAGAGCTGACAAAAATAAATTATGGATAGAGCACGCATTAATACAAATTGCCTTCATTTGCTGCACATTAATTTCAAAATGAAAAGACATCTAAGAAAGCAAAAATATTTTCAGGTCTGACGCAATTATTTGGGTCGACTTCCATGGAGCCATGGTAATGAAGGCTGGACCAGTGCAGAAACTGTTCTCTTAAAGAACTCATAAGCGCCAACCCGTGAAGACTGCTGACACCGATTTCTATATCGGAGACTTTCTGCTTATTTTATTAGGAGATATTTTTAGATACCCGAGACCTGTTGTATTTTATCAGACTCTTTTAGTTCTCTCTGCTTTGTGGGTTGGACATCGACGTCCAAATGTTTTTCTGTAAAAGGATATTTTGTAACATTCATTTTAAGAGTAGCCTATGAATATTGTGGTCCTGGAGAAGAGTCCCTTGGACTGGAAGATCAAACCAGTCACTCCTAAAGGACATCAACTCTGGATATGCATTGGAAGGACTGATGCTGAAGCTGAAGCTCCAGCCCATTGGCCACTTGATGCCAAGAGCAGATTCATTGGAAAAGACCCTGATCCTGAGAAAATTGAGAGCAAGAGAAGAGGATGACAGAGGATGAGCTGGTTGGATGATGTCACTGACTCACTAGACATGAATTTGAGCAAACTCCGAGAGACAGCAAAGGACAGGGAAACCTGGCGTGCTGAAGTTCATGGTGTCACAAAGAGTAGGATACGACCTAATGACTGAAAAACAAAATCGGAAGAATGTTACTATTTTTGCTTCTTGCTTTCTGTCTTAGGTAAATGCCTTACGTTCAAATATGTCCAAGAATGTTTCTGCTCATTTTGGACATGTTGTTTGTTTGTTACTGAGATCTTTATTGTGTTAAAAAATGTCAGCAGGGATGGTTGAGACCCTTTGATTAACCAGGTTTCTGAGATGAGCTTTTCAGCACATCTCCACAAGGCCGCTCATCCCATGACTGCTGCCTGACTTTCCTCCAGTGCATCTGTCTCTTCTCCCAAACTCGTCATCTAGCCAGGCACTCCTAGGTATCTGCTACTTTTGTTAGCTTAAACATTAGTCACAACCTAAAAGCTGAGGGTTGTGTTTTATTTGGTGGGAATTTTTAGGACTTCAAGCCTGGGAGACAGCATTTCATGTAACCCTGAGAGAATTGCTCTGAAGGAGGGGAGGGGAGGAACCAGATTATACAGAAGTTCAACAAAGATCAGACAGACTTAATGTCAGGAGGTTATGGTTAATTAAAGGAAAGCAGATATGCTAAGTTAGGGAACTTAGCAGTTTTTTATGCATGGGAAGATGCAAGAGTCTGGGCTCACTGAAGTCTTTTGTTTCATATGCATTCAGCTGTCCTGGGCCAGTTCCTGAGTTCCTCAGGGCTCACCGTAGGGGTGGCTGCCACCTTACAGCTATTAGATTCCAAGTGTTCTTTCTCTGCCTGAGTGCCTTCCGGGCGCAGAAATTCACATTTTGAGGGCTGAAATCGCTGATGACTGTGACATCCTTGCTTACTGATAGGGCAGGAAATAGTCCATTTCTCACTTTCCTTGATCAGAGCAAGGTTAAGCTTGTGAAAATTACTCCCCAGTTCGTGGGAGACATGACCAGCCTGGAGCAGAGGCCAGGGGGTGTCCCAGGCATCTCTGGCCCCACTGCTTCCTCTCTGAGCTCCTGGACACGCCCATTCTCGCCAGGCCGTGAGCTCCGTCCCCAGTGTGGTTCCTCAGTCTTGTCTTCCACTTAATTCTGGACCAAACACTTGTCTGGACTCCAGTTGTTTCTGGATATTGCCTCACTTGATACTGACCTCTGGCTTTCTCTGATTTGTTTCTAGTTTAAACTATATAGTCTTGATCCCCCATCTTCACTGGACACTTTGCCTTAATATTTTAAGACCATGCCCCAATTATTTCATTTCCCTGATCAACATCAGCTACACAGAGTGCCATTTTACTTTCTTAATTGCTCTAAAATTAAAGTAGGAAACAGGCTCCTAGAACAAGTATCCTAACTATATCATCTATATCTATATATCTCACTCCCCAAACAAAACTACTCTTCCCGTGAAAAATTCTAGCTTAAATAAATGTTTCCCTCTACATATTCCACAAGCCACGAGAACTTGAAGTTTAACATTTTCAAATTGCAATTTAGTCTGTGAAAGAGAGAGGGGACAGGAAACAGAGTGGACATTGGCATTTGAAGAGAGGCATAACAAGTGGCTGAGAGTTTGCAGAGATTTTTAAATAAATAATAATACTAAGTGTAACTTGCTGAATAGGTACTCTTTAAAAGTGGACCAAAACCAATATTGTTTTCCTTTAATTTATGTTTTTATTATTTATTATAGTGAACACAAAGCATTATTGTTTCCCAACCAATTTCCCCCAAGAGGTCTTCCATCCCTCAATCCATTCTACTCTCTTAATTAAATTCACTTCAGTCAATATTCATTGATTATCCATTCTGTTATTCTCTCTACAGTTGAAACATAACCCTGAATGAGACACAATGCTTGCCCTTTAGAAGTCTGCAGACTAGAGGGGCTTGGGAGGGTTGAACAGTTGGATTCATGGCCAAGAAATGCCATATGTGGATGGGGCTGAGCAGCCACAGAATGTGTGAAAGGGCAAAGTCTAGAGGATATAGTGTGTGGATGAGGGGACGTGTCCTGCTACCCCAGCCTTTACCCAGGAGGCCTGGAGAGGCCTTTACCCAGGAGGCTGCTCTGGTCTGTGAAATTTCAGTGAAGGCTGTCTCCTTGTCGGTCTTCTTGTAGCTTCAGCATCCCTGCGGTTCTAGGTCAGTGGGCCACTTGCTCGCGTGGCCAGCGGGGAGGCTCTGCTCTGCGCGCCCCCGAGGGCTAACAGCAGAGTCACAGTTTTCCAGAGACATAAGAGAGCTGCATTGGCTAATACACCATGGACAACACTTGTTATTCTCTACTGCTACTCTAAGTTTAAACTATATAGTCTTGATCCCCCATCTTCACTGGACACTTTGCCTTAATATTTTAAGACCATGCCCCAATTATTTCATTTCCCTGATCAACATCAGCTACACAGAGTGCCATTTTACTTTCTTAATTGCTCTAAAATTAAAGTAGGAAACAGGCTCCTAGAACAAGTATCCTAACTATATCATCTATATCTATATATCTCACTCCCCAAACAAAACTACTCTTCCCGTGAAAAATTCTAGCTTAAATAAATGTTTCCCTCTACATATTCCACAAGCCACGAGAACTTGAAGTTTAACATTTTCAAATTGCAATTTAGTCTGTGAAAGAGAGAGGGGACAGGAAACAGAGTGGACATTGGCATTTGAAGAGAGGCATAACAAGTGGCTGAGAGTTTGCAGAGATTTTTAAATAAATAATAATACTAAGTGTAACTTGCTGAATAGGTACTCTTTAAAAGTGGACCAAAACCAATATTGTTTTCCTTTAATTTATGTTTTTATTATTTATTATAGTGAACACAAAGCATTATTGTTTCCCAACCAATTTCCCCCAAGAGGTCTTCCATCCCTCAATCCATTCTACTCTCTTAATTAAATTCACTTCAGTCAATATTCATTGATTATCCATTCTGTTATTCTCTCTACAGTTGAAACATAACCCTGAATGAGACACAATGCTTGCCCTTTAGAAGTCTGCAGACTAGAGGGGCTTGGGAGGGTTGAACAGTTGGATTCATGGCCAAGAAATGCCATATGTGGATGGGGCTGAGCAGCCACAGAATGTGTGAAAGGGCAAAGTCTAGAGGATATAGTGTGTGGATGAGGGGACGTGTCCTGCTACCCCAGCCTTTACCCAGGAGGCCTGGAGAGGCCTTTACCCAGGAGGCTGCTCTGGTCTGTGAAATTTCAGTGAAGGCTGTCTCCTTGTCGGTCTTCTTGTAGCTTCAGCATCCCTGCGGTTCTAGGTCAGTGGGCCACTTGCTCGCGTGGCCAGCGGGGAGGCTCTGCTCTGCGCGCCCCCGAGGGCTAACAGCAGAGTCACAGTTTTCCAGAGACATAAGAGAGCTGCATTGGCTAATACACCATGGACAACACTTGTATTCATTCTCTACTGCTACTCTAACACGTGCCACAGAACGAGTGGTTTAAAACCACAGAACCCTGTCGCCATGTGCCTCTGGCCATCAGGAATCCCCGCGGGCTGGAACTAAGGCGTGGGCGGGGCTGTGTTTCTTCTGGAGTCTAGGAGAGAATCTGTCTTTTTGCCTTTCTAGCTTCTAAATGCTACCTGGTCCTTGGTCCTCCATCTGTAAAACCAGCTTTAGCACCTTCCGGTCTCTCTTTGACTCTGCTTTCTCTTCTGTCTCTTTCTGCTACTTATAAGGACCCTTGATTGCATTGGTTCAACTAGATAATTCAGGTCAATCTTCTGGTTTCAAGATCAATTGAACAGCAACCTTAATTCCGTCTTTGCCATAATTCCTCTTTGCCATATGATCTAACATGTGTGCAGGTTTTGGAGATTAGGATGTGGACACCTTCGAGGGAAAAGCATTCTACCTATTACAACATTTAAGATACTCATCTCTAAATATTCCAGCAACCTAAATACATGTCTGGTTTAAAAACTTGGATAGGTTCTGCTTCTGTATTATTGCTTCTGTTGTATTATCTTCTTTCAGATTAATCTACTACTGAAAACAGTTAGACAATCATGAGAAAAAACTGTCAGAATGGCTTAGGAGAGTCAGAGAACTACCTAGGTGGCCATAAATGACCATACAGGTCTCAGAAAACTCACTGAGATGAGCCCAGCATTATGCAGTACTTTACTCTTTAAGGAATTTGTTGGTTCGTAGTGTTACCAGACCCAGAAATCAAAGCTCTGAGCAAAAATAACCAATAGACCAAAGTCTAGGCATCTAAGCTAAGGTTGGCTACTGATATGAAAGTTGGAGTTGTGGAATTTAGAAAGATGGTAGAGATGATCTTGCCTGCAAAGCAGAAACAGAGACCCAGATGCAGAGAACAAATGTGTGACCACTAAGGGGGACTAGGGAGTGTGGAATGAAGGAGGCTGACATCTGTACACTGTCGATCCCCTGCATAAAACAGAAAACTATTGAGAACCTACTGCAGAGCTCAGGAAACTCTGCTCAGTGCTCAGTGTTCACCTAAATGGGAAGAAAATCCAAATGTGTGTGTGGAAGGGCCGCCCTGGTAACACAGCCGGTAAGTGATCCACCTGCAACGAAAGAGGCCCCGATTCAGTTCCTGGGTCAGGAAGATCCCCTGGAGAAGGAAGATGTATAGGTGACTCACTTTGCTGCACAGCAGAAACTAACACAACATTGCAGAGCAACAATACCTACAATTTAAAAACTTAATTAAAAAAACTTGGAGTTTGAGGTTACAAAGGTATCCACATCCTGAGGTGCTAAAATCATGGAGATAAGGGCAATGCATTAAGGTGAACATGCCCTTCTGTTCCCTTCAGACACTGGCTGATTGTTTAAGCAGCTGTGGACAGAGAGACAAGACAGATGGACAGAGCTCAGCACTCCAAAGAGAAGGTGACCTTTTAAACCCTTCAGATTCTCAGGAAGGACCCCAGGATCAGAAAATGAAAGCTCAGGGTTCAATCAGTATGCCCCAAGTCTGGACTGGGGAGGTCTGTTCATCATCTCAGGATCTAGATGCCTTCTAAGTGAAGAAATGCACATTCTTACCAGAGGGAAATGACCACGACAGGAGACTCACGTATTTCTATGGCTTTTTCACACTCATTGTCTAGCATTCTGTAATGCTAGGTAATTGCCAGGTCTAGCATGAAGCAGAAGGAAATGACTAAAAGCCAGTGGACAAAAGAGAAAATGGAAACAGATCCAGGGAAACCCTTGTTCTCTTGAAAGACTCCCTCTGGGGAGAGGTAGTGCTGAAGACGCTCAGCTTCAGGGACAAGCCCAGAGGCAGACATAGCACCCACCAGCCAACACTGGACCTTACCGCCTTCAGGCCCAGCTGACAGCCAACAGCAGCCCAGGGAGGATAAGTAGAGATGATTGGCTACTGATATGAAAGTTGGAGTTGTGGAATTTAGAAAGATGGTAGAGATGATCTTGCCTGCAAAGCAGAAACAGAGACCCAGATGCAGAGAACAAATGTGTGACCACTAAGGGGGACTAGGGAGTGTGGAATGAAGGAGGCTGACATCTGTACACTGTCGATCCCCTGCATAAAACAGAAAACTATTGAGAACCTACTGCAGAGCTCAGGAAACTCTGCTCAGTGCTCAGTGTTCACCTAAATGGGAAGAAAATCCAAATGTGTGTGTGGAAGGGCCGCCCTGGTAACACAGCCGGTAAGTGATCCACCTGCAACGAAAGAGGCCCCGATTCAGTTCCTGGGTCAGGAAGATCCCCTGGAGAAGGAAGATGTATAGGTGACTCACTTTGCTGCACAGCAGAAACTAACACAACATTGCAGAGCAACAATACCTACAATTTAAAAACTTAATTAAAAAAACTTGGAGTTTGAGGTTACAAAGGTATCCACATCCTGAGGTGCTAAAATCATGGAGATAAGGGCAATGCATTAAGGTGAACATGCCCTTCTGTTCCCTTCAGACACTGGCTGATTGTTTAAGCAGCTGTGGACAGAGAGACAAGACAGATGGACAGAGCTCAGCACTCCAAAGAGAAGGTGACCTTTTAAACCCTTCAGATTCTCAGGAAGGACCCCAGGATCAGAAAATGAAAGCTCAGGGTTCAATCAGTATGCCCCAAGTCTGGACTGGAGAGGTCTGTTCATCATCTCAGGATCTAGATGCCTTCTAAGTGAAGAAATGCACATTCTTACCAGAGGGAAATGACCACGACAGGAGACTCACGTATTTCTATGGCTTTTTCACACTCATTGTCTAGCATTCTGTAATGCTAGGTAATTGCCAGGTCTAGCATGAAGCAGAAGGAAATGACTAAAAGCCAGTGGACAAAAGAGAAAATGGAAACAGATCCAGGGAAACCCTTGTTCTCTTGAAAGACTCCCTCTGGGGAGAGGTAGTGCTGAAGACGCTCAGCTTCAGGGACAAGCCCAGAGGCAGACATAGCACCCACCAGCCAACACTGGACCTTACCGCCTTCAGGCCCAGCTGACAGCCAACAGCAGCCCAGGGGAGGCCACGTGCAAACACTGCCCAGTGGAGTCCTTCCAAAACCATGGGAGAAAACAGAGGACTGTTGTTTAGCACAATGAACTTTCACAAATGAAATTTGTTATGTAGCATTCGATAAGCAATATGACACCCAACAATACGACCACATACAGCTGCCGAAAGACATGCATGTAATGTTCATAGTAGCATCATTTGCAATAATGGAAAATTTCCCCAAACTGAAAAAACTCAGTGACTGCCAACAGTGGAATGCATAAGCAAATTGTGTTATATTTATATCAAAGAATACCACATTGCAATGAGGATCAATAAACTATGACAATGTGGGCACACTTCACTAATACAGTGTTAAGCAAAGACTATATCTTAACTGAAAGCGACAGTGTCTGTCACTCAGTCATGTCCAACTCTTCGAGATCCCGTGGACTGTAGCCCACCAGACTGCTCTGTCCCTGGGTTCTCCAGGCAAGAATACTGGAGTGGGTAGCCATGCCCTTCTTCAGGGGATCTTCCTGACTCAGGGATTGAACCCAAGTCTATGAACTGCAGGTGAACTCCTTACTGTCTGAGCTACCAGGGAACCAGACTAAGTGATTCCATCTAAATAAAGCTCAGGAGGATGAAAAACTAATTGACGGTGATGCAGTCAGGACAGTGACCTTTCAGCAGGGCATAAGTGGCCATTGGGAAGGGCATTGGGAGTATTTCCAAGAGACCGGATGATTCTATTTCTTTATCAGATAGTTAGTGGTTGAAAAGAATTATTTAATTTTTTAAAAATTTGTATTTTACTTTTTACTTTTACTGAGTTTTGTTGTTTACAAATATGTATGATTGACAGTTTATCCAGATCCAGAGTTTATTGGGGAAACAGCTCAGAGTATCCCTGCACTTGTGACAATGCTATTGATAGTACATGTAAGCAGAGAAACCTCAGAATACTTCGGATAAGTAGTAACACTTCTAGAAGTTTCTCCTTTTAGAAAACAGAGGCGAGACTTTCTGATGGTCCAGTGGTTAAGACTCTGCCTTCTAGTGCAAGAGTGCAGGTTTGATCCCTGGTCAGGGAACTAAGATCCTACACACCACAGAGTATGGCCAAAAATAAGCAAACAAATAAATGAAATACAAAATAAAAGAAAATACAACTGCAGTACAAAAATTAAAGAAATAAGAATAGAGTAGCTTGCCCTGAAGATATTCCCTGCTATTTGATCAGAGAGCCTGGGGAATGAGCGAGTTTTCGACGTTTGGCAGGCTCGCGGAGTGGCGGCCTTCTCTGAGAGGCGAGCAGACAGCGGACGCTGATGGGGGAGCGTCTCCCCCAGGCTCTGTGTGCTGCCTTTGGAGCCTGACCACCTTGGCAGCTTTTCACGTCCTTACGCTGAGCACCAGTGATGCCTCAAGAGATCCAGTCTCTCCCACGCCCAGAATCGCTGGTAATGGCTCCGAGCTGATTCCTGCCACGCATCCCAGGAGGTCCTGCAGCTGCCCGGTGAGCCGAGCCTTGCGCCAGGAGGACCCGAGGACCAGGGGCCTTTCCTGCTGCAGAATCTGCAGCGCTCTGTGGGAAGGCCCTGGAGATAAATGGGCCTTTTCTGAAGCTTTGTCCTGGAAAAATGTTCTCAGTCTGGCCACCCAGAGATACCGTACAGCCATCAGCAAATGCAGCTCTGCCCTGGATGAGAACCAAGGTTTTGTCTGGTTTCTGGGCATCTGAAAGCCCAATTAAATAGCTCGACTTTCACACAAACAATCATAAAACAGCAACTCCAATACTTGGCTGATTATAAAAACACCAACCTTAAAATTACTTCATCGGCTTAAGGGATAAATTAGTTTGAGCCTCATTACTTTCTGTTTCCCCAAATTAAATTGCTCTCATAGTCTCTTTTGCTCTTAAAAATGATGCAACAATCATTTTCTCCGTCCTGCACAGTGATGCTCAGTCATGCCCAGATCTTTGTGACTCCAAGGGCTGTAGCCCACCAGGCTCCTCTGTCCATGGGATTCTCCAGGGAAAAGTACTGGAGTGAGCTGCCATTCCCTTCTCCAGGGAATCTTCCTGATCCAGCGATCAGACCTAGGTCTCCTGCATGGCAGGCAGGCTAATGTAATTTTATTAATCAACAAGGAGATGGTTGAAGCAACTCGTTGAAAATACAGAGTCTCTGCAAAATGCAGCATGAACACTGCAGCCCATCAGCTAGCAGCTGTTTCTTTCAGCAAAAGATAAAAAATGCACTAAAAATTCTAGGGGAAATTGATTTTATCAACTCTAAAAAGAAGTTTATTTTCAGTGCAGCTATGTACAAACGTCAAGAAATAGCTATTAACACTCGGTTTTCTCTGCTGTTTTGCTAGCATCCATCAGTTTAATAGATCTGCGAAAATTTCTGTTTTGATTTCTCCTTTTTAACCTCTTCTTCTGTAAGACAGTGCATTAGAAGTATAATGTGAGCCTAAATGATTTCTGCTTCACGTCAAAGTGCAGTAACTGCCTCTTTAGGAAAGTTTTTATTCGTAAACTCTGACCGCAGGGAAGAGGCACAGCCTTCTGTTAGTCATATAATGTAAAAGAGGAAATACGTAAAAGGTTGGATGTGTATTTTTTTTTCTTTCTGTTTCTAACTCTAGTCCACTGTGAAAGTGAATTTTAAAAATAGAGCTTTACAGCTCAACTCAAAAAACAAATCATGACAAAGTTTCCGTTCATTCCACCAATATTGAATGACTGACTGTGTGATATGGAGCAGAAAGCCACTCACCCTGGAGACATCCATATGGATGGGGCTGCCCAGTTCTTAGAGCAAGAGTCTCTTCAAACACAGCTCTTGCATTATCTAAAAGTAGATAATTTAATACAACATGTAAACACGCTATAAGCACTGGGACGCTTTCTTTGATTGAGGGTCTTACACACACACACACTTCACTGTGTGAATGACGAGGTTGTTTAGCTCTGTTTGCAGTTTAAGAGAGACATAGAATAATCTGTCTTGTCTGCTTTTCAAATTAGTAGTGGGAAATAGCAATTTCCAGTTTAATGAAGGTGAGATTGAAAGTGTTGGCAGCTCTGTCGTGTCCGACCCTGTGACCCCGGGGACTGTGGCCGCCAGGCTCCTCTGTCCTGGGCTTCTCCAGGCGGGGGGACTGGAGTGGGGTGCCATCCCTCCTCCAGGGGATCCTCCTGACCCAGAGATCAGGCCCAGGTCTCCCACACTGCAGGCAGATTCTTTACCATCTGAGCCACCAGGGGAGGAATATAATACTTTAAACTTGTAAATTCAGTGAAGTAGAATATAAGATAGAGAAAAATCTTGGAAGGAGGAATGCCAGTAGGAGAAAACACCACAGCCTAGAAGGATGAAGGTAAGTCTGCAAACACAGCAGAGTGACAGTCCCACAGCGCACTCGTGCTGAGGTCCAGCTGGTGCCGTGAGTGTGGTCCACCAGACATTAGGAGGCACGGAGGTACAGGGAAGGACCAGCACAGCATCTTGGGCGTCTTAGAATGAAAGGTGCAGTTCTTTTTTTTTAAAAGATTTATTTATTCATTTTTGGTGGGGGTGGGGTGGGGAAGGAGGGGGGCGGGAAGGCCATTTCTATTGGTCTTTCATTTATCTATTTTCATCCGTCTTTGTTCTTTGGCTCCTGTGGGCCTCCCATTGCGGTGGCCTCTGTTGTTGCAGAGCACCGGCTGTGGGCGCATGCACCCCAGAGCTCTGGCTCGGTAATTGGACACATCGGTCCAGCCACTCCGCGTCATGTGGGATCTTCCCAGGCCAGGGACCAAACTGGCGCCCCTTGCACTGCAAGGCGGTGTCCTTACCCACTGGACCACCAGGGAAGCCCAAAGGTGCAGTTCTTACAGTCATGGTGCCTACATACCCTTAAGGCCAGCAACCTCTTCAAAGTAGTTTAGAAGCAAGCAACATCATGAATGAAATGCTCCCACAGCAAATCTGAGTCTGTGAGTCCTTGCTTAATGTAATATCATAGAGTGGAGGTGTTAGTTGTTCAGTCGAATCTGATGCTTGTGTTGCCATGGACTGTAGCCTGCTGGGCTCCTCTACCCAAGCTCTAGGCAAGAATATTGCAGTGGGCAGCCATTTCCTCCTTCATCCGAAGATTAGGCAATTGTCTTGTCTGCTTTTCAAATTAGTAGTGGAAATAGCAATTTCCAGTTTAATGAAGGTGAGATTGAAAGTGTTGGCAGCTCTGTCGTGTCCGACCCTGTGACCCCGGGGACTGTGGCCGCCAGGCTCCTCTGTCCTGGGCTTCTCCAGGCGGGGGGACTGGAGTGGGGTGCCATCCCTCCTCCAGGGGATCCTCCTGACCCAGAGATCAGGCCCAGGTCTCCCACACTGCAGGCAGATTCTTTACCATCTGAGCCACCAGGGGAGGAATATAATACTTTAAACTTGTAAATTCAGTGAAGTAGAATATAAGATAGAGAAAAATCTTGGAAGGAGGAATGCCAGTAGGAGAAAACACCACAGCCTAGAAGGATGAAGGTAAGTCTGCAAACACAGCAGAGTGACAGTCCCACAGCGCACTCGTGCTGAGGTCCAGCTGGTGCCGTGAGTGTGGTCCACCAGACATTAGGAGGCACGGAGGTACAGGGAAGGACCAGCACAGCATCTTGGGCGTCTTAGAATGAAAGGTGCAGTTCTTTTTTTTTAAAAGATTTATTTATTCATTTTTGGTGGGGGTGGGGTGGGAAGGAGGGGCGGGAAGGCCATTTCTATTGGTCTTTCATTTATCTATTTTCATCCGTCTTTGTTCTTTGGCTCCTGTGGGCCTCCCATTGCGGTGGCCTCTGTTGTTGCAGAGCACCGGCTGTGGGCGCATGCACCCCAGAGCTCTGGCTCGGTAATTGGACACATCGGTCCAGCCACTCCGCGTCATGTGGGATCTTCCCAGGCCAGGGACCAAACTGGCGCCCCTTGCACTGCAAGGCGGTGTCCTTACCCACTGGACCACCAGGGAAGCCCAAAGGTGCAGTTCTTACAGTCATGGTGCCTACATACCCTTAAGGCCAGCAACCTCTTCAAAGTAGTTTAGAAGCAAGCAACATCATGAATGAAATGCTCCCACAGCAAATCTGAGTCTGTGAGTCCTTGCTTAATGTAATATCATAGAGTGGAGGTGTTAGTTGTTCAGTCGAATCTGATGCTTGTGTTGCCATGGACTGTAGCCTGCTGGGCTCCTCTACCCACAGGATGCTCTAGGCAAGAATATTGCAGTGGGCAGCCATCTCCTTCTCCAGGCATTGAACCTGGGTCTCCTATAGTCCAGGCTAATTTACTGTCTGCGCCACCAGAGAAACCCCAGTATCACGTGTCCACACACCCGAACCCAGCACCCGTAAAGCCGAGATTTGGTAGAATCTGGAAGAATCCCGGGGAGTCAGAGAGGGTATCCAGTGAGATAAGCTTTCCCACCCGCAGCGTGTCTGGGTTTCAATTCCCAGCCAGCCTCTCAGCAAGAGCCAGGGCCTCAGATCAGACGGATGAGCCAGAGAAGCCCCCAGGTCACTGGCTGGGGCATGTTGGCAAGCCCCTTGGTGGCTCTGAGTGCTCCTTTTCAAAAAGTGCCTCTGGTTTTTCAAGACCAAATAACAGTCTTCTGTTAAGGCTCCTAAAGCAAAGATGCTTGTGCTTCGTTACTCAGTTGTGTCTGACTCTTTGTGGGCCCGTGGACAGTAGCCCGCCAGGCCCCTCTGTCCATGAGACTCTCCAGGCAGGAATTCTGGAGTATGTTGCCATGCCCTCTCCAGGGAATCGTCCCAACCCAGGGATTGAACCCAGGTCTCCTACATCGCCTACATGGCAAGCAGATTCTTTACCCATGGAGCCACCAACGTGAAGATAGATCTCTGCTAAATTGACTTTCTAGAGCCCCCCCACTAATCCATGTTCACAAACACATACACAGGAATACACATGCAGGCAGGCATATGCATATGTATATACACAGGCACACACACAAGTGCACATGGATATATCTTAATCCTAGGAAGTCAGAGCATATCCAGGTAACTGAGGACAGGAAGGTAACTTGTTTATATAATGTATGATCCACTCAGCTTTCCTTCCTATTCTCATCTATAGGAGCAGTAGCATTGAATTGGAAAGATATACTCATCAAGACAAGTCTGGGGGCTTCCCTGGTGACTCAGTGGTTAAAAATCTGCCTGCCAATGCAGGAGACACAGGTTCGATTTCTGATCTGGGAAGATCCCACAATGCAAGGAAAGACCAGGCTTGGGGGGTTGCTCCTTTTTATGGACTGTAGCCTGCTGGGCTCCTCTACCCACAGGATGCTCTAGGCAAGAATATTGCAGTGGGCAGCCATCTCCTTCTCCAGGCATTGAACCTGGGTCTCCTATAGTCCAGGCTAATTTACTGTCTGCGCCACCAGAGAAACCCCAGTATCACGTGTCCACACACCCGAACCCAGCACCCGTAAAGCCGAGATTTGGTAGAATCTGGAAGAATCCCGGGGAGTCAGAGAGGGTATCCAGTGAGATAAGCTTTCCCACCCGCAGCGTGTCTGGGTTTCAATTCCCAGCCAGCCTCTCAGCAAGAGCCAGGGCCTCAGATCAGACGGATGAGCCAGAGAAGCCCCCAGGTCACTGGCTGGGGCATGTTGGCAAGCCCCTTGGTGGCTCTGAGTGCTCCTTTTCAAAAAGTGCCTCTGGTTTTTCAAGACCAAATAACAGTCTTCTGTTAAGGCTCCTAAAGCAAAGATGCTTGTGCTTCGTTACTCAGTTGTGTCTGACTCTTTGTGGGCCCGTGGACAGTAGCCCGCCAGGCCCCTCTGTCCATGAGACTCTCCAGGCAGGAATTCTGGAGTATGTTGCCATGCCCTCTCCAGGGAATCGTCCCAACCCAGGGATTGAACCCAGGTCTCCTACATCGCCTACATGGCAAGCAGATTCTTTACCCATGGAGCCACCAACGTGAAGATAGATCTCTGCTAAATTGACTTTCTAGAGCCCCCCCACTAATCCATGTTCACAAACACATACACAGGAATACACATGCAGGCAGGCATATGCATATGTATATACACAGGCACACACACAAGTGCACATGGATATATCTTAATCCTAGGAAGTCAGAGCATATCCAGGTAACTGAGGACAGGAAGGTAACTTGTTTATATAATGTATGATCCACTCAGCTTTCCTTCCTATTCTCATCTATAGGAGCAGTAGCATTGAATTGGAAAGATATACTCATCAAGACAAGTCTGGGGGCTTCCCTGGTGACTCAGTGGTTAAAAATCTGCCTGCCAATGCAGGAGACACAGGTTCGATTTCTGATCTGGGAAGATCCCACAAGCCTCAGAGCAACTAAACCCGTGCACCACAACTACTGAGCTTGTGCTCTAGAGTCCAGGCGCCTCAACTCCTGAGCCCATGGGCTACAACTCCCGAAGCCCAAGCAACCTGGAGCCTGTGCTCCATGACACAAGAAGCCACTGCATTGAGAAGCCTGCGCACCACAACTAAGAGGTGCCCCTGCTCGCTGCAGCTAGAGGAAAGCCAGAGCAGCCAAGATGCGACACAGCCACAAATCGACCTGGTGGACATGAGTGTCAGCAACTCCGGGAACCCGTGGAGGCCAGGGAAGCCTGGTGTGCTGCCGTCTATGAGGGCATCAAGAGGTGGGCACAATTTAGCGACTGAAACAACAATTAAAATAACAAGGTTGGGCTCTTTCCTATTCTAATATGTGCATGTGAATGTACCAAAGCTCTTGTCTTCATTTCTAAAATGCCATATGTTTTGCATGGTCCCATAAGCATCATTCACTCTAAATGTCCCAGAAAAAGAGAGTAGAAAGTTTCTTGTGGTCGCTGGAGGACACTGCTCTCCATCAGGGAGAGGAGCAGCCGGCATGTGTGATGCCCATCAGAGCTGGTCTCTGCCTCTCCGCAGAGCCTCCCTGATTTGGAGTCGGGTGGTTGCAGCCAAAACATGCCCCCCTCCCTGACGTGCAATATGAAAGGAGGTGAAAGGAAGCCGACATCTTTGTTCGTTTATGAGCATTTTCCTTCCAACTGTTCTACTAAATTCTATTCAAAGAGCCTGAGACCAGGCACCTAGTAAGGCGAGAGCATCAAGAATCAGTTTCTTTGCGTTGTGGTAAAACAACTCAGGACCCTTCACCTCCAGGGCTGGTGGCATGGAATGCTATGAACAGGCACACACACAAGTGCACATGGATATATCTTAATCCTAGGAAGTCAGAGCATATCCAGGTAACTGAGTACAGGAAGGTAACTTGTTTATATAATGTATGATCCACTCAGCTTTCCTTCCTATTCTCATCTATAGGAGCAGTAGCATTGAATTGGAAAGATATACTCATCAAGACAAGTCTGGGGGCTTCCCTGGTGACTCAGTGGTTAAAAATCTGCCTGCCAATGCAGGAGACACAGGTTCGATTTCTGATCTGGGAAGATCCCACAAGCCTCAGAGCAACTAAACCCGTGCACCACAACTACTGAGCTTGTGCTCTAGAGTCCAGGCGCCTCAACTCCTGAGCCCATGGGCTACAACTCCCGAAGCCCAAGCAACCTGGAGCCTGTGCTCCATGACACAAGAAGCCACTGCATTGAGAAGCCTGCGCACCACAACTAAGAGGTGCCCCTGCTCGCTGCAGCTAGAGGAAAGCCAGAGCAGCCAAGATGCGACACAGCCACAAATCGACCTGGTGGACATGAGTGTCAGCAACTCCGGGAACCCGTGGAGGCCAGGGAAGCCTGGTGTGCTGCCGTCTATGAGGGCATCAAGAGGTGGGCACAATTTAGCGACTGAAACAACAATTAAAATAACAAGGTTGGGCTCTTTCCTATTCTAATATGTGCATGTGAATGTACCAAAGCTCTTGTCTTCATTTCTAAAATGCCATATGTTTTGCATGGTCCCATAAGCATCATTCACTCTAAATGTCCCAGAAAAAGAGAGTAGAAAGTTTCTTGTGGTCGCTGGAGGACACTGCTCTCCATCAGGGAGAGGAGCAGCCGGCATGTGTGATGCCCATCAGAGCTGGTCTCTGCCTCTCCGCAGAGCCTCCCTGATTTGGAGTCGGGTGGTTGCAGCCAAAACATGCCCCCCTCCCTGACGTGCAATATGAAAGGAGGTGAAAGGAAGCCGACATCTTTGTTCGTTTATGAGCATTTTCCTTCCAACTGTTCTACTAAATTCTATTCAAAGAGCCTGAGACCAGGCACCTAGTAAGGCGAGAGCATCAAGAATCAGTTTCTTTGCGTTGTGGTAAAACAACTCAGGACCCTTCACCTCCAGGGCTGGTGGCATGGAATCTAAAGAGGAGAGCATGTCCGGGCGGGGAGGCCTCTTGCTGCAGGGGCTAATGAGGCGGCGCGAGCACAACAGGTCAACGAAAGACAACGGTGAGCACAGACGGGCGGGTTTAGGTCATCAGTGGCCTTGACAGTGGCCTTTCTGTTGGGCAGCCCTGGTGAGATGGACAGACAGCTTGTCCTGCTCACAGCTGCTCCATAAAACACAGAGACGTGTGTACATGACTGCACATGGATTTGTGATGAAAAAAATAAAACAAGGTCTGGGGGATGGCTTAGGAGAGTGCTCAGCTGCCTTCTGAGCAGCCTCTCCGACTCCCCTTGGCCGCTTCTGTGCTTGGTCCTCGCAGTGCCTGAATGCGCCTCCTGGAAAGCCAGCTAGAGCCCGTACTCGTGCTCAAACCCCATGCGACGCCGCCCTCAGCACAACGGTCCCTGGCCCCCCTGACCCCTGCTGTCCCCCGCCCGCCCTGACGGCGGCAGCCTCCGCCCTCCCGGAGGCCCTGGTGTCGCCCCTGGCTAAACGGTGCAGATTTATGTCACCCTCAGGTCTGGTTGCTCACCGCTTAAAGGTCAGCACTTCAGACGCACGTTGATGGAAGGGAAAGTTTGCTTTATTCCAGAGGCCAGCAACCTGGGAGAAGGTGGACATATGTCCACCTCCTCTCCCAGTGAGGGGCAAGAGCTTTTAGAGGCAGGTTTCAGGGGTGCAAAGATGGGGGAGGGGCTGCAGGCAACGGTCAGTCCCAAGAGTCATCTTAAAATCGGTTATCAGTGGTCAGCGTCATCTTGATTGTTTAAAGCCATACCTGCTCTCCATCAGGGAGGAGCAGCCGGCATGTGTGATGCCCATCGGGTCTCTGCCTCTCCGCAGAGCCTCCCTGATTTGGAGTCGGGTGGTTGCAGCCAAAACATGCCCCCCTCCCTGACGTGCAATATGAAAGGAGGTGAAAGGAAGCCGACATCTTTGTTCGTTTATGAGCATTTTCCTTCCAACTGTTCTACTAAATTCTATTCAAAGAGCCTGAGACCAGGCACCTAGTAAGGCGAGAGCATCAAGAATCAGTTTCTTTGCGTTGTGGTAAAACAACTCAGGACCCTTCACCTCCAGGGCTGGTGGCATGGAATCTAAAGAGGAGAGCATGTCCGGGCGGGGAGGCCTCTTGCTGCAGGGGCTAATGAGGCGGCGCGAGCACAACAGGTCAACGAAAGACAACGGTGAGCACAGACGGGCGGGTTTAGGTCATCAGTGGCCTTGACAGTGGCCTTTCTGTTGGGCAGCCCTGGTGAGATGGACAGACAGCTTGTCCTGCTCACAGCTGCTCCATAAAACACAGAGACGTGTGTACATGACTGCACATGGATTTGTGATGAAAAAAATAAAACAAGGTCTGGGGGATGGCTTAGGAGAGTGCTCAGCTGCCTTCTGAGCAGCCTCTCCGACTCCCCTTGGCCGCTTCTGTGCTTGGTCCTCGCAGTGCCTGAATGCGCCTCCTGGAAAGCCAGCTAGAGCCCGTACTCGTGCTCAAACCCCATGCGACGCCGCCCTCAGCACAACGGTCCCTGGCCCCCCTGACCCCTGCTGTCCCCCGCCCGCCCTGACGGCGGCAGCCTCCGCCCTCCCGGAGGCCCTGGTGTCGCCCCTGGCTAAACGGTGCAGATTTATGTCACCCTCAGGTCTGGTTGCTCACCGCTTAAAGGTCAGCACTTCAGACGCACGTTGATGGAAGGGAAAGTTTGCTTTATTCCAGAGGCCAGCAACCTGGGAGAAGGTGGACATATGTCCACCTCCTCTCCCAGTGAGGGGCAAGAGCTTTTAGAGGCAGGTTTCAGGGGTGCAAAGATGGGGGAGGGGCTGCGTGCAGTAGCAGCACGGTCAGTCCCAAGAGTCATCTTAAAATCGGTTATCAGTGGTCAGCGTCATCTTGATTGTTTAAAGTTCGGCTAATCTTCAATTCCAGGGTCAACTTGTTTGCATTTCTTTGAGGCCAAATCTCAGAATTTAATGTTGTGGCTACAGTCTGGTCATCATGTAGTTAATGTCTATCTTCCGGCTGGGGTCTCAGTACCAGACAGCTCACAAGAAGTGGCTCAGAGTGTTATCTATAGGCCCTGAAGGGGAACTCAAGAGCCTTGACTTTTCTTACTGACTAAGTTGCTATTATTTCGTCCTGTTTGACTGGTTTTCTTTGTTTCTGCATTTTCTCACTTCTCTGATTAAATCTATACTTTGGCTAAAGTCTTCCTATGGGCAAGAGGCACGCATAGAACAAGGGGAGTGCCTGCCCTGGGGAGTCTTCGTAGGGTCCTGCTCCATTTCATTTATATGAGACAGCAAAAGTGCTCCTGTAAATATATAAGAAAAAAGAACAGTTCTTTGGAAAAAAGAGTCATGAGATGGAGAAGCAATAGAGAGACGAGGAAATACACAGTCAGAAATGGCTACATGACTGGAGTGCAGGAAAATGAAGGCTAAAGTAGCTATAGCTTTGTATTTTCCATGAAGAGCGGGCTAGCAAAACACAGCAAGCCCCGTAGCTTCCAGTCTGAAAGAGGATTCAGAGAACAAGACGAGCAGCCGCTGCTGGTTGAGGTGAGCTTTCTGAAATAAATATCTATGAATCTGATAGACACACACCCTGTGCCCCAGAAACTCCATCTTTTTAAAGAATCTGTCCTGTTACAATGAAAGAATAAAAATATCAAATTAATTGCACAAGAATATTTTTGAAATAAGAATTTTCTGAATATGCTTGAATATCAAAAACTTGAAAATAATTTGAAAAAGTATTTATAACTCCTGCTCATGTTCAGTTGTCCAACCCTTTGCGTCCTTCACCATCTCCCAGAGTTGCTCAAACTCATGTATGGAGTCCGTGGTGCCATCCAACCATCTCATCCTGTCACCCCCTCCTCCCCTTTCCTTCAATTCTCCCAGCCTCAGGGTCTTTTCCTGTGAGTCGGTGGCTCTTCAGAGCTTCAGCTTCAGCATCAGCCCTTCCAATGAATATTCAGGGATGATTTCCTTTGAGACTGACTGGTTTGATCTCCTTGCAGTTCAAGGGACGTTCGAGAGTCTTCTTCAGTGTCACAGTTCAAAAGCACCAATTCTTTGGGGCTCAGCCTTCTTTATGGTCCAACTCTCACATCTACACATGACTACTGGATAAACCAGAGCTTTAACTATTAGCCAATAATCTTGAACATATTTTTCCAACTGTAGTTTTTCACGATGAAGCAGTCTCTAGAGCAATATTTTGTAGACTGCACATTGTAGCACGGAAATGGATTACAAGATGAAGTTAGTGAGTCACAATCAACTTGTAAACAAGTTGAAGTCGGACAGAACCATGTCAGACTGAGGAGGGAATAGTTGAGGTTCGAGTCAGGATTATTCTCTGTGGCACACCGCGTTGGTTTCCGTGTTGCCTGTAGCGGGCATGAACTGAAAGGCTCCACAGGTTCTCACGTGGGACTCATGGCCAACGAACACATAAAAGTCACCCTGTGGACAGTCCATCTTGCCTGCACTACAGCTCGGACGGACCCGTGGCTGCTGGGCACAGCTCCAGATGCTGTGGCACAGGAAGGAGATGCCCGATTTCGGAGATTACCGACATCTCCCAGATTTCTGCTGGGAGAAACAGCCCCCTTAGAGCTTCCAAAGATTTGTTTCTTCTTGAAAAAAAAATGCATGGTTGGTTTTGGTTCCTTCTAAAAATAATTTGAAAGTGTAAAATGCAACTAGAATATTTTAGATGAAGTAATAGGAAACATTTAAGATGGCGGCAAACATAGAGTTCAGGGGCAGAGGCAGATCACATGGAGATGGTAGCGTAGCGTTTCAGGTGAAACCTGTTTCTTTTTGTTTTTCCCCCAAACTCCTCCACTCCATATAAATAATACACGCAGTTCAGTTCAACGAGTGCTAACTGGACATTTTGGTTTGAGAGGTCCCATCAAGGGCTTACCCAGTGCCGTGTGCATTACACGCCCATAAGCACGTGCTCAGCACGTTAGCTGCGAAGCAGCGAGCATTCTGAGCTCTGACTTCAAGAGAAGACACAGGTCTAGACGGTCACAGGAGCGCCCTGGGAGGCAGTGCTGTCCAAGGCCAGGATGTGCACCGCTGCTCCCGACTGCTTGCTATTCTGCCCTCTCCCCAGGGCAGCTCCAGAGCTGGGCAGCCCTGGGCACAAGGACAAGGCAGGGCCCTCCTTAATAGTATGAAGAGCTTCCAGAGGGCCAGGGCAGAGGCCAAGCCAAGCACAGGGCCCCCAGGAGCCTGACTCTGTGTGACCGCTGGGTCCCACGCTTATGGAGCTGGCTACGACCCCCTCGGGAGCATCTCTCCTTCCTCCAAAGTGCTCTGAGCTCGGAGCTGCTCCTCCTGTGTCCTGCCAGCTGGGCCCTTCCCGGGTCATTGCTGCTGTCTCCAGAGAGAGGGGTCCAGAGGACCTGCAGCCTGGCCCCTGCGTCACCCCACCTGGCTGCCCCACGAGGCCTGGGCACCACCTTCCACCCACGAAGGGATGGTGCTGCGTCTCACGCGCTTGTCTGTGATGTGAGACCCAGAGTAAAACACTTCTCAAGTGCTTTTGTTCTTTGAACCAAAGGGAGAACCAAATCTTGGGACTCATGGCCAACGAACACATAAAAGTCACCCTGTGGACAGTCCATCTTGCCTGCACTACAGCTCGGACGGACCCGTGGCTGCTGGGCACAGCTCCAGATGCTGTGGCACAGGAAGGAGATGCCCGATTTCGGAGATTACCGACATCTCCCAGATTTCTGCTGGGAGAAACAGCCCCCTTAGAGCTTCCAAAGATTTGTTTCTTCTTGAAAAAAAAATGCATGGTTGGTTTTGGTTCCTTCTAAAAATAATTTGAAAGTGTAAAATGCAACTAGAATATTTTAGATGAAGTAATAGGAAACATTTAAGATGGCGGCAAACATAGAGTTCAGGGGCAGAGGCAGATCACATGGAGATGGTAGCGTAGCGTTTCAGGTGAAACCTGTTTCTTTTTGTTTTTCCCCCAAACTCCTCCACTCCATATAAATAATACACGCAGTTCAGTTCAACGAGTGCTAACTGGACATTTTGGTTTGAGAGGTCCCATCAAGGGCTTACCCAGTGCCGTGTGCATTACACGCCCATAAGCACGTGCTCAGCACGTTAGCTGCGAAGCAGCGAGCATTCTGAGCTCTGACTTCAAGAGAAGACACAGGTCTAGACGGTCACAGGAGCGCCCTGGGAGGCAGTGCTGTCCAAGGCCAGGATGTGCACCGCTGCTCCCGACTGCTTGCTATTCTGCCCTCTCCCCAGGGCAGCTCCAGAGCTGGGCAGCCCTGGGCACAAGGACAAGGCAGGGCCCTCCTTAATAGTATGAAGAGCTTCCAGAGGGCCAGGGCAGAGGCCAAGCCAAGCACAGGGCCCCCAGGAGCCTGACTCTGTGTGACCGCTGGGTCCCACGCTTATGGAGCTGGCTACGACCCCCTCGGGAGCATCTCTCCTTCCTCCAAAGTGCTCTGAGCTCGGAGCTGCTCCTCCTGTGTCCTGCCAGCTGGGCCCTTCCCGGGTCATTGCTGCTGTCTCCAGAGAGAGGGGTCCAGAGGACCTGCAGCCTGGCCCCTGCGTCACCCCACCTGGCTGCCCCACGAGGCCTGGGCACCACCTTCCACCCACGAAGGGATGGTGCTGCGTCTCACGCGCTTGTCTGTGATGTGAGACCCAGAGTAAAACACTTCTCAAGTGCTTTTGTTCTTTGAACCAAAGGGAGAACCAAATCTTGTTCTGGTGACTTTTGAAAGACAATTCTTTCTTGTGTGTACGTGTATTTGGCTCTTGCTGTTTTGATGTCTGAAAAGCCTTCTCGCTGTGGACGGGAAAGGCAGGGGAGGAGCCAGGTGAGACCTGCGAGGCTTTTAGCCTAAGCACTTGCTGGTGGACCAAATTGAGTTTCTGTGTTACTCTTCGTGTTAAGTGAGACTTAATGGAATAGGTTTATTCCAGCAAGGTGAACTTTATTCTTATTTCTAGGTCTTTCATTTTGTTCCTGATGGACTGAACGCTGAGAGCTTCTGTTCTTACCACATGCACTGGGCTGCTCTAAGGGCTCCATGTCCCGCTGGGGACGTCCACACAGCAGGCAAAAAATGGAATTCGTTTTCAAAGTGTTTTTAGGTTGTTAAGGCACCGGACAATACGTTTCTTACTGAGCCGGGACTCCAGGGTTCTTGGCACAGATGGAGAGGAGCTAGCTGACAACAAAGCCCTTTCTCAGGCGTCTGCGGAGGCGGTCAAGGAGTCTTAGCGCCCAGCCTGTGCTGGGTGGGGAATGAGGGACAGACTGGACAACTGTGAGCTGGTTTTTCTCACATCACACAAAGCAGATTACATCTCAAGTTTGTTTTGTGTCTGGTTAAACTCAAATATTCTATTTAAATTGAAAGCGAAGATCACAGTGTTTTGGAACAGAATATCCATGCCAGCATTCAAACAAACGGAGCCCCTCGTAACTTTTAAAGGCTTACTTATTTTCTGAAAATGTTTAAAAAGATGAAAGGAGAAAGAAACTTCAAGAGAAAAAGATAACAAACATGTAAACATGTAACCAAGAAAAAATGGTTGGAATGAGAATCTGGCTAAGTATCTTGTATTGCTGAAGCACTAAGTTGAATTTATGGTGTTTATTTCCAAGGCACTGAATGAGGATTCTTTCTTACAATTATGCCTGTAGGGTTTCACATGAACATTTCCCTCTTCCTGTTGGGTGTTCATTTGAATGTACAATGGGGTGGGTGGGGGGTGGACGTCCCTGGTAGCTTAGCTGGTAGCTTAGCCCTTAGCTACAGGGCTTCCCTGGTGATCCAGTGGGTAAAGAGTCTGGCCTTACAGTGTAGGGGACACCAGTATGATCCCTGGCCCAGGAAGATCCCTGGTGCCACGGAGTGGCTGGGCTGGTGTGTCTGATTACAAGCCAGTGCTCTGTAGCGCGTGTGCCCTGAGCCGGTGCTCTACAGTGAGAGAAGTCACTGCGATGGGAGGCCCACACAGGCCAAAGAATAAAGATGGATGAAAATAATATAATAAAAAAGAATCCATCTGCAATGCAGGAAACTCCAGTTCAATCCCTGGGATGGGAAAATCCCTTGGAGGAGGGCACAGCTACCCACGCCAGTGTTCTTGCCTGGAGAATCCAACGGACAGAGGAGCCTGGCAGGCTGCAGTCCATGGCTTCCCAAAAGGGTGAACATGACTGAGGGACTCAGCAGAGCACAGCACATACAATAGGGGACCGATTTAGACACCCATCGGAAGTGATAACTTTTTAAAGGACTCGAGTCAAAGATGGCACACAGTCTGGAGCACAGCATATGACCCTCAGTGAGTTTGAGTCAATATTTCCAATTAACTTGTGCCTGGGACTGGGTGTCACCCAAGTGAGGAGAGGAGAAAGAAGTGTGATGTAGCAAATATAGACATTCTATTTCAGATGACTCAGCTTGATTTTATAACCTGTATAATAAAAAATTTTTCAATTTCTATCACGACACAAGTTTAACTTTTTTGGTAACTTACCTCATTGTTGTCAAGGCTTTCTTAAGGAAAAGCTCATCCCATGATCAAAGCACATGCAAGTCCACGTCACCAGAACAACGTTCTCTTTATGGGGTGGGGAAACATGTAACCAAGAAAAAATGGTTGGAATGAGAATCTGGCTAAGTATCTTGTATTGCTGAAGCACTAAGTTGAATTTATGGTGTTTATTTCCAAGGCACTGAATGAGGATTCTTTCTTACAATTATGCCTGTAGGGTTTCACATGAACATTTCCCTCTTCCTGTTGGGTGTTCATTTGAATGTACAATGGGGTGGGTGGGGGGTGGACGTCCCTGGTAGCTTAGCTGGTAGCTTAGCCCTTAGCTACAGGGCTTCCCTGGTGATCCAGTGGGTAAAGAGTCTGGCCTTACAGTGTAGGGGACACCAGTATGATCCCTGGCCCAGGAAGATCCCTGGTGCCACGGAGTGGCTGGGCTGGTGTGTCTGATTACAAGCCAGTGCTCTGTAGCGCGTGTGCCCTGAGCCGGTGCTCTACAGTGAGAGAAGTCACTGCGATGGGAGGCCCACACAGGCCAAAGAATAAAGATGGATGAAAATAATATAATAAAAAAGAATCCATCTGCAATGCAGGAAACTCCAGTTCAATCCCTGGGATGGGAAAATCCCTTGGAGGAGGGCACAGCTACCCACGCCAGTGTTCTTGCCTGGAGAATCCAACGGACAGAGGAGCCTGGCAGGCTGCAGTCCATGGCTTCCCAAAAGGGTGAACATGACTGAGGGACTCAGCAGAGCACAGCACATACAATAGGGGACCGATTTAGACACCCATCGGAAGTGATAACTTTTTAAAGGACTCGAGTCAAAGATGGCACACAGTCTGGAGCACAGCATATGACCCTCAGTGAGTTTGAGTCAATATTTCCAATTAACTTGTGCCTGGGACTGGGTGTCACCCAAGTGAGGAGAGGAGAAAGAAGTGTGATGTAGCAAATATAGACATTCTATTTCAGATGACTCAGCTTGATTTTATAACCTGTATAATAAAAAATTTTTCAATTTCTATCACGACACAAGTTTAACTTTTTTGGTAACTTACCTCATTGTTGTCAAGGCTTTCTTAAGGAAAAAGCTCATCCCATGATCAAAGCACATGCAAGTCCACGTCACAGACAATGGGGGCTGGGAACACGCCAGAGGAAAGATTCGTGTTCTCAACGTTCTCTTTATCAGACTTCTCATGTGAGATCACCTTGCATGAAGGGCATTTCTAGATGTGATTCTTTGTGCTTTCTACTGTGAAAATTGCACAGTTGTGTCCAACTCTTTGCAACCCGTTCCATGGACGAGCCATGAAATTCTCCAGGTAAGAACACTGAAGTGGGTTTCCTTTCCCTTCTCCAGGAGACCTTCCTGACCTAGGAATTGAACCAAAGTCTCCTGCATTGCAGGCAGATTCTTCACCAGGGAAGCCCCTATCTATTGGATCTTCATTATCATCCTGCACCTGGGTCTTTGCGAGGTGCCCAAAGTTCCCAGCTTCCTTGACCCCAGTTCCTTCCACTGCAGACAACAGTCACACATTGGTTTGCTCTTTTCTGGTGCTGGAGACCTATTTGAAATTCTGTGGTGATTCAGACGGTAAAGAATCTGCCTGCAATGCAGGAGACCTGAGTTCAAACCCTGAGTAGGGAAGATCCCCTGGAGGAGGGCATGGCAACCCACTTTAGTATTCTTGCCTGGAGAATTCTATGGACAGAGAAGCCTGGTGAGCTATAGTCCATGGGTTTGCAGAGAGTCAGACGTGACTAACACTTTCCATATTTGAACACTCCAGCTTCTTCTTGTGGGAAGTCCAGTTGTCTCTGAGGTCCTCTGAAACTCTTCTGCTGGACTCCACTTCACCCTGAGGTCAACCTAGCTGATCAGAGTGGGTCGTCCACTCCACCTTCCGGGTGACCACAGGGTGAGGAGGTTAGAGCCTGTTGAGAATGAGCTCAAGTAGTTTTTAGTTAGTGAAGGATCTCAAGGTGAAAGAGGCTCCCTGGTTCTGCGTTGCTTTCCCTAAGGACAAATGTGTCAATAAGAGCTAGAGTGCTTTGTCTTTGCTGTTACCCTGGAAGCAAATGCTTCTCAGGAGTGAAAAAGAGTGTGTGGAGGATGAATTAGTGTCCTAAGAATGTGCGAGGACAGGTGTGTGAATTCTGACATCATTGGGCCTCATGAGGCTGCTTTCACTGGAAGATGTGACAGGATGAATATTGCCCCCAAGTGTCTGGGCTGCCATCCCTGGAATCCATGGGTAGGTCTTGTTCACAGAAGAACCTTGTGGGTGGAATGAAGTTTACAGATATTAAACAGGGAGATAATGTTGGATTTTCTTCCAGGTGAAGCATTGAGTGGGCTCAGTGTAATTGTGTGAAACTTCAAAGTGGAAGAGGGAGACAGAAAAATTGTCAGAGGATGTACCATCAAAAGATGGAGCAAGAAGGTCTGGAAGCACGAGAGTGACTCAGCGCATCATCGTCGGCATTGAGGTGGAAGAAGGGGTCCGTGCGCCAAGGCACGCAGCTGGCCTCCAGAAGCTGGAAACTGCTTTCAGCTGGCAACCAATGAGGAAACGGGCCTCTATCCTACTGCAAGGAATTGAATTTTGCCAACCTCCCGAATTAGCAGGAGACAGATTATTCCTTAGAGTCTCCAGGAAGGACCACATCCTGCCAAACTTAGGTTTTAGTCTGGTGAGAGCCATGTGAGATTTCTGGCCCCAGAATCATAAACCAATAGAACTGTTGACTTCAGTCAGTCACGGGACTGATTTGTGATACAGCTCAGCAGTCCACAGGGCTGCCCACAGACAGCGCAGATAAGCAAGGAAAGGACTTTGGATCTCGCACACAGTTTTCCAACCTAAGGTGGTTCTAAAAAACGGAATTCATCGGCCCTGCCACAGCTATTTGCTAACACAAACTTGAAGTTGCTAAAAACTGAGCCTTTGGTGTTGCCACAGTGAACTGACCAATCAGGGGGACCTAGCCTCCACTTGGGATGGGACATAATAGCTTGTCTGTTGCTGTTGGCATCTCTATTATTTCCCTATTTAACTTTACTTTTTTCAATAAATATGCTGTTTCAGGAAAGCAACATGACAATTGTTAGAGGCCTGTCCTGTATTTTGCGACAGTAGTTGAAGCTCTAAAAAACATTTCATTTTTCTCTCTCTTTCTCAGTGATGACTCCCTAAATTGCTAGACTGCTACCATTTTTCAGACCCAGTGGGCTCCCGAGACTCCCTGAGTGTCTGTTGTGAACTCCTGGTTTTTCATGTAGTCCTCTCTTTAGTGCGTGCGTTTCAACGCTCTTTGCCTGTGGTCTGGCATACGGCAGGGTAACTACTTCAAACAGGTCTCATCTATTTTTCTGGCCTCAGAAAGCAATTGTTCTCAGAGATAAGCAAGGAAAGCTCCAGAAATTCCCATAAGGAGGCACATCAGGAGAGATGCTGATCCCATAGGACCAGACCTAGATAGCATGCATGGCCCATACCTCCCTGTACTCTTGGGGCTCCACCTGGTTTAGGACACCCTTGCCCTTAATTTCTGACATCCAGCTCCCTGTTCTTACCTGCAGTCTTCTTCTCGGGCCCCTGGAGAGGTTCTGGCACCTTTCAGTGTGGACCCCAGCCACTCAGTCATTATGATTTTAGATAGCATTGAAAGCTATTGACTTTATTTGTTGTTGTTGTTGTTTTTTCCAAATTCTAAATTTTATTTACTTTGTTTATTTTAGAGACATGGATGTAAAGAACAAATATATGGATACCAAAGGGGAAAGGGAGTGGTGAGAGGCAGTGGGAGATTGAGATTGACCTATAAACACTACTGATCCAGTGCATAAAATAGATGACTACTGAGAACCTACTGTCTAGCACAGGGGGCTCTGCTCAGTGCTCTGTGGTGGCCTGAATGGGAAGGAAATCCCAAAAAGACTGGAAAAATATATATGTATAATTGATTCACTTCTTTTTTATAGCAGGAGATAACACAACATTGTAAAGCAACTATACTCCAATAAAAATTAATTTAAAAAAGGAAACCATTGACTGTAAATCTAAGCAAGCACACCACGGAAGCAAGCATCTCATTGAAGAAGGACTGCTGGTTCCATGAAGGCAGCAGCCTTGGAGCCCAGGCCCTTGTCCTGATGATGTCAACTCCGTCTCTAGTTCAAGTGCAGTTTCCTCCCCTAGGGTCTTGGGCAGCCTCTTCACACACTTCACATGTTTTGTGAATTACTTTGCTGTTGGAGATACCTGTTTTCACTAGGAACTGGCTTTAGTCTCCAGCCAGGGGCCGTAGTGGTTTTTTTGTTGTTGTTTTGTGGCAGGGAGGGTTGAGGAGGGCGGGCGGGCCACATCTATTGGTCTTTCATTTATCTGTTTTCATCCACCATCTTTGTTCTTTGGCCCCTGTGGGCCTCCCATCGCAGTGGCCTCTGTTGCCACAGAGCACTGGCTCTGGGCGCATGCACTCCAGAGCTCAGGCTCGGTCGTTGGACACAATGGTCCACCCGCTCCGCGGCACGTGGGATCTTCCCCGGCCAGGGATCGAACCGGCGCCCCTTGCACTGTAAGGCGGTGTCTTTACCCACTGGACCACTAGGGAAGCCCCGCAATGTTTTCATATTAGTTTTAATGGGTGTTTATTTGATTTCATTCCTTGCTTTGGTTTTCACTGAGCATGATTCCTCTGAGGGGTTTATTGCCCCTTCTTTGGGTATCAATCTTATAGGTTCAATTTTATTTAGTATAAGTACTTTTTTAAATAAGCGGACTTTATTTATATAAAATGATGTTTCGTTTATAGAGCAGTGATCAGAAAATGAAGAGAGCTGCCTCGTACTGGTTTCTTCCCAGCACAGTTTATCATATTATTTAATTTTGCATTCACGTGGTTGTTGTTCAGTTGCTAAGTCATGTCTGACTCTTTGTGACTCCATGGGTTGCAGCATAACAGGCTTCTCTGTCCTTTCCATTCACATCATGCACTCTTTTATAGCCAAGACTGGAAAAATATATATGTATAATTGATTCACTTCTTTATAGCAGGAGATAACACAACATTGTAAAGCAACTATACTCCAATAAAAATTAATTTAAAAAAGGAAACCATTGACTGTAAATCTAAGCAAGCACACCACGGAAGCAAGCATCTCATTGAAGAAGGACTGCTGGTTCCATGAAGGCAGCAGCCTTGGAGCCCAGGCCCTTGTCCTGATGATGTCAACTCCGTCTCTAGTTCAAGTGCAGTTTCCTCCCCTAGGGTCTTGGGCAGCCTCTTCACACACTTCACATGTTTTGTGAATTACTTTGCTGTTGGAGATACCTGTTTTCACTAGGAACTGGCTTTAGTCTCTAGCCAGGGGCCGTAGTGGTTTTTTTGTTGTTGTTTTGTGGCAGGGAGGGTTGAGGAGGGCGGGCGGGCCACATCTATTGGTCTTTCATTTATCTGTTTTCATCCACCATCTTTGTTCTTTGGCCCCTGTGGGCCTCCCATCGCAGTGGCCTCTGTTGCCACAGAGCACTGGCTCTGGGCGCATGCACTCCAGAGCTCAGGCTCGGTCGTTGGACACAATGGTCCACCCGCTCCGCGGCACGTGGGATCTTCCCCGGCCAGGGATCGAACCGGCGCCCCTTGCACTGTAAGGCGGTGTCTTTACCCACTGGACCACTAGGGAAGCCCCGCAATGTTTTCATATTAGTTTTAATGGGTGTTTATTTGATTTCATTCCTTGCTTTGGTTTTCACTGAGCATGATTCCTCTGAGGGGTTTATTGCCCCTTCTTTGGGTATCAATCTTATAGGTTCAATTTTATTTAGTATAAGTACTTTTTTAAATAAGCGGACTTTATTTATATAAAATGATGTTTCGTTTATAGAGCAGTGATCAGAAAATGAAGAGAGCTGCCTCGTACTGGTTTCTTCCCAGCACAGTTTATCATATTATTTAATTTTGCATTCACGTGGTTGTTGTTCAGTTGCTAAGTCATGTCTGACTCTTTGTGACTCCATGGGTTGCAGCATAACAGGCTTCTCTGTCTTCACTATCTCCTGGAGTTTGCCCAAACTCATGTCCATTGAGTTAGTGATGCCAGATTCAACCATCTCATCCTCTGTCTTCCCCTTCTCTTCCTGCCCTCAATCTTTTCTAACATCAGATTATTTTCCAATGAGTCATCTTTTTGCATCAGGTAGCCAAAGTACTGGAACTTCATCTTTAGTATCAATCCTCCCAATGAGCATTCAGGGTTTATTCTGTTTAGGATTAACTAGTTTGATCTCCTTGTGGTATGAGGGACTCACAAGAGTCTTCTCCAAGCCACAGTTCAAAAGCATCAATTCTCCAGCATTCAGCCTTCTTCATGGTCCAACTCTCACATTCATACATGACTATTGGAAATACCTTAACTTTGACTACATGCACCTTTGGTGGCAGAGTGATGTCTCTGTTTTTTAATATGTTGTCTAGCTATGTCATAGCTTTCCTTCCAAGGGACAAGTGTGAGTCCTTAGAGCTGCCTCTGGTTGCAGAGTCCCAAATCATGATCTGCAATTATCCATCGGTAATTTAGACAGGCTCTAAAACATGCTCACACCCTGTGTTAGTTGTCATGTGTAAGCTTCTCAGCGTGACTTGTAATTCTTGCCAGTCCTAAGGCTATGAGCAATCAGGCACTAAAAGTCCATGTGTGCAACCCTCAATGTTCCATGTTCAAGACTTCCAGCACTGCTGATGCCAATGACTACCCGGTAAAGACTATTTTCCTGAGACAGAAGCAGTCCCTGATTTTGTTGGCATAGATGGTCCTTATTTCCAGGACAGAGGTTTACATTCCTTGCTTTGGTTTTCACTGAGCATGATTCCTCTGAGGGGTTTATTGCCCTTGCTTTGGGTATCAATCTTATAGGTTCAATTTTATTTAGTATAAGTACTTTTTTAAATAAGCGGACTTTATTTATATAAAATGATGTTTCGTTTATAGAGCAGTGATCAGAAAATGAAGAGAGCTGCCTCGTACTGGTTTCTTCCCAGCACAGTTTATCATATTATTTAATTTTGCATTCACGTGGTTGTTGTTCAGTTGCTAAGTCATGTCTGACTCTTTGTGACTCCATGGGTTGCAGCATAACAGGCTTCTCTGTCTTCACTATCTCCTGGAGTTTGCCCAAACTCATGTCCATTGAGTTAGTGATGCCAGATTCAACCATCTCATCCTCTGTCTTCCCCTTCTCTTCCTGCCCTCAATCTTTTCTAACATCAGATTATTTTCCAATGAGTCATCTTTTTGCATCAGGTAGCCAAAGTACTGGAACTTCATCTTTAGTATCAATCCTCCCAATGAGCATTCAGGGTTTATTCTGTTTAGGATTAACTAGTTTGATCTCCTTGTGGTATGAGGGACTCACAAGAGTCTTCTCCAAGCCACAGTTCAAAAGCATCAATTCTCCAGCATTCAGCCTTCTTCATGGTCCAACTCTCACATTCATACATGACTATTGGAAATACCTTAACTTTGACTACATGCACCTTTGGTGGCAGAGTGATGTCTCTGTTTTTTAATATGTTGTCTAGCTATGTCATAGCTTTCCTTCCAAGGGACAAGTGTGAGTCCTTAGAGCTGCCTCTGGTTGCAGAGTCCCAAATCATGATCTGCAATTATCCATCGGTAATTTAGACAGGCTCTAAAACATGCTCACACCCTGTGTTAGTTGTCATGTGTAAGCTTCTCAGCGTGACTTGTAATTCTTGCCAGTCCTAAGGCTATGAGCAATCAGGCACTAAAAGTCCATGTGTGCAACCCTCAATGTTCCATGTTCAAGACTTCCAGCACTGCTGATGCCAATGACTACCCGGTAAAGACTATTTTCCTGAGACAGAAGCAGTCCCTGATTTTGTTGGCATAGATGGTCCTTATTTCCAGGACAGATGCTGAGCTTGTCCTTGACCTCCAGGGGCTGACCGCGACCATCCACCTGAATCATCTGTCACCATCATAGCTTTAATTTCTGTTCTGTCCTTGGAGATATAGTAACGTCACATCCTTCAGGAATGTTTTTGCAGTGAAAGGAGGGAGAGACTGTCTGTATTTGGGTGACAATTACTTAACAAAAGAAACAATCCTCATTCCAGAACATACTTGTGAGATGATTGCTCAGACCAGCTTACCCTTGGAAGGGCTGTCACTCGGAAGCAGATGCTCAGCTTTTAAAGTCCTAACAACCTCACAGGACATTGTCATGGGGAGCGAGGCAGACAAAGGGCTGCCCTTTCAGACTGGGTTCTGGGAAGGGAGACGGGGGAGGTGGGGAGATGACTCTCACTTGGCTTTCTGAGGCCATTTAACTGCGCTGGGTGCCCTTTCTGCAGGAACAGTTTAGTTTTATTTGGATAGTTAGAATCTAACGTAGGTGACTGAGAATAACCTTTCACGGCACCCTCGCTTTAAGTGACTTTTTGAAAATTAAAGTAATTCGTTTCCCTTGCAAACTCAAGTTCCATCTTTCTTCTTCTGAAGACCATCTCTTCACTGGCCAGGTGCTGGGACACGTTATATGGCCTTCTGTCAGACGTGGGCTCATCATAATATAATACTGAATTTTATCAGTTTTTTTAATCCCAACAAAGTTATCTGTGCTCATTTCTGCACTTGTCTGGTGGGTCATAGTCTGTCTCAGAAGGCACCTGCCTCAGTTCCCGGACTCACACAGTCACTTCAGGTGCAAATATCAAGAGAATTCTCAATATTCCACACACAGGAAGCATGAATTTTCTCTGAATAACTGAATCCATTGAGGGGCAGTGGGGGAAAGGAAATCCCGAGAGGTGTTTCAAATAGAGGGGGATATGATGACATTTACGGCAGATGCTGAAAGTCTGAAAAGGCAGAAAGGAGCAACACAGGTGTCAATGATTCTTGAAAGCACCGTATCTGTCCAGGATTTATGAGTGACCCGTTTATAAATAAGTAAAGGAAGCAGTCAAGCACCTCTAGTTTGGGGAAGCACAAGGAAGTAGTAGGGTTCCAGTCACTCAAAGCTCAGAAGAGGTGCCCCAGAGACTGATGCTCAGTAACTAGATCTGACGGGTAACTAGGACTTCCTTGGTGACTCACGTGGTAAAGAATCTGCCTGCATTGAGGGAGACCTGAGTTCGATTCCGGGATCGGGAAGATCCTCAGAAAGGAATGGCTCCCCACTGCAGTGTTCTTGCCTGGAGAAGACCAGGACAGAGGAACTTGGAGGGCTATAGTCCATGGGGTCGCACAGAGTCCAACACGATGAGCAACTAACACTTAAACTTTCTTTCCTTTCAAGAGTCAGACAGGGCTCAGATCTGAAACCCCACTGGTAGCACTGGAACACCAAGAGCAGGCCGCGAGGCCAGTGCTAGAGGTCAGTGCTCGGGGCCGGGGGAGTCCTGAGCTCTGGCTGCCCTCTGCTGAAGGGGGAGGTGGGGAGGCTGGGGGAGCTGGAGCAGGAAGGAGGTGCCTTTTCCTCTCCTCCTGACATTCAGTTCTCTTCCAGCACCTCTACTCACAGAGCCCAAGGGGAGCGGGGCGTCAGGAGCGGTTTCCTAATTACAGTCTCCACATCACCTGGTCTTGGAGCTGAGAAGTGGTGAATGCATGGCTTGCGCTGTGGCCCCTCACTTGGCATCCAGCATGCCAGGCTGTTACTGGCATTCACCGACACCCTTCTGCCTGTTTTCCATCCCTTCCCATTTTATCACCTACAGGCTTCTGGGCTTAGAAAATGCACCCTGCCTCATAAAATGAGCATCCTCTCCTTCGTAAAAGGGGAGACACCGCAATCCCAAGTCACTATATTAACCTCTGGACAGTGTTGATTTATCTGCTACTCTGGTCACAATCCTACATGAGCCATTCTGTCGTCTCAAGATTAAATTGTGAGGTTTGCCATGCCTGGTGATCCTTATATGAAAATAAGGAGAAAAGAGGAAGGAGGGAAACCGGTTCATATGCACAAACTGTGATGAGCTGCAGAGGAAACGGGCAGTGGCTACAGTCCTCACACTGTAATTGTAGCGAAGTTGATATTAATGCTTTCTGTCAGGGCTCTCTGTCTTCTACAAGGCTCTAACTCTCTGATGGCATTATTAGCTGACCAGCGTTGTTTTCTTGAGTGAGGTAGAGTGACCCAAATTTTTATTTCCTACGTGCCTAAAACTTCAATGATTCTATTTTTCTTAGGATGTTGTAATTTTCCATCTATACTGACCTCCATGAGAGGACTGAAGTGAGCCCTGGAAACTCCCTGGTTTTTTAACATAGTCTCCTCTGCCCTTACTGTGTAGCAGCACCCCCTAGATCTTCCTGGTGATCTGAATCACTTATTCCAGTGTCACAGAATTATGAGGCAACAAAAAGCCTTCATATCAACTTTGATTCCGGGCAGCTGTGACTGAGTGGCTGGTGGGGTCATTCCTCCCTTAGAAACAGTGACGGTTATATCGTGTGTCAACTTGACTGAGACAGCGGGGCATCGAGATATTAGGTCAAACCACACTCTGTGTGTGTGTGTGTGTGTGTGCGCATTTCTGGATGAGATTAATGTTTTTTTTGTTTTTTAAGATTTATTTATTTATTTATTTTGGGTGGGGGTCGGGTTGGGGAGGGAGGAGAGCGGGCGGGCCACTTCTATTGGTCTTTCATTTATCCATTTTCATCCGTCTTTGTTCTTGGGCTCTTGTGGGCCTCCCAACGCAGTGGCGTCTGTTGTCACAGAGCACCGGCTCTGGGCGCATGCGCTCCAGAGCTCTGGCTCGGTAATTGGACACATCAGTCCAGCTGCTCCGCGGCACGTGGGATCTTCCCAGGCCAGGGATCGAGCCGGCGCCCCTTGCACTGCAAGGCAGTGTCCTTTCCCACTGGACCACCAGGGGAAGCCCGAGATTAATGTTTGAACTGATAGACTGAGCAGTGCAAGCTGCCCTCCCTGACTTGGACAGACCTCATCGACTGGAAACCTACAGGGAAAGAGAATGACTGATACTTCCACGAGGAAAGCAGGATCCACCTTCCTGGTGCTTTGAGCAGGGACGCTGGGCTTTTCCTGGCCCTTGAACTCACTGTGAAATACTGACTCTCCCTGAATTCCAAGCTCACTGCTTTCAGACTAGAAGCACATCGTCGTCTCTTTTGGATTGGCAGCTAAATTAATGAAGATCTTGGCTTTTCTCAGGCTCCTTCATCATGTGAGTCAATTCCTTATAATAAATGTTTGGATACAGATATAGACCTTACTGATCCATGTTCCCTAACACAGGAAGTAAGTCCCTGGATTGAAATTAGGAGGGACAAGTGGAGCATTTGTAAAAACCACAAAATTTAAGAGGCACCAAAAACTCAGAACAAGATAAATATGTTAATGCAATATTTTAAAAATAAATATTGATGGCAAAAATCCATGGTGAACAAAAATACCAAGACTTGAAATGAGGACAGAATCCAACATAAGCCAAACCACATTGGAGACTGAGGGAAAGGGGAAAATACGTATCTTTATATATCGATTCCATGTATTTTGTTTTATGGATGATTTTTTTTATAACATTAGTTTCAAAATTATTGAAAGATTAAAACTAGATATATTGAAACTTGAAACATGTTTGAATATTTTATGTATATCAAAAGCAAAACTTATTATATTACTCTTCTGGCTTTCATGGAAACAAAATTCATCAATAGTATTTTCAAAATCCGCTTCTTTGCTTATCTCATTTTCAACTGAAAACTAAATTGTTGGACAACTTCTCTTCACCTAGTGACGATTTTAAATAAAGTTTAATGATCCCAGGTTACCGATCCTATCTTTATTCAAATTTTTGATATTTTATTCATCAGAGATATGTTTCTAATTGCATTAAAATATTATTTGTCTTGATGATGAGTGTTTGGTGCTCCTTGAATCTTACACGTGAGCCAATTGCCTCAGCTGCCTCGTGCTAAACTTGGCCCTGTCAAGAACCCTTATTCAGGGAACTTTGCCATGAGGTGGCGTTGTGAGAAGGAAGTAGGAAAGACCACCCCCATTTTTCAACCTATGAATTTCCAGATACATGCATTTTGTCTCTGGGAGAAACATTACCATATAAAGTGCTCACTGGATTTGAAGAAGTACTGCTTCCTGCGAGGTAGCCTTCCAGGTTTTTAGGATATTGTTTCTTTACTGGCACCATAACTAAGAATTCAGGAGCGTCATCCACTGTTTTATGTGGCCATCTGTTTCCATAGAGTACGCCCAGAAAGTTCTGTGGACATGATCCATCGCCGCATGTCTCTTGCTGTGCCTTTCCTTGCTCTGTTAGGAGCGTGGTGGTGAGGTGCCACGCGGGCACATCGGGCCGCTCCTCCATCCACAGGCGTGGTGGTGGCGGGAATGCTGCCAGGCAGACACTCAAATCCATACCCCAGATACACTCCTATTTGGGGAGAGACTAACCACCAGCCCTCCTACGGGGCAAGGCACGGCCTATCGCTATCTTGGCACAGGTCCTTGGACAGTCCCTCAAGGAATGATGGCATGTTGGGACACAGTGATGCTCTCAGGGTAGAAACTCGTGAGCGACAGGAGCCAGACTGGCCTCAGGCAGACATGTTGGATGAGGGAAGGAAATACGTATCTTTATATATCGATTCCATGTATTTTGTTTTATGGATGATTTTTTTTATAACATTAGTTTCAAAATTATTGAAAGATTAAAACTAGATATATTGAAACTTGAAACATGTTTGAATATTTTATGTATATCAAAAGCAAAACTTATTATATTACTCTTCTGGCTTTCATGGAAACAAAATTCATCAATAGTATTTTCAAAATCCGCTTCTTTGCTTATCTCATTTTCAACTGAAAACTAAATTGTTGGACAACTTCTCTTCACCTAGTGACGATTTTAAATAAAGTTTAATGATCCCAGGTTACCGATCCTATCTTTATTCAAATTTTTGATATTTTATTCATCAGAGATATGTTTCTAATTGCATTAAAATATTATTTGTCTTGATGATGAGTGTTTGGTGCTCCTTGAATCTTACACGTGAGCCAATTGCCTCAGCTGCCTCGTGCTAAACTTGGCCCTGTCAAGAACCCTTATTCAGGGAACTTTGCCATGAGGTGGCGTTGTGAGAAGGAAGTAGGAAAGACCACCCCCATTTTTCAACCTATGAATTTCCAGATACATGCATTTTGTCTCTGGGAGAAACATTACCATATAAAGTGCTCACTGGATTTGAAGAAGTACTGCTTCCTGCGAGGTAGCCTTCCAGGTTTTTAGGATATTGTTTCTTTACTGGCACCATAACTAAGAATTCAGGAGCGTCATCCACTGTTTTATGTGGCCATCTGTTTCCATAGAGTACGCCCAGAAAGTTCTGTGGACATGATCCATCGCCGCATGTCTCTTGCTGTGCCTTTCCTTGCTCTGTTAGGAGCGTGGTGGTGAGGTGCCACGCGGGCACATCGGGCCGCTCCTCCATCCACAGGCGTGGTGGTGGCGGGAATGCTGCCAGGCAGACACTCAAATCCATACCCCAGATACACTCCTATTTGGGGAGAGACTAACCACCAGCCCTCCTACGGGGCAAGGCACGGCCTATCGCTATCTTGGCACAGGTCCTTGGACAGTCCCCTCAAGGAATGATGGCATGTTGGGACACAGTGATGCTCTCAGGGTAGAAACTCGTGAGCGACAGGAGCCAGACTGGCCTCAGGCAGAGGAGCCCTGTGTGACTGAGCCACAGGCGCCTTGTCCACCCGTCTTTTTCTTGTTGTTACTGTTTATCCACTTTCCTCAAAACTCCCCTCCCTCCAGGCTGCCACTTAACATCGAGCAGAGCTCCGTGTGTTACATAGTAGGTCATTGCTGGTTATTCATTTAAAACATAGCAGTCTGTACACGTCCCTCTCCCAAACTCCTTAACTAGCCCATCTCTCCATCCTTTCCCCTGGAAACCATAATCTTGTTCTGGAAGTCTGTGAGTCTGTTTCTGGGTTTTTTTTTTTTTTTTTTTTTTTTGGTCACTTCTATTGGTCTTTCATTTATGTATCTTTGTTCTTTGGCCCGTGTGGGCCTCCCATCGCAGTGGCCTCTGTCGTTGCAGAGCACCAGCTCTGGGCGCATGCGCTCCAGAGCTCCAGTTCGGTAGTTGGACACATTGGTCCAGCCGCTCCGCGGCACGTGGGATCTTCCCAGGCCACGGATCGAACCAGCGCCCCTTGCACTGCAAGGCGGTGTCCTTACCCACTGGACCACCAGGGAAGCCCCTGTTTCTGTTTTGCAAGTAAGTTCGTTTGTATCATTTCTTTTTAGATTCCTCATGTAAGTGAGATCACACAATACTTCTCTGTCTGATGTACTTGACTCAGTAAGACACTCTCTAGGTCTATCCATGTTGTAAATTTGTCCACCTGATTTTGATAACCTCCTCAGCACAGGAGCCATCTGCTAAGTATTCAGGTTCCAGACGTCTTCACGGCCTGTGTGCAGTCTGCCCGGCCCTTTCTTAGACCTATTCCCCAGATTTCAGACAGTTCATTTCAAATGCCTGACCATCCAGTCAACCCAGTTATTGCAGCTTGCAGACCACTGTGGAACCTTCACTTTGGCTGGCTTTAGTTGAGAAATAGTAGACAATAGACAGTATTGCTCAAAGCTCTGGCCATGGGAAGACTTTGTCTTTGGCCCTGGTCATTTATGAGCATCTCCTATAAGTTGCAGCCATCAAACCCTGGAGTACTAGACATAGTGATGCTCTCAGGGTAGAAACTCGTGAGCGACAGGAGCCAGACTGGCCTCAGGCAGAGGAGCCCTGTGTGACTGAGCCACAGGCGCCTTGTCCACCCGTCTTTTTCTTGTTGTTACTGTTTATCCACTTTCCTCAAAACTCCCCTCCCTCCAGGCTGCCACTTAACATCGAGCAGAGCTCCGTGTGTTACATAGTAGGTCATTGCTGGTTATTCATTTAAAACATAGCAGTCTGTACACGTCCCTCTCCCAAACTCCTTAACTAGCCCATCTCTCCATCCTTTCCCCTGGAAACCATAATCTTGTTCTGGAAGTCTGTGAGTCTGTTTCTGGGTTTTTTTTTTTTTTTTTTTTTTTGGTCACTTCTATTGGTCTTTCATTTATGTATCTTTGTTCTTTGGCCCGTGTGGGCCTCCCATCGCAGTGGCCTCTGTCGTTGCAGAGCACCAGCTCTGGGCGCATGCGCTCCAGAGCTCCAGTTCGGTAGTTGGACACATTGGTCCAGCCGCTCCGCGGCACGTGGGATCTTCCCAGGCCACGGATCGAACCAGCGCCCCTTGCACTGCAAGGCGGTGTCCTTACCCACTGGACCACCAGGGAAGCCCCTGTTTCTGTTTTGCAAGTAAGTTCGTTTGTATCATTTCTTTTTAGATTCCTCATGTAAGTGAGATCACACAATACTTCTCTGTCTGATGTACTTGACTCAGTAAGACACTCTCTAGGTCTATCCATGTTGTAAATTTGTCCACCTGATTTTGATAACCTCCTCAGCACAGGAGCCATCTGCTAAGTATTCAGGTTCCAGACGTCTTCACGGCCTGTGTGCAGTCTGCCCGGCCCTTTCTTAGACCTATTCCCCAGATTTCAGACAGTTCATTTCAAATGCCTGACCATCCAGTCAACCCAGTTATTGCAGCTTGCAGACCACTGTGGAACCTTCACTTTGGCTGGCTTTAGTTGAGAAATAGTAGACAATAGACAGTATTGCTCAAAGCTCTGGCCATGGGAAGACTTTGTCTTTGGCCCTGGTCATTTATGAGCATCTCCCTATAATGCTATAAAGTTACAGCCATCAAACCCTGGTGACAGTCACTAAATTATAAATACCATCTAATTATCAGACTGTTATTTTTATTTCATAGTCAGCCAGTCATAGGGAACTTGGTGTGAAGTCTTAGGACAGGAGGCAATAGAAGGAAGGCCTTCCAGGAGTCTCTGAGCTAATGCTCACACAGTTTTCTGTTCTCTTAGAAGTTAATCAAGATCTGGGTCTTATATCCTTTTGCTACTTGCCGATGATGGATTTGATGGTGTGCACATCAGTCAGGTAGCTTGCTGGCCACAGGGGCTTAGGCGTGACTGAGGACATCTGTCTTAAAGCCAGAATGGTGAGCTGAGGTTCTGTTCCACAAACGTAAGGTTCTGGGCTGCGGTTCAGTTCCAGGGATGTGTTACAGCCTGCTTTCAGTGTCCCTGCTCAATGCAGATGGTCGGAGGACCATCACGGATGCTGGCTCTAAGACTCCCTGGGGAGGACAGGCTAGCTATACATGGACAGGAATCGCATCACAGGGCCACCCAAACTACCACCTTTCTACGCTAACATGATGAAGACATTTTTGACAACTCTACACCAATTTTTCCACCATATGAATAACCTAAAATACCGTAGGTTGCCTAGTTATTTGATGCTTAAGAAACTCATTCAACTGTGCATTTGCTGGCAGTATGCAGTGATATTGTACACATTCAGAAGCAAATTATATTCTTCTTCTAGGCTTCCTGATGTAACATAAGTAAATAATGAAATAGTGGTTAAACATACATAATTAATGTAAAAAAGACTTTGCAAAAGAGAATGTATAAATAAGACCATATTAAAATGAAATTCTCTTCTTGAAGCAAAGAGTTGCTTGAAGAGTAAAACCTGATGGCAGGGAAAGACAGAGCACTTTGTCACTGGTCCAGTTTGTCCCTGGCAGGTGGAAGTGGACAAGACTGAACGTGTGAAGGAGTAAGAGAAAGGCCAGTGTAGGAACTCGCACAGATGGACGGTGGTTTCTCGTCTTCCGGTATGAGGCCCTGGAAGTGGCTGGCTGTAAAGCATGTGCAGAGCGACAGGCAAAGCAATGCTGAAAAAGAACAAAAAAAAATAAAGGCAAGACTCATGTCTGAGCTTGCAAGGGCAGCTGTAATGAAGTACCTCACACTGGGAGGCTCCGTTTCCACAGAGCTCTCGACTCCCGGGAGGCTCAATGGTGGAGAACCCACCTGCCGACGCAGGAGCCGCAGGTTCAGCTCAATTCCTGGGTTCGATTCCAGGGAGATCTCCTGGAGGAGGAAATGGCAACCCACTGCAGCATTTTTGCCTGGAGAATCTCACGGACAGGGGAGCCTGCTGGGCTACAGTCCATGGGATCACAAAGAGTCAGATGTGACTGAGTGACTGGAAAACAACCAAATCGTTTCACAGGTTTGGAGGCCAGGAGTCTGAACGGGAGGCGGGGCTGGTTTCTTTTGAGGTGGCAGAGAGAATTGGACACCTGCTTCTCTCCTGGCTTCTGGTGGTTTACTCAAAGCCACTGATGTTCCCTGGCTTGTGATCTCTTAACTCCAGCTTCCACGCTGCACACTCTGCGTGTGTGTTTGCCAGCCATACTGGATGAGGCCACTGTGATGACCTCAGCTTGCTCATCTGCAGGGTATTTCCCAGTAAGGTCCTACTCACAGGTCTGGGGATGGGAGCTTCAGTATCTGTTTCATCTTGTGGATTCTCCACTAGGTCTTAGGATCAGCCATTTCTCTAAGGAGCTCGTCTTCCTTTGGCTGGAGCATGGTGTTAGGAGCTGACCTCGGGCTGCATGGCGTGAATCTGCTACTGGAGTGTCTTTCTAAGTGTTTCTAAGTCCTCTCAGCTGACAGGCCAAGGAAAACACATGTGTACACTAGCAAGTGTATGCAACGTACCTATAAATACTTCTCTACATGGCCAGGCGTCTGTGTTAACTTAGACGTGAGCTTGCATGGAGGTCTCCAGTCCTGACCCTCACCACACAGGCCATCTTAACCTCCTCTTCCTTATCCTGTTTTCCTCTCTCCATCACCTAGAAGCCCAGCTCCCCACATCCCACCATCCACTTACCCCTTGAACCTCGCACAGATGGACGGTGGTTTCTGTCTTCGGTATGAGGCCCTGGAAGTGGCTGGCTGTAAAGCATGTGCAGAGCGACAGGCAAAGCAATGCTGAAAAGAACAAAATAAAGGCAAGACTCATGTCTGAGCTTGCAAGGGCAGCTGTAATGAAGTACCTCACACTGGGAGGCTCCGTTTCCACAGAGCTCTCGACTCCCGGGAGGCTCAATGGTGGAGAACCCACCTGCCGACGCAGGAGCCGCAGGTTCAGCTCAATTCCTGGGTTCGATTCCAGGGAGATCTCCTGGAGGAGGAAATGGCAACCCACTGCAGCATTTTTGCCTGGAGAATCTCACGGACAGGGGAGCCTGCTGGGCTACAGTCCATGGGATCACAAAGAGTCAGATGTGACTGAGTGACTGGAAAACAACCAAATCGTTTCACAGGTTTGGAGGCCAGGAGTCTGAACGGGAGGCGGGGCTGGTTTCTTTTGAGGTGGCAGAGAGAATTGGACACCTGCTTCTCTCCTGGCTTCTGGTGGTTTACTCAAAGCCACTGATGTTCCCTGGCTTGTGATCTCTTAACTCCAGCTTCCACGCTGCACACTCTGCGTGTGTGTTTGCCAGCCATACTGGATGAGGCCACTGTGATGACCTCAGCTTGCTCATCTGCAGGGTATTTCCCAGTAAGGTCCTACTCACAGGTCTGGGGATGGGAGCTTCAGTATCTGTTTCATCTTGTGGATTCTCCACTAGGTCTTAGGATCAGCCATTTCTCTAAGGAGCTCGTCTTCCTTTGGCTGGAGCATGGTGTTAGGAGCTGACCTCGGGCTGCATGGCGTGAATCTGCTACTGGAGTGTCTTTCTAAGTGTTTCTAAGTCCTCTCAGCTGACAGGCCAAGGAAAACACATGTGTACACTAGCAAGTGTATGCAACGTACCTATAAATACTTCTCTACATGGCCAGGCGTCTGTGTTAACTTAGACGTGAGCTTGCATGGAGGTCTCCAGTCCTGACCCTCACCACACAGGCCATCTTAACCTCCTCTTCCTTATCCTGTTTTCCTCTCTCCATCACCTAGAAGCCCAGCTCCCACATCCACCATCCACTTACTGAACCGTTTGTTTCCAGTACACACGTAGGACAGTTGTGAACACACGCCCTTATCAGCAACAACCCTATCCACTGCAGCCCAGCACTTCAGCACACTTTCTTCTTCCCTTAGTTGTAGAAATTCTGCTCCTCCTCAGCGCTGCTGGTCAGTACGTTTCCTCTTCACCCCGCAGTCAGCTTGGTTCACACGCATGTAAGGCCGTGGCATTCTTTTGTCACAGCTTGCATTCCTTCCTGAAAGTGAAAGTGCTCGTCACTCAGTCGTGTCTGACTCTTTGGACCCCGTGGACTGTAGCCTGCCAGGCTCCTCTGTCCACGGGATCTCCAGGCAAGAGTACTGGAGTGGGCGGCCATTTCCTTCTCCAGAGGATCTTCCCTACCCAGGGATGGAACCCAGGTCTCCTGCTTGTCAGGTGAATCCTTTACTGTCTGAACCACAAGAGAAGCCCAAGAAGACTGGAATGGGTAGCCTCTGCCTTCTCTAGGGGATCTTCCTGACCCAAGAATTGAACTGGAGTCACCTGCACTGCAGGTGAATCCTTTACCAGCTGAGCTACAAGAGCCCTAAGATCTCCATGCTCATAAATGGCTTTTTAAATGGGCTATGGACTTTGATAGACGTACAATGCCAGGTACCCCCCATTGCAGTATCACACAGAACAGTAGGACGATACGTAGGCACGTCATCGGATGTGTCCTGGCACACAGCAGTGCTTTTCTTTTTTCTTCCTTTTACAATTTATTTTTTGGCTGTTCTGGGTCTTGGTTGCAGTCCACAGACGTTCTCTAGTTGTGCAAGCAGGGGCTGCTCTTGAGCTGTGGAGCTCGGACTTCTGCGGTGGAGCCCAGGCTCTAGGGCAGGCAGGCTCCAGTCGTGTGGCCACAGGCTTTGCTGCTCTGAGGCAGGAGGAATCTTCCAGGACCAGGGACAGAACCCATGTGCCGGGCATTGGCAGGCAGACGCTCAGCCCTTGGACCACCAGACAAGTCCCAGTAGTGTGTTTGTGAAGTCCTGGCGCTCTTCCCGCTGAGAGATGCTGATGATCTGGCGGTGCTGGGCTGCTGCGGGTAAGACCAAGTGTCACTTACCCACACCAGCTCATGTCCATGTTAGTCACTGGAAAAAAACTCAAAGGAAATGGGTCAAATTCTCGTCAATACAGAAGACTTCAGGGAAGATCTTATGTTTCCAAATTAAATTATTTCAGCAGCATTTAAGCATGGGTTCCAAGCAGGAGGAAATTATTTAGATGTTTACTACTGCAGAAAGTGGTGAATATTCTAATAGAGAGCTACTCACAGTCTAATTCGTTAGCCACAAAATGTTAATATTAGGAAAACATTGTTGCCAAAATATCTTACATGTTTTACAGTTTGCTATCTGGGAGACAGGCCAGTCTATTGGGAGTTTAATATTTATAATCCTTAAAACAATTTAATCCAGAATTGTTTAAACTCAGCATATTTTTTGCGATCTAACTGTACTGATTCATTAAAATCTAGATTGCTTAGTTAAATGTTTTACAAGGGTTCATCATATAAATGGACCAACTTTTAAAATCCATTTCTGTAGGGAAGGGCAATTACATTGCTCATTATCTGATTTAATGTTATAAGCCCTGCAAAATAGTTTGGCATCCACAGGTTTTGTGAATGTCCCTCATTCAGTACTGTCTTATTATTTTGAATAGAAATATTGCAATCTCATGTAAATGGCTTTAAAATGGCAAACTTTGATAGACGGACGATGCCAGGGACCCCCCATTGCAGTATGGCACAGAACAGTAGGACGATACGTAGGCACGTCATCGGATGTGTCCTGGCACACAGCAGTGCTTTTCTTTTTTCTTCCTTTTACAATTTATTTTTTGGCTGTTCTGGGTCTTGGTTGCAGTCCACAGACGTTCTCTAGTTGTGCAAGCAGGGGCTGCTCTTGAGCTGTGGAGCTCGGACTTCTGCGGTGGAGCCCAGGCTCTAGGGCAGGCAGGCTCCAGTCGTGTGGCCACAGGCTTTGCTGCTCTGAGGCAGGAGGAATCTTCCAGGACCAGGGACAGAACCCATGTGCCGGGCATTGGCAGGCAGACGCTCAGCCCTTGGACCACCAGACAAGTCCCAGTAGTGTGTTTGTGAAGTCCTGGCGCTCTTCCCGCTGAGAGATGCTGATGATCTGGCGGTGCTGGGCTGCTGCGGGTAAGACCAAGTGTCACTTACCCACACCAGCTCATGTCCATGTTAGTCACTGGAAAAAAACTCAAAGGAAATGGGTCAAATTCTCGTCAATACAGAAGACTTCAGGGAAGATCTTATGTTTCCAAATTAAATTATTTCAGCAGCATTTAAGCATGGGTTCCAAGCAGGAGGAAATTATTTAGATGTTTACTACTGCAGAAAGTGGTGAATATTCTAATAGAGAGCTACTCACAGTCTAATTCGTTAGCCACAAAATGTTAATCTTAGGAAAACATTGTTGCCAAAATATCTTGTTTTACAGATGTTTTACAGTTTGCTATCTGGGAGACAGGCCAGTCTATTGGGAGTTTAATATTTATAATCCTTAAAACAATTTAATCCAGAATTGTTTAAACTCAGCATATTTTTTGCGATCTAACTGTACTGATTCATTAAAATCTAGATTGCTTAGTTAAATGTTTTACAAGGGTTCATCATATAAATGGACCAACTTTTAAAATCCATTTCTGTAGGGAAGGGCAATTACATTGCTCATTATCTGATTTAATGTTATAAGCCCTGCAAAATAGTTTGGCATCCACAGGTTTTGTGAATGTCCCTCATTCAGTACTGTCTTATTATTTTGAATAGAAATATTGCAATGAATATTTTTCTTCTTCTCCATCCATGGAATTCTCCAGGAAAGAATACTGGAGTGGGTTGCTATGCCCTCCTCCAAGGGATCTTCCCGACCCAGGGATCGAACCTGTGTCTCCTGCACTGCAGGCAGATTCTTTACCACTAAGCCACCAGGAAAGCCCCATTTTGGATAATACTCTTTTATCAAATAAGTCATTTGCAATTATTTTCTCCCACTTTATAGAGTGTCCTCTAATTCTTTTTAACAGGGAAGAAGCTTTAAATTTTCATGAAGCCCAGTTTTTCAATTACTTCATTAATAGATGTCTTGGTGGTATATCTAAAAAGGTATCCTCTTATTGGGGGTTTTATAGGTTTTCTCCTATGTCGTCTCCTAGGAGGTCTATGGATTTGGATTTTACATTTAGATCTATGATCTATTTCGAGTTAATTCTTGTGAAGGAGATAAGGTTCATGTCCAGACTCATTTTTTTTTGGATGTCCACTTGTTCCAGCATCATTTGTTGAAGATACCACCAAGGTCTGAGGTACCCTGAGACTGGGCAGCCTCAAAGGAGCCTGAACCTGAGATGAGACCTACCCATGCGGCTGAGGCTGGCTATGCCCGTAGCCGCCAGGCTCAGAGGAGGCGCAGCCTGGTCCTGTGCATTGGCACACAGGATTTAATGGGTCTGCACAGGATAAATGAATGGCCTACTGAGGCCATGGGAGTTTACGGTAATGAAGCGCCCCAAGGAGTAAAAGCCTAGACCCACCATTATTGCTGCTGTTCAGTCGGTCAATCGTGTCAGACTCTTGATGACCCCATAGATGGTTGCCCCTTTTGGATCACAGCCAGTCAGGCTCCTCTGCCCATGGGATTCTGCAGGCAAGTATACTGGAGTGTATAGCCATTTCCATCTGCAGGGGGTCTTCCCAGCCCAGAGATCAAACCAACATCTCCTGCTTGTCAGGCAGATTCTTTATCACTGACCCACCAAGGAAGCTCTAGAGCCGTAGCCTAGCTTATACAGATATGGGTGAAAGATGTCAGGTAAAGACGGTTCTAGACTTTGGCAATGGTGATGTATGGGGTGGTGGGTGCTGTGTGCCTGGCGTCTGGTGTGTGAGCTGTGGACTGTATGTTGTGGAATGGTGTGGTGTGCATAGTGTGCGGGCATGTGTGTGATGTGTGTGTCGTGGCTGATGTGCTGACTTCCTCTCCTTATTCACACCCAGATATGGCTATGGCTCCCATGCCCACACGGGGTCGACGTCAGAATTCTCGTGTCAGAGCCCCCAGTGCCGTAGACTCACCCGGGCCTCTCGCCCATGCCTGCGGGAGGGCTCGCCCGTCCACCACGTCTCAGCTCCTGCTCAGGCCTCCTTCGTGCTCAGTTGCTCAGTCGTGTCTGACTCTCTGGACTGTAGCCCGCCAGGCTCCTCTGTCCATGGGATTCTCCAGACAAGAATACTGGAGCGGGTTGCCGTTTTCTCCTCCAGGCATCTTCCTGACTCAGGGATCGAGCTTCTGTCTCTGGTGTTGCAGGCAGTGTCTTTACCCGTGGAGCCATGCTCCACAAAGATACTCTATTTCAAGGGATGTTCTTTTCCTTTAACGTGTTGCGTGATTCACTGTTGCTCGTATTCAGAGCAGAAGACCAGCAGAGAGAGCGCTGGGGAAGGCATCTGAGGACTCGCCGTGTCTTCTAACCAGATGCTTGCTTCTTAGATCCTTGTGTGATGTGCTTGTAGCCAGGCAGCTCCAGCTAACCTCCCACAGGCTGTCCTGGCATGGAGCAGGGACGGCCCTAGGCGGTGTCTGCCAGATGACCAATTTAGAAATTAAACCCTACGGGGACAGCCCTCTGAACCCTGCCAAATGTAGGACTGCATCACAATTAGATTGTTAATCTGGCAGTTTTTCTTTGCTTAGATGTTAATGAGAACCAGGCTGACTCTGTCAGAGATTTGGAGCTTGGTCTGCAGAGAGCAGACTGAGCAAAGTGTCTGATCAATGCTCTGCCTCATTGGAAACAGAATTGATTTGAAATTGAAGAGCAAGCTCTGTTTCCCACCTACACGTCCAAACCAACATCTCCTGCTTGTCAGGCAGATTCTTTATCACTGACCCACCAAGGAAGCTCTAGAGCCGTAGCCTAGCTTATACAGATATGGGTGAAAGATGTCAGGTAAAGACGGTTCTAGACTTTGGCAACGGGGATGTATGGGGTGGTGGGTGCTGTGTGCCTGGCGTCTGGTGTGTGAGCTGTGGACTGTATGTTGTGGAATGGTGTGGTGTGCATAGTGTGCGGGCATGTGTGTGATGTGTGTGTCGTGGCTGATGTGCTGACTTCCTCTCCTTATTCACACCCAGATATGGCTATGGCTCCCATGCCCACACGGGGTCGACGTCAGAATTCTCGTGTCAGAGCCCCCAGTGCCGTAGACTCACCCGGGCCTCTCGCCCATGCCTGCGGGAGGGCTCGCCCGTCCACCACGTCTCAGCTCCTGCTCAGGCCTCCTTCGTGCTCAGTTGCTCAGTCGTGTCTGACTCTCTGGACTGTAGCCCGCCAGGCTCCTCTGTCCATGGGATTCTCCAGACAAGAATACTGGAGCGGGTTGCCGTTTTCTCCTCCAGGCATCTTCCTGACTCAGGGATCGAGCTTCTGTCTCTGGTGTTGCAGGCAGTGTCTTTACCCGTGGAGCCATGCTCCACAAAGATACTCTATTTCAAGGGATGTTCTTTTCCTTTAACGTGTTGCGTGATTCACTGTTGCTCGTATTCAGAGCAGAAGACCAGCAGAGAGAGCTGGGAAGGCATCTGAGGACTCGCCGTGTCTTCTAACCAGATGCTTGCTTCTTAGATCCTTGTGTGATGTGCTTGTAGCCAGGCAGCTCCAGCTAACCTCCCACAGGCTGTCCTGGCATGGAGCAGGGACGGCCCTAGGCGGTGTCTGCCAGATGACCAATTTAGAAATTAAACCCTACGGGGACAGCCCTCTGAACCCTGCCAAATGTAGGACTGCATCACAATTAGATTGTTAATCTGGCAGTTTTTCTTTGCTTAGATGTTAATGAGAACCAGGCTGACTCTGTCAGAGATTTGGAGCTTGGTCTGCAGAGAGCAGACTGAGCAAAGTGTCTGATCAATGCTCTGCCTCATTGGAAACAGAATTGATTTGAAATTGAAGAGCAAGCTCTGTTTCCCACCTACACGTCCATCATTGGGTATTAAACCAGAGATCATGCCAGGAGGAAAATAAGTGTTTCCTCTTGAAGCGAATATTGTAGAAGCTGTGACTATAAAGAGACTGCTTACACTGCAGAATGGGTAACTTTCGGAAAATTGAAAGGATTCAGATATTTACAGAAACAAGCGTTCACCTGAGATATTAAAATGAGCGTGAAATGTACGCATTTCTAGTTAGTTTATAAATAGAGTGTGTCCCTATTGAGATTTCTCCCTGCTGTTAAAATGCTCATCTCTTTTACACAAATGCTAATAGGCTGGCCATTTGCAGTGTAACTGGCTTGGGTCTTACATGAATCCTGGCTTTGTCTTATCCAGATGTCTTCCTTTGTCTTCTGTTGTCATTGTTCAGTCCGTCGGTTGTGTCTAACTCTTTGTGATCCCACAGACTGCAGCACACCGGGCTTCCCTGTGTGTTACCATCTCCCAGAGTTTACTCAAACTCCTGTCCTTTGAGTCAGTGATGCCATCCAAACATCTCATCTTGTGTTGCTCCCTTCTCCTTCTGCCTTCAATCTTTTTTGGTATCAGGGTTTTTTTTAATGAGTTGGTTCTTCTCATCAGGTGTCCAGAGTATTGCAGCTTTAGCATCAGTCCTTCCAATGAATATTTTGAGTCTTTAAGAGTCTTCTCCAGCACCACAGTTCAAAGGCATCAATTCTTTGGTGCTCAGCCTTCTTTATGGCCCAACTCTCACATCCATACATGACAACTGGGAAGACCAGAGCTTTGACCACATGGACCTTGGTCAACAGTGTCTCCGCTTTTTAATACACTGTCTAGGTTTGTCATAGCTTTTCTTCCAAGGAATAAGTGTCTTGTTTTCTGAGTTAGATGTAAAATAAGAACAAATGCTGTAGCTTTTTGGTCACCCCATGCTTTGTGCTGGTCCTGCCTTCCTCTTGCTTTCAGAACTTCGGTGAGCACAGGATTTGAAACATTTCCTGGTCCTAGGAAATTCTGTGTTGTCTGTGGCATGTAATGTGGCAAAATCCCTGGATATCGAAATTCACGCACGTTGCCAGGTTTCCTTACCTTTTCAGGAAGAAAATGGTAGTGATATGAGATGTAAGAACTGCTTTCAAGTAAGTGATCATGGATTGTTTCAGATAACTTGGAGAATGTGCTGTTCTTTTTGCAAACAATTCCTAAGGATGACAGTATACTCCTACCTAAAAAAAGATGCGTTCATGCACCATGTGCCCTGTGGTCAGAGACTGTGAGGCCAGGTGTTTTTAATGCATTTCATGCCCTGATCTGGCCATGGCTTCAGGCACCCAGGAGTAACTCTGCAGGTTAGCAGGCCTTGGTGCACACTGCGTTTCTGGTCGATGAGGCAGGGCCTTGCTGGGAAGGCGGCTCCCACCCCACCCAGGACCAGTCCCACAGCACAGGCTGTTCACTGCCAGGTACCAGGGGATTTTATCAGGCCGAGGTCCTCTTGTGGAAGATGCTTGAGAATAGATGTGTTTGCCAACGTCAAATATTCTTTGTGTTGAATAATTGACCTGTGCCAAAAAAAGTCAGATTTCCTACATTTGGTTCTTAACTCTAAATTCAAACCAGAAGGTTTTTAAAAAATCCCTTCTATGTAGTACACCATACTTTCTTTTTATTTTTATAGAAGTAATCTTATACATAGATAAATTCATTTTTATATTCATAATGTTAAAGTCTCACAAGATACAAAAAACCCATGAAGAGAACAAAGACACTCACGCTTTTCTCTAGGGAAGGAAGCTGAGGCACAGGGGGGCGGAGCCAGCCCACCCAAGATCACAGAGCAGGTGGCCGATGGCAGAGGCTGGCTGGGACAGGGTCCCTTCCCTCCCGAGGGCTCTTTCCTCTCAGTGAAGAGAAGAAGCTACCGTTCTTCTTTCACCTTTAAATCAGAGCTTCATCTCTCATCTGTTAAAAAAATATAGTGGATGTCAAGAGTGTTCTTACATTATGTGCTTATGTTTGTTCTCTTATTATAAAGCACCTCCATCTCATCGACAAAGGGCACAGTGTTTTTATTTAAAATTACATAGATGAGTAGCTTTTTGGTCACCCCATGCTTTGTGCTGGTCCTGCCTTCCTCTTGCTTTCAGAACTTCGGTGAGCACAGGATTTGAAACATTTCCTGGTCCTAGGAAATTCTGTGTTGTCTGTGGCATGTAATGTGGCAAAATCCCTGGATATCGAAATTCACGCACGTTGCCAGGTTTCCTTACCTTTTCAGGAAGAAAATGGTAGTGATATGAGATGTAAGAACTGCTTTCAAGTAAGTGATCATGGATTGTTTCAGATAACTTGGAGAATGTGCTGTTCTTTTTGCAAACAATTCCTAAGGATGACAGTATACTCCTACCTAAAAAAAGATGCGTTCATGCACCATGTGCCCTGTGGTCAGAGACTGTGAGGCCAGGTGTTTTTAATGCATTTCATGCCCTGATCTGGCCATGGCTTCAGGCACCCAGGAGTAACTCTGCAGGTTAGCAGGCCTTGGTGCACACTGCGTTTCTGGTCGATGAGGCAGGGCCTTGCTGGGAAGGCGGCTCCCACCCCACCCAGGACCAGTCCCACAGCACAGGCTGTTCACTGCCAGGTACCAGGGGATTTTATCAGGCCGAGGTCCTCTTGTGGAAGATGCTTGAGAATAGATGTGTTTGCCAACGTCAAATATTCTTTGTGTTGAATAATTGACCTGTGCCAAAAAAAGTCAGATTTCCTACATTTGGTTCTTAACTCTAAATTCAAACCAGAAGGTTTTTAAAAAATCCCTTCTATGTAGTACACCATACTTTCTTTTTATTTTATAGAAGTAATCTTATACATAGATAAATTCATTTTTATATTCATAATGTTAAAGTCTCACAAGATACAAAAAACCCATGAAGAGAACAAAGACACTCACGCTTTTCTCTAGGGAAGGAAGCTGAGGCACAGGGGGGCGGAGCCAGCCCACCCAAGATCACAGAGCAGGTGGCCGATGGCAGAGGCTGGCTGGGACAGGGTCCCTTCCCTCCCGAGGGCTCTTTCCTCTCAGTGAAGAGAAGAAGCTACCGTTCTTCTTTCACCTTTAAATCAGAGCTTCATCTCTCATCTGTTAAAAAAATATAGTGGATGTCAAGAGTGTTCTTACATTATGTGCTTATGTTTATTCTCTTATTATAAAGCACCTCCAGCTCATCGACAAAGGGCACAGTGTTAATTTAAAATTAATAGATAAGTCCATGGAAATTGGGAGTCTGGGTTATAGCTGGTATGATTAATTGTTCCAGTCATGACTAGAATAAAAGTATATGCTAATCAGAGCAGCTGTGTGCACTCCAGTCCTGTTACTAGTAGCTGTGACTGCTGATAGCATGTCTTCTCAGGGACACAAGGCAGCCCATTTTTTATCACAGTTTCCCCCTTCCAAGGTTAGGAATTCCAGGAGAGCACGCTGGAGCCTGGATCTGCAGGTCCAGCACCTGGGCCAGGCGATGGCTGGGACATCTATGTCCAAGTGCCTCCTTGCTTGATTCTTATCATATCCGAGTTGCTTTGAGACATGAAAGTGATGCATGTCCCACAATTAAGGTGCACGTTCACCAGCAGACTCTGAATCAAATTACTAGAGCAAAATAGGGGGACTGGGTGAATTTACTATATAAAGTCATAATGCTGCAACAGGGCCAAGGAATCAACTCAACACCTGTTAATCATCCACTGTGCTGCGGTCCCTGTGTGGTGAAGTAGTAAGGAGCAAGTCCTTCGTCCTATCAAGTTTACAAGTGGAACCCAGACTGCCGGGGGAGGTATTAACAGCCTCAGCTATGCAGAGGATACCTCTCTAATGGCAGAAAGTGAAGAGGAATCAAAGAGCCTCTTGATGAGGATGAAAGAGGAGAGTGAAAACGCTGGCTTAAAACAGCGTTCAAAAAATGAAGATCACCACACGCAGCCCATCACTTCATAGCAAACAGACGGGCAACAGGGAAGCAGCGACCTATTTTCTTGGGCTCCAAAATCCCCGTGGATGGTGACTGCAGCTGTGCAATTGAAAGGTGTTTGCTCCTTAGAAGAAAAGCTATGACAAACCCAGACAGAGTATTAAAAAGCAGAGACATCACTTTGACAGCACAGATCCATACTGTAGTCAAAGCCATGGCATTTCAGCAGCCATGTGTACATGTGAGAGCTGGACCATAAAGAAGGCTGAGCACCAGAGAACTGATGCCTTCAAACCATGGTGCTGGAGAAGACTCTTGAGAGTCCCCTGGACAACAAGAAGATCAGACCTCTCAATCCTAAAGGAAATCAACCCTGAATATTCATTGGAAGGACTACTGATGAACTTCCAATCCTTTGGCCATGTGATACAAAGAGCTGACACACTGGAAAAGAGCCTGATGCTGGGAAAGATTGAGGAGAGGAGGAGAAGGTGGTCACGGAGGATGAGATGGTTGGATGACATCAATGACTCAATGGACATGAGTTTGGGCAGGAGATGGTGAAGAACAGGGAAGCCTGATGTGCTGCATGCTAAACAAGTTGACGTGCATTAGGGTCATTCAACACTGACAAGGTTGGAACCTTTACCTTCACTTACCTGTCCTGAACACTCAGGCTTTCAGACACGTCCCCTGGATTGAGTCACACCCTCTCATCAGACTGTTCCGGCCTGACTGTTGCCGGCTACTCACGGCACTGTGCATCCTTATTCTCGTCATGCTTCCAGCACGACATTGCCGGAACTTCTGCAGGAGATCAAGAATATAAGGACGAAAAAAATAGAAACCATGGCTCTCCACTGGGGGTGTTCTAGGCTGAGGGGGGCTGGGTGCAAATGCCCTGAGGCAGGAAGAACTGAACTGAATTTTCAAGGAGACCTGCACCTGGAGGGGGCACTAAGCAGGTGAGAGGGATGGGGCAGAGATGCCCACGGAGTGGGCTCTGAAGGCCAGGGCAGGGATGGCGTGGCTGGACATGACTGACACGTTTAAGTCCTGAGCAGTCTGTTGACAGACAGGTAGGGGGGATGCCAAGAGAGGTTGCTGGGAGACCAGGGAGCTGGTTCCATAAGGATCTGGACAAGGGGAGATCAAGGCTGAGGCTGAGACAGTGAAGGAGGAGGGCGGCGGAGGCGGAGTGGGGACTGGCCGAGACCTCCAGTGTCGGCCAGTGGTTAAGGCCTGGATGCATTTTTCCTGGCTCAGGTAGAGGTATTATCTGTTTCTCCATTAACGGTCTCCATGGCAGCACTCTGGCCTTTCCCAGATCAGCAGAAAATGCATGAAGCCATGTTAGAGCTGGACCATAAAGAAGGCTGAGCACCAGAGAACTGATGCCTTCAAACCATGGTGCTGGAGAAGACTCTTGAGAGTCCCCTGGACAACAAGAAGATCAGACCTCTCAATCCTAAAGGAAATCAACCCTGAATATTCATTGGAAGGACTACTGATGAACTTCCAATCCTTTGGCCATGTGATACAAAGAGCTGACACACTGGAAAAGAGCCTGATGCTGGGAAAGATTGAGGAGAGGAGGAGAAGGTGGTCACGGAGGATGAGATGGTTGGATGACATCAATGACTCAATGGACATGAGTTTGGGCAGGAGATGGTGAAGAACAGGGAAGCCTGATGTGCTGCATGCTAAACAAGTTGACGTGCATTAGGGTCATTCAACACTGACAAGGTTGGAACCTTTACCTTCACTTACCTGTCCTGAACACTCAGGCTTTCAGACACGTCCCCTGGATTGAGTCACACCCTCTCATCAGACTGTTCCGGCCTGACTGTTGCCGGCTACTCACGGCACTGTGCATCCTTATTCTCGTCATGCTTCCAGCACGACATTGCCGGAACTTCTGCAGGAGATCAAGAATATAAGGACGAAAAAAATAGAAACCATGGCTCTCCACTGGGGGTGTTCTAGGCTGAGGGGGGCTGGGTGCAAATGCCCTGAGGCAGGAAGAACTGAACTGAATTTTCAAGGAGACCTGCACCTGGAGGGGGCACTAAGCAGGTGAGAGGGATGGGGCAGAGATGCCCACGGAGTGGGCTCTGAAGGCCAGGGCAGGGATGGCGTGGCTGGACATGACTGACACGTTTAAGTCCTGAGCAGTCTGTTGACAGACAGGTAGGGGGGATGCCAAGAGAGGTTGCTGGGAGACCAGGGAGCTGGTTCCATAAGGATCTGGACAAGGGGAGATCAAGGCTGAGGCTGAGACAGTGAAGGAGGAGGGGCGGCGGGGGCGGAGTGGGGACTGGCCGAGACCTCCAGTGTCGGCCAGTGGTTAAGGCCTGGATGCATTTTTTTCCTGGCTCAGGTAGAGGTATTATCTGTTTCTCCATTAACGGTCTCCATGGCAGCACTCTGGCCTTTCCCCAGATCAGCAGAAAATGCATGAAGGACCTTGGGTTGGGTATCAGTGGTTGAAATGAGGAATCTTACGATTAATTTGCACCCCTCCCTCCTGAGTAATTCAGGGACAGACTTGTAAAAGCTTGTTTAAAGCCCGGCCAAAAGACCGGAGTTGGCATTTTCTGTCTGCCCCCCAACGGCCAAGTGCACGTGCCGTCATACTCTATGTCCGTTGTTGACTAGTTCAGTTCTAGCTCAGTTCTTGCTCCTGCAAGTCTGTTGCTGTAGTTCAGTCAGTCAGTAGTGTCTGACTTTTGCAGCCCCATGAACTGCAGCACACCAGGCCTCTCTGTCCTTCCATATCTCCCAGAGTTTGCTCCAACTTAGGTCTCTGGAGTGGGAGGGGCCGTCCAACCATCTCCTCCGCTGCTGCTCTCTTCTCCTCCTGCCCTCAGTCTTTCCCAGAATCAGGATCATTTCCCCCTACATCCCCCACTCTACCAGCTGAGCTATTGAAGGCAGCGCAAACTACGGTAACAGGGACAGAGTTTATTTTCTTGGGATCCAAAATCACCGCAGCCGTGAAATTAAAAGACGCTTGCTCCTTGGAAAAAAGATATGACAAACCCAGACCGAGTGTTAAACATCAGGTACGTTACTTTGCCGACAAGGTCCTTTCAGTCAGAGCCGTGGTTTTCCCAGTAGTCATGTACGGATGTGAGCTGGGCTGTAAAGAAGGCTGAGTGCTTTGGATGCTTCAGACCTGTGGTGCTGCGGAAGACTCTTGACTGCAGTGAGATGAAACCAGTCAGTCCTGAAGGGTATCAACCCTGGCTGTTGATTGGAAGGGCTGATGTGAAGCTGGAGCTCCAGTGCTTTGGCCACTTGATGTGAGGAGCTGACTCACTGCAAAGGACTCAATGCTGGGAAAGACTGAGGGCAGGAGGAGACCGGGCGGCAGAGGACGACATGGTTGCATGACATCACTGACTCAATGGACATGAAGGTGAGTAAACTCTGGAAGATGGTGAAGGACAGGGAAGCCTGATGTGCTGCAGGCCATGGGGCTGCAAAGAGATGGACACGACTGAGAGACTGAACAACAGAGGGTTTGTGGAAGATGTTGAATGTCGCCCTCGATGGTGTACCGTCGGGCCTTGTGACTTATGCATCCTATCTGTCATAGTTTGCATCTGCTAATGTCAAGCTCCCAGTCTTCCCCTCCCCTTCCCCTGTCCCCCTGACAACCACATGTCCGTTCTCTATGTAAATTTGCCTCTGTTTCACAGATAGGCCCATTTGTGTCATAGTTTAGATTGTCATTTTCTAAAGAATGCTCTGAGGGTGTAAGAAAGAAAAGTAAAAATATTGAAGATACACACGTGGACGTAGTTAGGCTGCAGCAGCGTGTCACAAATCCTCCGAGCACGCAGCTCTGAGAGCCAGCCGGGCTGCGGGGCCGGCTGCCTGAGCGGGGGCGGCGGGTCGCCGGGAAGGGGCGGTCCCTCTGGGCCTGGGTCTCCTGCCAGCTCGTGGCACATGGCGTCCCTGCGGCGGCCACTCTGCTGGGAGCGCTTCCGCGCTGGCTCAGCAGGAGGAAGAGGCAGCCTGCTCCGCCCGCTTCCTCAGTGACATCACGCTTCTCCTCGCTAAGCCGCGAAGCATCTGAAGGCACGGTTCTGCTCGTGAGGGAGCAGGTCGCACACGCACGTGTCAGAGCGTCATAGACACGACGGCTCCGTCAGGTCCGGGGCTGGACGATGACGACTTCTCTCTCAGGAGTCGTGGCGCAGAGGAGCCCTCCACTGCGCGATTGCTGCTTTGCACCTGGCAGCTTCTGACCCTGACACTGAGTACACAGGACGGTGCAAAGGGGGACGGATGGCCTTTCCGAGGGAGGGGCGAGCCCTCGGCAGACTGCGTGGCCGGCCTCCTGCAGTGACCCTGCCAGGGCAGCAGAGGCAGAACCCTCAGGTGGGGACGGAGGTGGACTCAGAAGCGCAGAGCCGACCCACGCTGCAGGGAGCTTGTTCCTGGCTTTCCTCTCTGGTCCTGCCGTCTGCCCCTCGCTCAGCCACAGCCAGGCAGGCTGCGGGGCTCTGTGCTCTTGCTCAGCGAGTGGGAGAGGCTGGGTGCCTCCAGCAGCGCCCAGCAGCCTGGGAGGAGGCGGATGGCCAGGAGGCTGCAGCTGTGGGCTCGGGCCCAGCAGACACGGCCTGTGCTCAGCAGCCGAGAGAGTGCAGGTTGGCGACCACAGGGCTGAGCATGGAGCCCAGGAGGGACGCTGGCCCGCTGAAGCCAGGCGCAGCCAGGCTCCGTCTGTGCGTCTGGCCCTGCACCAGGGCTGGTGCTTCAGGGAATGTCAGCCATGCAGACATGGAACACAGAGAACTGGGAGAAAAGAAGGCTGGGCTCAGAGGAACACATTGTTTTGCGGATAAAGCCGGCGTTGCTCAGAGAGGAATCTTTGCATCTGGGATTCTGCCTAAATTGGAAGGTATGCTCTATTACTAGTATCATGCCTGAGATCTTTCAGAGGCCCACCGTCCAGGAGGCGACAGGCCCACCCTAAGGCTCATAATCCTGAGGAATTGCGTTTTCCTGGGCAGACCCAGGAGAACAAACATCAAAAAGATGAAGGCGAGAACGAGACCCACGGTAACTATGAAACGTTGCCTGGAAGCCTTCCTTCCTCATTTTGCAAAAGGCTGTCGAGATAATTAAATCACAGTGTTTCAATAAATCTCTACTCCGTCTGCATCTCCCCAACCTCCCGCAGCGTGGGACGGGGGTGGGGAGGCAGGCGGCGCTGCTGTCCCTGAGTCCTAATGGATGTGACGGTGGAGCGCGCCCCAGCTGCGCCTGCGCTGGGGAAAAGCAGCCAGGAAGAGAGCAATAAATAAAGACCAGGGAGAGCTGAGAGCCAGCCACCAGCCTCTCGGCCGCGAGGGAACTAGTAGGAGAGATGAGCGGGACCTGAGTGTCATGCAGTGAGCTGGTGTGTTTCTACACAGTACATGTGTGTGTGCATGTGCGCGTGCAAGAGTGTGTGCCCATATGTGTGGGAGTGACCTGTTTCCGCAGGCAGTTTTCTCCTACAGTCCACATGGCATCAGGTTTTATATGTGCTTGCCACAGTCTCTAGGCTTCCCAGGGGCGCTAGCGGTGAAAAATTTGCCTGGGTTCGATCCCTGGGTTGAGAAGATCCCCTGGAGGAGGGCATGGCGACCCTCTCCAGTATTCTTGCCTGGAGAATCCCATGGACAGAGGAGCCTGGCGGACTAGAGACCATGAGGTCTCAAAGCATTGGACATGACTGAAGTGACTTAGCACACGTGCGGGCAAGGCACGACCCCAAGAGTGACAGAAAATGCTGCTTTACCCCGGCCTCCGCCACACACACATTAAAGACCCGCTGAAATACATTTTTTGGTAGCAGTAGTCATGTATAGATGTGAGAGCTGGACAATAAAGAAGGTTGACCACCAAAGAATTGATGCTTTTGAACTGTGGTGTTAGAGAAGGATTCTTGAGAGTTCCTTGGACAGCAAGCAGATCAAACAAGTTACTCCTAAGAGAAATCAACCCTGAATATTCACTGGAAGGACAGATGCTGAAGCTGAAGCTCCAATACTTTGACTCACTGAAAAAGACCCTGATTCTGGGAAAGATGGAGGGCAGGAGGAGAGGGGGCGACAAAGGATGAGATGGGTGGATGGCATCACAGACTCAATGGACACGAGTCTGAGCAAATTCCAGGAGACAGTGAAGGACAAGGCCGCCTGGAGTGCTGCCGTCCATGGGGTCAGACGTGACTTAGAGACTGAACAACAAGCCTGAATTTCAAACCCTTGAAAAGAGAAGGGCTTGCATGTCACACTGTCCCCAGGGACGGAAGCCCACGGAAGCCGGGTGCGTGTGTGTGGAAGGCAGACATGGAGGCAGCAAACGGAAGCCCCAGCTTTGTTCTGTCTGCTCCAATTGCTTCAGGGGGGTTCCTAATGGATGTGAGGGGCGCCCCAGCTGCGCCTGCGCTGGGGAAAAGCAGCCAGGAAGAGAGCAATAAATAAAGACCAGGGAGAGCTGAGAGCCAGCCACCAGCCTCTCGGCCGCGAGGGAACTAGTAGGAGAGATGAGCGGGACCTGAGTGTCATGCAGTGAGCTGGTGTGTTTCTACACAGTACATGTGTGTGTGCATGTGCGCGTGCAAGAGTGTGTGCCCATATGTGTGGGAGTGACCTGTTTCCGCAGGCAGTTTTCTCCTACAGTCCACATGGCATCAGGTTTTATATGTGCTTGCCACAGTCTCTAGGCTTCCCAGGGGCGCTAGCGGTGAAAAATTTGCCTGGGTTCGATCCCTGGGTTGAGAAGATCCCCTGGAGGAGGGCATGGCGACCCTCTCCAGTATTCTTGCCTGGAGAATCCCATGGACAGAGGAGCCTGGCGGACTAGAGACCATGAGGTCTCAAAGCATTGGACATGACTGAAGTGACTTAGCACACGTGGGCAAGGCACGACCCCAAGAGTGACAGAAAATGCTGCTTTACCCCGGCCTCCGCCACACACACATTAAAGACCCGCTGAAATACATTTTTTGGTAGCAGTAGTCATGTATAGATGTGAGAGCTGGACAATAAAGAAGGTTGACCACCAAAGAATTGATGCTTTTGAACTGTGGTGTTAGAGAAGGATTCTTGAGAGTTCCTTGGACAGCAAGCAGATCAAACAAGTTACTCCTAAGAGAAATCAACCCTGAATATTCACTGGAAGGACAGATGCTGAAGCTGAAGCTCCAATACTTTGACTCACTGAAAAAGACCCTGATTCTGGGAAAGATGGAGGGCAGGAGGAGAGGGGGCGACAAAGGATGAGATGGGTGGATGGCATCACAGACTCAATGGACACGAGTCTGAGCAAATTCCAGGAGACAGTGAAGGACAAGGCCGCCTGGAGTGCTGCCGTCCATGGGGTCAGACGTGACTTAGAGACTGAACAACAAGCCTGAATTTCAAACCCTTGAAAAGAGAAGGGCTTGCATGTCACACTGTCCCCAGGGACGGAAGCCCACGGAAGCCGGGTGCGTGTGTGTGGAAGGCAGACATGGAGGCAGCAAACGGAAGCCCCAGCTTTGTTCTGTCTGCTCCAAGCTCATAGGAACTTGAGACATGCTCCCGTCCCGGGTAGAACGTGGGTTCTCCTTGTCCTGTCTGTTTGGCAGCCAGAGGACGAGGGGGAGCAGGAGGATACTGAGTACTGATGGAAACCTCCACCTGGGATGAACTGTGGGGGTCCCTGGAACTGTCTAGAGGGGTCCAGGCCCAGCCAGCTTCCTGCTGTGACGAAGAATGTACACTTCTCAGGAGGAAGAGGTCCAAGTCCCGGTGGGGGCTTCTACTCATGGAACTGCCTACCTCCTACCCAACAGAGCCGGGGGCCAGTGTCAGCGGAGTCTGGCCCACAGCTTCCCGGGGATGGTGAGAAACTCGCCCTGAGTGGAGGAGGAAGGCATCCCAGCTGCCCTCGACTGTGAGGTGGACGCCATCTCCCCTCTCATCCCTCCTCTGGCCCTGTCCCTGTTGAGGCCTTGGTGCCAGGTGGCGAGATGCTCCCGTGAGGGGCTCTCCAGGAGGGGCAGGTGCGCCTGCAGGCATTTGAGGCAACGACGGCTGAGGAGTCCCTACAGGGCCCCCCTCAACCCAGGCCATGGCTGCTCTGGGGCTCCAGGTTGGACCGCATCCAAACAGCCCACAGGCTCTCCCCAGGAACACGTACAAGTTCATTCCCTTGTGGCTCTTCCCTTTCTGAAAGTACAGGGGTCTGCAGTCTGAAGGGATGGTTAAACAAACACTGTAACCCTGAGATTTCGGCCGGGATAAGTCTTGAAGCTTTGGAACCAGATAAGCCTGCTCTAATCTCAGCTCCACCGCTTTGCAGCTGCACCACAGGCGAGTTAATTACCTCCTCCGAGCATCAGTACGGTGATCAGCGCGGAGGTATAACAATGCTTACCTTTCAAGGTTATTAAAAGGTTGGGCAATCTATTAATGGAATTAATGACATTAGCATTTCAAATAGGAAATTTATGTGCATATCATTATCTCCAATACCAAAAGAGCATGGGGCAAAATCCACCATTCTGTCTTCAAAAAGACCTGCTGAAGTAGGAATTGAGGAGAGCTCTTTAAATTGACTCAGGCTGCCTGCTAGGATCCTGCCCTAAATGGCCCATGTGCCTGAAAAGAGCTGTTTTCTGTTCGAGTCATGCGTCTGCCAAGGATTTCTGCTTCTCAGGCTCACGGTCCCCACTGACCATGTTCTAACCACAGCGGTGACAATAAAGATAAATAAATGCACTGGAGGAAAGTGACAGTTACCAACCATGTAATTAGACGTCCAGGAAAGCCAGGAGGAGGAACGGAAGCTCTCTGCCAACCGAGCAAAGCAGCCAGGGACGAGGGCTATAAACAGCAACTTGTCTCTGTGTAGGAATCTGCAATTAGAACACTTTAGAACAAAAATTCCCAATTCCACCAGAAGAAAATTTAAGAAACAATCCCTCACCTCTATGTGAAATGCATGTGAAATCCACACACCTTTTGGGTGGCCATCAAAGGAGTGCGGGTCACAGGACAGTCACCCTGGACTCCTGAGCAGCAGCAGTCAGCCCTGCACACGTCAAGGTCTCTCACAGATGAATGAAACGTCTGCCAAGATGGCAACAGACTTGTTAAAGAGCTGGACAGATTGATGACAGAAGCTACGTAGAAGGAGCCCCATTATAAGACCCATGATAAGCGTCAGTGGAAAACTTAGCCCTCCTGTAATAAATGGATGATAAAGACTTTCATCGTAATAAGGCTAGGAAAGCATGGACCATCTTCTGTATGTTTCAGAAAAACTGACTCTCAATATGGGAAAAGTTAAGTTTGATGTCTTCCTACTTTGCATCATACAAAAATGACTACCCAGTAGATCACATAAGATTAAAAAGAAGAGGAAACTGTCCAGAGAAAACACATAAAAGCATTTTATAATATAGGCCTAAATGGTTAATTGATCATGCTCCTAGAAGTTTAAAATCTTCTGTCTAAAATTTCTCATGTACAAAACAAGCAACCACCTAGAGAGATTTGGAACATGATTGTGTTGCAACACATAAAATTGACAAGAAATTACTGTTCAAAATACATAAAGTGTCCCTAAAGTCTCTTTTAAAAAGTAACTCATAGGGACTTCCCTGGTAGCTCAGTGGTGAAGAGCTCGCCTGCCAGTGCAGGAGACACGAGCTTGATCCCTGATTCAGGAAGATCCCACACACTGCAGAGCAACTAAGCCTGTGAGACACAACTATGGAGCCTGTGCTCTAGAGCCTCGGAGCCGCAACTATGGAGCCCATGGGCCACAACTACTGAAGCCCGTGAGCCCTAGAGCCCGAGTCCCACAACAAGAGAAGTCACCACACGAAGCCTGCTCATGTTAACTAGAGCATAGCCCCCACTCCCTGCAACTGGAGAAGAGCCTGCAGCAGCAGTGAAAACCCAGAACAGTCCAATAAATAAATAAAAAAATAAAAGTAACTCATAGATCCATGTAAACAGATTTGTATTTTTGGCAAAGGAATAAATATAATACACTGAAGAAAAAATTGAAATGACTGGTATATTAACGAGAAACAAAATGAATCAAGACAAAGACTCTTTATCAAAATTTCAATCAAAATGGTCATAGAGCAAAATGCAAAACAGAAAACCATACAAGAAAATAATAGGAAAGATCTATATGATCTTGAATACAGAGATGACTTTTTAGATACAGCACCTTGTATCTTTGCAGATACAAGACATGATCCTTGAAAAAAAAATTGATAATCCAGAGTTCATTTAAAATTCAAAAAAACCCCAGACAGTTATATAACACGAGGAGCCCAGCCTGGCAATGCTGCGACAACCTAGAAGGGTGGGTGGGAGGGAGGGAGGGAATACACACATAATTAGGGCTGATTCATATTGTCGTATGCCAGAAAGCAATATGACATTATAAAGTAATTAGCCTCCAATTTTAAAATTAATTAAAACAACAAACAAGCAAATATCTAGTCTGAGAAAGGCACCGTCTACAGAATTAAAAATAAGCTACAAAAGGGGAGAAAATACTTTCAAGACATGTCTGATGAAAGATTTTGATCCAAAATATACACAGAACAGCTAAAATACAACAGTAAGAAAACAAATTTTGGTTAAAAAATAGGCAAAAGTCCTGAACAGAACCCTCGCCGAACAAGGCATACAGATGGCGATAATCATAGGACAAGAGGCTCATCTTTTGACGTCATTAGCGAAGTTCAATATAAAATAACCATGAGATGCCACTGCCCACCTATGAGAATGGCCCCAATCCAAAACACGGACGCGACCAAACAGCGGCGAGGACGCGGATGGAGCCACGGGAATTCTCACCCACTGAGCGGAAAGCGTAGCAACACAGCCGCGCTGAAGACAGCTTGGCGGTTTCTCAGAAAACTAAACAAACTCTTACCGTGTGCTCCAGCAATCGTGATCCTTGGTATTTACACAAATGAATTAGAAACTTACATCCACAAAAACCCTGCATACCCACGATTACAACAGCTTTATTCATAATTGCCAAAACTTAGAAGCCCACGAGATGTCTTTCTGTGAATGGATAAATACACTATATTGCATCCAGATAATACAATTTCCCTCAGCATGAGAAGAAATGAGCTATCAAGGCCCCAAAAGACATGAAAATGCATCTGGTTAAGTGAAAAGAGTCCGTCTGAAAGGCCACATGCTGTACGCTTCCAGCTCTGCGGCATTCTAGAAAAGGCAGCCTACCGAAACAGCGGTAAGAACAGCGGCTGCCACGGGTGGGAGGGGCGGGGGATAAAGCAGATCGCGGAGGGATTCAGGACGTGACACTGCTCCCCGGGAGACTGTGATTGTGGATACATGTCATCAGCTCTCGTCCAAGCGCACAGAGTGTACAGCGCTGAGAGTGAGCCCTGGAGTCACCCAGGGGCTTTGTGTGATCATGATGGTCAGTGTAGGTTCCTCAGTTGTAACAAAAGCCACATCTGGGGTAGGAAAGTGAAAATGGGGTTGGTTATACTCGTATGGCGGCAGGGTATGTATTGGAACTTCTATACCTTTCCCTTAATTTCACTGTGAGCTTGAACTGCTCTAAATAAGAAAGTCTGTTTAAACAATGCAAGAGAGAGGGAACAGTATCACAGTTATACAAGACATAATATTAGCTATTGCTTAATGAGGACCTACCACTTGCCAGGCAGGCACACACAGTCCTTAACTGTATGATCTTGATCAAGTCATTTAATCTTTCCAAACCTTAGTTTGTTCGTCTATAAAATGGGGTGATAATAATCACTCTATTTCATTGAGTTGTTTTGAAGATCCAATTAAGTCGTTCAGTTGCTAAGTCGTGTCTTACTCTGATCCCATGGACTGCAGTGTGTCAGGCTTCCCTGTCTTTATCTCCCAGGGTTTTCTCAGATTCACGTCCGCTGAGTCAGTGAGGTCATCCAACCATCTCCTCCTCTGCTGCCTCCTAATTCTTCTGACTTCAGCCTTTCCCAGCATCAGGGACTTTTCTAGTGAGCCAGCCTTTGTATCCGAGTAAGCAATGTCTATGAGGTCTGTAGTAAGTGTCCAGAAGATAGATTTTACTATCATTTGAACAAAGAAAATGATAAAAAGGACCACCTCACAGGTAGAAAAATAGCACCTGTTGACAATTGCAGTAGAAATCCAGACAAGTTGCACACGCTAACAGCAGACATGGGACAAAAGTAACAAGGAACAGTCTTCATTCATCAGCTTGACAGCAGTTTAGAAAGACTGAGACTACTGAATCCGTCTCGAGTGTGGGGTTTGGGGTCCCCGGATGTTGGTGGGGGCACGCTGGGAGCACAGTGGACAGCACTGGTGATCACAGCCCTCGGCCGTGAGATGGTTGCCCGTCCACATTCAGGGGGCCCCAAAGCAGTGCTAGTCAATGTGCTGGGTGTTTGATGTGCTTTTTGCCACAGAGGAGACCCCATCATCTGCCCTGCACTCAGGGCCCACGAGTCATGGCAGCCAGTGGGCTGGGGGAATAAATAAGAAAGAGCTTTAAAGCTCAGTTTTCCTTTGCAGCCTTTTAAGTTCTGTTTTTCGTTTGTTTTGTTTTGTCTTTGAAAGTAAAATACTTGTGACTGTGTCGTTTATGGGAGTGATTTTCCTATTCTTTCCATGGTCTTGGATCCCTCAGAACGTAACCCCCCATTTGCCATAAATAAAATTATTAATCCATCGCCCTTGTTCTTACTTGCTTTTTATGACTTCCAGCCTCCTGCTCCAGAAGCTGTGTTGGACGATGGCAGAGGATCAGCTTTTCTGTGTGCCCGGGAGCTCCGGTGGCCCAGTGGTAAGGAATCTGCCAGGCTCGATCCCTGGGTGGGTAAGATCCCTGGTGAAGGGCATGGCTACCCACTCGCATAGTCTTGCTTGGAGAATTCCATGAACAGAGGAGCCTGGTGGGCTACAGTCCATGGAGTCGCGTGTCTTACTCTGATCCCATGGACTGCAGTGTGTCAGGCTTCCCTGTCTTTATCTCCCAGGGTTTTCTCAGATTCACGTCCGCTGAGTCAGTGAGGTCATCCAACCATCTCCTCCTCTGCTGCCTCCTAATTCTTCTGACTTCAGCCTTTCCCAGCATCAGGGACTTTTCTAGTGAGCCAGCCTTTGTATCCGAGTAAGCAATGTCTATGAGGTCTGTAGTAAGTGTCCAGAAGATAGATTTTACTATCATTTGAACAAAGAAAATGATAAAAAGGACCACCTCACAGGTAGAAAAATAGCACCTGTTGACAATTGCAGTAGAAATCCAGACAAGTTGCACACGCTAACAGCAGACATGGGACAAAAGTAACAAGGAACAGTCTTCATTCATCAGCTTGACAGCAGTTTAGAAAGACTGAGCCTACTGAATCCGTCTCGAGTGTGGGGGTTTGGGGTCCCCGGATGTTGGTGGGGGCACGCTGGGAGCACAGTGGACAGCACTGGTGATCACAGCCCTCGGCCGTGAGATGGTTGCCCGTCCACATTCAGGGGGCCCCAAAGCAGTGCTAGTCAATGTGCTGGGTGTTTGATGTGCTTTTTTCCACAGAGGAGACCCCATCATCTGCCCTGCACTCAGGGCCCACGAGTCATGGCAGCCAGTGGGCTGGGGGAATAAATAAGAAAGAGCTTTAAAGCTCAGTTTTCCTTTGCAGCCTTTTAAGTTCTGTTTTTCGTTTGTTTTGTTTTGTCTTTGAAAGTAAAATACTTGTGACTGTGTCGTTTATGGGAGTGATTTTCCTATTCTTTCCATGGTCTTGGATCCCCTCAGAACGTAACCCCCCATTTGCCATAAATAAAATTATTAATCCATCGCCCTTGTTCTTACTTGCTTTTTATGACTTCCAGCCTCCTGCTCCAGAAGCTGTGTTGGACGATGGCAGAGGATCAGCTTTTCTGTGTGCCCGGGAGCTCCGGTGGCCCAGTGGTAAGGAATCTGCCAGGCTCGATCCCTGGGTGGGTAAGATCCCTGGTGAAGGGCATGGCTACCCACTCGCATAGTCTTGCTTGGAGAATTCCATGAACAGAGGAGCCTGGTGGGCTACAGTCCATGGAGTCGCAAAGAATCAGACATGACTAAGTGACATCACTTTCGTTTTCACCAGCTGAATGGAGAAGAATGAGGTTGTATGATGAAAGCATTTTTGGGGCTCAGTCTTGATAAAGACTGTACTTTCTAAGATGAGCTACTTTAAACATTCAGGAGTCTACTAACAACAAGCCTGCAGGGCTATGCAGTGGGCCGATGCCCTGCCGATCTCCTCGCCTTTAAACCAAGAGCTGCGTGATGATGTGAAGGGAGGAGGCAGAGAGACAGAAGGCTCCTGGTGGGCACGAAGCAGGCGCTCAGCACACAGAGGCACAGGCTTCCTCCTCCCGAGCTGCTCACCCAACACCCAGGACGCCACCGGCTCATGAGCTCCCGTCCAGGCTAAGTTCCTCCGTTTCAGGGGTGGACATCGGAGCACTGTGTTACAGATGTGAGAACAGACAAGCACACAGACGAGTAAAGCACCGACTTTCGTAAGCTTCACTTTCAAAACAAACCTATGTATCTATCTACACATGTATGTGTAGATACGTATGTTTTCACAGAAAAGCACTTGTAAGAAACGCACCAATGATCAAATCATCGCCAATGTTGTATCAAGGTAATGAGATATGGGTAAGTTAATTCTTTTTCTCTTCTACTTCCAAATTTTCGAAAATAAACCCGTGTGTGTGCGTGCTGAGTGGCTTTAGTCATCTCCGAGGCCCCCCAGGCTTCTCTGTCCTCCAGGCAAGCACACTGGAGCGGTTGCGATCCTCTCCTCCAGGGGATCTTCCTAGCCCAGGGAATGGACTCTCATCTCTGTGGCTCCTGCGTTTCAGACAGATCCTTTACTGCTGAGTCACCGGGAAAGCCTTATCCTACTACAATAATCAAGAATAAATGGTTTTCCCTGTAACGATCAGAAGAAAAGCAATGGCAGATGACTCTCTGCAAAGGCTGCCCCATGCAGAACAGAAGGGGCTCCCAGACCCGGTTTCCTTTGCCCTGCCGTCTTTCCCAGGACGTGGTGTCCAGCGACGGACGGTGAGTGGACGAGTGCGTCGGTCTCTCCAGAGGCTCCGTCAGGACAGCCATGGGACTCACGCTCATCATCAGTTCTAAGTGCCGACTAGATTAGCACAACAATGGTTGAGTTCAAAGGAACAATTTCGGTTTTTAAGTAGAAGTCTGAGTTATTTTGCTCCATTCCTCCTTGGTTTAAAATGAAATTTGATTAGCAATTGAGTTAAATTTCAGCATTTAAGTGCCACTTGATTCGGAAGGTATAATTTGACCAGCCTAAAGCTTTTCTTTGGTGAATAGAATCCTTACTTAATGCTGTGGACTCAACGCAGTAGTTCAGCTTCAATGAAATTCAAAGAGTAAATGTTTTAAATACTTAGACTAAACCATCCAAAATAATTTTACAAAGTAGTCAAACACAATGAAAGCACTCATTTCATGTGAATGTATATATATACACACACACACACACAGATACATCGCATTGTACACATGTGTATTATATATATAACATACAATTTTGTAATACATATTTATTTGGAGATACATGTATATAAAATAATTACATATGCAATGAAGTGAAAGTGAAAGTAATAGCCGCTCAATCGTGTCTGACTCTTTATGACGCCATGGACTGTAGCCCACCAGGCTCCTCTGTGGAATTCTCAAGATAGGAATATTGGTGTGAGTTACCATGGCCTTCTCCAGGGGTCTTTCAGAACCAGGGATTGAACCTGGGTCTCCTGCATTGCAGACAGATCCTTTACTGCTGAGTCACCGGGAAAGCCTTATCCTACTACAATAATCAAGAATAAATGGTTTTCCCTGTAACGATCAGAAGAAAAGCAATGGCAGATGACTCTCTGCAAAGGCTGCCCCATGCAGAACAGAAGGGGCTCCCAGACCCGGTTTCCTTTGCCCTGCCGTCTTTCCCAGGACGTGGTGTCCAGCGACGGACGGTGAGTGGACGAGTGCGTCGGTCTCTCCAGAGGCTCCGTCAGGACAGCCATGGGACTCACGCTCATCATCAGTTCTAAGTGCCGACTAGATTAGCACAACAATGGTTGAGTTCAAAGGAACAATTTCGGTTTTTAAGTAGAAGTCTGAGTTATTTTGCTCCATTCCTCCTTGGTTTAAAATGAAATTTGATTAGCAATTGAGTTAAATTTCAGCATTTAAGTGCCACTTGATTCGGAAGGTATAATTTGACCAGCCTAAAGCTTTTCTTTGGTGAATAGAATCCTTACTTAATGCTGTGGACTCAACGCAGTAGTTCAGCTTCAATGAAATTCAAAGAGTAAATGTTTTAAATACTTAGACTAAACCATCCAAAATAATTTTACAAAGTAGTCAAACACAATGAAAGCACTCATTTCATGTGAATGTATATATATACACACACACACACACAGATACATCGCATTGTACACATGTGTATTATATATATAACATACAATTTTGTAATACATATTTATTTGGAGATACATGTATATAAAATAATTACATATGCAATGAAGTGAAAGTGAAAGTAATAGCCGCTCAATCGTGTCTGACTCTTTATGACGCCATGGACTGTAGCCCACCAGGCTCCTCTGTGGAATTCTCAAGATAGGAATATTGGTGTGAGTTACCATGGCCTTCTCCAGGGGGTCTTTCAGAACCAGGGATTGAACCTGGGTCTCCTGCATTGCAGGTGGAGTCTCTACCATCTGAGCCACCGAAACTTACCTTACATATGTAATAATGGACTGTATATTATATATGAAAGGTGCTGGTGGAATCTGATTGATTTGATATCACTCCTAATATGTATCATATATAATATAAATGTATTATAATTAATAATTTGCATTAAGTATCAGTCCTAATAGTTTTCCTTTTTGGTGGGGGTGGGGAGGGAGGGGAGCAGGCGGGCTACTTCTCTTGGTCTTTCACTTGTCTATTTTCATCCATCTTTGTTCTTTGGCCTGTGTGGGCCTCCCATCGCGGTGGCATCTGTTGCCGCAGAGCACCGGCTCTGGGCGCACGTGCTCCAGAGCTCCGGCTCGGTAATTGGACACATAGGTCCAGCTGCTCCGTGGCACGTGGGATCTTCCCAGGCCAGGGATCGAACCGGCGCCCCTTGCGCTGCAAGGCGGTGTCCTTACCCACTGGACCACCAGAGAAGCCCCCTAATAGTTTTTTGATGTCATAAAGTGTTCAAATCAGCAGGGACTTTGGAGCTGATCTGGTTTGGTACAGAAGACCACACTTTTCCTATTTAAATTAAGGTGCACATGTAATCAGAACCATCCACACCTGATAGGTGTTAATAATGCCGCTGTCATGTACATTGTATTTCGTCATGACAACCGTGTTCTTCAGTAAGCAGATGAGGAACTTACACTGGAGAACATAACAGTTGAGAAATCTATTCCCATGAATAGCCTTGCTTCATAATCCCACCGACTCACTCTTGCCACGAGGTTCCTTGGAAGGGGTGGGAGTGTGGATCCACTCAGTATATGGGCTGCCAGAGAGGGGAAGGCGGGTCACTGTCCCCCACTGACACCATGGTGACAAAGTATGCTTTTCCCAAAACAGGCCAAAGGGCAAGGAGTATTTCTCCTTTTTTACTTTTTGAGAACACAAGGTTCATTTAAAACAAAGATTCTCCTGAATCCCTCTGTAGCTTTCTTCCTCCGTGCCAAATCTGATATTCTATTAAGTAATCGCATGCCAGATTTGCTCTTTTCCTTCTCTAATACATTTTTCAGTTTCATCCTTTCAGAAAGGAAAAATGCAAAGCCTACCTACAGCAGCTTCCAAGGCATGCAGGGAGCCTTCTGGGAGTGTTTATCAAAGGACACGAAAGGCTTTCTGGGGCATGCTTCTCTAAGCCTCGGGCTGCAAGGCAGAGATGCCGTGTTTATTATTCTTATTACAGGGAGGCAAAATGAGAGCCTGAGAACAAATGCTCACACTCCGTGTGGGCGATAGGAAAGAAAACTTTTTACAAAGGGGGTTATTAAAATTCAGAGACGGCGGATGCCTCCAGCAAGTTTCATCAGGGGAATTCTGGTGAGTAAGCTTTCATTTTCAGAGCTTTAAGCAACTGGAATTTCCATTTTCAATTTCACTAAAAAATATAAAATCTCAACTTTTCCATTTGGAAATAAGATATTTAGGAAGGTTGAACAACAAGTGGAAAATACATATTAATTAATTCAGTTTTAAAATTACTATTAGTCATTCATTCTCGGCAATATTTTCTTTTTCTATATAAAAAAAAGATCTCATTTTTTAGGTATTCGTCTGACTCCCAGGAAATAAAACGTTTTTTTTCTAGAGAAAAGTTTTCACGAGATCTTGATATTCTGGTAAAACATGGTAATCAGAACCATTTTCCTATTTAAATTAAGGTGCACATGTAATCAGAACCATCCACACCTGATAGGTGTTAATAATGCCGCTGTCATGTACATTGTATTTCGTCATGACAACCGTGTTCTTCAGTAAGCAGATGAGGAACTTACACTGGAGAACATAACAGTTGAGAAATCTATTCCCATGAATAGCCTTGCTTCATAATCCCACCGACTCACTCTTGCCACGAGGTTCCTTGGAAGGGGTGGGAGTGTGGATCCACTCAGTATATGGGCTGCCAGAGAGGGGAAGGCGGGTCACTGTCCCCCACTGACACCATGGTGACAAAGTATGCTTTTCCCAAAACAGGCCAAAGGGCAAGGAGTATTTCTCCTTTTTTACTTTTTGAGAACACAAGGTTCATTTAAAACAAAGATTCTCCTGAATCCCTCTGTAGCTTTCTTCCCTCCGGTGCCAAATCTGATATTCTATTAAGTAATCGCATGCCAGATTTGCTCTTTTCCTTCTCTAATACATTTTTCAGTTTCATCCTTTCAGAAAGGAAAAATGCAAAGCCTACCTACAGCAGCTTCCAAGGCATGCAGGGAGCCTTCTGGGAGTGTTTATCAAAGGACACGAAAGGCTTTCTGGGGCATGCTTCTCTAAGCCTCGGGCTGCAAGGCAGAGATGCCGTGTTTATTATTCTTATTACAGGGAGGCAAAATGAGAGCCTGAGAACAAATGCTCACACTCCGTGTGGGCGATAGGAAAGAAAACTTTTTACAAAGGGGGTTATTAAAATTCAGAGACGGCGGATGCCTCCAGCAAGTTTCATCAGGGGAATTCTGGTGAGTAAGCTTTCATTTTCAGAGCTTTAAGCAACTGGAATTTCCATTTTCAATTTCACTAAAAAATATAAAATCTCAACTTTTCCATTTGGAAATAAGATATTTAGGAAGGTTGAACAACAAGTGGAAAATACATATTAATTAATTCAGTTTTAAAATTACTATTAGTCATTCATTCTCGGCAATATTTTCTTTTTCTATATAAAAAAAAGATCTCATTTTTTAGGTATTCGTCTGACTCCCAGGAAATAAAACGTTTTTTTTTTTTCTAGAGAAATACAGGTTGATAAATCCAATCTGAGATCTTGATATTCTGCATTATAAAGTTCCCCAAGGATAAGCTACACTGGCTCTAGGAAGAATAAACACATAAATATCGAGATCTGGGAAGCAGGTATATGAGAGCGGTGATCCGTTTGTCCTGATGGATGTATCGATAAGGAAGTTTTGTAGGAAGATAGATACACATACTTTCCACAAACAATTATTGTTTTGGACTTTATCTACCCCCAACTCTTAACATCATTCAAGTCTAGAGAAAGAAAATTCTGTGTTACGTGGACCTTGTGATTTTTCACCCCAAGAGAAGAGTCATGGCCCCACAGGAATATGTGTTGCAGGGGATTCTGTGGCCTGTGAAGAAGTCACAGAGTGACACTAGCTCGGCTGGGTCTAGAATGGGATGGGCCGAGTGGACTCTATTCTGCAGCCTCTTCAGCGGTGCGACTCTAGGCTCTTTGTCTGAATTTCTCTCCTTGTGGACGCTGTGGAATGATGTGAGCTGAGCATCATGCGAGACACAGATGGAGTATGCGTACAAAAACCTTTGTCGAGATCATTTCCCCTTAGAGGAGGGAGATCGCTTGAAACATAAGGTATGAAATAGGGATGATGAACCCAGGAGCCAGGAATCTAGTTCGAGGCAAGATGGAGTCAACCCACTCCACCCGGCACCCCCCAACACTGAACGCACCTATTAAGACCTGGATGCAATGCTGGGGTCAGCTATTTGAGAATGCTGGAAAGTTAACAACCACCAGGTGGATTGGGGAAGAAGACCAGAATTAGGTTTCCATCAGACTGATGAGGTTTACCATTTCTCATGGTTCGAAACCTAGACGTAGGCATTGGGATGGACAGAGAGAACTCCAGGAGAAGCTCCCTTGCTCAGGCTCAAGGGGCAGCCCGGGGGTCTCGTGAGGGACAGCGGCGGCCAGGCAGCCAACCTGGGGAGGAGCGGGTCTCCCACGTCATCAGGGGAGCTCTGGCCTTACGGAAGTGGGCGAGTGCCTTTGCTTTCTGTGTTTATGCTCCCCCATCGCTTGGCCTTAACCGTAGGCACAGTTTGGGGACATACACAGCAGAGAAGGATCAATGAACCCGAGGTTTTCAGAGACCAAAAGGGGGGACCTGAGAGAATGAAGAGTACCAGAAAGACTGTGGAGAGAGAAGAGCCTGGAAAAGCAACCCTAAACGCTGCTTACCAGTTTTAGAACTCAGCCTCAGAAGAATAAACACATAAATATCGAGATCTGGGAAGCAGGTATATGAGAGCGGTGATCCGTTTGTCCTGATGGATGTATCGATAAGGAAGTTTTGTAGGAAGATAGATACACATACTTTCCACAAACAATTATTGTTTTGGACTTTATCTACCCCCAACTCTTAACATCATTCAAGTCTAGAGAAAGAAAATTCTGTGTTACGTGGACCTTGTGATTTTTCACCCCAAGAGAAGAGTCATGGCCCCACAGGAATATGTGTTGCAGGGGATTCTGTGGCCTGTGAAGAAGTCACAGAGTGACACTAGCTCGGCTGGGTCTAGAATGGGATGGGCCGAGTGGACTCTATTCTGCAGCCTCTTCAGCGGTGCGACTCTAGGCTCTTTGTCTGAATTTCTCTCCTTGTGGACGCTGTGGAATGATGTGAGCTGAGCATCATGCGAGACACAGATGGAGTATGCGTACAAAAACCTTTGTCGAGATCATTTCCCCTTAGAGGAGGGAGATCGCTTGAAACATAAGGTATGAAATAGGGATGATGAACCCAGGAGCCAGGAATCTAGTTCGAGGCAAGATGGAGTCAACCCACTCCACCCGGCACCCCCCAACACTGAACGCACCTATTAAGACCTGGATGCAATGCTGGGGTCAGCTATTTGAGAATGCTGGAAAGTTAACAACCACCAGGTGGATTGGGGAAGAAGACCAGAATTAGGTTTCCATCAGACTGATGAGGTTTACCATTTCTCATGGTTCGAAACCTAGACGTAGGCATTGGGATGGACAGAGAGAACTCCAGGAGAAGCTCCCTTGCTCAGGCTCAAGGGGCAGCCCGGGGGTCTCGTGAGGGACAGCGGCGGCCAGGCAGCCAACCTGGGGAGGAGCGGGTCTCCCACGTCATCAGGGGAGCTCTGGCCTTACGGAAGTGGGCGAGTGCCTTTGCTTTCTGTGTTTATGCTCCCCCATCGCTTGGCCTTAACCGTAGGCACAGTTTGGGGACATACACAGCAGAGAAGGATCAATGAACCCGAGGTTTTCAGAGACCAAAAGGGGGGACCTGAGAGAATGAAGAGTACCAGAAAGACTGTGGAGAGAGAAGAGCCTGGAAAAGCAACCCTAAACGCTGCTTACCAGTTTTAGAACTCAGCCTCAAAGTGCCCAGCACCGCCGCCTCTGGCGTCCCCGCCGCTGCCTTTCCTCTGTCTCTTGCAGAGCGTGTCCACAAGCCGTACCTGTGGCCCTTCTCGCCCGGCTTCCTGTCCCTGACGCCCCTGCTGTCTCTTGGCCCCAAATGTGGTCCTCTGCTGGACAAGCTTCCTCCTCTATCACGGCCTGGAGGCACCGTGACCACAGAGGTGTGTGCAAAGCCTTACGGAGTCGTGGTGGCCGTCAAGGAAGATTCTGGGGAGAGAGCACGTTAGTCTGTAAGCTGTGATGGAAACAGTGTCAGCTACCACGTCCTTAATGATGCCCTGGCTCCCCCCAGGAGCAGTTTCTTTCCCTGACCGTGTGTCTCGAGGGGCTTTGGCCTCCACGCTCTCAGCAGCCCCCAGGACTCCTCTCCCCTTGGCGTTTGCAGCCCTCCCCTCCCGGATCCCTAGTGGGAAGTCTAAGTTACTCTCTCCTATGATTATGCAGAACACTCTGGCTTTTAATTCCTCCTTCCAGATCACACTCTAAGTTTTGGAATGGGAAACCAGGGATCAGTTAATATGCTTTATTCCACTTGAAGGAGAGTTATGCCAGGGGAAAGCAGCAGCAGTTACTTTTTATTTTACATAGATTTTTACTTTGTTTCTGCTATAAAATGACTCTTTCCTCCCCCTCCAATTTAATTTTTTTACTTTCTTTCATTCTTGATTTTGCTGGTCCTGAGTAAACTGTAAGCTGGTCCTGAGGGAGGTTGGGACAATGATCCTGCTACTCTTTCCTTTAATTTCCTGAAATTGTTAGTAAAATTACTTTAGATGTCTCTCCATTTAGGATGGCAGAGGGTTATGCATTCAGTTTTGCCCAGATAACTAGGCCCCTTCCCACGTCATCAGGGGAGCTCTGGCCACGGAAGTGGGCGAGTGCCTTTGCTTTCTGTGTTTATGCTCCCCATCGCTTGGCCTTAACCGTAGGCACAGTTTGGGGACATACACAGCAGAGAAGGATCAATGAACCCGAGGTTTTCAGAGACCAAAAGGGGACCTGAGAGAATGAAGAGTACCAGAAAGACTGTGGAGAGAGAAGAGCCTGGAAAAGCAACCCTAAACGCTGCTTACCAGTTTTAGAACTCAGCCTCAAAGTGCCCAGCACCGCCGCCTCTGGCGTCCCCGCCGCTGCCTTTCCTCTGTCTCTTGCAGAGCGTGTCCACAAGCCGCACCTGTGGCCCTTCTCGCCCGGCTTCCTGTCCCTGACGCCCCTGCTGTCTCTTGGCCCCAAATGTGGTCCTCTGCTGGACAAGCTTCCTCCTCTATCACGGCCTGGAGGCACCGTGACCACAGAGGTGTGTGCAAAGCCTTACGGAGTCGTGGTGGCCGTCAAGGAAGATTCTGGGGAGAGAGCACGTTAGTCTGTAAGCTGTGATGGAAACAGTGTCAGCTACCACGTCCTTAATGATGCCCTGGCTCCCCCCAGGAGCAGTTTCTTTCCCTGACCGTGTGTCTCGAGGGGCTTTGGCCTCCACGCTCTCAGCAGCCCCCAGGACTCCTCTCCCCTTGGCGTTTGCAGCCCTCCCCTCCCGGATCCCTAGTGGGAAGTCTAAGTTACTCTCTCCTATGATTATGCAGAACACTCTGGCTTTTAATTCCTCCTTCCAGATCACACTCTAAGTTTTGGAATGGGAAACCAGGGATCAGTTAATATGCTTTATTCCACTTGAAGGAGAGTTATGCCAGGGGAAAGCAGCAGCAGTTACTTTTTATTTTACATAGATTTTTACTTTGTTTCTGCTATAAAATGACTCTTTCCTCCCCCTCCAATTTAATTTTTTTACTTTCTTTCATTCTTGATTTTGCTGGTCCTGAGTAAACTGTAAGCTGGTCCTGAGGGAGGTTGGGACAATGATCCTGCTACTCTTTCCTTTAATTTCCTGAAATTGTTAGTAAAATTACTTTAGATGTCTCTCCATTTAGGATGGCCAGAGGGTTATGCATTCAGTTTTGCCCAGATAACTAACTTCCTTAAGAGATGAGTCTCAATGTTTAACCCAGCTTTTGGGAGCTGAGAAGCCTGTCTCCTAGGCTGCCACAAGGGCGTCCCTGGTGGCTTAGCCAGTAAAGAATCTGCCCGTCAATGAAGGTGATGTGGGTTTGATTCCTGGGTCAAGAGGATCCCCTGGAGGAGGACATGGGACCCACTCCAGTATTCTTTTTTTTCTTTTTTTAAAATTTATTTATTTACGTTGGCTGCACTGGATCCTGGTTGCTTCGTACAGGCTTTCTCTAGTTGTGGTGAGTGGAGTTACTCTCTAGGCATGTGGGATCTTCCCAGACAAGGGATCGAACCCGTGTCCCCTGCATTGCAAGGCAGACTCTTGAACCACTGGACCACCAGGGAAGCCCCACGCCAATATCCTTGCCTGGAAAATCCCATGGACAGAGGAGCCTAGCGGGCTGCAGTCCATAGGGTTGCAGAGAGTTGGGTAAGACTTAGCACCTGTACAACAACAAAGGCTGTCAAGGAGACACAGAAGTTGGCGTGAGAACTCAGCTTTCTCCATACCCCACTGTTTGAAGAGGTGACATTCAGGTGGCACCAGATGTGGGGTGGAGGCAGGGGTGGTCCCAGAGACGTGCAAAACCATGTATTCTTTCTCCCCTGGTGACCGAGGCCACCTCTGCAGCCGTGTCCTGGGCCATCCTTCCTCTCTCTAGGCCCACAGGCAGCTGTTACTTCAGCGCCATGGGTTTTCCCGCCGTCCTGCCCGTCTCCGGGAAGGAGGCCCGGGCGGTGTGGTATTGAATGGGAGGCCGGAGACCAGAGGGCGCTGCACTTCCGTGGGAGCGAGGTGCAGAGGGGGGACACACCACACATCTGCTGGAGGCCTTTGGGGTTTGAGTGCACACACCAGAGGCTGTCTGAGGCGCGAAGAGACCCACAGACTGACTGATGGAGGGACAGCGATGCCCGAGGGAGACTGGGACAGCACCCAGGATCGCGTGGGTCAGCCCGACTGTCACAGCAGCTCCACTGATGGAAACATTAATGTGATCAATACTATTTAACCACTTGGGCTTTAAGGAGAAATCCTACCACAAAATACTTCTTTTCTCTGTGCTCTCATGCCCTGCCCTGAGTTTGTAATGGGCTTGCTGTGAATACTGCATCGCACACGCGTGCTCACTGGGAGCCAGACCCCTTCAAGGAGGGCCGTGGCGTGTCATCTCCGAGCTGAAGAGCTCCCTCCTCTGCACAGGCTCCACACGCATTTTCTTGAATAGATCTGAATGCAGTGGACATACCATCATCAGCAGTCTGCCCCATTAAGGACACTGTCCGAGTGCTTTGGGGTGTACAGACATGGACAAGACTGCCTGTGCCGGGAGCGCACGCCCCGAGAGGGACGGTGTCTTGCCAGCGCAGGCACCGGGACGGGCGGGTGGCTCCATAGGCAGACGTGCGTCTTCTCCTGCTTCTGGAGCCTGGAGGCCTCCGATCAAGGCAGCAGTGGGTGGGTTCCCGGGAGAGAACTGCCTCCCCTGGTTGCAGAGGTTTCTTCAGGCTGTGTCCTCATGGGGCTTCTCTGTGCACTTGGAGGGCAAGCGAGAGGCCTCTGTGTCTCTTTGTCTCCTTACAAGGACTCTGGCCCTATCAGATTAAGACCCTGTCCTTATGCTCTTGGGGCTTCCTGGGTGGCGCTCACGGTAAAGGGCCCGCAGGCCAATGTAGGAGATATAAGGGACGCAGGTTTGATCCCTGGGTTGGGAGGATCCCTGGAGAAGGAAATGACAACCTGCTCTAGTATTCGCGCCTGGAGAACTTTATGGACAGAGAACTCTGGCAGGATGCAGTCCATAGTGTCGGACGCGACTGAAGGGACTTGGTGTGCACAGCTTTTGGTCTTATTTAACCTTAATTATCTCCCTAAAGACCTTATTTCCAAACAGACAATCATGGGAGTTAGGATTTCAACATCCAAATTTTGACAAAGAAGTTGTCTAAATTGAAGTGAATCGCTGTAATTTAAAATGTAAATCATCACAATTATAAACATTAAGACTTTCCGTGGTATTCACTCCTGGGATGTTTCAAAAGATGATAAAATATGAAATTAAGCAGCGCTTATTAAGACCCACCCTCTTTATCATATGACCTTTTCATTTCAAAATGTAAATGCACATAATAAATAAGTTTTCCAGCATGTGTGATGCTTGGAGGTTTCTAAACTCTGAAAAAACTAAGCTAATTACGTGTGAAGTATCAACTGTGAGCAATTACAACCCGACAAAAAATACCCCAGTGACTCTGTGCATTTTACAGATCTATGATGTAGGCAATCTCAAGGTTCCATCTACATCATGAATTCAGAAACAGCCATAAAACCTGGTCATCATGAACATTAAATATTGTACTATCTACTCTTTGTTGGTTGGTAATAAGTACACATGAATGCCTTTCATTTGTTAGATTTTTTGCATCTTTCTGTCTAATTTTTCTGTGACCTTTCCTTGCCAACTTTGGTAAGTTGTAAATTCTGGAAGAGTGGTAAATCCACAAACTGAAATCAAAGGTGGTTGTTTTGTTCTTGGTATATAAACAATTTTGGCAGTTCTTACCATCTCCTATGCACAGGTGGCAGTTTTGACTCTGTTCTTTAGTTTATCCTAAAGCGGAACCTGAGGTTAGTGTCTGAGGGGCTCCTTTGTTTACGAATCAATCTGTGTGGGGCATGTGAGGCCATGCAGGATGAAGAGCCACCCTGCCCAGCACCACCAGGATCTACTGGTGATCTTGTTAAACACGCTCTGTCTTCCTCTTCAGGGTGGTGTCTGACCACTGGCTATTGAAAATACATAAAATGACCCAGGTATTTCACCCGTGGGTAAATATTGAAACTAATTGAAGGTAGCGTCTCAAAGAGATAGCCCATGTTCCTGGAGGCACCGTTCACCATATTCACAGTAGCTACAAGGTAAAGCAACCCACGTATCCAGAGAGGGATGGATATACACACAAAATGTACCCTATTCATACAAGGAGCCACTATTAGTCTTAGAAAGGAGAGGAACCCTGACATAGGCTACAACCCGGGTGAACCTTGAAGACATCACACTAAGTGGAATAAACTACACACAAAGGATCAGTACTGCGTAATTGTAGCAATTATTACTACTTAATTACATGAAGTCCCTAGGACAGTCAAAATTCACTAGGATGGTGGTCATCAGGGCCTGGGGAGGGGGCTGGGGGCTTGTGTCTAATGACATTTCAGTTTGGCAAATGAAATTTCTGGAGGTGGGTGGTGTGGATGTTCGCAGGGCAATGTGAAAGTGCTGCACACACTGACCTGGACACGTGGAGTGGCTACAATCGTAACTGCTGCATCGAGGATATGTTACCAGGGGCTTCTCAGGTGGCACTTGTAGTAAAGTATCTGCCTACCAATGCAGGCCATGCGGGAGGCACGGGTTGGATATCTGGGTCAGGCAGATCCCCTGGGGGAGGAAACGGCCACCCACTCCACTCTTCTCGCCTGGGAAAGTCCATGGAGGAGGAGCCTGGTGGGCTACAGTCCATGGGGTGGCAAAGAGTTGGACACAACTGAGCATGCATGGAGGCATGCGTATGTTACCAGACTTAAAAACCAGTCATGCAAACTCTGTAAAAGTAAAAGAAAAATAATTATATATAAAAAAAGAAAATAATGCACAAGACAGGAGGTTTATGGCACAAGCTACAGTCTCTGCTGTTCAGCTGTGGGTGGTCTTAGGCCATGACTGGAATGTGTCAGCTCCTGGCTCCACCAACCATTTCGGATGCTCTCACGGGTACACGCATGCCTTCTTTCTTAAACGATCTGATCCTTGTTTACATTTCTCTTCTTGGTTGTGGCTTCTGCAACTTTCTGTTGCCATGGACACAGAGGCATCTGAGCAATCCCATGACCTTCAATATTCTCTTACCTAATACTCTTCTCGAGAACTCTAGCTCATCATGAATATCAAGGTCACGTGCTTTGCCAACATGTTTTTTCAAAAACGTTTTCTGGTTCATAAATTTTAAAATTGCTCTCAGTGTCAAGCCTGCTAGCCATTTCAGGGCAAAGGTTTGCATTTTATGGTCCTGCCAAAAAGTGGTCTGACTGATAGAGGTCAGGAAAGACCAGGTACCCAAGACAAGCCTGCATTCTTGGAGACACTCTTTCTCCGTAGGATCCTTGGATTTGGAAATCGTTAGCACTGGGCCAGAGATGGAAACAGACATGGTACAAAGGTCATGGATCAGAAAATGTTTGGAGTCTGTTTCACATGGCAGTTTCAATTTTACGATCCTACACATGGTTCAGGAGAAGGAAAAGATGCAGAGGGAAATTAGGTATAAATAAGAAGTTGGGGAAGTTGTAGGTTTGCACATTTTTATTGGCCTTGCCGTAAGAATCTTCCATTTCTGGATTTTCAAATTGCATCTGAAATTCCTTAAAAGAACTAAATAATTTAGTCCATAGGGCACTTAAGATTCTATTTCTAAGTTCTATTCTAATTTTATCTCAAACAGTCTTGTTTGTGTCAGTAGTCCCTGAGATGGGCACTGTCGTTCCAACTTGTATTTCATGAAAAAGGTCATTTAGAAAGATATATGCATGTGTTAATTATTAATTTTTCAAGAAATGTAAGTTTTTGGGAAAATGTCATTTATCTGGCTGAATAGATGTAGACTCAGCCTGAAAGGGCCCCATGCAGCACCACTCAATACAAATGATGCATTTACAGTCACGTGTTTCTAAATGTGTCCAGACTGAGGGTTCTACAATCTAGCTTCAGGCTCACAGGACTAAATGAGTTGATTCTTACGACTTGGAGACAAGACAGAGGAAGGTTTTCACAACATTTTAAAAACACAAACCGCCTTGATATACTCTCACGAGACCCTGTCTGAGGAGACATCTGGACCACTCTCCCAGGCTGTCTCCAGTGACAGAGTTACTGGGTCCAGGTCGACCCCTGCCCTGCACGTTTCCTCTTATAGACAAATGGTGCGTCAGGGATAGGACACCAGAGAGCCCCGTGTTAGCCCTCTGTTAGGGAGTTAGAAGCCACATTTTTTCCAAAGCGCGAAAAGCAATCTGATCAGAATTCGAATGTCCTAGGAACCAAAAGAAATCCCAAGCTGACAGCCTAGGGAAGCAGGGGTGCTCATGTGTAGACTGACGCTCACGCCATCACAGGCAGTGAGGCGGTCTTGACCCCCTGAAAACTCAAAGGTGCTGTGGTCCCTGAGCAGAGGGCTCTGGTCTGTGGCAGCCAGTGTCACGGCCAGACCGCAGAGAGATCGCCCCTTGTTGGAGGTTCAGGCCAAAGACTACCGGGTGTACATCTTCAGCTGAAAGTTAGGTCTATGGAGATTTCTGAACATCCCAGCAAGAGGGAGCTGGGAGGGCCCTGGTAGGGTTGGGTTCATGATGGGTGATTCCCAGGAAGCTTATGAAAGGGCGGTGGTCTTCTAGACAGGATTTGTCAAAAAGTGGGGATAATTTGGTGACTGGGTGTCTTAAGCTTTTCCAGAAGGAAAGAGGTTCAGGTTTCCACTGGTGGACGTTACTCAGGTTGGAAGAGGTCATGCACTGCACTCTCACGGCCTGAGTGTGGGCTCAGCTGTGTCAGTCACGTCCAGCTCTTTGCAATGCCTCAGACTGTGGCCTGCCAGGCTCCTCTGTCCAGGGCTTTCCCAGGCAACATACTGGAGTGGTTGCCATTCCCTCCTCCAGGGGATCTTCCTGACCCAGGGATTGATCCCACATCTCTCACGTCTCCTGCACTGGCAGGCAGGTTCTTTACCTGAGTTCTACCTGGGCAGCAGGAGCATGGTGTTTGTCTCTGTCTTGTTCGCTCCGTGGTCTTGGAATGGCCTTATCCAGACACGGATTATGGAACACGGTTGGAACACGGTTTATGTTCACTTGATAACATCATGGTTCAGCTGCCAGCGAGGCTGATTTTCACTCCTTGGGATCTGCGCTATATTTTATTGATAACAAAGGGAAGCTGATTATCAGTGTTACTCATTCTAACAGGATTCTTCCTGAAATTTGAGTCTGAGGTCTGTTAGGAGTAGAACGGCCAGGCCCCCTTATTTCCATAGACAAATGGTGCGTCAGGGATAGGACACCAGAGAGCCCCGTGTTAGCCCTCTGTTAGGGAGTTAGAAGCCACATTTTTTCCAAAGCGCGAAAAGCAATCTGATCAGAATTCGAATGTCCTAGGAACCAAAAGAAATCCCAAGCTGACAGCCTAGGGAAGCAGGGGTGCTCATGTGTAGACTGACGCTCACGCCATCACAGGCAGTGAGGCGGTCTTGACCCCCTGAAAACTCAAAGGTGCTGTGGTCCCTGAGCAGAGGGCTCTGGTCTGTGGCAGCCAGTGTCACGGCCAGACCGCAGAGAGATCGCCCCTTGTTGGAGGTTCAGGCCAAAGACTACCGGGTGTACATCTTCAGCTGAAAGTTAGGTCTATGGAGATTTCTGAACATCCCAGCAAGAGGGAGCTGGGAGGGCCCTGGTAGGGTTGGGTTCATGATGGGTGATTCCCAGGAAGCTTATGAAAGGGCGGTGGTCTTCTAGACAGGATTTGTCAAAAAGTGGGGATAATTTGGTGACTGGGTGTCTTAAGCTTTTCCAGAAGGAAAGAGGTTCAGGTTTCCACTGGTGGACGTTACTCAGGTTGGAAGAGGTCATGCACTGCACTCTCACGGCCTGAGTGTGGGCTCAGCTGTGTCAGTCACGTCCAGCTCTTTGCAATGCCTCAGACTGTGGCCTGCCAGGCTCCTCTGTCCAGGGCTTTCCCAGGCAACATACTGGAGTGGTTGCCATTCCCTCCTCCAGGGGATCTTCCTGACCCAGGGATTGATCCCACATCTCTCACGTCTCCTGCACTGGCAGGCAGGTTCTTTACCTGAGTTCTACCTGGGCAGCAGGAGCATGGTGTTTGTCTCTGTCTTGTTCGCTCCGTGGTCTTGGAATGGCCTTATCCAGACACGGATTATGGAACACGGTTGGAACACGGTTTATGTTCACTTGATAACATCATGGTTCAGCTGCCAGCGAGGCTGATTTTCACTCCTTGGGATCTGCGCTATATTTTATTGATAACAAAGGGAAGCTGATTATCAGTGTTACTCATTCTAACAGGATTCTTCCTGAAATAGTCTTTGGGACGTTCTTCTCTTGGATAATCAACACTGAGCCTTGATAGAGAGCGTGAAAGCATCAGGAACTGAGGTCAAACAGGATTTCCTAGTTCCCTTATGCAAGACTTGTATAAATGTTCAACATTACGAATGCTTCTAATTCCAGAGAAAATGGAATCTGATCACTTGTGTAGGCGAGCATTTTATTCATCACATGTATACACAGAGACTGTTTCCATAGCTAACATGATGCACAGGACCTGGGGGATAGGTCAGTGTGCCTTGGTCCGAATTACGGAGAAATGTTCCTGAGTTTTTAAACAGCACGCTCTGGATCTGATCCAAGGTGTGACAGCTCTTTTAGACGTTTCCAAATTCAACAGTTCACTGTACACACTGCCATACTGCTTTTCCTTCACCTTTTGGTGTAGAATCTTTCTTCACATTGTCCCATCAAACTTGGTCATATTTTTTTTCTAAATCTTACTTATCTGCATGGGATCTTTGGATGCCATGCTTCAAACACCCACGATATCTGTTAAAAATGCACATACTATCCCCAAACCTACCGTGTGATCATCTCCAGGCAATTTTTAAAGGTCCCTCCAGGTTATCAGAAGACGCACCAAAATTTGGGATGCTTGGCTTTATATAGCCCGATGCTAATAGAGTGCGTCATAATTTCGGACAAGGAAACATCCAGGCTGCAGTTGGAATTTGCTCTTGTTTTCCTGCGGGCTTCCCCTCCTTATTGCTGAGTCCTTGTCGTGTCCCCAGATCTTGGAGGCGCTTCAGCTTCCGCGGACACCGCTTTCTCCCAGCCCTGCCCACGGCGGTTCCCCGCGTGCAGCTCTCCCCTAACTGTCACAGTTTTTCATGCACTCACCCCGGGAGCGGATGGCAGATCTGAGCCAGTGATCCTGAAGGTGGCTACTGCTTCCCCTGAGCACGGCTCCTGTGCCGGATGCAGACAGGGAGGTAGATCCCGCTTTGCGTGTGCGCATGCTCAGTCACTTCGGCTGGGGGTGCAGCGTGCAAGGCGTGCAAAGGCACGAGGATCTGAGAGATTCCTCCGAGCTCCAGTATCCTCCTGGTAGGAGAGTATGGTGTGATCGGCTCTGGATAACGGCCATTCCTCAAGCAATTCAGCGCGTGCGATCTTGCAATCCTGTGCCTGTTCCCAAGAGAAACGAAAGGGCCTAGTCTGCAGAAACGCGTGCCCTAACACTCACAGCAGCATTACTCACAGCACCCAAAGGTGGAAACAGCCCAAGTGTCCGTCAGCGGGCAGACAGATGGATAAACTGCCATACGATGCAACATTCTTACAGAGTGATAATATCCACACTATGTAATAGTACTTAGCTATACTATCCATATCATGTAATATCATTCAGCTATAAAAATGAATGAAGCTCTGATACGTGGTACAATGTGGATGCACCTTCAAAGCATTTTGCTAGATGCAAAGGTCAGTCACAGACGAATGCCTACTACACGATTCATTGTGTGTGAAATGTCCAGAATAGGCGAACCTACAGATCCATAAAATAGACTGAAAAAGGCTGGGGGATGGATGGGGGGGTGAGGTGGTCACTAAAGGGTTTGGACTTCCTCGTGGGCTGCCCTGGTGGCTCAGACAGTAAAGGATCTGCCTGCCATGTGGGGGACCCATGTTCGATCCCTGAGTCAAGAAGATCCCCTGGGGAAGGGAACAGCAACCCACTCCAGTCTTCCTGTCTGGAGAACCCCATGGACAGAGGCGCCTGGCGGCTACGGTCCGAGGGGCTGCAGAGTTGGATACAGCCGAGTGATTAACACACGTTGCACACGCATGGATTTTCTGTTAGAGGTGATGAAAATGTTTTAAAACTGGCTGTGATGATGGCCGCACTTGTCTGTGAATACACCAGAAAGCACTGAATCACACACGTCACAGAACGGGATGAGAACTCAATAAAGCTGTGAAAATCCCCGCGGCCAGAGCCGCGCCTCTGTCCACCTTCCCTGCCCCACGGCTCCCACTGCGCACATCTCCTTTTGGAAATAACTCTGAGGACGCAGAGGAACCGTGCGTCTGCTCCCTGGCACCATTCCCTCCACGCCTCAGACAGCCGCATCTACTTCACCGAAAATAGCAGGGTCTGGCAAACATCAGCTCCCAAACCTTAAAATACACGCTTTCTTTGTGTCCTCTAATCGCTACTTGTCAGCAACAATGTAAGTAACGGCTGAGAGAGAGTCATTAGGAAGAATCAGGGACGCACTAACAATCCATGGGACACCAGCCCCGCATGCCCCCTGCTCCTCGGCCGGGAGATAATTAAGTTCGACGCTGCGCAGCGGTTTGAAAGAAAACCCACCGCGATTTCCTGGGAGCGGGTCTGTTCAGGCTCCCCCCGCACCCCGCCAGGAAGTGCATTTCACAAGGAGCCTGAAGGTCAGGAGCGTCTTTCATGGGCTCTCTGCCCGCGGCTAGTAATATCATTCAAGCTAATGAATGAAGGTCTGATACGTGGTACAATGTGGATGCACCTTCAAAGCATTTTGCTAGATGCAAAGGTCAGTCACAGACGAATGCCTACTACACGATTCATTGTGTGTGAAATGTCCAGAATAGGCGAACCTACAGATCCATAAAATAGACTGAAAAAGGCTGGGGGATGGATGGGGGGGTGAGGTGGTCACTAAAGGGTTTGGACTTCCTCGTGGGCTGCCCTGGTGGCTCAGACAGTAAAGGATCTGCCTGCCATGTGGGGGACCCATGTTCGATCCCTGAGTCAAGAAGATCCCCTGGGGAAGGGAACAGCAACCCACTCCAGTCTTCCTGTCTGGAGAACCCCATGGACAGAGGCGCCTGGCGGCTACGGTCCGAGGGGCTGCAGAGTTGGATACAGCCGAGTGATTAACACACGTTGCACACGCATGGATTTTCTGTTAGAGGTGATGAAAATGTTTTAAAACTGGCTGTGATGATGGCCGCACTTGTCTGTGAATACACCAGAAAGCACTGAATCACACACGTCACAGAACGGGATGAGAACTCAATAAAGCTGTGAAAATCCCCGCGGCCAGAGCCGCGCCTCTGTCCACCTTCCCTGCCCCACGGCTCCCACTGCGCACATCTCCTTTTGGAAATAACTCTGAGGACGCAGAGGAACCGTGCGTCTGCTCCCTGGCACCATTCCCTCCACGCCTCAGACAGCCGCATCTACTTCACCGAAAATAGCAGGGTCTGGCAAACATCAGCTCCCAAACCTTAAAATACACGCTTTCTTTGTGTCCTCTAATCGCTACTTGTCAGCAACAATGTAAGTAACGGCTGAGAGAGAGTCATTAGGAAGAATCAGGGACGCACTAACAATCCATGGGACACCAGCCCCGCATGCCCCCTGCTCCTCGGCCGGGAGATAATTAAGTTCGACGCTGCGCAGCGGTTTGAAAGAAAACCCACCGCGATTTCCTGGGAGCGGGTCTGTTCAGGCTCCCCCCGCACCCCGCCAGGAAGTGCATTTCACAAGGAGCCTGAAGGTCAGGAGCGTCTTTCATGGGCTCTCTGCCCGCGGCTAAATGTTCTGTAAATAATTAGACATTAAAGGTTTGGAGATAATCAAGCCGCCATATTCCGCGGGTAGAGGACTAATTGGGCTTGCTGATCAGTACATCCCTGGGTCTGAAATGCCCGTGGGGGAGGAGAAACCGGAATTCTTGTCTAATATTGATATTTATAGCCCTTTGTTTTCCAGGGAGCAGATGTCTGCCATTCTGTGAGCATACATTCAGAGCCTTTTCCTTTCACAATCCCATCCACAAATTATTTAAGAGATAGGCCTCTTCTATAAACAGCCTTACCTTAAAATAAAGGAAGAAACCCAAACAACAACTCAAAGGACTAAATACTGTTCAAAGTTGAATACAGAGCCTGGAAGCTGTGGAGGCACAAAGGGGCCAAGCTCTGCTGACGGGCCAGGGTCTGGAGCTCATGAATATTCACGATCCACCAGGACTCCTGCCTGAGCTGTAGCACCCACAGCCTGGGGGGTGAGCCTAGTCCGAGAAGCCTCGTGGGGCAGCCTCACATTGGTCAGCTCCAGCTTCAACTGTCCTGTCTCTTAATCAGAAAAGAAAGGCTGGCTTGTTTTCCTCTTCCTTCCCCTGGGCGTTTATGAACATCGATGAGGTAAATACCTGGATCGGGCTGTGAGTCTCCTGAGATAAGGCCTGAGATTCGAATTAGCGACGATTGTCCCTTCAAAGATCCCCCACCCTGCCGCTTTCCACAGTCCGGCTAAAGGACGCATCCTCACCCTGAGCAGCCAGCTTCTTCTAAGCGTGGATTAAAATCCATTTTGGTTAAAAATATCCCTGGTAATTTTGCATAAATTTTATAGTAATTGAAGACACCCTGGGGTGTCAAAAAGGCATCCACAAGCTTTCTTTCCTGCCTAAGGGTAAACTCCGACAGTGACCCTGTCACCTGTGCCTCCGCAGGGTTAGAGAGGAGGGGAGACGTCCAGGGCTCCCCTCTCCCCGCTGGCCTCTCAGCCCCATCACCACGCTCTGTGACCTGGCGCAAGGTGGTCCATTTCTCTATGGCTCAGTTCTCCTAGCAGTCTGAAAGGAGGGGATCGTAAATTCTAAATTATTGGTGGGTGAAAGATCGGCAGAGAGAAAGAATGAGATGAGACCCAAGTAAAATTTATTGGTGGGGTGGAACAAGCCGCCATATTCCGCGGGTAGAGGACTAATTGGGCTTGCTGATCAGTACATCCCTGGGTCTGAAATGCCCGTGGGGGAGGAGAAACCGGAATTCTTGTCTAATATTGATATTTATAGCCCTTTGTTTTCCAGGGAGCAGATGTCTGCCATTCTGTGAGCATACATTCAGAGCCTTTTCCTTTCACAATCCCATCCACAAATTATTTAAGAGATAGGCCTCTTCTATAAACAGCCTTACCTTAAAATAAAGGAAGAAACCCAAACAACAACTCAAAGGACTAAATACTGTTCAAAGTTGAATACAGAGCCTGGAAGCTGTGGAGGCACAAAGGGGCCAAGCTCTGCTGACGGGCCAGGGTCTGGAGCTCATGAATATTCACGATCCACCAGGACTCCTGCCTGAGCTGTAGCACCCACAGCCTGGGGGGTGAGCCTAGTCCGAGAAGCCTCGTGGGGCAGCCTCACATTGGTCAGCTCCAGCTTCAACTGTCCTGTCTCTTAATCAGAAAAGAAAGGCTGGCTTGTTTTCCTCTTCCTTCCCCTGGGCGTTTATGAACATCGATGAGGTAAATACCTGGATCGGGCTGTGAGTCTCCTGAGATAAGGCCTGAGATTCGAATTAGCGACGATTGTCCCTTCAAAGATCCCCCACCCTGCCGCTTTCCACAGTCCGGCTAAAGGACGATCCTCACCCTGAGCAGCCAGCTTCTTCTAAGCGTGGATTAAAATCCATTTTGGTTAAAAATATCCCTGGTAATTTTGCATAAATTTTATAGTAATTGAAGACACCCTGGGGTGTCAAAAAGGCATCCACAAGCTTTCTTTCCTGCCTAAGGGTAAACTCCGACAGTGACCCTGTCACCTGTGCCTCCGCAGGGTTAGAGAGGAGGGGAGACGTCCAGGGCTCCCCTCTCCCCGCTGGCCTCTCAGCCCCATCACCACGCTCTGTGACCTGGCGCAAGGTGGTCCATTTCTCTATGGCTCAGTTCTCCTAGCAGTCTGAAAGGAGGGGATCATAAATTCTAATTTATTGGTGGGTGAAAGATCGGCAGAGAGAAAGAATGAGATGAGACCCAAGTTCAGGCAACAGAAGGATTTACTGGGCAACAGACTGCCAGGCTGACTCAGGCGAGGGCGGCCCTGGGCGCCCAGGAAAGCGAGGTCATCTACTAGGCAGGTGCAAAGGGGGTCTTGGCTGGGGTTCCAGGAACTCGCGCGGTTTGGCGGTCCCTAGCAGAATCAACAGGACGTGGGTTCTTCTGCAGCCACACGTAACTGAGTCACGGGGAGGTTTTGCAAAGTCGGTGTGGGAGAGAGAGACCTAATAATAGGAAGGGAGAGTTTATTTTATTTTTGAGATACAAATGCTGTGATAATCATACCTCACATTAGCAGAGAAATCTAATATATTTTCATGCGATTTTTAAGGAATTAACTAACAAATAGTTTGGAAAAATAATTAGGTAAAAAGTAGTTAACAAAAGTAATGTCATTCCTAATTTTGAAAGATAGAACAATATCAAAAAAAAAAATAAAAGCAAGGAAACCCAGTGTGTTGAAGCCACTCATAAAAGACAAAGAACCAACAGCAGGCGGGGGCAGCCAGCCCTGTGGCCCTGGCTGGAGCCCAGCACACTGACCACCGGCCTTTCAGCCAGAGGGGTGCAGCACATGCCTCCCCTAGATCGTCTCCCAGTCAAGTGGCGCCTCTGAGGGATGAATTAGGAGCTTGGGACTAGCATACGCATGCTACTATCTATGAAATGCAGGAGCCACAGGGAGGAGGGCTTGATCCTGGGTCAGGAGGATCCCCGGAGGGGAGGGTTCAAAGATCCCCCACCCTGGCTTTCCACAGTCCGGCTAAAGGACGAACCCTGAGCAGCCAGCTTCTTCTAAGCGTGGATTAAAATCCATTTTGGTTAAAAATATCCTGGTAATTTTGCATTTTATAGTAATTGAAGACACCCTGGGGTGTCAAAAGGCATCCACAAGCTTTCTTTCCTGCCTAAGGGTAAACTCCGACAGTGACCCTGTCACCTGTGCCTCCAGGGTTAGAGAGGAGGGGAGACGTCCAGGGCTCCCCTCTCCCCGCTGGCCTCTCAGCCCCATCACCACGCTCTGTGACCTGGCGCAAGGTGGTCCATTTCTCTATGGCTCAGTTCTCCTAGCAGTCTGAAAGGAGGGGATCATAAATTCTAATTTATTGGTGGGTGAAAGATCGGCAGAGAGAAAGAATGAGATGAGACCCAAGTTCAGGCAACAGAAGGATTTACTGGGCAACAGACTGCCAGGCTGACTCAGGCGAGGGCGGCCCTGGGCGCCCAGGAAAGCGAGGTCATCTACTAGGCAGGTGCAAAGGGGGTCTTGGCTGGGGTTCCAGGAACTCGCGCGGTTTGGCGGTCCCTAGCAGAATCAACAGGACGTGGGTTCTTCTGCAGCCACACGTAACTGAGTCACGGGGAGGTTTTGCAAAGTCGGTGTGGGAGAGAGAGACCTAATAATAGGAAGGGAGAGTTTATTTTATTTTTGAGATACAAATGCTGTGATAATCATACCTCACATTAGCAGAGAAATCTAATATATTTTCATGCGATTTTTAAGGAATTAACTAACAAATAGTTTGGAAAAATAATTAGGTAAAAAGTAGTTAACAAAAGTAATGTCATTCCTAATTTTGAAAGATAGAACAATATCAAAAAAAAAAATAAAAGCAAGGAAACCCAGTGTGTTGAAGCCACTCATAAAAGACAAAGAACCAACAGCAGGCGGGGGCAGCCAGCCCTGTGGCCCTGGCTGGAGCCCAGCACACTGACCACCGGCCTTTCAGCCAGAGGGGTGCAGCACATGCCTCCCCTAGATCGTCTCCCAGTCAAGTGGCGCCTCTGAGGGATGAATTAGGAGCTTGGGACTAGCATACGCATGCTACTATCTATGAAATGCAGGAGCCACAGGGGAGGAGGGCTTGATCCCTGGGTCAGGAGGATCCCCCGGAGGAGGGAGTGGCCACCACTCCAGTGTTCTTGTCGGGAGAATCCTGTGGACAGAGAAGCCTGGAGGGCTGCAGTCCACCGGGTCGCAGAGTCAGATGCGACTAAGCAGGTGGACACACATGAACTAGCCAACCGCCGAGGACGCCTGTATAACACGGGGCGCTCTCCTCAATACTCCGTGGTGATCTAGACGGCAAAACAGCATGGAAAAAATGCATATGTATGTATAACTGACTCATGCTGCAGCATACCTGGAACTACCACAGTCCTGAGAATCAACAACACTCCAACAAAGAAACCATTTTTTAAAAAGTGGCAGCACTGCGTGCCTCCTTAGGAGACGGTGCCCTGAGAAGCCTCCGGCAGCAGGTGCGTCTTCACCGCAGGAGACGGGGCCGTCTTCAGCCTCTTGCCTGCTGTGGGACAGGCAGGCGGGGGGCATTCTGCTCGTTGCCCAGGCCAGCACTTACAGCCTCCGGGAGCTGGTGGCCGAGACTTCGTTTCACAGCTATCTGGCCTGGTCAGCCTTCCAGGGCAGCACCTGCGGGGTGTGGGAGTGAGCACCAGGATCGTCTCCTCCTCTCAGTGGGTTGGGGACCTCAGGGACACCTGAAATAGCTGCAGGGACCCCGGCCCAACTCGTTCAGACCCAGACCCGAGACACAGCTCACGATGTGTCTCATTTCTCTCTGCACAATAAAACCCACCAGACCATTAATCTACCACAAATGAGTATTATTGCATGCTTTGGTGGGGACGCACAGGCGCATGGGGTCACCGTGGAGATTCTCTCTGCTTATTGCATATTAAAATGCCTAGACGTCTCCCAAGAGACTGTGACAAAGATGAAATGTATCCACTGCTCTGCATTGGCTCATTTGGTGAGAGCTCTGATCTCATTTGCAGGGCTTAATATGGAAACCCATTGAACCTGAACAGACACCCAGCCCTGGGGAGTTTATCCAATGCCATTTTCTGTGGTTTGTGCCAGAAAATATGCACAGTAGGCGGCCATCTTTTTACACACACACACACACACACACACACACACACGATCACACAAATATCCTCTGTCTAATGTCAGACATTCCGAGGCAAAAATGCACTTGCCTTCTAACAGCACCGTACCTTCCAGACAGCATCTGGGCCTTTCAGTCACTTAGTCGTGTCCAACTCTTTGCGACCTCATGGACTTCAAACTGTATAAGGCCTTCCAAATGCCTCCTGACTTATTTCCTCTGACTTTTGAAAGCTGTTATATTTTCAAGTATAAACGTTTTGTATTGAAAGAACCTGTTGTAATTCTATATCATAATTCTCAAATTTCAATTAAATAACATAAGATGAAAATCCTAAATTGAGGGGTGAAAGATGAGGGCCCCGTATCATCCTTGTGAAATTGTTCAGCCGCTAAGGCACGTCCAGCTCTGGGTACCCCCATGAACCTGCCAGGCTCCTCTGGCCTTCACTCTCTCCTGGAGTTTGCTCATGTCCATCCCACCCTCTTGTCCTCTGCCGCCCTTCTCCTCCTGCCCGCAGTCTCTCCCAGCACCAGGGCCTTCTCCAGTGAGCCGGCTCTTCGCACCAGGTGGCCACTGTGCCGGGGCTTCAGCTTCAGCACCCGTCCTTCCAGTAAACGCTCGTGGCTGAAGAGCCACGTGCTGTTGGACACACGTTTCAACTAACTTACGGGGCTTGACCGTCTCCTGAGGACCACAGTCCCCGTGTTCGCAGCAGTCTGGGGGGTGGGGGGGCAGCCGTGAGAGCAACACTCCTGACAGAGTAAGCACATCGTCAAACTCAGAGCACCCTCCTCCCTAACGCAGGTCCCCCTCCTGCTGTGCACTTCATTTGCTGGCTTAAAAAATGGCCTTGATCTAAAAAGCAAAACAAATGAACCTACACACAAACCAGAAAGGGACTCACATTATTGCATATTAAAATGCCTAGACGTCTCCCAAGAGACTGTGACAAAGATGAAATGTATCCACTGCTCTGCATTGGCTCATTTGGTGAGAGCTCTGATCTCATTTGCAGGGCTTAATATGGAAACCCATTGAACCTGAACAGACACCCAGCCCTGGGGAGTTTATCCAATGCCATTTTCTGTGGTTTGTGCCAGAAAATATGCACAGTAGGCGGCCATCTTTTTACACACACACACACACACACACACACACACGATCACACAAATATCCTCTGTCTAATGTCAGACATTCCGAGGCAAAAATGCACTTGCCTTCTAACAGCACCGTACCTTCCAGACAGCATCTGGGCCTTTCAGTCACTTAGTCGTGTCCAACTCTTTGCGACCTCATGGACTTCAAACTGTATAAGGCCTTCCAAATGCCTCCTGACTTATTTCCTCTGACTTTTGAAAGCTGTTATATTTTCAAGTATAAACGTTTTGTATTGAAAGAACCTGTTGTAATTCTATATCATAATTCTCAAATTTCAATTAAATAACATAAGATGAAAATCCTAAATTGAGGGGTGAAAGATGAGGGCCCCGTATCATCCTTGTGAAATTGTTCAGCCGCTAAGGCACGTCCAGCTCTGGGTACCCCCATGAACCTGCCAGGCTCCTCTGGCCTTCACTCTCTCCTGGAGTTTGCTCATGTCCATCCCACCCTCTTGTCCTCTGCCGCCCCTTCTCCTCCTGCCCGCAGTCTCTCCCAGCACCAGGGCCTTCTCCAGTGAGCCGGCTCTTCGCACCAGGTGGCCACTGTGCCGGGGCTTCAGCTTCAGCACCCGTCCTTCCAGTAAACGCTCGTGGCTGAAGAGCCACGTGCTGTTGGACACACGTTTCAACTAACTTACGGGGCTTGACCGTCTCCTGAGGACCACAGTCCCCGTGTTCGCAGCAGTCTGGGGGGTGGGGGGGCAGCCGTGAGAGCAACACTCCTGACAGAGTAAGCACATCGTCAAACTCAGAGCACCCTCCTCCCTAACGCAGGTCCCCCTCCTGCTGTGCACTTCATTTGCTGGCTTAAAAAATGGCCTTGATCTAAAAAGCAAAACAAATGAACCTACACACAAACCAGAAAGGGACTCACAGGCTTAGAGCACAGAGGTGGTTGCCAGAGAGAAGACAATGAATAGGGAGCGTAAGGGCGTTGGGGTGAATTGAAGCTGGAGCAGCCGCTAGGACCTCCTGTCCAGCACGGGGAGCTCTGCGCAGTGCCGCGGGGCAGCCTGGAGGGAAGGGGAGCTTGGGAGGGTGGACACACGTACATGCATGGCCGGGCCCCTTGGCTCTCCACCTGAGACGACCACAGCACGTTTGTTAGTTGGCTGTGCCGCAGGACACAGTACAATGGCTTAAAACCGTTTCCAGGGGTGAGCCGAGACGCAGGACCAGCCTGGACAGAAGAAGAAAGGGTGGGGTAGGCGATGCCCTCACCGCGGTGTTTGTGACGTGGCGAGTGTTCTGCTCAAGGCGCGCGCGCCGTGTCCACGGCCGGCAGGGGCAGCTCGGCCCTGCGCGCGGCTCTGCTGTTCACGTGCTCGTGCGCGTGGGATCAGGAACATCTCTGCGGGCATCGTCTGGGTATCTCAGGTTCGGCTGTGACAAAAGGGAGCTCTCCCCGCTGGCTGCCGCTGGCCTCCGTGGTTGGACAGGGCCTAATGAAGAGCCGTGAGGGCGTGGGGCAGCAGAGCTGAGCGCAGGATGTCAGGTCCACGGCGCTCTGAGCACGCTCCGCGTTAGAGGCGGTTTTATGGATTCAGGCAAAGCACGGCGCGGTGGTCACTCAGCTGTTCATGCTTCACCGACAGCACGAGGCGCGGGGGACTTGGCGGAGCTTCATCACGCCCTGTACCCGAAGTTAGGCCTGATCGCCGGCAGTGAATTATGTCATTCTGTCATGTTGCAGAGCATGTTGTCTTCGTGAACGAACAGAGCACCGGATCAAAGGAATGTGTGCGGAGGCCGGGCGGACACGTTCAGTGACCCAGCGTGGACTCTGCCGCCCCGCTAGCTGCTGGAACAAGCCAGCCGGGTGCAGTGGCTCCGCGCAGGTGTGTGATGGCGCAGCTCCGGGGCTGACGTGCACGGCCGGCTCACTGGACAAAAAGCCGCGTGGGAGTGGCTGTGCTCCCCCGAGGCTCTGAGGGGTGGGCCAGCCCGGCGGCACCCCTCCAAGTGCGTGTCTGCCCGCAGCCTCGGACGGTGACAGGTTTGGAAAGAGAGTCTTTACAGATGTGATCAGTGAAAGTGAGACGAGGTCCTCCTGTTCCAGGCCGAACGCCCGTCAGCAAACATTTCACCATCCGTGAATGCTGGAGACGGTGTGGAGAAAAGGGAGCCCTCCAGCACTGCTGGTGGGAATGGAATCTGTGGGGGCAGCATGGAGGTTCCTTGAAAATCTTAACGTGGAGCTGCTCCGGGACCCTGCATGCCCCTTCCTGGGCATCCATCCTGCTGAAAGCATGATCGGAAAGGATACACACTCTGACGTTCCCTGCAGCACTGTTTACAATAGTCAGGACATGGAAGCACCGTGAATATCCACAGAAACGGATAAAGGCGATGTGGTGCACCCCTCGGTATCTCAGCTGGTAGAGCGAGGACTGTAGACCTGATGTGTGTAGAAGATGTGGTATGTATGCATACAATGGAATATTACTCAGCCGTGGAAAAGAATGAACTAATGCCATTTGCAGGAACATGGGTGAACCCAGAGATGATCATACTTAGCGAAGTAAGGCAGAGAAAGACAGCCGTAACATGATATCGTGCACATGTGCAATCCATTTTTTTTTTAAATAAAAGAAACAGATGAATTGATTTACAAAAGAGAAATGGACGTAAAGAGAGAGAAAGCAAACTTGCAGTTACCAAAGGGAGAAGTAGGAGGGCAGGATAAATCAGAAGCCTGGGATGAATATACACACATGGCTATATGTAAGACAGATGAACAGCCAAGCCCTGCTGTATAGCCTAGGCACATACATACATGGTTAACTAAGCTGGGGCTTCCCAGGTGGCTCCGTGGCAAAGAATCTGCCTGCCAGTGCAGGAGATGCAGGAGACACGTGCTCCATTCTTGGATCCGGAAGATCCCCAGGAGGAGGAACTGGCAGCCCACTGCAGGATTCTTGCCTGGAGAATCCCATGCACGGAGGAGCCTGGCGGGCTACCGTTTATGGGGTCACAAAGAGTTGGGCACGACTGAGCCAATGCACGTGCATGCAACACTGAATCTCTTTGCTGTACACCTGAAACTAACCGTTCTAAATCAACGGTGCTCCAACACACTTAAGAGAAAGGTGGTGTCGTCCTGGATGAGAGTGGGCATCCTCGGACGGTGACAGGTTTGGAAAGAGAGTCTTTACAGATGTGATCAGTGAAAGTGAGACGAGGTCCTCCTGTTCCAGGCCGAACGCCCGTCAGCAAACATTTCACCATCCGTGAATGCTGGAGACGGTGTGGAGAAAAGGGAGCCCTCCAGCACTGCTGGTGGGAATGGAATCTGTGGGGGCAGCATGGAGGTTCCTTGAAAATCTTAACGTGGAGCTGCTCCGGGACCCTGCATGCCCCTTCCTGGGCATCCATCCTGCTGAAAGCATGATCGGAAAGGATACACACTCTGACGTTCCCTGCAGCACTGTTTACAATAGTCAGGACATGGAAGCACCGTGAATATCCACAGAAACGGATAAAGGCGATGTGGTGCACCCCTCGGTATCTCAGCTGGTAGAGCGAGGACTGTAGACCTGATGTGTGTAGAAGATGTGGTATGTATGCATACAATGGAATATTACTCAGCCGTGGAAAAGAATGAACTAATGCCATTTGCAGGAACATGGGTGAACCCAGAGATGATCATACTTAGCGAAGTAAGGCAGAGAAAGACAGCCGTAACATGATATCGTGCACATGTGCAATCCATTTTTTTTTTAAATAAAAGAAACAGATGAATTGATTTACAAAAGAGAAATGGACGTAAAGAGAGAGAAAGCAAACTTGCAGTTACCAAAGGGAGAAGTAGGAGGGCAGGATAAATCAGAAGCCTGGGATGAATATACACACATGGCTATATGTAAGACAGATGAACAGCCAAGCCCTGCTGTATAGCCTAGGCACATACATACATGGTTAACTAAGCTGGGGCTTCCCAGGTGGCTCCGTGGCAAAGAATCTGCCTGCCAGTGCAGGAGATGCAGGAGACACGTGCTCCATTCTTGGATCCGGAAGATCCCCAGGAGGAGGAACTGGCAGCCCACTGCAGGATTCTTGCCTGGAGAATCCCATGCACGGAGGAGCCTGGCGGGCTACCGTTTATGGGGTCACAAAGAGTTGGGCACGACTGAGCCAATGCACGTGCATGCAACACTGAATCTCTTTGCTGTACACCTGAAACTAACCGTTCTAAATCAACGGTGCTCCAACACACTTAAGAGAAAGGTGGTGTCGTCCTGGATGAGAGTGGGCATCCTGGCACGCTGGGTGACATTAGAAGAGAGCTAGGCAACAGAGAGCCAGGGCAGCGCTGTGTGAGGAAAGACTAGTGGGGCCAGAAGGGTGCATCTGCCTGCCGAGGGGTTCCGAGTCTCACCAGCAACCAGCAAAAGCTGGAGGAGGTAAGAAAAGGCCCTTCCCTAGAGCATGGGGAGAGCATGGCCCTATGGCACCTTGGCTGGGGCCCCCAGCTTCCAGAACTGGGAGACAGCCACTTACTATTATTTCAAACTACCCCTGTTTGTGGTTATTTGTTGTGATGACCCAGGGAGGCCAGCAGGGAGACTCTGCCCCTGTCTTTTCCAGCTTCCAGAGGCTGCCTGGTCCCCTCCTCCACCTTCAGAACCAGCAGTGATGGGGGGAATCCTCACACTGCCTCTCTCCAACCTTCTTCTGTCACCATTTCCATCTCCAACCAGAGCCAGGAAAAGTTCTCTGATTTTAAGAACTCACGAGACAATGGAGCTCTCTGAGATAATCCAGGACAATCGCTCCATCTCAAGGCTGGTGACCTTCACCACAACTGCAAAGTCCACGTAGGGGACATGCTCCCTGAATCCGGAGATTAGATCCTGGGCCTCTTTGTAGGTGGGGCATAGTTCTACTGCCAAAAGATGGGCTGGTAGAAGAGAACGCCTGGAATTAATAGGAAGACTGTAAGCAATGTCACTGAAGAAAATCTTTTAAAAGTCTACAACTGCTGCATATTCTCTACATTCAAGGAAGAGTATTGTGTCGGAGAAGGAGGAAAAGAAAAGATGAATAAGGCTAGTCTTCCTTTAAGAAATCATATCCTAATAGAGTAAATAGCAAATGATCTTACCAAGTGCAGGAGATGCAGGAGACACGTGCTCCATTCTTGGATCCGGAAGATCCCCAGGAGGAGGAACTGGCAGCCCACTGCAGGATTCTTGCCTGGAGAATCCCATGCACGGAGGAGCCTGGCGGGCTACCGTTTATGGGGTCACAAAGAGTTGGGCACGACTGAGCCAATGCACGTGCATGCAACACTGAATCTCTTTGCTGTACACCTGAAACTAACCGTTCTAAATCAACGGTGCTCCAACACACTTAAGAGAAAGGTGGTGTCGTCCTGGATGAGAGTGGGCATCCTGGCACGCTGGGTGACATTAGAAGAGAGCTAGGCAACAGAGAGCCAGGGCAGCGCTGTGTGAGGAAAGACTAGTGGGGCCAGAAGGGTGCATCTGCCTGCCGAGGGGTTCCGAGTCTCACCAGCAACCAGCAAAAGCTGGAGGAGGTAAGAAAAGGCCCTTCCCTAGAGCATGGGGAGAGCATGGCCCTATGGCACCTTGGCTGGGGCCCCCAGCTTCCAGAACTGGGAGACAGCCACTTACTATTATTTCAAACTACCCCTGTTTGTGGTTATTTGTTGTGATGACCCAGGGAGGCCAGCAGGGAGACTCTGCCCCTGTCTTTTCCAGCTTCCAGAGGCTGCCTGGTCCCCTCCTCCACCTTCAGAACCAGCAGTGATGGGGGGAATCCTCACACTGCCTCTCTCCAACCTTCTTCTGTCACCATTTCCATCTCCAACCAGAGCCAGGAAAAGTTCTCTGATTTTAAGAACTCACGAGACAATGGAGCTCTCTGAGATAATCCAGGACAATCGCTCCATCTCAAGGCTGGTGACCTTCACCACAACTGCAAAGTCCACGTAGGGGACATGCTCCCTGAATCCGGAGATTAGATCCTGGGCCTCTTTGTAGGTGGGGCATAGTTCTACTGCCAAAAGATGGGCTGGTAGAAGAGAACGCCTGGAATTAATAGGAAGACTGTAAGCAATGTCACTGAAGAAAATCTTTTTAAAAAGTCTACAACTGCTGCATATTCTCTACATTCAAGGAAGAGTATTGTGTCGGAGAAGGAGGAAAAGAAAAGATGAATAAGGCTAGTCTTCCTTTAAGAAATCATATCCTAATAGAGTAAATAGCATAAATGCATCTTACCATAGCAGCAAAGGCAGTTACTATTTAACTCCAGAAGAAAGCAGGGGAAACTTTCTGAAATTTCACATGGCTCATATGTTGTAAAATCACATCTTTTCCAGTTGTGAAATCGGATGCCAGGCAACCAGGAGTTCTGTGATGAGCCAACCAGAGGTCTGCGGGGAGGGAGCCAAGCCAGAGCGGAGCTCACATCAGGGACAGTCTCCCCAAGAAGACATCTGAACTGGCTCTTGAGTAATGTCTGTGGTTTAAGCAAGAAGGCAAATGAGGCTTTGAACAGTCAGAACAGCATGAGCAAGGGAACTGAGTCATGAAATTTCAGTGGCCACTGAGGAGACCAAGCGGGATGTTTTTAGACAGTATCCAGCCTGAGAGCGAGGGTGAAGTTAAACTTGCTTTGCTCACCGGGGACGGTGGCGCTCTGAAGACAGCTGTTCTAGATGGGTTTCTCTTTGCCTTTCAATTATTTACTGTTGAGTAGCCCAGAGGATGGCAGACTGCACAGCATTTTTTACTCTTAAGGTAGTTTTTCTACATGCTTAAAATAGAATTACAGTTTAGAGACTAACAAGACAATAAGCATGGCTGATGATGTTTAAAAAGGCATTTCAAGGGCTTCCTTGGTGGTCCAGTGGGTAAGGACACTGCCTTGCAGTGCAAGGGGTGCCAGTTCGATCCCTTGCCTGAGAAGATCCCACGTGCCGCGGAGTGGCTGGACCGATGTGTCCAATGACCAAGCCGGAGCTCTGGAGCGCATGCGCCCAGAGCCGGCGCTCTGCGATGACAGACGCCACCGCGATGGGAGGCCCACAGGAGCCAAAGAACATACACGGATGAACATAGAGAAATGAAAGACCAATAGAAGTGGCCCGCCTGTCCCCCTCCCTCCCCAACCCGACCCCCAAAAGATAAATAAATAAAATAAATGTTTAAAAAAAAAAAAAAGGCATTTCAAGTGTTCTGACTCCTTGGTCTGTGAACAGGCTGACAAGAGCCTCCCCCACACATGTGTCTCTTTGCCACGAGGCTTATTTTAGGCTGGTTATTTTTAAGAAATGGAAGATTCAGGAAGTCTCTCTTTTTACCTCCCAGCACTACCTAAAGAATTTAACAGAGTGCCTGTTCCTTGGAGTCATCACCAGAGTGTCCGCAGAGAATACGGGTGCCTGTGGTGGGGAAGGGCTTCCCAGGTGGCACAACGGGTAAATCCACCTGCCGATGCAGGAGACGTAAGTGATGCAGGTCTGGTCCTGGTGCTGGGAAGATCACGTGGAGAAGGAAGTAACCCACTCCAGTGTTCTCGCCTGGAGAATTCCGAGGACGGAGGAGCCAGGCGGGCTGCCGCGCATGGGGTCCCAAAGAGCCAGACAGGACTGAGCCACCGAGCAGGTGGTGGAGAAACTTGGCAGGACCTGGAGGTCAGGACCCACCGTGCATCTCTCTGTCTGCCCCTGGCCCGGCAGACGTGTTTACCAGTCTCCCAGGAAGTAGCATTTCTGGAAGATACTAACCCTGATGGTTCTGAGTCACCTCCTGGGAAGAGGAGGTCCCAGGACTGACTCCCCGGAAGCCCCCATGGAGGCCGGCTGTCCTGGAGGATTCCTGCGGCTGGTCGGGTGTCAGGAAGGGGCTTCAGGTCAGAGGAACCCAGATCGTGGGCAGGAGTGGCATCCGGGTGCCGTATTTGCTGCATAGCTGCTGCATGTCCCTTCTTGGCCAGCAATTTCTAAACTTCGAAGTATATCTGCTCAATAGAAGTTGCCCTAAAAACCTTTCACAATTACCTAAATTAACAAGAAATTGGTTTTAAGCATGTTTGAAAGGTAACCCTCTCTCATCTCACAGGTCCATGCCTTTTGTTGAAGAGGAAGACACTTCCCTGCCCTGCTAGGGTTACCTGGCTGGTCGAAGGATGACATCGACACAGGGTAGACTAAGAGGAGAAAGTCAAACATGAGTTTAATAACACGTGCAGCTGGGAGAGACCCAGGGGAATGGGGTCGCTCACCAATATGCCTGAAGCCCCGCTTTAAATACCATCTTCAGCGGAGGACCAAAGAGGATGGATGCCAGGGTCGGGGTTTGGGACCTCGAAGGGAAGAAGGCAGTAGATACAGGGAGGGAAAAGGCAGCGTTAGATCTCTCCCAGATGGAATACAACGGACCACTGCGTCCCCTCCGCGTAGAAACCAGGGAAACTGCCTTAAGATCTAGGCTCTGCAGACACCTGTTCACCCGTGTGCTGTGTTCTTAGGCACTTTGCTAAGACAGGTGTTATTTCAAAGTTTGTTGACTATGAGTGGGTTTTGAATGCCCTCTAATTATTATGCAAATTTGAAATCAACACAATCAATGTAACCCAATAAAGTACCCCGTGGGCTCTGTTCTGTTTCCCTCTGGGGGGCATTGTTTGGGGTTAATTCATGAACCAGAAAATCCTGCCCCTGAGATCCACCGCCCCTGCTCCAAGTGGGCACGGAGCCCTTTCCACGGAAGTTAGAATGTTCTGACTGCATTCTGTGGCTTTTATTTTGACATCTGCACCCCAGGAGGTGGAGGGCAGAGCCTTGTCTAATGAGTGAGCAATGTAGTCACCAGCATTAAGAAGATAAACTCCTGTGAGTCAAAGAGATTAGCAACCGGGATTTTCTGTGTAGCGTAGGAAACTATGGAAATGACTACCCACTCCGAGATTCTTGCCTGGGAATTCCCATGGACGGAGGAGCCTGGTGAGCTACAGGCCATGGGGTTGCAAAGTCAGACACGACTGAGTGACTGACACACAGGGAATTATGTTTAATATCTTAGAATAGCCTATAGTGGAAAGTAACCTGAAAACATATACATAAATAAAACAACCTGACGGTGTATAATAAGTCTATCCCAACCAATAGATCAACAGATGGGGAGACAAAGGAACATAAAAACAAAACAAACATAAAGTAGAGTAAAAGGTTAATTTTAGAAAGAAACAGGAGTGGTTTCTGGCTGGGGGTCTCACCCAGGGGGAAGGTCACCCACTTCCCAGGTTGTTGGGGTGTGAAGTGTGGTATGGGGTCCGGCTGTCGATTTCTAGGAAACGCTGGCCAGGCCATGGGCCTTCCGGCCGCGGAGCTGCTGAAGAGGAGCTGTCAGAGGGCGCGGGGGCCGTGGGTGAGCCCACAGCTCCCAGTTGGCAGCACAGGCCCCTCCCTGGGCAACGTCCCCGAGACCAGAGGAACTGGGGGAGCGGCTCAGGAGCCCTGGTCTCGGTCTGTGTGTCGCCAGCACAGCGGTGGGCACGGTGGCTGTCTCCTTCCCACCTCCTAACACTCAGGAGGTCCAGGCTGCCCCTTGCCCAGCTGGACCCCGCCTCCAAGAAGCTGCCTGGGCTGTGCGGCCTCACTTGGCACCTGTCCTGCCAGCCCGTCTTCCTCATCCCCGGGCTCTGTCCCACTTGCTGTCCTCGTCTGATGACCTGGACAGACCTTCTGTGGCGACAGAGGGTACCGTAGCCTGTGCCCCGAATGCAGATTCCCGGGGGGCACAGTACCTTCCACACCCGAGTGACCATTCCAGCTTGTCGGGGCTCCGTGTGCTTTGGAATCACTGAAAGCTGGGTCTGTGAGCACTGGTCAGGCTTTCATTCCTGAGCCCCTGGGAGGCGAGCCGGCTGGCCCGGGGGCCCCGCCCTTGTCCCTGTGTGTGTCGCGTGATGAAGGGCTGCCCTTGGCCGGGGACACAGAGGGCCCTGGAGCTGGCAGAGGGCGGAAGCCCATCAGCCCTTTACACACACAGGAGCTTCCCTCTTAGCCGGCTGTGGCCATAGGACCGAGGTCCTTGGGTGGCTGCCCGCTCTGGAGAGCTGCAGCTGACTCCACGCCACATCCCTCCTCCGGCGTGGGCCCCACAGCCATCACAAAGCATCACAAAGGTTGTGGTGTTTCAAGGAAAAGCCAATTCTGACTTCAAGGCTGAACTGTTTCTTTGACTTGCTTTCCATTGCTTTTGTTATCATAATCGTACAGAACTGCCTCAGAGGGTCCTACCCCTCTGCCTGTCACACCAAACTGCCTTTGTTCAGGGCCTGGTTCACCTGTGGAAGGCAGGCAGGAAGAAATGAACTTCGACCCACTGGTTTGACAGGTTGTTGGGGTGTGAAGTGTGGTATGGGGTCCGGCTGTCGATTTCTAGGAAACGCTGGCCAGGCCATGGGCCTTCCGGCCGCGGAGCTGCTGAAGAGGAGCTGTCAGAGGGCGCGGGGGCCGTGGGTGAGCCCACAGCTCCCAGTTGGCAGCACAGGCCCCTCCCTGGGCAACGTCCCCGAGACCAGAGGAACTGGGGGAGCGGCTCAGGAGCCCTGGTCTCGGTCTGTGTGTCGCCAGCACAGCGGTGGGCACGGTGGCTGTCTCCTTCCCACCTCCTAACACTCAGGAGGTCCAGGCTGCCCCTTGCCCAGCTGGACCCCGCCTCCAAGAAGCTGCCTGGGCTGTGCGGCCTCACTTGGCACCTGTCCTGCCAGCCCGTCTTCCTCATCCCCGGGCTCTGTCCCACTTGCTGTCCTCGTCTGATGACCTGGACAGACCTTCTGTGGCGACAGAGGGTACCGTAGCCTGTGCCCCGAATGCAGATTCCCGGGGGGCACAGTACCTTCCACACCCGAGTGACCATTCCAGCTTGTCGGGGCTCCGTGTGCTTTGGAATCACTGAAAGCTGGGTCTGTGAGCACTGGTCAGGCTTTCATTCCTGAGCCCCTGGGAGGCGAGCCGGCTGGCCCGGGGCCCTGCCCTTGTCCCTGTGTGTGTCGCGTGATGAAGGGCTGCCCTTGGCCGGGGGACACAGAGGGCCCTGGAGCTGGCAGAGGGGCGGAAGCCCATCAGCCCCTTTACACACACAGGGGAGCTTCCCTCTTAGCCGGCTGTGGCCATAGGACCGAGGTCCTTGGGTGGCTGCCCCGCTCTGGAGAGCTGCAGCTGACTCCACGTCACATCCCTCCTCCGGCGTGGGCCCCACAGCCATCACAAAGCATCACAAAGGTTGTGGTGTTTCAAGGAAAAGCCAATTCTGACTTCAAGGCTGAACTGTTTCTTTGACTTGCTTTCCATTGCTTTTGTTATCATAATCGTACAGAACTGCCTCAGAGGGTCCTACCCCTCTGCCTGTCACACCAAACTGCCTTTGTTCAGGGCCTGGTTCACCTGTGGAAGGCAGGCAGGAAGAAATGAACACATCCCCTGCCTGAGGCTTGCCAATCTAGGAGATACTTGCAAGATTAGATGCAAGGATATTGAATGGAAGGGTTAAATGTGCAGAGACTGTATCCCCGCCCCTCCATCTGTGTTCTACGAAAGGGCCTGGCATCCAGAGCCTCACTGCTGCAGCTGGGCTTCTTCAGTCCTGTCTGACTCTGTGCGACCCTGTGGACAGGGTGGTTATTTTGAGACATTAGTCATCTGGGAGGTCTCCAAGGAACATGGGGGTGGGGGTGTCTACCTCTGGACTAGTGTTTGAAATGATGGCTCAGACAGTGAAGAATCTGCCTGCATGGCAGGCGACCCAGGTTCGATCCCTGGGTTGGGAAGATCCCCTGGAGAAGGGAATGGCAACCCACTCCCAGATTCGTGCCTGAGGAATGGCCTGGACAGAGGGGCCTGGTGGGCTACAGCCCATGGGGGAGAAAAGAGTCAGACCGGGCTGAGTGACCCTCACTTTCGCTTTCAGAGCCTAGTCTAGCTGACACACAAAAGCAATGCCTTATAGATTCTGCCGACGTGAGATGGGTCTGTGTTTGAGCCCTAACATCCACCACAGATGCCTCTGAAGTCAGGGCGGGGCCGGGGGAGACGAGGGGGTTGGGAGAAAGGTGAGAGGGGCGTCTGGTGGCAGGGCCCCACCCTACCTGATAAGCCCCAGCTGCCTTCTTTCACAGATCGCCTACGCTTGGTCTTGGTGAAGGGATTATGAGTAGGTGGGTGACGTGGTTGGCATATGCAGAAGAAAACAATGACCTAAAAAATATCTGCTGACTCACTCACACCTTGGGCAACTGGCTTTCAAGTACTATCCTGCAGTAAATCCCATTTCCCTGTGTGCCCAGATGGGCTTGCAGACTTCAAGTCACTTGCTGGAACCCTGCCTGCCTGCCTCACTCCAGCAGGTCCGCGTGCGTGTGTGCACAGACGCGCAGCCCCAGGGAATCTGATGAGACGGCATGTCCTGTCTAGGAGCTCAGAGGCTGGGTCCGGTCTCCAGTTCCAGCCCTGTCATTTCTTTTTTTCTTTTTTAAAAAGATTTATTTATTTATTTATTTATTGGCCACTTCTATGGGTCTTTCATTTATTTATCTTTGCTCTTTGGCTCCTGTGGGCCTCCCATCACGGTGGCGTCTGTCGTTGCAGAGCGCGGGCTCTGGGCGCATGCGCCCCAGAGCTCCGGCTCGGTGATTGGATATATCAGTCCAGCCGCTCCGCGGCACGTGGGATCTTCCCAGGCCAGGGATGGAAGCGGCGCCCCTTGCAGTGCAAGGCGGTGTCCTTACCCACTGGACCACCAGGGGAGCCCCCCAGGCCTCACATTTCTAACTTGACGGTCCTGACCTACTTGAGCTCTGAGAAAAGTCGCACGTGCTTCCTGGGAACTGGGACCTGGGACCTGCTGGGACGGTGACTTTCTTGTGAGTGTGGCCAAGGGAGTGTCACGTGTGCACTGTTGCTGTTGCTCAGTTGCTACGTCACGTCTGACTGTTTTTGATCCCATGGACGGCAGCCCACCAGGCTCCCCTGTCCTTTGCCATCTCCTGGAGTTTGCTCAAACTCATGCCCATTGAGTCAGTGAGGCCATCCAACCGCCTCATCGTCTGTCGTCCCCTTCTCTTTTTGCTGCCATTTTCCCAGCATCAGCACTTTTTCCAATGAGTCTGCTCTTCCCATCAGGTGGCCAAGGTGTTGGAGCTTCAACTTCAGCATCTGACCTTCCAATGAATATTCAGGGTTGGTTTCATTTAGGGTTGACTGGTTTGATCTCCTTGCTGCCCAAGGGACTCTTAAGAATCCTTCTCCAACACCACAGTTCAAAAGTATCAATTCTTCAGTGCTCAGCCTTCTTTATGGTCCAGCTTTCACATCTGTGCGTGACAACTGGGAAAACCATGAAATACTTAAGATTATTTAATTGACTTCCTGAGAAGGTAGAACTTTCAGACTTCCTTCTGTCTGTGGGGCTGCTTGAGGACTTTGTGGAAAATCAACAGCTGTCATTCATGTCATTACTCATTTTCCACTGAACACCCACAGACTGCGGATCATCTGTTCCTGAGCTACAGTCTGAAGACCAGAAACAGGGGCGGGACATCTATTACAGCGTCTTGACCTAAAAGACAGACTTTCTGCTGTCCCAGTTGGAGTCATTCATTTAAAAACTTAAATGGTTGTGTTGAGCTCATTTGTTAAAGTTAATGATCTCACCTAGACTCATTGTCAGATTTCTATTTAGGTAAACATTTGCATATACATTTTAAAATATATTATAATGAAACTCAAACCCAGTAACCTTGGCCGAGTCTTTTAAGTTCCTGGCTCTGAGCTTTCATCTACCATAAGAAGGAGGGGACTTAGCTGATCATTCAGGGTCACCCTGTTCCCCACTGCTAGGCACAGCAGCCTTTAATACTGAGAAACATCCATCTTGGAAACATGACAAGAGTGATCCCTGAAAATTGTTGCCTCATGCAGATTTTACCTGTTAAGTTTACCAAGGCTCTTAGATATAATTTTAATATACAGAAACATAATAGCTACTCAGTACTTCATTACTTGAGTAGACAGACAAACATATATGCCGCAAAAAGAGAGAGGCCCTCCCAGTTTAGGGAGGGGACTGCTAAACGTCATTCTCTGAATTATAATAAATATCATTACAAAATAGTGAGTGTAGTCGCTTAGACTATAAAGACATCAAACCAGTCAACCCTAAAGGAAATCAACCCTGAATATTCATTGGAAGGACTGATGCTGAAGCTCCAATCCTTTGGCCACTTGATGAGAAGAGACAACTCGTTGGAAAAGACCTTGATGCTGGGAAAAATAGAAGGCAGAAAGAGAAGGGGACGACAGAGGATGAGATGGTTGGATGGCATCACTGACTCAATGGACATGAGCTTGAGCAGGTTCCGGAAGATGGTGAAGCACAGGGGAGGCTGGTGTGCTGCAGTCCGTGTGGTCACAGAGTCAGACACAACTGGACAACTGAGCTGAACTTACACACGAGGCGGCAGTGAATGGAACCATGGCTGTGTGCAGCCTCTTCCCAGGACAGACCCCGGCTCTTCAGGACCCTGATTCCAGGAAGGGAACCTGCTTCTGCTGCAGGGCGCTCTCAAGGCTCCAGGAGCATCTCAAAGGTGAGGAGAACAGACAACATTCTGAAAGCTTTTCTACAAGTCTGAAGACCAGAAACAGGGGGGACATCTATTACAGCGTCTTGACCTAAAAGACAGACTTTCTGCTGTCCCAGTTGGAGTCATTCATTTAAACTTAAATGGTTGTGTTGAGCTCATTTGTTAAAGTTAATGATCTCACCTAGACTCATTGTCAGATTTCTATTTAGGTAAACATTTGCATATACATTTTAAAATATATTATAATGAAACTCAAACCCAGTAACCTTGGCCGAGTCTTTTAAGTTCCTGGCTCTGAGCTTTCATCTACCATAAGAAGGAGGGGACTTAGCTGATCATTCAGGGTCACCCTGTTCCCCACTGCTAGGCACAGCAGCCTTTAATACTGAGAAACATCCATCTTGGAAACATGACAAGAGTGATCCCTGAAAATTGTTGCCTCATGCAGATTTTACCTGTTAAGTTTACCAAGGCTCTTAGATATAATTTTAATATACAGAAACATAATAGCTACTCAGTACTTCATTACTTGAGTAGACAGACAAACATATATGCCGCAAAAAGAGAGAGGCCCTCCCAGTTTAGGGAGGGGACTGCTAAACGTCATTCTCTGAATTATAATAAATATCATTACAAAATAGTGAGTGTAGTCGCTTAGACTATAAAGACATCAAACCAGTCAACCCTAAAGGAAATCAACCCTGAATATTCATTGGAAGGACTGATGCTGAAGCTCCAATCCTTTGGCCACTTGATGAGAAGAGACAACTCGTTGGAAAAGACCTTGATGCTGGGAAAAATAGAAGGCAGAAAGAGAAGGGGACGACAGAGGATGAGATGGTTGGATGGCATCACTGACTCAATGGACATGAGCTTGAGCAGGTTCCGGAAGATGGTGAAGCACAGGGGAGGCTGGTGTGCTGCAGTCCGTGTGGTCACAGAGTCAGACACAACTGGACAACTGAGCTGAACTTACACACGAGGCGGCAGTGAATGGAACCATGGCTGTGTGCAGCCTCTTCCCAGGACAGACCCCGGCTCTTCAGGACCCTGATTCCAGGAAGGGAACCTGCTTCTGCTGCAGGGCGCTCTCAAGGCTCCAGGAGCATCTCAAAGGTGAGGAGAACAGACAACATTCTGAAAGCTTTTCTATTCCCAGACCTGCCCCAAACCCTCGAGTCGTATCGTCTCATTGGATCTTCACACAAACTCTAGATCCAAGTCTCCAGTTAGTCACTTGGCAAGCAACCTGCTGGAGGCCATAAGGAGGTCAGTGTGAATAAAGGACTGGAACCCAGGTGGGTGCCCTCCGTCATTAACTGCTCAGAGCGGGCACGTCTGGGCATCGCGTGGGAGGCTGTCCTACATCCAGGTTCTCTGGAGCACTGTGGCCAGCGCTGCAGTGATGCTCTGTGCACTCGACTTCACAAGGGCTTCTGGGCTTCCCTCTGGGTAGAATTCCTCTCCTTTGGCTGTTGTCTCCTCGCAGCTTCAACCTGGGCATAGTGAGAATACGTTATCCTCTCCATGTGCCTCACTGAGCTCGCAGGATCCTTTCATGTATTTCAACGTCTTTGCAAAATGCTGGTTCCCACTGTGATGGAGACCCGGGTCACATGTGCTTCCGTCGGGAATCCTTCTGTGGTCTGTTTCACAAAGTTAATGTCGGGATTAACACTAACCTGCAGGACTTGGAATCAAAGAAAAGAGCATGTATTTAAAGCTTTGCGGTTTAATGCTCTAAGTGGGCTTTTTAACCACATAAAAGTGTGACGGAAGAGTGAATAGGATGCCCTGCTTTATATTCTCCAGATGAACAACCAGACACACTCTATGTTTGCAGGAGGAATAGCTTACACAGCAGTCCAATAGTGCCAGTTGTCCCATTGTAGAAAGCGGAAAACCTACTTCGTGGGTCTAGAGACCCAGACCCACTGGCAAACTCAACAGAGTTCATTCATGCTAACATGGACAGCTGCACTCGTGAGTGCCCAGGCCTCTGTAACCCCCAAATACAGTGGACATCTAAGTGGTCCATTCCATTAGGCATCTTATATTTTTTTTCTTTCTTTCTTTCTTTTTTTTAAAAGCATTTATATTTTGGGGTGGGGGGAAGGGTGTTAGGGAGGAGGGGGCAGGCAGGCCACTTCTATTGGTCTTTCATTTATTTATTTTCATCCATCTTTGCTCTTCAGCCCATGTGGGCCTCCCTTTGCAGTGGCCTCTGTTGTCGCAGAGCACCGGCTCTGGGCGCATGCGCTCCAGAGCTCCGGCTCAGTAATTGGAAACATCGGTCCGGCCACTCCACGGCATGTGGGATCTTCCCAGGCCAGGGATCGAACTGGCGCCCCTTGCACTGCAAGGCGGTGTCCTCACCCACTGGACCACCAGGGAAGCCTTCCATTAGGCATTTTAATATGGAAAGTGACAGGCTGATAAATAAAACACCACTGGCTATCCTAGCAGGCTTGGTGGTTCTCAGAGGTATTACTCTATTCATACACCAAGTGGCTTGATGCAGACAGACTCCTGTTCTGCTACTATTTTGCTTCGACGATGCAAGTGACGGTATTATTTTGAAGTGAAAGGAATAACATCCCCGGGATCCACAAAGATACAGTGCAGATCTGGGAGCAAACATTACCCATGCGTTAGGAGATTTGGGATTTGTTTATCAGAACCACTTTTTATTTATAATGAATATAGCTGCCATATTAGTCTGCATAAAATAATATGGCAAATCCATCTTCAGGTATCCCTGGATGCCCCAAAGTGTAAACAGCAATTATTTATGTTGTGGAGACTTACCATTTATAAATAGCATGGATTACTCCTCTTTAGGACTCAGGAGCATCATAACTCACAATTATGAAAGTTAAATTTAAACACTGAATCTTTTCAATCGAGGAGGATATTGATTGAATTAAACAATGGGTTCGCTCAAAGCTCTCATCACTCCTTATTGCTCTGACTACATGACATTTTCAAAATAAATTAAGCCCTCAGATTTAGATAATATCTGCACAGCACAGGAATCCACAGGGACTTCAGATGATTTGATTGACTTCATCAGAAAATATCCTGATAACTCAAATGTCAAGGAAGAAATGCACTGGGGCCCAAGTAATCTATTTTACTATATGGGTTAGAAAAATCTCTTCTCATCTCCACTTTACACTATGGATATTTTGGGGGGGGGGGAGGGGTGTTAGGGAGGAGGGGGCAGGCAGGCCACTTCTATTGGTCTTTCATTTATTTATTTTCATCCATCTTTGCTCTTCAGCCCATGTGGGCCTCCCTTTGCAGTGGCCTCTGTTGTCGCAGAGCACCGGCTCTGGGCGCATGCGCTCCAGAGCTCCGGCTCAGTAATTGGAAACATCGGTCCGGCCACTCCACGGCATGTGGGATCTTCCCAGGCCAGGGATCGAACTGGCGCCCCTTGCACTGCAAGGCGGTGTCCTCACCCACTGGACCACCAGGGAAGCCTTCCATTAGGCATTTTAATATGGAAAGTGACAGGCTGATAAATAAAACACCACTGGCTATCCTAGCAGGCTTGGTGGTTCTCAGAGGTATTACTCTATTCATACACCAAGTGGCTTGATGCAGACAGACTCCTGTTCTGCTACTATTTTGCTTCGACGATGCAAGTGACGGTATTATTTTGAAGTGAAAGGAATAACATCCCCGGGATCCACAAAGATACAGTGCAGATCTGGGAGCAAACATTACCCATGCGTTAGGAGATTTGGGATTTGTTTATCAGAACCACTTTTTATTTATAATGAATATAGCTGCCATATTAGTCTGCATAAAATAATATGGCAAATCCATCTTCAGGTATCCCTGGATGCCCCAAAGTGTAAACAGCAATTATTTATGTTGTGGAGACTTACCATTTATAAATAGCATGGATTACTCCTCTTTAGGACTCAGGAGCATCATAACTCACAATTATGAAAGTTAAATTTAAACACTGAATCTTTTCAATCGAGGAGGATATTGATTGAATTAAACAATGGGTTCGCTCAAAGCTCTCATCACTCCTTATTGCTCTGACTACATGACATTTTCAAAATAAATTAAGCCCTCAGATTTAGATAATATCTGCACAGCACAGGAATCCACAGGGACTTCAGATGATTTGATTGACTTCATCAGAAAATATCCTGATAACTCAAATGTCAAGGAAGAAATGCACTGGGGCCCAAGTAATCTATTTTACTATATGGGTTAGAAAAATCTCTTCTCATCTCCACTTTACACTATGGAGGCGGATGGAGTATCTACATAGAAAAGTTCATTTTGGTGACAAGAGGTGGGGTTAGATCTAGCAGCATGCCTTATTTGTTCGGGCTTCTCAGGTGGCGCTAGTGGTGGAGAATCCACCTGCCAATGCAGGAGCTGCAAGAGGCCTGGGTCTGGAGGGTCCCCTGGAGGGAAAGATGGCAACCCACTCCAGGACTCTGGCCTGGAGAATCCCGTCGACAGAAGACCCTGGCAGGCTAATCCATGAGGTCCCAAAGAGTGAGACGCGACTGAGGAACTGATCGCACACGCAGCCTGCCAGGCTCTGGTCTTCATTAGGTCCACTCCCCGGAGCTCCACTGTTTACCGAACCAACACTAAGTAAGCAGGCACGTCACAAAGTGAACCCTGCCCTCTGGGTTAATTAGAATAAATAAAACGTCACCCGTGTGAGTCTGGAGGCTCTTGTAGAGACCAGCCTGGTGGGAAAAGTGAACATGCTCTGGAGGCATGCCAGGGTCCTCATGACCTGCGGCTTAGATTAACTTTCTGTTTAATCTTATCACTCGGTTACCACCTTCTTCTGAAGAGGCCCGGCTCTCCTCCGTGCTGACAGGCGGCTGTATTCAACTCCCCAGAGCGGCCGCTGGGCCTCACAGAGCCTCGTCAATCAGTGTTTCCTCTTTTCCCTCACACTGGCCTCTGGCTGGCTGACAAGCAGCCCTTGGATCCTCAGGGAATTGTTGACAAACTGCAGACAATGACTAAGCTCAGAGGCGCGCCTGGCCATTCCCACTCCCGCAAGCTTGCCCAAGGACCCAGAATCCTCTGTGACAGCACAGAGGGTCCTAAAGAAAGCACCTTGCATGCTCGCGTGAAAGCTGAGAGGGTCCTAAAGAAAGCACCTTGCATGCTCGCGTGTCCTGTCCAGGGACCAAGGGAGAGCTGCCGAGGTTCATTCCAGAAGCAAGTGGCTTCGTGAAAGTCATCAAAGAACAAAGTCATAAAGAGCATTGAGAATACATGACTAAAAGAATGGATTTAATCATGATTAAGTTTCTGTTTTTAGGGTTAGAAAAATCTCTTCTCATCTCCACTTTACACTATGGAGGCGGATGGAGTATCTACATAGAAAAGTTCATTTTGGTGACAAGAGGTGGGGTTAGATCTAGCAGCATGCCTTATTTGTTCGGGCTTCTCAGGTGGCGCTAGTGGTGGAGAATCCACCTGCCAATGCAGGAGCTGCAAGAGGCCTGGGTCTGGAGGGTCCCCTGGAGGAAAGATGGCAACCCACTCCAGGACTCTGGCCTGGAGAATCCCGTCGACAGAAGACCCTGGCAGGCTAATCCATGAGGTCCCAAAGAGTGAGACGCGACTGAGGAACTGATCGCACACGCAGCCTGCCAGGCTCTGGTCTTCATTAGGTCCACTCCCCGGAGCTCCACTGTTTACCGAACCAACACTAAGTAAGCAGGCACGTCACAAAGTGAACCCTGCCCTCTGGGTTAATTAGAATAAATAAAACGTCACCCGTGTGAGTCTGGAGGCTCTTGTAGAGACCAGCCTGGTGGGAAAAGTGAACATGCTCTGGAGGCATGCCAGGGTCCTCATGACCTGCGGCTTAGATTAACTTTCTGTTTAATCTTATCACTCGGTTACCACCTTCTTCTGAAGAGGCCCGGCTCTCCTCCGTGCTGACAGGCGGCTGTATTCAACTCCCCAGAGCGGCCGCTGGGCCTCACAGAGCCTCGTCAATCAGTGTTTCCTCTTTTCCCTCACACTGGCCTCTGGCTGGCTGACAAGCAGCCCTTGGATCCTCAGGGAATTGTTGACAAACTGCAGACAATGACTAAGCTCAGAGGCGCGCCTGGCCATTCCCACTCCCGCAAGCTTGCCCAAGGACCCAGAATCCTCTGTGACAGCACAGAGGGTCCTAAAGAAAGCACCTTGCATGCTCGCGTGAAAGCTGAGAGGGTCCTAAAGAAAGCACCTTGCATGCTCGCGTGTCCTGTCCAGGGACCAAGGGAGAGCTGCCGAGGTTCATTCCAGAAGCAAGTGGCTTCGTGAAAGTCATCAAAGACACAAAGTCATCAAAGAGCATTGACAGAAGATACAGTGAACTAAAAGAATGGATTTAATCATGATTAAGTTTCTGTTTTTAATGAGCGTATGAAAAGCTGTCTTGCCTCTTCACGTATTTCTAACATGCAGTTTAACGGCCAGCAGCCATACAAAGTGAAATGAGGCTTTCTTTAAATAGCATCTTATTTCAAGTCATCTATGAGACTTAAGAAAAAATATCTTATGAAAGTTCTTATATACTAGATATAGGCTAATAAATGGTAGTACATTTAACTAGAGTGATTCTAATGGAAAATATTCATATATGTCACTTATCTGTGTCTATAAATCTTCTCGCTAATGATGCTGATATTTAAGTATAAGGTAAGCGATTTACTGAATCGTTTTGCTTTTCTCTACCATGTAATTAATTACCTAGGTTCTTTCTTCATTCCAATGGAACAAGGAAACGCTGGAAACTCTATCTCGTTAGTTACAGCAAGCCTAAAACACAGAACCGAGACTCTTTCTCAGGTGTGAAAAGATAGAGAGGTCTTCCCAGGAGTGCTGGCCGGTGCTGCAGTACAGACGCCTGTTGTTTGCACAAGCTCGACTCCCTTGGGCTCCAGGGCACGGCTCAAGCATTGGCCTTTTTCACCCAGCCCTTTCATGCTCTTCCTCAGTAATATACAGGAGACCATTACATCACCCCTACTAAGGGATCCTGCCATTCTTCTTTAAAGAAAATAATAAAGGCTTTACTCAATTTGTTACACTATTCTTTTTTATGTTTTGTTTTTGACCTCCAGGCAAGTGGGATCTTAATTCCCTGACCAGGGATCGAACCTACACTTGCTGCACTGGAGGGCAAAATCTTAACCACTGCACTGCCAGAGAAGTCCCCTGAAATTCTTCTTAACAAAAAGAAACCACACTATATTTTTAAATTATGAGAGCATCTCACTCTCAAGACAGAAAGGTCTAAAGCTTGGTATTTAAAACTCTGTTTTTAACCGGCAATGTAACCCGAAATATTCAGCAATGGAACCTAGTATTAGCATAATTTAACATGCCAGGTGTGCTCACCAGTAATTTGCCTGGAGAATTACTTCTCAGTCTCATGAATTTGACTCCGTTTGCCCCGCGGCTCCTGTGGGTTCCGGCGGGAGCAGCGGAGCCAGGCCCCTCCCTGCCTGGGGGGCCCCCCCGCGTCTGTCTGGGGTGGTGGGCAACCCCTCAACCTGGCCTGCGTCACAGATGGACGGCCACCTTGTCTTCACTGTGTGGAGCTTTGAGATAGTCCCAGAGGATGCAGAGGCGAGCGTTTTCATGACATCCTTTTTCATTAGTACATCAGAAACACCCAAGCTTATTCGAGTATTTGGTCAAAGAATGTTATAAATTACTGCAATCACCTCAAATTAAGTCTTTCTAACCACTTTTAACGCACGTCAAGATAATTTTTTTTCTAGTACTTGTCAACAAACTTAGGCCCCTTTTCATCTTTCCGAACCTTACTTAGCATAAAGCTTATGAAGAGCTTGGCTAATTCAAACGGATGGCTTGAGAAGCCATCACAGACGGCCAATGGCATGATTTGGACTGTCGGCTAACACAGTGCAGTGAGATTTGCTGGAAGCTAGGCCTGCCCATGATGGGAAACAGCCTGAGGACTGATGCCCAGCCCACACCAAGTCCTCCATGCCGGTGTGTCATGTCTTACAAGGCTTCTTAGGTTCCTGCAAATACAGGAGCCTGTGTTTCTCCCCTGAGGATTTAAAGTCTGACCAGAGGATGTGAGCAGGAAGACAAAGGCATCTCTCTGAGAGCCTACCCTGACTCTGCTGGGCCTCGGGGCTCTGTGGCTCTTTCCTGCGGTATTGAAGTATGGTCCATCCTGCACACACTCACAAGGAAGCACAGGAGCTGCAGGCTACGAACACAGCGAGAGAGTGTCTCCCATGAGGACCTGAGAAAGTGGCTGAGTCACACCTACAGCCGGCTGAAGCACACAGACCCCCTCCCGAGGGCCCACAATTTCTCTGGCAGGTGACTGGCAGATCCCAGACAGCCTGGCTGTGGATCCTGCAGGACACAGAGTGGAAGGGCTGGCTTTTTCTCTGTGCAAGGCAGCCTGTTGCGACCAGAACCTGGCTGACAGGTCAGAGAGCCACAGACGGGCCCGCCCACCGCCTCTGTCTAGGAACGACTCTGACAGCTTCTTCGGGAATGTGTCCTTGTTGCTCCCTCCCCTACAGGTGTCTCTTCTCGAAAATGTCCATGGGCTCCTCCGGGGTGTCAGGTCTGGACGGACAGATGGCGCATCCGCTCCAGAGCAGGCAGCCGTGCCCGGGCCTTGAGACGTGAGGCCCGTGAGGAGCAGAGCGAAGTCTCCTCCTTCTTTGTTTCTGCTTCCTGCACACAGGAGGCCTTGGCTAATTGCATCTTTATTGCCACTTCTCCCACATCAAGATCCCACAGTATCACTTTTATTAGCTTAATTGAAGCGTTAATCATTCTGAAGCAGAAAAAAAAAAGCTTTATTAAGATCATTTTTCAATTAAAACCTGAAACTAGCCTTACAACAGTCAGATGAAAGGAAATATACCTCCATGTGCTGCATGAAGACACCAACATTTTATTTCTTTAAAGCACCACTGGTCATAGACCTGGGCTTCCCCCGCGGATCAGTGGTAGAGAATTCACTTGCTAATGCAGGAGATAAAGGTTTGATCCCTGGGTCATGAAGATGGCCTGGAGGAGGAAATGGCAGCCCGCTCCAGTGTGCTTGCCTGGGAAACCCCACGGGCAGAGGAGCCTGGCGGGCTACAGTCCATGGGGTCACAAAGAGTCAGACATGACTGAAGCAACTAAATAACAACAAATTAATAGACCTGGCTAAATGTACATTTTACAGAAAAAATGGCACAAGATGCTCAATAGAGAGATTTGACGTTACAACATCTGTTATTAACAAGTCCAGCCCATACTATTTGAAATATCTTTTTAAAATTTTATAAAGATAATACAGAGTCATGTTTTCCTTTCAGGGCTTAGCCTCTTTTATAATATCTATGGCGTGAGAATTTAATATAAGCTAAATGCTTATAGTAATTGTTATTTTTGATGACTTGAGATACCAGAAAGGATTGGGTTTTGAGATTCAGTTCCCAGGAGTTAGCAGCGTTACCCAGTTTCCAGGCTATAAAGGCCTGGGCTGAGCAGGCAGAGGCCTGGGAAATAGCTTGGTTTACATAGTTCCAAGATGAACGTATATAAGCCCCTTAAATAAGACATGGAGCTACATTTCCAGATCAGAAAGGGTGCGTTTGGTTATGAGACACATCCATTTTCTACTGAGATTGTTATTTCACTACCTTGCCATTTTGCAAGGAGCTTTGCTCCAAAAATGCCCAGCTTTTAGATTTTCTGTCTGTTAGCTATCCTGGTCATCCAGCTACATTCTGCTGAAAGCAGCCCATAGGTACAGACTCTCTAAGGATTCAAATATCATTGATTTGTTTGCCAGCAATCTCTCAATTACTCACTTACAAGAAGGCTTGACCTGTTCACCCTCTATCAACCTATCATCTCTCCAGCTCTTGATCTGTTTGTCTCTCCTGTATATATTTACATCTCCATCTCTTTTCCTATCAACAAATTTAGAAAATAAAACAAGAGATAGAGAAGAAAATCTCAGAAGCCCATGCACATTCCAGGATTCATGAAGAGATCTTTCATTGGCATCAGTGTAAATCTTAGCTTCCTTTTTGCTTCCATTACATAAATTTTTCTGAGAGCAGTTATGTGGCTAAGAAACCAGTGTTTCACCATGTCACATGCTGAGATCTCACTCTAGATTTGTGAGCATTTCCAAATCCCCCTCAGGGACCGTGCTCCAAATCCACATCTCTCCACAAGCCTCGTCCCTCTCAACTTTGAAGATGTGTTTGTCCTTTCTTGAAGAAAACGTCTTCCCTGGATCCTGGATTTCTCTCTGCCTTTTGGGCTTTTCTGTATCTTCCTGTCTGGGCTAAACCACCTGGAGGATTTATTGAGAATATAGCTTCTTTGTCTCTTTTTCAAGAAACTGCAGTCTGGCTCTGACCCTGGGCCCATCATGCCCCTGAAGGGCCTATGGAGAGGGCTTGCTGTCACGGTGGAAGCATCCGGTGGAAACTAGGCAGGGATTCTGTCTCTCTTCATCAGTGGCTAGTAACCCTAGAGGCTGCACTCTCCACCACCAGCATCATCCTCCCAGTGTTCTGGTATGTTCCTGCCACGCTCCCCCAGTCCCTCTCCGGCATCCACTGCTGCCTGACTCGGGCAGCGGGGGTTTCCAGTCCCCACAGAGCTCTGCCCCAGCTGACCTCGGCCCCTGGCTGAAGACTGAGCCGCTGTGACTCCCGAATCTCTACTCCTGCTCCCCATCTCTCTCCAGCCTTGACTTCCACCAGCTCTGGAAAAGTTGTCTCAAGTCCCACCTTCACTCCACGGACAGCTAACAGTGACTCTGTCACTCACCTGCCCTCCACACATGTGCCCCTCTCTGGCCCACGATCACGTCTCCCTTGGCTACTTCGTTTCAGCCAGGGTTTTTTTTTCAGTACTTTTTTTTCTTTTCCTCATCTTGCCTCTTTTTATTTATATTTATTTTCATCCATTTTTTTAAAAAATTATTCTTTGGCCTGTGCGGGCCTCCCATTGCAGTGGCCTCTCTCGCTGTAGAGCACCAGCACTGGGCGCATGTGCTCCAGAGCGCTCCACGGCACGTGGGCTCCTACTGGGCAAGGGATCAAACCGGTGCCCCCTGCACTGCAAGGCAGGCTCTCCACCCACTGGGCTACCAGGGAAGCCCCAGCCAGATTTTGAAGTCACCACTCACCTCTCCTCCATTTCTCCTCTCCCGGCCTTCTTCTTGATTCTATCTCCTACATAAGGATCAAATCTATGTTTATCTCTCTATCCACCTTTTAATGCATTATTGCAAGTCCTCAGTGTATTTTGGACTTTGGAAAACATTTGAAGTATTTTCTCGACTGGCCTTTTCCTTCAGACCATATTTCTCTACCACTGTTTTTCCTTGCATTACCAAAAACAATAACTTCCTGTCTGGGCTAAACCACCTGGAGGATTTATTGAGAATATAGCTTCTTTGTCTCTTTTCAAGAAACTGCAGTCTGGCTCTGACCCTGGGCCCATCATGCCCCTGAAGGGCCTATGGAGAGGCTTGCTGTCACGGTGGAAGCATCCGGTGGAAACTAGGCAGGGATTCTGTCTCTCTTCATCAGTGGCTAGTAACCCTAGAGGCTGCACTCTCCACCACCAGCATCATCCTCCCAGTGTTCTGGTATGTTCCTGCCACGCTCCCCCAGTCCCTCTCCGGCATCCACTGCTGCCTGACTCGGGCAGCGGGGGTTTCCAGTCCCCACAGAGCTCTGCCCCAGCTGACCTCGGCCCCTGGCTGAAGACTGAGCCGCTGTGACTCCCGAATCTCTACTCCTGCTCCCCATCTCTCTCCAGCCTTGACTTCCACCAGCTCTGGAAAAGTTGTCTCAAGTCCCACCTTCACTCCACGGACAGCTAACAGTGACTCTGTCACTCACCTGCCCTCCACACATGTGCCCCTCTCTGGCCCACGATCACGTCTCCCTTGGCTACTTCGTTTCAGCCAGGGTTTTTTTTTCAGTACTTTTTTTTCTTTTCCTCATCTTGCCTCTTTTTATTTATATTTATTTTCATCCATTTTTTTAAAAAATTATTCTTTGGCCTGTGCGGGCCTCCCATTGCAGTGGCCTCTCTCGCTGTAGAGCACCAGCACTGGGCGCATGTGCTCCAGAGCGCTCCACGGCACGTGGGCTCCTACTGGGCAAGGGATCAAACCGGTGCCCTCTGCACTGCAAGGCAGGCTCTCCACCCACTGGGCTACCAGGGAAGCCCCAGCCAGATTTTGAAGTCACCACTCACCTCTCCTCCATTTCTCCTCTCCCGGCCTTCTTCTTGATTCTATCTCCTACATAAGGATCAAATCTATGTTTATCTCTCTATCCACCTTTTAATGCATTATTGCAAGTCCTCAGTGTATTTTGGACTTTGGAAAACATTTGAAGTATTTTCTCGACTGGCCTTTTTCCTTCAGACCATATTTCTCTACCACTGTTTTTTCCTTGCATTACCAAAATAGACTTTCTGCAATACAGACCTCATGCAAACAGATATGACCGACTGGGTGCTGATAAATCACGGGACAGCCAGTAATTAGAGAGTGTAACACTGAACCTGCAGTTGCCAGATTTATTGGCAAATATGCAAATGTCCACTGCTGACTTTGCAGAACACAGAGGCACACGGTGTTTCCCGAGTAAACATCCTTTCAAAGAGCAGTGACTACCCTGCAGCAAGACTGTTGAGTAAGGGAGGGCTCTGTGTTCATGGGAAGAATGCATGTGACGAGCAGAGGCAGCCCTGTAAATCCTTGAGGTGAGGAATTTGATACAGCTTTTCCTAAACCTTAAATAAAACACTCCTGTGAACTTGGATTTGAGGGAAGCCCAGTGCTTCCTTAAAAGAATTTATCCTGTGGGGTTAGGGTGCTTTTTGCTTTCTCATAATGTTTTTGAGGTTTGCAAGATCTTTAAAAATAAACGTATTTATAATTAGGAGAAACAATAATAAAGTGAATCAACAAAATTTTAATGACAGACTCTTTCCATCTTGGTTCTTGGTTCTCAGGAGCGATCACAGCCTGGAGAAGTCACCGGCCTGCTTCCTGAGAGGTCTGCTCTTAGGCAGTGCCCCTGCTGACACCAGGAGTCTCTCCTCTTCCTCATTTTCCCCATCTCCTCCCCACTCCTCCTCGGGTCTGGTAAATCCGCAGCCTCTCCCACAGGCAGTGCGGCCGCGGAACCCGGGCTGGTTTCAGCCGTGTTTGTCGGCCGGTCAGAGGGTGAAGCAGGTGTCAGAGCAGGAAGGCAGCGCTGTCTCAGCTGCAAAGGCGGGCTCTGCGTGTTCTTGGGAAGAGCCTTTATCTGCAGCTGGGCGTCAGTGACGAGAGCCGCTTTGGATGTAAGTGCGTGTGTGTGGTGTGCGTGAAGGGAGTGTATGCGTCTCCCTGCAACACGAAGAGGAGCCAAGAAGGAAGTACGACCTTCTGAGTGATCTTAAAGGCCGTTGCCAATGGAAGGCGATCCGGTTTGGAGAAACGCTCAGGCGGCTCCCGTGGGATCCGTTCCTTCTCTTTCACAGGCAGGTGACCTTCCTCAGCTCAGTGCAGCCCTGAGCTCTGCCCTGTGGACAGATGGAAGTTAGAGACACATCACATCGGAAGAGCCGTGGGAGTCCGTCTGTCCACCTACCTGGGGAACAGATATGACCGACTGGGTGCTGATAAATCACGGGACAGCCAGTAATTAGAGAGTGTAACACTGAACCTGCAGTTGCCAGATTTATTGGCAAATATGCAAATGTCCACTGCTGACTTTGCAGAACACAGAGGCACACGGTGTTTCCCGAGTAAACATCCTTTCAAAGAGCAGTGACTACCCTGCAGCAAGACTGTTTAGTAAGGGAGGGCTCTGTGTTCATGGGAAGAATGCATGTGACGAGCAGAGGCAGCCCTGTAAATCCTTGAGGTGAGGAATTTGATACAGCTTTTCCTAAACCTTAAATAAAACACTCCTGTGAACTTGGATTTGAGGGAAGCCCAGTGCTTCCTTAAAAGAATTTATCCTGTGGGGTTAGGGTGCTTTTTGCTTTCTCATAATGTTTTTGAGGTTTGCAAGATCTTTAAAAATAAACGTATTTATAATTAGGAGAAACAATAATAAAGTGAATCAACAAAATTTTAATGACAGACTCTTTCCATCTTGGTTCTTGGTTCTCAGGAGCGATCACAGCCTGGAGAAGTCACCGGCCTGCTTCCTGAGAGGTCTGCTCTTAGGCAGTGCCCCTGCTGACACCAGGAGTCTCTCCTCTTCCTCATTTTCCCCATCTCCTCCCCACTCCTCCTCGGGTCTGGTAAATCCGCAGCCTCTCCCACAGGCAGTGCGGCCGCGGAACCCGGGCTGGTTTCAGCCGTGTTTGTCGGCCGGTCAGAGGGTGAAGCAGGTGTCAGAGCAGGAAGGCAGCGCTGTCTCAGCTGCAAAGGCGGGCTCTGCGTGTTCTTGGGAAGAGCCTTTATCTGCAGCTGGGCGTCAGTGACGAGAGCCGCTTTGGATGTAAGTGCGTGTGTGTGGTGTGCGTGAAGGGAGTGTATGCGTCTCCCTGCAACACGAAGAGGAGCCAAGAAGGAAGTACGACCTTCTGAGTGATCTTAAAGGCCGTTGCCAATGGAAGGCGATCCGGTTTGGAGAAACGCTCAGGCGGCTCCCGTGGGATCCGTTCCTTCTCTTTCACAGGCAGGTGACCTTCCTCAGCTCAGTGCAGCCCTGAGCTCTGCCCTGTGGACAGATGGAAGTTAGAGACACATCACATCGGAAGAGCCGTGGGAGTCCGTCTGTCCACCTACCTGGGGAATAGCAGGACCCTCAGGCGGCGGAAGCCACAGTGAGAGCTGGGCAGGGAGCCCACGGGGCATCCTCCAGGGGTAGCCCAGGGTCTGAACAGCACACCTGTATGAAGGGATCTAAGCAGCCAGCCAGGGGCGCCTGGCCCACACTCGGGGGTGAGCTCTGGGGCTCTGTGGTTGTTGCCAAGGGAAGGGGGCTTGGCGTCTTCCGTCCATCTTTGAGTCCTGTGTTGCTGGACTCTGAGTGGGGGTGTCACTAGCTGCACATCTCCTCAACTTCCATCTGAGCTTCAGACCTCGCTTTTCTGGGGGTGGACGTTCAGACCCGCTCGGGGTGCCATGCATCCTGGCCAGGCGGCTAAGTCCACCCCTGGGTCCACTGGGGAGCGTGGCCGTGGGGGTGGGGCAGCTCCTCTCCTGGGTCTCCTGCGCTTTGCAGCTTCAGCTGCACACAGCCCGGGTGTCACGGGTTCGGCTGGCACACTCCTGTGTGCTTTACTCTCTGCCCAAAAACGCCTGGGGAGCACTCGAGACCCCTGGGCTGTCTCCCGTGAGTTCTGTCCCTGGACCCCCTGAGCTGCAGGGCCAGGTGGAGCCGTGACCACGCCCACGCCAGCCTCGGCCCTCTGGCCCGGCACCGAGGGACAGCTGGCAGCACCCCTTCTTGGGTCTCCTCAAGGCTGGTAAGGTCACGGGACAGACATGAATTCTCTTTCCTCCTTTTCCCAAATTGAGATGTCTTTACTATCTCAGCCCACTTTACAATGTTTTCTTAGGTAATAGTTTGGTATTTAAACATTTACTGTGGATTTTTTCTTGGATTCTGATATTTAAGTCAGAGTTATGTTGCACAGTTTTAAGGAGTCAGCAGGTCACCACGGCTTCAGGTGTGGGACGAGCGTTGGTGGGGAGTGCCCGTGCTGGCTGGAGGGCGTGTCTGGGTGTGCTTGTGTCTGGGTGTGCTTGTGTGCGCGCTGTGTCTGGACCCGAGCGCGTGAGCTCAGTGGCAGTCGTGGTAGGCTGGCCAGTCTCGCCCGTGAGACCAGAATGCTGCTAGAGGAGAGACACCTCTGCCATCTGTGCCTCGCCCCCAACCTCAGTGCCCCAGCCAACGAAATCCTCTCCGAAACCCTGAGGAGGCCCCGTCGCCTGCCCGCTTCTTCCCCTCCTCCGGCATCACTGCTGCAGGGCGAAGGCTGCCTTCCTGGCCCGCCAGCCAGATGCCCTCACGGTCCTGCCTGCACGTGCGCCATGCTCCTCACTCTCCACCCGTGGAAGCTGCCGGGGGGCTGGCTCATGCCCGCCGGGCTCGGCTCTCTTGCACGAGACTGGCTGGGTGCTACAACAGGTTTGATTTAAACCCAGCAAGGGGTTTTTGAAGGAGCCCTGTCTCTCACTCAGCAATCTCCAACTTCCATTTACTCAGTGCATCTTCAGAGAGATGGGAGCTGGTGATTGTTCCCTTTTTGTTTTTGTCTGAGAGTTTCAATGCTGGAAGGAGTCTACCATCACCTGGCTCAATGCGCTCAGCCTGCACATGAGGCAGAGCACTTCTGCTGTCCGCCCGAAGCCCCAGGTTGGGTAGAGGATGGTGCCGTCAGTTGTCTGCCTGTCTATAACCCCCTGCCCCCGGGTGACGTGTCTACCGTCTCAGAGTGACGACAGGTCCCATCGCGGTGCCGGGGAGGTGCTGGCTGGGCTAGGGATAGAACCTGACCCTGTGATGGGCGCTGTCACAGGGTCTCCAAGCCTACCTGACACTTTTCTCAGTGACAGTCATGATAGTGACTATGAGTCGCTAAGAGGGAAGTCTAGATCCAGGATGTTTTTTGTACCCCAGAGAGAAACCCCATCTGCAGTAACCGTCACTGTCATGTCCTCGATCCCAGGCCCCGAGCGACCCTGCTGGCTCCACCTGTAGATGTGCCTAGTCTGGTTACTTCATAGAAGCAGAATCGTGGACTATGTGGGGCTTGTCTGGCTTCCTTCACTGAATATAACAGTTCCGCTCCAAGATACAGAGTTGGGGCTTCCCGGGTGGCTCCGTGGTAAAGACTCCGCCCGCCAGTGCTGGAGACTCGGGTTCGATCCCTGACCCGGGAAGTTCTTGTGGGCTGTGGGGCAACAAAGCCTGTGAGCCACAACTACTGAAGCTCTCATGCCTAGAGCCCGTGCTCTGCAACGAGAGAATGCACCGCAGTGATAAGCCTGTGCACCGCAATTAGAGAGCAGCCCCCACTCTCCACGGTGAGAGAAAAGCCTGAGCAGCCAAAGACTCAGCACAGCCTAAACAAATAGATAAACAAACAGGAACACACACAGACAGATATAGGGTGATGATTACAGGACATTGTGAACTGGATCCAGGCCACCAAACTGTACCATCGAAAAGGATAACATTTTCCATATGTATTTATCTCAAAAATCTACTTAAGAAAATAAAGTTTTGTTTCTTTTAAATGTATAGAAGAATAAGTTGATTGAGAAGTGACAGAGATATTTCAAGTATAGATTTGACTGCCTGCTCAGAAATGAATAGATGAAACAGTTGTAAATGAAAAAGCAATTGCTTTTGCTCCATAAGGGACATGCTTAAAGAAAGAAATCTTACCCTCATCCTTCTGTTTAAATCTGCTCTATTTCTTGGAACCATATATAGCAGAAAGTAGGTTTTGGCACAGCTCTGGTCAAATCGCAGTGAATACTTAGTTGGCCTTCCCTGGTAGCTCAGATGGTCAAGAATCTGCCCACATTGCAGGATCGATCCCTGGGTCAGGAAGATCCCTTGGAGAAGAAAATGGCAGCCCACTCCAGTATTCTTGCCTGGAGAATCCCATTGACAGAGGAGCCTGGCAGGGGGCGCAAAGTTCACGAGGGCGAAAGAGTCCGACATGACTGAGCGACTAATGTACGCTTTATTAGTATGATAAACAAGAGAAGGTTTATTGAATAGCTAATCTATACTCAACATTACATCATATTTTCTTGTCTTTGGTGCTTGGAAAGAGCAGACAGGGATAGAAATGATCCTGATTGAATCATCAAGAAATAGATCAATTCTAAAAACACTACTTTTCTTTGATTATTCCTTTTACAAAGAAGAGGAAAATTGTGTTTGGTCTTGCTCTTTGTTAAATGTATATAAGCCTGAAAACAGATGTCATTCCACAGGGAGCTCCGAGCTATTAGCGGTGATATAAAAACCAGTGCTCTCCACAGGGGGGAAGACTTTGGGCCCCTTTACAGCTGTGCGCACAGCATAGAAACATTGCAGTGAGGAAAATGGAATTCAGAACCAAGAGCCATACGTTTTAGTAAAAGGCACTTTCAAAATGTGCTTTTCATTTGTGAGCCATATATATGCAAATACACGATCATATTAATAGCACATGCTTCTGGCAATAGCAAACAGAGCTTGACCGGGTTAACCCCGTTTTGGTCAATAAATTTGTCAGAGACTCAGAATTATTTTGGTGATATTTGATTTTATAGTGCCTAGAACCCAATGTGATTATTTAAAAAAATACAGTTCAAGTTCTTAAAATTTGCTGAAAGTTCCCCTTTCATAACAATTATCCAAACTTTCAAAGATCCATTGCTCAGGGCAGCATTTTATGTGCACCATCTCCAGCCTTCGTGTCAGAGCCCGGGAACTCAGAGGCACATACTCCAGACTGCCTTGCCCGCCGCTCACGCCGAGTTCTGCCATTTGTATAATGGGCACTACCATTGTCTTTATAGAACATCCTCCTTGAGAGCATGTAGGTCTCAAGGACCCAGCTCTTTGTGTGTGGCGCTGGATGGCTTTCCCCGTGGACCAGCTTCTCCCTGTGCACACTCTGTGAATTCCTCTTCACTCTTCAGGATGCGACTCAGAAATCCTTCCCTTCCCCAAGTTAGATTCTCCCTCTTCCTTTCTGCTCTGCACAGCTCGTGTTTGATCACACTTCTGCGTAAAGCTCCACCCGGGGCATCCCCCGGCAGGTGTGTCTGGCTCATTTGTCTTTGCATCCCCACTTCCAAGGCTTGGCCAACAACTCACGAGCAAATGTGCGAATGGGAGTAAGTGAACAGAGGTGCAGAGGCTCTTTAATTGCACAACTCGTGAAGGTCTGATATGGCAGGGGAGAAACGTCTTCATGTCTTGTGACTGTCTGACACGTTGTCTGTCCCTCTTGGGGTACAGACCTTCCTTTAGGATGAATGATGGTCCTGGCGGAGAGTCATGGCAATGCTCTTTGGTTCCCTACCCAGTGTCTTTTTATTGATACCTGTGTGCTCATTTGCTCAGTTGTGTCTGACTCTGTGACTCCATGAGCTGTAGCCCACCAGGCTCCACGGGATTCTCCAGGCGAGAACACTGCAGTGAGTCCCCACGCCCTCCTCCAGGGGACCTTCCTGACCTGGTGTGCATGTGTATCTGTGTGCATTGGGCAGCACCAGAATTCATTTACATAAGTGACTGCTTCTCCCTTGAACTGGTTGTAGCATCAGAGAGAGATATGCTCAAGCACGATGTTTCACATAAAAATGATACAGGAGCAATTATTCATTGTGGTTACTAATGATGAAAGGTTAGTAACAAGAGATAGTCCAGGGTCCTCAATGACTGTGACGTCAGGACTAAGCCAGGTAAGTTTTGCTGCCTTGGTTTCCTCAAATGAAAAGTAGAGATGGTAAAACCACCTTCCACAAGCTGCTGTGCAAGGATGAAATAGCTCATACAGGCAACCCCTGAGAATGGTGTTTCCAGAGTTAGGGGTCAGCCGGTGTCTGCATTTTGATTGAATTCTTGTCAATCATCTTGAGCCAATGATAGACCTCTGAGTTTTGTATAGCTAGTGACTTGATGCTTTCATGTACCTACGGCACGATCTGATGGGAAGAAAACAGATCCATGATCATCATACAAGCTTTTAAGTCACACTTCCCAGAAATTAATAGATGAAGTGTAGACTTATTCCTGTCTTATTCTCAAAGAAAATCAACATTCAAAAAGGAAATCAAATCTGTCATGTTTGATTGCAGTTCAGGAATTATAAAATGGTAGCAAACAGCAGACCAGAAGATGCACTTGTTAAGAACTTAATAGTCACCCTAGGTGAGAGCCTCCCTGGTGGCTCAGCCGGTAAAGAGTCCTCCTGCAACGTGGGAGACCTGGGTTCGATCCCTGGGTTGGGAAGATCCCCTGGAGGAGGGCATGGCAGCCCACTGCCGTATGCCTGGAGAACCCCGTGGGCAGAGGAGCCTGGGGAGACACCGCTCATGGGGTCACAAAGGGTCAGATACGACTGAAGCGACTGAGCACCCCAGCACGCAACCCTATGTGAAAGCCAGAATCTAACTTTAAAAGAGGCCACTCTACCTTTCTGTAGTTACTTTTTAATTAAGCAAAATGATGCTTTATTACCTACATGCACACATAAAGAAATTTTATATACAAGGAGGAATACAGACAGCATTTAGGAAACACACCCAAAATATTGGATATTTATGCAAAAAAACATAACTTTTTTAAAGTCTGAAATTTATGCACACTTCCTTAGTACTTTGACTTCAGCAAGACTTTGTGTTCAGAGGCAAACAGGCCTACTGTGGAATCTTTCCCTTTAATGTGCTAGAAGACATATCTCGGTCTGTGAATGTGCTATTGACCAGCCATTACAAGCCAGTCTTTGCAGAGGCAGCAGCTCCCAGTGGAACCGTGATGCCTGAAGACACAGACTAAAGTCAACACCACGATGCAGTTCTGGATGTTAGCCAATGTATTTCTCCTACTTCGGTAAATACAAGCACAATTAATGGAGGTCCTATAAAAAAATGATCCAGGGTATTTTATGAGTATAAATGATGTCGAAATATATAATTATCTACAATTCCAAATGTTTAAAGGATGCAAACCACAAAAATGATTGTTCAGAATTTAACACACTTTAAAACTAGTTTGAAATGTTTAACTCTTTTGCTCTTTTAAAATGTCGTGGTAAAGATCCTCCTGCCATTTGTTTTCTGCTCCCTCTCTCTTCCATCACATGGACAGACCAACAAATGCGGTCTCAGATGCAAGGAGAGGAGGGACGTACACAGCAAAACAATTACCGTGCCCCTCTATTCCATGCCGAGGGAGGGAGAATGTGAGCAGTCATGTCCTCAGTAAATAGGAAATGAAGACGCCCTGTGCGTCTGGCACGTGAGCAATGTATGGGTCAGCAACCCAGCAGGATGTAGATGTCTCGTACAAGGGGATCAACCTCTCCTTGCCTGCCTTCCATCACTTAGAAGAGACGTGGGTAGGTACAAGCCATGGGATGAAGCGTTTCAGGGCCCCTACGAGGACTGGGCTGCCTGTTACCATCTGCAGACGGGAGGGGTGCGGGCAGACCAGGGATCCTGGAAGCCAGAGTAGAGAGTCCTACAGAAAGGGCCACCTCGGGGTGCTGTGTCCCTCGGTGGAGACGAGCAGCCAGTACGAGCCTGCCTGCGGGAGCAATGCCAAGGGAAGCAAGCCGTGTCCATGCTCCTCCACGCACACACGTGCGGCTGGGGCTACTCCTGGCTGGCCCCCGAGGATGCCCGAGAATAGAACATCCTTGATACTGTCCGCTCCCTGGAACAGGGAGCGGCTGGAGCAGGACAAGCAGGTGTGGAGGGGCGGGAAGGAGGCCAGAGTCACACGAAATGTGAATCATCCTTTGGAGGTAATTCTGCAGGCCACCAAAGTAAAGAGAATTCTGTGTGCAACTTGTTCTAGCGATGTACATCATAGAGCAAGAAAGTGAAAGTTGTCCTGGAAAAACAAATCATTAACTTTCATCTAAATCGTTCTTCACGATACTCGTCGTCTGAATGGGGTTTTGACAGAGTTTCCTCCCTGTCACTTCACCCCAGGCCCAGGCCTCCCTGGTGGCTCAGATGGTAAGGAATCTGCTTGCAGTGCAGAAGGCAAGGGTTCGATCCCTGGGTCAGGAAGATCCCCTGGAGAAGGGAATGGCAAGCCGCCCCAGCATGCTTGCCTGGATGGGCGTGACCGTGTAGATTTCTTAGAGCAAGCCTCCCTGAGACTGGAGAGCTTTATTTACAAACTTTCAGATTGCCCCCCACCCCACTGCCTTTGGTGCATACTGTTAATCGGCTCTCTAAACGCAAGTCTCTTTGCTTGTGTCCACTGGAGTCCCTTTCACTTGGCTTCTCAAAGCCATCCTCCCTTCAATGACCCCACCCTTTCTGTCATGAGTCCTCCTGCTGCTCATTACGGTGAGACGATACGCTTTCCTCTCTGCCATCATCTCCTTGATCTTATGCTTGATTTCAATGCTTGTCCCATATTTCAGCTTCCCTTTATGCCTAAACATTTTAAATCAATTGTTATTGATTATAGTTATAATCAATACTCCTATATTATAGGAGTACAGTTGCTTTACAATGCTGTTAGTTTCTGCTACAGCAAAGTGAATCATGTACACACATTGCCTCCCTTTTGGATTTCCCTCCCACTTAGAATGCCACAGGGCAGTAAGTAGCGCTTCCTGGCTCTACAGTCTGTTCTCATGAGTTTCCCATTCTGTACACAGTATCCGTAGGGCATAGATAGGGCTTCCCTGGTAGCTCAGTGGTAAAGAATTTGCATGCAGTGCAGGAGACCCGGGTTTGATCTCTGGGTTCCAAAGATCCCTTAGAGGAGGCAATGGCGACCCACTCCGGTGTTCTTGCCTGGAGAATTCTATGGACAGAGAACGCGGGTGGGCTGCAGTCCAGGGGGTCGCACAGAGTCAGGCACTACTGAGCAGCTAAGCGGCGGCGGCGGCAGCCTTGGTGGATATGTGCGCAGGTCTGATTGCGTCTGCTCTCAGGCCCATAAGACCCTCACTCTACAGCCACACCAGCTTCTGCTTGTTCCACTCTAGTTTTCAAGGTCATTTTCAACATCTCTGTTAGACCCATAGGTGGCCGGGTCTTCAACTTACGTGACCTTTCAGCATTGTTTGAGATATCTGAAGACCAGTCACTGATTCAATGCTTTCTTTCTTTCTTTTTTAAACATTTTCTTCTTGCATTTACTTATTTATTTATTTATGGCTATGCTGGGCTTTCTCTGCAGCTGTAGGCTCTTCTCTAGGTGCAAGGAGTGGGGGCTACTCTCTAGTGGAGGCGAGCAGGCTTCTTGTTGCAGTGATTTCTCTTATTGTGGAACTCATGCTCTAGGGCCCACAGGCTTCAGTAGTTGTGGCCCATGGGCTCCACAGTTGTGGCTCCGAGGCTCTAGAGCACAGGCTTCATAGTTGTGGCTCATGGACTCAGTTGCTTCGCAGCGTGTGGGATCTTCCTGGATCAGGGGTTGAACCCGTGTCTCCTGCATTGGCGGGCGAACTCTTTCCCGCTGAGCTAGCAAGAAAGGCCTGATTAAATGCTTTCTTGACCCCAGGAAGGGCAGTCCCTGGGCTCCTGCTGCTTCACAGCCAGCCCATCCGAGTCTCCTTGCTCCTGCTCATCCTGCACCCTGCCTGCTTACCTTTTCTAGCATTTTCCCCACCCACATTCTTGCTTTACATTGTACTGTGTACTCCTGTGGATTTAAATGTTTTCTATGGGTGGATGCTCTCAGCCTTTTCCTCTTGTCATTTTGACCCTCCGTGTGGATTTCTCCCAGGCATCCCATTCCTCCCACACGTGTCCTCTCCAAGCGTCCACAGTCCTGGAAATCATGCAACCACACACCATGGCTTCTTTCTGACTCCCTCTTCCCCTCAGTGTCCACCTAACGTGGCCACCAAATGCAGCCTCTTTCCTCCCAAATGGCATCTTAAATCTCGCCACGTTCCAATTTCACACTTGGCCCGTTGACAAAAGCGCTGGCCTCATCTGCGTCTTCTTTTCTCTTTCACTCCTTCAGCAGAGTTTCCACACACACAGCAGCATTTTTCAAACATCAGTCGGATCATTTCACTTGCCTGCTGAAGACTTTTCAAAGGCTTCATATTGTGCTTTAGAATAAAATAACCCCCCAGCAGGAGTTCAGGTGAACTGATCTCAACCTGCCCTTCGCATTTCATCTTCTCTCCCCCTCCCTCATTGCCTCACGTCCTGTTTGTCTTCTCTCAGTCCCCACGCCTTTCTGGGCTCTTTCTTCATCCAGGGCATGCCCTCGCCTCTCCTGGGAGGATCAAGCCCGTGTCTCCTATGGCTCCTATGCATTGGCAAGCAGGTTCCTTACCACTAGTGCCACCTGGGACCCCCATATGTGTGTATGCACACAGACACACACACAATAACATTATATTGCCACACTGCAGAGTTCTTTACGGAATGATCACTTTTCTGAACAACCTACAGACTTCTGAGAAAATATCTATTCCATTTATAATTCTGTTTATTCCCAGAACCCGTATTTCCCAACTACCTACCATGAACGAGGCACTCCTGCCTGCACTAGGAATACCTCATTCAACAACAATAACCAGAAGTGATAACCAGCAGGCAGGTCAGGTGCTGAGATGTCAGGTGCTGAGAGGTCAGGCGCTGAGAGATGCTGGGGGACAGACAGTAAAGAAGTCGCTTGCTCTTTCCTGTGGGTGGTCTCATGGCCACAGTGAGACTGCAACACTTTGGCACACATGTGCACATCATGGAGGGGAGGGGAGCAGAGCAGGTGCACGGAAGGAGGCATCGCAGCCCTGGGGCGGGGGGTGCGCTCTGCAGAGGCAACAAGGGCCCACGTGCCTGGGGGAGGCGGGCAGGTGCGGAGCGGCTGGCAGCAGGGCAGGTCACGTGGGGACCTTCCCGGCCAACCTCAGGACTTTCATTTTGCCCTGAGGGAGATGGGGAACCTCCAGAAGATCCAGAGGCGTGGTCTGATCTGATGCCCAGTTCTCAGGGGTGACTCTCACTCTGGGCTGAGACCCTGAGGTCATGTCGGTGTGGAGGTGGAGGATCGGGCTGGGCCGCAGAGGGCACCGGTAGGGGCTGACGGAGCTGTGGACAGAGGGCAGCAGAGCGGGTGGTGACCCCGGACCTGAATCCAGAGGTACTTTTTACCCAGGGACTTAACCATTCGCTGATGGGCTGGGTATGGGAATATGAGAGAGAGGTGTCTGATCCATCACATTTGGCCTGGACAGCCGAGGAGTGGAGTTTCCACTTGCAGATATGGCGAGAGTCAGTCAGTCTACTGGGCCACCTTGGAGATACTAATGCTGCTGTTTCTATTGGAAAGAATTTCAGTACTGACAAGGACATACCTGAAAAATAGACAGAGGCATCTCGTTCTTTCGAGAACCTGTGAGCAGGGCAGCTTGGATACTCTTCCTAGGTCCTCGCACAGCCCGAAGGACAGCCCTGCCACTGGAGATCCTCGCCGCACGGGACTGACACTGCGAGCCAGCACGCTCCGGGAGGCCTTCCCGTGCGGCTCAGAGGGCGAAGAATCCACCTGCACTGCAGGAGGCCTGGGTCCAGTTCCTGGGTCAGGAAGATTCCCCGGAGGAGGGCCTGGCCGCCCACTCCAGTATTCCTGCCTGGAGAATCCCACGCACAGAGGAACCTGGTGGGCTACAGTCCACGGGTCACAAAGCAGGAGTCTGGCACGACTGAGTGACTAACACTTTCATGCTCCGTGGATGATGGCCGTGTCCTGAGAACACCAGGTCTTGTTTGGTGGAGGGACTAAAGTCTCTACTCAGAGTGACCTCTCATCTATTCTGAAAATACTCATCCCTAGATCCTCCTCATAGCCTACTTTCTTGACTAAAAAATGGCTCTTTATAAATATTAATAGGCTGTTTGATTTCTCCAGTCTTGCCAATGGCCGGGAGTGAACCATCTAAGCCTGAGGAGTTTGAGGTAAAAACACTCTTTCATTTTATCTTTTCAGAAGCCCTGTGGATGCCAGGGTTTGTCTGCACATGGATGCCTTATTCACTGTTTTCACAGCCTGAACTGGATGGAGGGAGGCGGGTCAAACTCTTCTATTATCCGTAACCTTGGTAATTCTCCAGATTAATATTTCACTTAAGAAAAACAGGTTTCTACTCTCTGCATTTCCAGACAAATCCTTTGAAAACATGTTGTGATTTTTCTTCCTCCCAGCAAAACCATTCGTAGCATTAAATCCATCTTTGTAGGAATCATGCTCCCCACCTACCCCCAAAGACCCATTGCCATGTGTTCCATTGATTTTTTTAAAAGCTGTGTTAACCGGATTGTGACTCCTGGCATCATCCCGGGGATCAGGTCATCAGTGACAGCAAAGGTGAGCTGAGGAACGGGATTATGGAAGGCTATTGCTTCTCACGGAAGACCTCGCAGCCAAACCTGTTCTAAGTTTCCAGGGGAGCACAAATTATTGATCCAAAGCTGCCGCCTGCTCCTTAGCCATGCCGAGGCAGGAACTTCATACATCAGATATTATTTTCCGCTTAGTCTCAGGTGGTAGCGCAGAATCGATATCCTTAAATCAAGGATCTCTATATTAAGTCAGAGCAGGGACATTTATTATCATTCGAGTCCTCTCTTATCGTCAGGCTATGGAAGCAGGTCCAACGCTGCACCTGCTCCTCGTGCCGTGTGGCCCTCGGTGCTTTCTTGTGCCGTCCTCCATGACTATGTTCTTTCTGAGCTCTCAAGAGTCTGGACCGGGCTTCCATGAAGGTGTACTTTCCACAACACTTTGCTATCTGACAAGATTAAATATTAAACAGTGACCTATTGGTACTTGTTTTGAGAATCAGATAAAAGTTAATCAATACAAAATGAAGTTAGTGCAAATCCAACAACAAGGGGAAGTGAAAGCGTTAGTTAGTTAGCAGCTCAGTTGCATCGGACTCTGTGACCCCATGGACAGCAGCCCACCAGGCTCCTCTGTCCATAGAATTCTCCAGGCAAGAGTACTGGAATACATATCCATTCTCTTCGCCAGGGGATCTTCCCGAACCAGGGATTGAACCCTGGTCTTTTGCATTGCAGGTGGCTTCTTTACCCTTTGAGCCACTAAGAGATCCCAATATGGATGGAAATAGTACCATCGCCAAGAAATCTACAGTCACAGGGGAAATTCGAGGCATATGGAAGATAATAGGGAAGAACAGACCCCCAAGTGTTTCAGAAAGAAACTAATTTACATACAAAGAAAATTTTTTTGTGTCTTGACCTTACCGGGGCTTGTTAGGGGACACTCAGTGGACTGCTAAGCAGTGAGGCCTTTCTCATAGCTTACAGTTTTGTGTGAAATTCCGAGGATGCTGTTGCACAGTGGTTTTGTATGGCCCTTGGTGAGAGTCAAGTTCAGTTTTAAGGGGCTTCAATCAAATCAGTACTGCTGGGAAACAGATGGTTGGCTTGTTTTGTGAAACTTCAACTTTTACTGAAATTTTCTTTGGAAATTGTATGTTCTAAGTAAAACATTAGAAAGTATTACTTTATACTCATAGACCAACTGTGTTATGAGACAGGGGGCAAGACTCACACCCGTGCGCTGAGAAAGGAGCCCGTGGGAGGCCGTGTCCCAGCAGCTACATGAAGGCTGTGAAGACGGAGCTTTGGTAGACCCAACCTCACCCTTTCAGACTGGGAATTTGACTCATCAGAAGGTTCTTTCTTCTTTTTAAAATATCTTCACAGTCTTTTGGTTAAGGTTCAAACGGAATTTAAAGCTCTTGGATCTGTATTGTAGTGAAATGAAAACATCCCCTGCCATATCAATAAACAAGAAATGTCGCAGCCATCCGCGATTTCTAGCCGCCACATGTGAATGAGGGCTTCCAAACTGAGGTCCAGAGGATGCGGCCACCCCTACGGTGATGGCTGAGGAGCTGGGGAATGCAAGAAGCAGGCGAACATGGACACAGGACTGGCCCAGAGAGCGGAGGTGCAGATGGAGGGGATGGGTTCAGTGAGCCCAGGGGCTGCATCCTCCCCGACAGAGAATGTTACATTCCTTTACTGGATGCCTGATCTTTGGTGTTCAGACCGCCTGCTCCCTTTGTAGTAAACTTGGTACAGCGGACTTCCCCTCCTGCCTCTTTGGAGCAGTTTTCTCAGAGCTGATGTCATGCTGTCTCGGGGATGCAGGGTCCTAAACATTCCCACCAAATCAAACACCTCTCGACTTTCAGGCTGTGACTGTATGTTCAGTGGACGCACGCGGTCCACAAGCGCATGGCTCCTGGCTGTGCTCTGAGTTACTAAAGATCACAGAGCCAGTGTGTGTGCAGCCCGCACTGCGCAGGGTCTGTCCTGATCACTCCGCTCCATGCCTCCTCTGAGAGTCCTCATGAGCAGAAGAGAAGAATTAGCTTCTATTTTTAGCAATGAGGAAGTGGAGGCATTAAGAACTCTCCTGAACAGCTTAGGGTCACCTCGCCGGTGAGTGACAAGGGCTGGACTGATACCCAAGGTCTGGGATCACAGACGCTCTCCCCCTCCGGGCTTCCTCCAGGGCTCAGCAGCAGAGAATCCGCCTACAGTGAAGGAGACACCAGAGGCGAGGGCTCAGTCCCTGTGTTGGGAAGATCCCCTGGAGGAGGGCCTGGCAACCCACTCCAGTATTCTTTTTTTTTGATTTTTATTTTGCTTTTACAGACTTTTGTTGTTTACAGATATGTATGCTCCCAGATTACTCGTATGTATATTCCCCCCATCCCACCCCTCCAGCCCATCGCACAGCACCCCTGCAGGATCCCTTTTTCTCACAGAGCAATGACAATAGCTATTTTTTTCACATATGTTCGTATAGGTTTTCATGCTACTTCCTTTATGCACTCCAGTGTTCTTGCCTGGAGAATCCCATGGACAGAGGAGCCTGGCGGGCTGCAGTCCCTGGGGTGCACAGAGCTGGACGCGACTGAGGGACTAAGCACGCGCACACACACGCACACACACGGCTGCAAGTGGAGGGTGGGTGGAATGCGTGCTCTCACGCAGGGGATTCAGCCACTGTCCGCCGAGGCGCTTCTCTGCGTCGTGTGCACCACAAAGTGCAGTCGCGTGGTGGCAGAGAAGCCGCTGTGCTCACCCAGGTCACACTTCGCCTGCGGAGACGGAAATGAAATCACTGGGGAGAGCGGTGAATTCCCACTGAGAGGCACAGGGAAATACCCACGGAAGGGAAAGCCAAGCAGTTAGAAATTTAAAGGCGGAGAAGGGCGGCATCCTTGTTCCAGCAGCAGGTAGCTAGGCAAGGACAGATAGAGGGGGCCAGGAGAGGGGTGGAAGAAAATCACACGTCTTGTGAAGAGTCGGGGTCCAAGGGCAGAGAAAGAAACGCTGGCACCTCCAGAGGGCAGGAAAACCACACAGTTGGGTGATACGGACCTGAGCAGCAGACGGAGAAAGGTGGGGGAATCCCCATCATCCACACGTAGCCTTCTGCTCATGGTCTCATGAAGACAAAATCTTTCAGAGACGAAGTGTTCCTGCATTGACTCCTGGACACTTCTGATCTAAGCTAGCAAAGTGAAAGGCTCTCAGTCATGTCTGACTCTTTGCCACCCGATGGGCAAGCTGTGGGATTCTCCAGGCAAGAATACTGCGTGGGCAGCCCTTCCCTTCTCCGGGGATGTTCCTGGCCCAGGAATTGAACCCAGGTCTCCTGCTTCACAAGCAGATTCTTTACCAGCTGAACCACCAGGGAGGCCCAAGAATACTAGAGTAAGTAGCCTATCCCTTCTCCAGGGAATCTCTCCAGCTAGGAATTGAAACGGGGTCCCCTGCATTGCAGGGGGATTCTGGTAGCTGAACCACCAGATCTAAGCTAAATAAGGGCAAAAATCCTCCTTCTCTTGGGAAGACTGAGCTGGGATGAAAATCAGGGAAGAATACCCCCAAACTCCTCCTTTCCTGGTGACTATTAAAGCCTTACATTCATATCCTGCTTGTGGCTGGCTCGCCAAAGAAACCCAGATTGGGGAGCAGCTCCTTACCTCCTGCCCCGCTCCGGCTGAGAGCGTATCCTTGCTTCCGTTTCTTGACCTCGGCAATGACTCCAGATTCTGTAATTGTGAAGAAAGAACCTCAAATTCCCCATCAGCACTTTTGGAGTGTTGCAGTGAAAAGGAGAGAAGAGGAGCGGGCTTTTCGCTTTCCCTTCCCCAAGGTCACGGTGGGTCAAGGGGACACTGAGCAGGCCTCAGCGCTCCTGGCTTTATGGCCTGTGGCTTACTTTACTGGCTTGCGGATGCCAGGCGAGGACTGCCTTTGGAACAGTGCAAGAGGCAGAAAATCAAGATCCTATTGCTTTGCTCCTCACCACCAACTCCTGCCCGCGACCCCTTGCCTTATACAATCCCCTAGAGCCCTCACGGGGGCCCAGCTCTTGTGCAGGAGCTGGCCGTGCGCCCCTCTCCACGGGCTGAGCACCAAAGCCACCTTTCCATTTCCTTCAAACGCTGTCTCCATGTGTATTTTTTAATTCGGCTTCCGTGGGCAGAGAAGGTCATGATTTTGGCTATCAACAAGAAGAAAGGAAAATGAAAGGTTTCAGATATACGGGGAAATATTTTTTACTTCGATAATGAAATGTTGGATAGGATGGAACACTTCAAGTCACCTAAAGTACAATTGTTTTACTTGAAATAAAAATTAACAGAGATAGCAGAGAGGATTAAAAAGCAACAAATACAGATGTGGTTAGTGAAAAGGTTAAGCACGTGGAATGAATGGCTGTGGCATTGAAAACAATCCCCTTCGATAAGGGCAGAGGGAGAAAGCCAAGGTTTTTAACCCTATTAGGTGGATTTCTGAATAACGGTTGTTACATGGCCACCAGCCTTTGCTATCAAAATTGCTGTTTATCCACTCTGCTGCAGACATGCTTTCACAGAATGTGTTTCTCACCAGGGTTTTGAAATATTTACATGTGCTGATTAATAATGTATAGTTGGCATTCAGGACCTTAGACTCATGAATAATTGACGTGTTCATTTAAGATTTGCAACTATTCTGTATAATGATAAAGTGTGCCCATCTAAGGTTCCCCACACTTCCATGAGGGAAGTGTCAGCTTTCCTTCTGATTTACAGAGGCTGAAAATACAGACTGTAAGCAAATAAGGCAGGAGAACAAGCGTGTGTGCCAGATGCTCTCTGTTAAGGACGAGGAAGCCACAGTCCTCTGAGCCGCACGGACGAGCGGGCTCTGCTGCTGCAGCTTAAAAGTTGAAGGAATGGGACTCGGGATTCTGGTGAAACACCTCACGGCCTCTCCGCCCTGCGGAAGTTACTGAGGAGGAGTCTGAAAAGCCAGCGTATCCGTGTGTGTGTGTGTGTGTGTGTGTGTGTGTGTGCAGCTACCACCACTCTCAGTTTAACGGTTACGAGTGGTTTCAAAACAGAAGATTGGTTAAAAAGGCAATGAGAAGCTAGTGTCAGGTTTATGCGGGAGCCATCTTCGCTCTCAAATTGGTCACTCCAAAATGGTCATTTCTAAGCACATTTCTTACAGAGAACTGAATGTTGACTGTTGGCAGTTTAGTATCAAAGTAATTCCTTTAAAAAAATTTTTTTTTGATTCAGACCATTTTACTTAAAGTCTTTATTGGATTTATTAAGATGTTGCTTCTGTTCTGTTTTAGTTCTGTGGCTGAGAGACAAGTGGGATCTTAACTCCCCAAAGCCACACCCCCGGCCTTGGAACACAAAGTCTTAACTATTTGTTGACTGAAAAATACAGTCACAGCCTGAAAGTCGAGAGGTATCTGATTTGGTGGGAATGTTTAGGACCCTGAGCCCGGAGACAGCCTCTCAGTAGCTCTGAGAAAACTGCTCCAAGGAGGCAGGAGGAGAATTCAGGCTGTATACAAGCTTACAACAAAGGGAGCAGGCGGTCTGAACGTCTAAGATCAGGTATTCAGTTAAGGAACGTAGCATTCTCTGTAGGGGGAGATGTAAGCCCCAGGGCTCGCGGAACTCGTTCTCTTCATCTGCACCTCCGCTGTCCGGGCCAGCCCTGTGTCCACGTTCGCCTGCTTCTCGCATTCCCCAGCTCCTCAGTGATCCCCGCGGGGTGGCCGCACCCACCGGATCTGTTTGGGAGTCCTCCTTCACATTCAGAGGCCAGAGATTGTGGATGGCTGACACATTTCTTGTTTATTGATGTGGCAGCAGATATTTCATTTCACACATTGGACCTCCAGAGAAGTCCCCCAAGTAATTCTCCCATTTCAAAAAAGAAATGTCAAATCTGACAGTTTTAGAAGTTCCACAGCAAAAACAGAAGCGCACTGAACGTTACTCTTCACTACGTTTTTCCCTTCCCCTGGCAGTTCAGTACGGAGGTTCATGCAGTCGTCCCCTGCATGGGTCATCAGCCACAAGTAGCATTATGAAAAAGGCGTATTTTGTATTTATTTTTCTGATTTTACACACAGATTCCCTTAATTCTCTTCTTGGAATCACGCCCCGTTAGCCCCACAGTGTTTCCACATCATCCATTGCAGGAGCCAAGTGACTTCCCGCCCAGGGATGCGTCTGACCTGCTTTCCCTTGGTTTGTTATCATCGTCCTAGAGAATGGCCTGCCTCGGGGAAGCCTGCCCACCAGCCTGAAGGCTGAAGTGCCCCCTTTCAGAACCCCGTCCACCAGAGGAGGGCGGGAGGAGAGAGATTAGCACCTCCCCTGCCAGAGGCTTCCCGTTTTAGGAGATGTTTGCAAGTTAATGACCTTTGTACTTTGCTTCCTCATCTCCCCCATCTCAGATCTATAAAAGAACCTGGCATCCAGACGCCAAGAAGATGCTATTTCAAGGCGCAAGCCTGCCATCTTCTTGGTCCGCTGCCTTCTGAATGAAGCCCTCCTTCTCACCCAGCTCCTCGTCTCTGGGGTTCATCGGCCTGTCTGTGCAGCAAACAGAGTGAGATTAGACTTCGTACCAATTCCAGCTCCTCTGAAAGAAAATCTCGTTCTTAGCTTTTATTTCTATTCTTTTATAAAATGGCTTTCTAACTCTTGTCAGGGGGATAACAGAAAAGATGTCATGGCACTCGCATTTCTGGGGATGTCCCCAGTAGCCTTGTGGTCCAAGGGGTGACATTTCAAATACAATGACCAGGCGACAGGCAACCTGCCTTCCCAGGACCATCACCCAAACCCCCTGAGCCCATGTCCTCCCCTCTTTCTTAGAAGATACTTGATGATTTTGCTTCCGATGCGCTGGACATGGATGCCTCATTTTAATGTGTCTGGTTGGAATCTCAAGGTCCCAGAAGCTGGTAAGCATCCATGCCCCAGTGTACAAACAAACACTTTCTCATCTGCCTATTTTGAAAGCTGTCTCTTGCTCTTGTCTTCCCTGGCTGTGAGAAATCTCTGGCTCCCATCTTCGGGTCTTAAAATTCAGTACAAATTTTGCTTGCTTGTGAAATCTGCTTGAGGTGGCCGTGTTTTATCGACTGCAGCTCCTCCCGCAGAACCTTCCACTTCACCTTCAACTTCCTCTGTCCATGTCTGAGGGTAAGATGGAAGCATCCATCCACGCTTGACCATTTAGGAAGAATACAGGAACCTTAATTCAAGGCGTTGTTGACACAGCAAAGCAAGCTCTGGGAAGCTTAAGCAGAGCAGTGAGGTGACAGAGACGAATCAATACGCAGTTTCTCAAGGCTGGGTGCGAATGGCCTGCCTCGGGAAGCCTGCCCACCAGCCTGAAGGCTGAAGTGCCCTTTCAGAACCCCGTCCACCAGAGGAGGGCGGGAGGAGAGAGATTAGCACCTCCCCTGCCAGAGGCTTCCCGTTTTAGGAGATGTTTGCAAGTTAATGACCTTTGTACTTTGCTTCCTCATCTCCCCCATCTCAGATCTATAAAAGAACCTGGCATCCAGACGCCAAGAAGATGCTATTTCAAGGCGCAAGCCTGCCATCTTCTTGGTCCGCTGCCTTCTGAATGAAGCCCTCCTTCTCACCCAGCTCCTCGTCTCTGGGGTTCATCGGCCTGTCTGTGCAGCAAACAGAGTGAGATTAGACTTCGTACCAATTCCAGCTCCTCTGAAAGAAAATCTCGTTCTTAGCTTTTATTTCTATTCTTTTATAAAATGGCTTTCTAACTCTTGTCAGGGGGATAACAGAAAAGATGTCATGGCACTCGCATTTCTGGGGATGTCCCCAGTAGTCTTGTGGTCCAAGGGGTGACATTTCAAATACAATGACCAGGCGACAGGCAACCTGCCTTCCCAGGACCATCACCCAAACCCCCTGAGCCCATGTCCTCCCCTCTTTCTTAGAAGATACTTGATGATTTTGCTTCCGATGCGCTGGACATGGATGCCTCATTTTAATGTGTCTGGTTGGAATCTCAAGGTCCCAGAAGCTGGTAAGCATCCATGCCCCAGTGTACAAACAAACACTTTCTCATCTGCCTATTTTGAAAGCTGTCTCTTGCTCTTGTCTTCCCTGGCTGTGAGAAATCTCTGGCTCCCATCTTCGGGTCTTAAAATTCAGTACAAATTTTGCTTGCTTGTGAAATCTGCTTGAGGTGGCCGTGTTTTATCGACTGCAGCTCCTCCCGCAGAACCTTCCACTTCACCTTCAACTTCCTCTGTCCATGTCTGAGGGTAAGATGGAAGCATCCATCCACGCTTGACCATTTAGGAAGAATACAGGAACCTTAATTCAAGGCGTTGTTGACACAGCAAAGCAAGCTCTGGGAAGCTTAAGCAGAGCAGTGAGGTGACAGAGACGAATCAATACGCAGTTTCTCAAGGCTGGGTGCGGGGAGAGGAGTGCTGTCAGGACAGGGGCTGAGGTCAGGACGCAGAACCTGGGGGTGGAATTTTCCAACAAGAGCCTGAATCGGAGAGAAAAATGTGCCATTACAGAGATGGCACCCAGGGTCGATGGTGAGGGCAGTTTGCAGCCAAGGTAGACGTGGAGGAACAGCCTCCCCATGCCCCTCCTCCCGCCGTGCCTCCGGTCCATCGTCCGAGCCACCGGGAGTCGGCCGCAGGGGGCCTGCGCCTTGCCGCCCACGGAGCTAGTCCTCCGAGCTCCAGAGCAGCCTCGGGGAGGCGCGGGGTCAGACCCGCTGGCCCACAGGTCGACCCCCAGCCCTGGAAGCCCTGCCACCTGCTCCACACTCAGCGGAGGGGCGGGGGTGCGTTCGTCTCTTCCCCAGGACGCCTGGCCCCACTGTCCTGGCGAGCAGATGAGTGTGACAAGTCAGAACGGATGCTTTTCCCAGTAAAATATAACACGACCAAGAGAGACTTGGATACATTCTTAAACCTTCCAGAAACACATTTTATATGAGGTGAGAACTGTCAAGTGAAGCTGAATTTTATTACAATGAATTTTATTAGAATGAAAAATTCTCAGGGTGTATTTTAAAAAGGTGACGTCAAATGAAATTGACAGGAGTATGCCTCAGGTCTGGAAGATGTACAAAGATGTAGAGCACATTAGAGCTGTACGGGATGCAGGTACACGGGTGGGAGGAATGCCTTCAGGTTCATCACCATGGAGCTGCTTCAGGCCACAATGATCTGTCACACTTCCGCAGGAAAGCACTGTGGTCACAAGCATGCCGAGAAACGTGCACACCAGCATCTCATTCTTAAAAGTGCTTCACTGTTACCGTGGACGCCTTGGACGGATAACCGTGAGGGTGGGACCGCTTTCAGTCAAGACACCTGTACCAGGGACTTAGGCTGCGAGGCGGTCACCGCTGGCAGCTCACCCAGCAAGCATCCTTCCTCTTTCCCTTTTTCCAAAAAGCCAGCTGCTTCTTTCCAGGGATTGGGCCATTCCCCCCTGGAGTCGGGGTCTCTGGTCCAGGATCTGAAAGTACTAGTCATTGTGTGTGCCAGTCAGGGATCAAGGGCTGAGGTCAGGACGGCAGAACCTGGGGTGGAATTTTCCAACAAGAGCCTGAATCGGAGAAAAATGTGCCATTACAGAGATGGCACCCAGGGTCGATGGTGAGGGCAGTTTGCAGCCAAGGTAGACGTGGAGGAACAGCCTCCCCATGCCCCTCCTCCCGCCGTGCCTCCGGTCCATCGTCCGAGCCACCGGGAGTCGGCCGCAGGGGGCCTGCGCCTTGCCGCCCACGGAGCTAGTCCTCCGAGCTCCAGAGCAGCCTCGGGGAGGCGCGGGGTCAGACCCGCTGGCCCACAGGTCGACCCCCAGCCCTGGAAGCCCTGCCACCTGCTCCACACTCAGCGGAGGGGCGGGGGTGCGTTCGTCTCTTCCCCAGGACGCCTGGCCCCACTGTCCTGGCGAGCAGATGAGTGTGACAAGTCAGAACGGATGCTTTTCCCAGTAAAATATAACACGACCAAGAGAGACTTGGATACATTCTTAAACCTTCCAGAAACACATTTTATATGAGGTGAGAACTGTCAAGTGAAGCTGAATTTTATTACAATGAATTTTATTAGAATGAAAAATTCTCAGGGTGTATTTTAAAAAGGTGACGTCAAATGAAATTGACAGGAGTATGCCTCAGGTCTGGAAGATGTACAAAGATGTAGAGCACATTAGAGCTGTACGGGATGCAGGTACACGGGTGGGAGGAATGCCTTCAGGTTCATCACCATGGAGCTGCTTCAGGCCACAATGATCTGTCACACTTCCGCAGGAAAGCACTGTGGTCACAAGCATGCCGAGAAACGTGCACACCAGCATCTCATTCTTAAAAGTGCTTCACTGTTACCGTGGACGCCTTGGACGGATAACCGTGAGGGTGGGACCGCTTTCAGTCAAGACACCTGTACCAGGGACTTAGGCTGCGAGGCGGTCACCGCTGGCAGCTCACCCAGCAAGCATCCTTCCTCTTTCCCTTTTTCCAAAAAGCCAGCTGCTTCTTTCCAGGGATTGGGCCATTCCCCCCTGGAGTCGGGGTCTCTGGTCCAGGATCTGAAAGTACTAGTCATTGTGTGTGCCAGTCAGGGATCAAGGGAGGAGACAGATCCACACAGAACATTTCAAGAAGATTGTCAGTTAACACAGGGATTAAATGGGCTTCCCTGGTGGCTTGCATGGTAAAGAATCCACCTGCAATGGGGAGACCCAGGTTCAATCCCTGGGTCAGAGGGAGTCCCGGGAGGAGGAGGTGGTAACTCCCTCCCACATTCTCGCCTGGAGAATCCTATGGATGGAGGAACCTGGTGGGCTACAGTCCACGGGGCTGCGCAGAGTCAGACACGACTGAGGGGACCTAACACACACACCCGTGTGGTCTGAGCTACAGTTGCTTCTCACAATCCTAGAAGGCCGATATTCAGTGTGAAAGTCAATAACCTGGCAATGATAGTACAAAGGAAATTACAAGGGTCTCGAATGACCAGAGGTGCCAGTAACAGGAGCAGCCTATGAAGAGCTTACCTCTCTAAAGTTCCCGGCGGATGAGATATTAAACCCCTCATTGTTGGGTGAATATTCTTAGCATGCATCCAGAAAAGACCTCCTCCTTGCGGTGTGTATTTCACGGCGACGGCTTGTAGGAACGACGCTGCGGAACTCACGACGAATGGGCAGGAATAGATTCTGAAGCCACTCCAGATGTCGCAAAAAAAATGGTCCAAGTCTTTCTCGTGAAGTAATTCTATGTGACCCAGGCATTAAACACATGCAAGATGTTCCTCACGAACAGCCAGTGGGTGATCCACTTTCCTGACACCTCTACTTTGAAAGTTTTAAAACAGTTGGGAAACTCTGATCTCTGAGCCATTCTTCTGAAAATAATGCATGTGTATGGTAAGAGTTCTGTTTCAAACCTTCAGTGTCAGGTAGTTTATATGACTGTTTCTGATTTAAGAAAATGTATGCCATATGTTCATCTACTTTGCATGCCAAATTGCCTCGCAGAGAAACTGGTCCTGTTTAGACACCTGCATCCCCAGCTGTCCTGATGGCCACGGGGCCAACCGTGAAGTCCAGCAAGGCTTCCTGCCATTTCTTTGGGCTGAACTGCTTTTAGACGGGCGTAGCTAACTTTCTTTATGTCTGCTGCCCATCTAAAAGATTTTAAAAACTATTTCAATGTTTACTGAATGCCGTGTCGTATTCTAAAATAGGTACGTGTGTTCATGCTCAGTTGTGTCTGTCTTTTCACTACCCCCTGGGCGGTCTCTCTCCAGGTTCCTCTGTCCATGGGATTTCCCAAGCAAGAACACTGGAGTGAGCTATCATTCCCTTCTCCAGGGAATCTTCCTGACCTAGGTATTGAACCTACGTCTCTTGCATCTCTTGCACTGACAGGTGAATTCTTTTCCCCTGAGCCTCCTGCAAACCCTTGGAAACACTGTATTCACCAAGTACGAACTTTTTGAGAGACGCTTGTTACTCACAGTGCCGCACCTTGAGCTTCGCAATGAACAGGACCTGCCCTCAGCCCGACACACTCTACCTGGGAGACCAGTCTGTGACCCGGGGAGCCAGCTTTGGAGCGTCTCTTCTCCAGATATCGACAGCGGCTGGGAAGTGCGATGGCTTTATGTATTTACTGGGTGATACGGTCTCGCTTCAAAGACAGAACTAGATGCCTGAGTTACTTACTGCACATTGTACAGAACAACGACAATCTTACTGCTCATTTTCCACGCGTCGCACACCCTCGTGGTGCCTATTTTAAGTGAATTTTAATGGCTCGGGTTTTATAAGAGCACAATTCTATGCAAAGTATGAAATTAAAGCCCAGAGCATCAATAGCCCATTTATACAATTAATGAATAATCTGTGCATGGTTTTATTGGAAAAATTGCTTATCCTCATCCTTCCTCTGTAGAAAAATACGTTGTATGGAAGATTCACATAGGGGTTGTTAAATGCATCAAAAAGGAACTGAACCAAACTAGCAACCATTGAAGTCAGTAAGGTTACTTTATTCTAGAGAAGCAACCCCAAGCCGCAGGGTCTTTTTGCTCCAAAGGTGGGTATTTTGCTCAGGCCTGCTGTGCAGAGGGCTCTGCTCGTGGGGTGTCTCTGACATGTGGCAGCCTCCACCTTCCACGTCAGGGAGACGAGAGTGTGTCTGACCATACGGGACCTTCTGTCTGCAAGTTTTCCGTGCCAGTGTTTCACATTTCCACTGCCAAAGCCTGGGGCTGACAGTGCTTGTGGGAGCAGGAATATTGAGCCTACTGTGTGTCCAGAGAGATCAGAGCCAGCAATGCAGACACGACCCTGGGGCCTTGGCTGAAGACAGCTCTGGGCACTCCTTTCACTTGTCTTTTGAAGGCAAAAGGAGAAGATGGTGGCAGAGGATGAGCTGGCTGGATGGCATCACCAACTCAATGGATATGAATTTGAGCAAACTCCGGGAGATGGTGAAGGGCAGGGAATCCTGGTGTGCTGCTGTCCGTGGGTCACAAAGAGTTGGACGGGACTGAGTGACTGAACACCACCACCACCTGGTATTTTCTTGGCCACTGACAGCTCTGGTCATTCCTTTCACTGCCTGTAGGTGGTTTTGTTTTGTTTTGTTTTCTGGAAAGAACTAGAAAGAGACTGAGTTTGCCTCCAGGTGTGTCTCCTCTGCCAGAGGTTCCAGAGCCTCTGTCCTTGCCTTTCCCAGCACCAGCGCAAGCCCTGACCTCCTCAGAGGAGCCACGTCTTTCTCTTCTCCTCCTCAGCTGGGTCCTGATGACCGAAGGTGTGTAATCCCGTTCATTCTAGGAATTATCAGCTATCCAACTACCCTCGGAAGTATTTTCACCATACAAGTAGAACTGATAAGTCCAAAGTAATCCATCCTGGGACTTCCTGGTGGTCCAGTGGTTAGGACTTTGCATTCCAATGCAGGGAGCTCAGGTTAATCCCTGGTTGGGGAACTAAGATCCCACACATTGAAGTCATTTAAAAAAATACATGGTGTTGTTCAGTCGCTGCTCAAGTCTGATTCTCTGCAGCTCCATGAACAGCAAGACTCTTCTGTCCTTCATTATCTCCCAGGGTTTGCTCAAATGCATCTCCATTGAGTCACTGATGCTGTCTAATCATTTCATCCTCTGTCACCCACTTCTGCTTTGGACTTCAACCTTTCCCAACATCAGAGTCTTTTCCAATGATTAATGAATATTTAAAAGATAAAAGAAGGCAAGCAAAAAAAAAATTCCTTCTGTATAAGCAAAGCATTATTTTTTGAGAGCAGTTCCTATGAAATACTTATTTGCTTCTGTACATCTTTTTTAAGTTTTCCGTGCCAGTGTTTCACATTTCCACTGCCAAAGCCTGGGGGTGACAGTGCTTGTGGGAGCAGGAATATTGAGCCTACTGTGTGTCCAGAGAGATCAGAGCCAGCAATGCAGACACGACCCTGGGGCCTTGGCTGAAGACAGCTCTGGGCACTCCTTTCACTTGTCTTTTGAAGGCAAAAGGAGAAGATGGTGGCAGAGGATGAGCTGGCTGGATGGCATCACCAACTCAATGGATATGAATTTGAGCAAACTCCGGGAGATGGTGAAGGGCAGGGAATCCTGGTGTGCTGCTGTCCGTGGGTCACAAAGAGTTGGACGGGACTGAGTGACTGAACACCACCACCACCTGGTATTTTCTTGGCCACTGACAGCTCTGGTCATTCCTTTCACTGCCTGTAGGTGGTTTTGTTTTGTTTTGTTTTCTGGAAAGAACTAGAAAGAGACTGAGTTTGCCTCCAGGTGTGTCTCCTCTGCCAGAGGTTCCAGAGCCTCTGTCCTTGCCTTTCCCAGCACCAGCGCAAGCCCTGACCTCCTCAGAGGAGCCACGTCTTTCTCTTCTCCTCCTCAGCTGGGTCCTGATGACCGAAGGTGTGTAATCCCGTTCATTCTAGGAATTATCAGCTATCCAACTACCCTCGGAAGTATTTTCACCATACAAGTAGAACTGATAAGTCCAAAGTAATCCATCCTGGGACTTCCTGGTGGTCCAGTGGTTAGGACTTTGCATTCCAATGCAGGGAGCTCAGGTTAATCCCTGGTTGGGGAACTAAGATCCCACACATTGAAGTCATTTAAAAAAATACATGGTGTTGTTCAGTCGCTGCTCAAGTCTGATTCTCTGCAGCTCCATGAACAGCAAGACTCTTCTGTCCTTCATTATCTCCCAGGGTTTGCTCAAATGCATCTCCATTGAGTCACTGATGCTGTCTAATCATTTCATCCTCTGTCACCCACTTCTGCTTTGGACTTCAACCTTTCCCAACATCAGAGTCTTTTCCAATGATTAATGAATATTTAAAAGATAAAAGAAGGCAAGCAAAAAAAAAATTCCTTCTGTATAAGCAAAGCATTATTTTTTGAGAGCAGTTCCTATGAAATACTTATTTGCTTCTGTACATCTTTTTTTTTTTTTTTTTAAAGATTTATTTATTTATTTATTTTGGTGGGGGTGGGGGGAGGGAAGGGAGCAGGCGGGCCACTTCTATTGGTCTTTCATTTGTCCATTTTTCATCCATCTTTGTTCTTTGGCCCGTGTGGGCCTCCCATCACAGTGGCCTCTGTTGTTGCAGAGCACCGGCTCTGGGCGCATGCGCTCCAGAGCTCCAACTCGGTAATTGGACACATCAGTCCAGCCGCTCCACGGCACGTGGGATCTTCCCAGGCCAGGGATGGAACCGGCGCCCCTTGCACTGCAAGGCGGAGTCCTTACCGACTGAACCACCAGGGAAGCCCTGCTTCTGTACATCTTGTTCCTAAGAGGAGGTTCAGGCCTTCACATGAGCTAGTCTATTTGCCAGACAAAGGCCTCAGCCTGTATGAAGCTTGCGCTGTGGGCACGGTGCATGCTTGGCATCAACAGTCTGACTGCATCTCTCTGAGCCCAAGTCTTAGCCTCCATGAAGTGGCTCTGGTCTCTGTCTACACCCTCATGTGCTTCTCATCCACGTATCTCACATCTCTCTCCCTCTCTCGTATCGCCACTGATGATGGGAGGCCTGGCCTATCTGGATATTCCAGGATGATGTCTTTACTCCAAGACCCTAACCACTCTCACAAAGACCCTTTTTTCAAGTGAGATACCATTCCTAGGGTCTAGGAATTAGGAGCTGGACTGGGCCAAAGATCTCCATTCGGTGTCAGGTATTCATCCTGGGTTTGGGGAACTAAGATCCCACACATTGAAGTCATTTAAAAAAATACATGGTGTTGTTCAGTCGCTGCTCAAGTCTGATTCTCTGCAGCTCCATGAACAGCAAGACTCTTCTGTCCTTCATTATCTCCCAGGGTTTGCTCAAATGCATCTCCATTGAGTCACTGATGCTGTCTAATCATTTCATCCTCTGTCACCCACTTCTGCTTTGGACTTCAACCTTTCCCAACATCAGAGTCTTTTCCAATGATTAATGAATATTTAAAAGATAAAAGAAGGCAAGCAAAAAAAAAATTCCTTCTGTATAAGCAAAGCATTATTTTTTGAGAGCAGTTCCTATGAAATACTTATTTGCTTCTGTACATCTTTTTTTTTTTTTTTTGAAAGATTTATTTATTTATTTATTTTGGTGGGGGTGGGGTGGGGAGGGAGGGGAGCAGGTGAGCCACTTCTATTGGTCTTTCATTTGTCCATTTTTTCATCCATCTTTGTTCTTTGGCCCGTGTGGGCCTCCCATCACAGTGGCCTCTGTTGTTGCAGAGCACCGGCTCTGGGCGCATGCGCTCCAGAGCTCCAACTCGGTAATTGGACACATCAGTCCAGCCGCTCCACGGCACGTGGGATCTTCCCAGGCCAGGGATGGAACCGGCGCCCCTTGCACTGCAAGGCGGAGTCCTTACCGACTGAACCACCAGGGAAGCCCTGCTTCTGTACATCTTGTTCCTAAGAGGAGGTTCAGGCCTTCACATGAGCTAGTCTATTTGCCAGACAAAGGCCTCAGCCTGTATGAAGCTTGCGCTGTGGGCACGGTGCATGCTTGGCATCAACAGTCTGACTGCATCTCTCTGAGCCCAAGTCTTAGCCTCCATGAAGTGGCTCTGGTCTCTGTCTACACCCTCATGTGCTTCTCATCCACGTATCTCACATCTCTCTCCCTCTCTCGTATCGCCACTGATGATGGGAGGCCTGGCCTATCTGGATATTCCAGGATGATGTCTTTACTCCAAGACCCTAACCACTCTCACAAAGACCCTTTTTTCAAGTGAGATACCATTCCTAGGGTCTAGGAATTAGGAGCTGGACTTGTCTTTGGTAGCTGTTGTCAGCCTACCACTGTAGACTTCCAGTCATTTCATCCATCTTCTTTTTCTGGACTTTTTCAATAGCAATGCTGAGCCAGTAGTCTGTTGTGTTTTTCTTGTCTTTATGCACTTTCCCTCAATTCTTCACCTTTTGCTGTCTTCTGGGATTTTCTTCTCAATTTATTTTCTGTCTTACAATGTTGTATGGCTTTGTCTTAATGTTCAGTTATCCTGTTTAACTTCTGCAGCACATTCTTTTTCCTCTAATGTTCCTTTTTTCATCATGTTCCAATTTGCTTGTGCTTAGTCGTTCAGTAATGTTCGACTCTTTGGAACCCCATGGACTGGGGCTTGCCAGATTCCTCTTTCCATGGGAATCTCTAGGCAAGAATACGGGAGTGGTGGGGCTTCCCTGCTGGTCCAGTGGATGAGGAGTCCACTTTGCAGTGCAAGGACACCAGTTTGATCCCCAGTCCAGGATGATCCCACGTGCCATGGAGTAGCCGGATGGGTGTGTCCAATGACAAGCCAGTGCTCTGGAGCGCATGCGCCCAGAGCTGGAGCTCTGCAGTGAGGGAGGCCGCTGCAATAGGAGGCCCACACAGGCTGAAGAATAAAGATGAATGAAAATAAATGGATAAAATTAATTAATAAAAGAGGCCAAAATTTAAAAAAAAAAAAAAAAAAGAATACTGGAGTGGGCTGCCATTTCTTCTCCAGTTTATTTATATGGATGCAAATGGATGGCTACTTATCTCTGTGTGTATTTCTACTCTCTTACGCTGCTTATGCTGGGCTCTATTCTTCTGTTCTTGCTTTAGTTTCTCTATTACATGTTAGAGGCTCTCCTAAAACATCTTCTTTGGTGACCTGTTTACATTTTAAAATTAGGCAGAAAAAAAAGGAAGCCTTGCAGAGGCTCTCTGTCCCTGTTGGGTGCCAGCATGTGAACGGGATGGGAGAGGGGCTCCGTGATCTCTTCCATGATTGTGCAGGAAGCAGGGTTTCTTACAGGGACCAACAAGAGCAGCACAGTGTCCTCTTTGTTCTTTGAGTTCCAGGGACGAACCTTCCAATCTCCTACTTGGATCTTCAAGCTTTTACTACATATGTTCTTTTTCAAAGCAGGATGGTAGAATGAATGTTGGTCTTTAAAATGCAGTATTTCATTAAGTTTTCGAGCATCAGCCACCCATTGGATCTCTTCTGTGCCTGGGATCCCTACTTCTAAGGTTTCTCTGAATCATTTCTTTTCTAATTAAAAACCACATCCCTTGCTTGGGGCTGGGGATGGCATGGCTGCTCTAAACAGGAAGAGGGACTGATTCTCCATAGCCTCAGACAGTTCTCTTCTTGTCAGCCAGACAGAATCCACAGTCCTTGCCCCAAACCCTAACATGGCCCAGACTTGTGTCAGCATTCAGCTTTTCTGATTGTGTAAAGGAACACCGTTGTTATGGTTAATTTAAAGTGTCAATCAGGCTAGGCCACGGTACTCAGATATTTGGCCAGATACTCTTTTAGATATTTCCATGACGGTTTTTTTTTTTTTTTTTTTAATGAAATGAGCATTTAAATTAGGCAACGCAGAGTAACACAGAACATCCTCCACAAATGTGGGTGGGGTTCAGCCAATCAGTTAAAAACCTTAAGAGAAGAAGATTGAGGTTCCCCCAAGGAAAGAGGACTTTCTTCCTTCCTTGAATTACAACATCAACTATCAGCACTTCCCTGGTGGCTCAGAGAGTAAAGAATCTGCTGAAAGAACCTGCCAAGAGACCTGAGTTCAATCCCTGGGTGGGGAAGGTCCCCTGGAGTAGTGATGGCTACCCCACTCCAGTATTCTTGCCTGGAGAATCCCATGGACAGAGCCTGGTGGGCTGTCATCCACGGGGCTGCAAAGGGTCGGACACAACTGAGCAACTAACACATCAACTATCAACTCTTCCTGTGTCTCAAGCTGGTTGGCTATCCTGCAGATTTTGGACTTGCCAGCCCTGACTGTCATCTGAGTCAATTCCTTCAAACAAAGCTCTCTCTCTCTCTCTATCATCTTATTGCTTCTATTTCTCTGGAAAACTCTTACTAATACACTGAGTCCCATAGTTTACATAGCAAATTCCATGTTATATAGATACTATTTCTTCTGACGTGTCACCGTCAAAGTTGTAATGAGAACCATATTTAAGCATCAGTATCTATTAGGAGATCTTTGTCTCTGGCCTCCCTTGTGGCTCAGATGGTAAAGAATCCACCTGCATTGTGGGAGACCTGGGTTCAATTCCTGGGTTGGGAAGATCCCCTGGAGAAGGAATTGGCTACTCAAGCCAGTATTCTTGCCTGGAGAATTCCATGGACAGAGGAGCCTGGAAGGCTACAGTCCTTGGGGTCACAAAGAGTCAGATATGACTGAGGGAAAAAAGAGAGAGAGAGTGAAAAACAGAAAAATCTTTGTTTCTTAATGAGTGCCAGCTTTTGAAGGCAGGAAAGGAATGCTGCTTATAAATGGAAACCCCGTATCAGACATGGAATTGACACAGACTACCAAATGAATAATTATTTTCTTGGCCATTGTTTAGGATAAATCTTGAGATGAGTGGGCCAGCTCTGAGAATAAGAGCATTCTAAAGCACACAGTGCAAGGGCCGACGTGCTTCCCAGGACGGTTCATCACAGAGCGATGTTTTAAGAGGTTCATTTGTCGTCATTCTAAACAGATGAGAGCTAGAGACTGACTCAGCTTCGTGTCCTGACCTTTCCTCACACAGTTGGTGCAGTTGAGTTTCTGTGTGTGATTTTCCCCTCTCCAGGCACAAGAATATCAAGCTGTTAGCCATGAGTTAATAAAATAAGAGAGACAATTATTTAGTTGGAATGAAAGAAAGGTTAAGGTTTCCCAGATGTTTCACTGTTGTAATTTAACCTTGTTTATTACTTAGCGTTTTTAATGCCTTTTTAAAAATGTATAGACAGAATTAACTTGAAGCGAGCCCTCTCATTTGGGTAAAGAAACAATTACATTTGGTCAGGATCCATGGATTCATTACATATTTGAATATATTGTCTATAGATTATAAGATAAAGTCAAGCATGTATCTACTGTTACTTTTTAACATTACCAGCCTTTATATTAGAAATGTCTCTTAATAGTAGTCTTCCCTATCGATCCAGATGGTAAAGTATCTGCCTGCAGTGCAGGAGACCTGTGTTTGATCCTTGGGTTGGAAAGATCCCCTGGAGAAGGCAATGGCAACCCATCCAGTTCTCTTGTCTGGAGAACCCCATGGACAGAGGAGCCTGGCAGATTATAGTCCATAGGGCTGCAAAGAGTCAGATACGACTGAGCAACTAAAACTCACTCAGGATCCAAGAAATCCAGGATCCAGGTCTTCAATAAATCCTTTCTACCCACTAAGCTGAAAGTCCCACAGTAATAGAATTCACAGTTGCTCATGACCTTGAAGGAAGAATCAGAAGGGAGGCCTGGAGTTCTGTTTAAATGAACTTTCATAAACCTTTTAAATACATTTCTTTTCACTGAACTAAAACAACAGAAGACAGATATAAAATAAAGATATGAATCATGAAATTGTGTGTAGTCTAATTAATAATAATGGCTACAGTGTATTTATGATCTATTATTGCATGATAGAAGCATTTGAAAATTCTTTTTTCTCCTGATACAAAGACGTTCTTGCAGACTGATCTTTATCAATAATACACCCAGTGCCAGACATCATTTCTGTTTATTTGCTTCATCCTGGAGTTTAGTGCCTCTCAGAATGGATCTTCCTGGGTTAATGACTCTCTTCTCTCTGCACATAAGATTTCTGAAGTTTCCATTTGGGGAAGTTAGAACATGGTCAAAGGCAGAAAACCAATGCAGAGTGTGTCCCAAATTCCAGTGTGGACACAAGAATATCAAGCTGTTAGCCATGAGTTAATAAAATAAGAGAGACAATTATTTAGTTGGAATGAAAGAAAGGTTAAGGTTTCCCAGATGTTTCACTGTTGTAATTTAACCTTGTTTATTACTTAGCGTTTTAAAGCCTTTTTAAAAATGTATAGACAGAATTAACTTGAAGCGAGCCCTCTCATTTGGGTAAAGAAACAATTACATTTGGTCAGGATCCATGGATTCATTACATATTTGAATATATTGTCTATAGATTATAAGATAAAGTCAAGCATGTATCTACTGTTACTTTTTAACATTACCAGCCTTTATATTAGAAATGTCTCTTAATAGTAGTCTTCCCTATCGATCCAGATGGTAAAGTATCTGCCTGCAGTGCAGGAGACCTGTGTTTGATCCTTGGGTTGGAAAGATCCCCTGGAGAAGGCAATGGCAACCCATCCAGTTCTCTTGTCTGGAGAACCCCATGGACAGAGGAGCCTGGCAGATTATAGTCCATAGGGCTGCAAAGAGTCAGATACGACTGAGCAACTAAAACTCACTCAGGATCCAAGAAATCCAGGATCCAGGTCTTCAATAAATCCTTTCTACCCACTAAGCTGAAAGTCCCACAGTAATAGAATTCACAGTTGCTCATGACCTTGAAGGAAGAATCAGAAGGGAGGCCTGGAGTTCTGTTTAAATGAACTTTCATAAACCTTTTAAATACATTTCTTTTCACTGAACTAAAACAACAGAAGACAGATATAAAATAAAGATATGAATCATGAAATTGTGTGTAGTCTAATTAATAATAATGGCTACAGTGTATTTATGATCTATTATTGCATGATAGAAGCATTTGAAAATTCTTTTTTCTCCTGATACAAAGACGTTCTTGCAGACTGATCTTTATCAATAATACACCCAGTGCCAGACATCATTTCTGTTTATTTGCTTCATCCTGGAGTTTAGTGCCTCTCAGAATGGATCTTCCTGGGTTAATGACTCTCTTCTCTCTGCACATAAGATTTCTGAAGTTTCCATTTGGGGAAGTTAGAACATGGTCAAAGGCAGAAAACCAATGCAGAGTGTGTCCCAAATTCCAGTGTGGATGACCCTGGTAATGGTTTTTCAGTCCAGGGTCTGACCTTGGCATTACAGAAAATACGAATTTGTTGCCACACTGAGCAGATCCATTTCTGGGGGGGCCATGCTTTTAAAAACCAAGCTTATGAGAATGACATCAAATCAGAGAGCCAGATGGTGAATTCTACAATGCGAACAATTTCATTGTTATTCAGAATGAAATATTCCCGTTGGCAGTGCCAGCAATTATCTCACTGCGAGTCAGACCCATGTGGGAAGGCAAACCAGGTGGCTCATTAGTGAGCGGGCCTACTGAACCCGCGGTCCAGACAAGAGGCCAGGAGGGCCTGGAGCGGCCATCACAGTGAAAGGGCAGGTCTTGCTGACGGGGGCCCGAGGGTGGGAGTTCCCTGGCAGAGGGGGCTGGGCATCCGAGTGCTGACCACGTCACTGGCGCTTCACTGGGCTATCCTGGTGCCTCTAAAGTGTCAGCCCCAGGCCCTGGCCTTGTCTACCCTCTGGGCAGAAGGTCTGTTTCTCTTAGTCACTCATCTTTGGCTTGCTCATATCAGTGCTGGCTCTGTTTTGAAACCCTTGCCATATCATCCCCTCCATCACCACCATTCACCTGGTCTGTAGCTTTGCAGTGTTCTGAACCAGCATTATTATTATAACTTATTCATTTTTCTGATACCTCTGAAGTCCTCCAAGTGCTATCTACCTTCTTGAGATGGGTCAATATATTAAACTGCATTTTCTCCAATTACCACAGGCTTGAACCTTCCATCCAGGAAGGACAGTCCCAGTGTCCATGCATAACTGGGTGCTTGCTAATCAAGGTAGAACTCAAGCACCCAGGATTCACTATTTTAATATTGAACTTGATCAGTGAAGAATGACTCAGGTACATGTCCACGCTTTATTGATTGAAGTGGCTGGGGGCAGTCCTCAAACGTTGAGGATAGATAACCAATTCACGTCTTCAAGCACATGTGAAGGTCAGCACCACAGCCATCTTGAAAAACACACACACACAAATTCTGCAGCCACTCTCTAAAAGTTTTTTCTCAAAGTAGTTTCCTTACTTGGGTCTGATGTGGATGTAACTTTCTCAGAAGCTGAAGACAACTCCAAAGACAAGCAAATAAGATCCGCAGAGTGAGAAACCTTATGGATCAACCTCTGTCCTCACCTCTATCGGGGCTTCCCAGGTGAATGCTGGTGGTAAAGAATCTGCCTATCAATGCAAGAGACTTGGGTCCCATCCCCAGATTGGGAAAATCCCCTGGAGGAGGAAAGGACAACTCACACCAGTATTCTTGCCTGGAGCATCTCATGCACGACAACACCTGGTGGTCTGCAGCCCTAGGGCCGCCCAGTTGGACGCAACTGAAGTGTTAGCCCGCATGCACGTGCCTCTGCTGAACCCTCCGCCTTTACGATAAATACCTGCTGCGGCTAGGAGAGGGCTTAGCATAGAGTTCATCAGCTCCACCGGCTCAGGGGAGCCCTGTGCTCGAGAGACAGATGAGGAAGCATTTAGATATTATAAAATTAACATTGTGACTTCGTTGTGCACGTGTGCTCAGTTGTATCTGACTTTTTGCTGCCTCATGGACTATAGCCCACCAGGCTCCCCTGTCTGTTTCTCTTAGTCACTCATCTTTGGCTTGCTCATATCAGTGCTGGCTCTGTTTTGAAACCCTTGCCATATCATCCCCTCCATCACCACCATTCACCTGGTCTGTAGCTTTGCAGTGTTCTGAACCAGCATTATTATTATAACTTATTCATTTTTCTGATACCTCTGAAGTCCTCCAAGTGCTATCTACCTTCTTGAGATGGGTCAATATATTAAACTGCATTTTCTCCAATTACCACAGGCTTGAACCTTCCATCCAGGAAGGACAGTCCCAGTGTCCATGCATAACTGGGTGCTTGCTAATCAAGGTAGAACTCAAGCACCCAGGATTCACTATTTTAATATTGAACTTGATCAGTGAAGAATGACTCAGGTACATGTCCACGCTTTATTGATTGAAGTGGCTGGGGGCAGTCCTCAAACGTTGAGGATAGATAACCAATTCACGTCTTCAAGCACATGTGAAGGTCAGCACCACAGCCATCTTGAAAAACACACACACACACAAATTCTGCAGCCACTCTCTAAAAGTTTTTTCTCAAAGTAGTTTCCTTACTTGGGTCTGATGTGGATGTAACTTTCTCAGAAGCTGAAGACAACTCCAAAGACAAGCAAATAAGATCCGCAGAGTGAGAAACCTTATGGATCAACCTCTGTCCTCACCTCTATCGGGGCTTCCCAGGTGAATGCTGGTGGTAAAGAATCTGCCTATCAATGCAAGAGACTTGGGTCCCATCCCCAGATTGGGAAAATCCCCTGGAGGAGGAAAGGACAACTCACACCAGTATTCTTGCCTGGAGCATCTCATGCACGACAACACCTGGTGGTCTGCAGCCCTAGGGCCGCCCAGTTGGACGCAACTGAAGTGTTAGCCCGCATGCACGTGCCTCTGCTGAACCCTCCGCCTTTACGATAAATACCTGCTGCGGCTAGGAGAGGGCTTAGCATAGAGTTCATCAGCTCCACCGGCTCAGGGGAGCCCTGTGCTCGAGAGACAGATGAGGAAGCATTTAGATATTATAAAATTAACATTGTGACTTCGTTGTGCACGTGTGCTCAGTTGTATCTGACTTTTTGCTGCCTCATGGACTATAGCCCACCAGGCTCCCCTGTCTGTGGGACAAAAATATTAAAGCAGTTTGCCATTGCCTTCTCCAGGGGATCTTCCTGACCCAGGGATTGAACCCATGTCTCTTAAGTCTTCTGCATTGGGAGGTGGGTTCTTTACAACTGAGCCACCTGGAAAGCCTGTGATTTCTTTAATCTTCATTAAATGTTTTATGGAATCACAGGTGAAATATTAGAGGCTATAGCTTTCATATGAGACTTTTCAATTTAATTTCTTTGATTTTTATACAGATATAAATTTTTATTATTTATACCTTTAGTTTTTCAGTATGTTCTTTTGGGAAAGTGTCCATTTCATCTAAATTTCATGTATGTATGTTTCATTTACTGATCCCCTTGTCTATTAGTTTCTTCCTTTAATTTGTTTAGACTTGTTGCTATGTGTTTTTCTAACTACCTGAGATAGATGTTCTTGAAGGGAAAAAATGGCATCAGACAAGGTGAACAGACAGAGGTCGATCTTATCCTGCTGCTATGGCTGGTGATGGACGGAGATCACAGAGCGAGGCCAGTGACGTGGTTCTGCTGAAGCAAAGGGTAAGCATGCTTGCAAAATTCAAGAGAGGGAAGCACACTTACCTCATACAGGGTGGTCCCACCTTCTACCTCTACAGAGGGCCTGGAATTCCATTTGTTCTTTTTAGCCAATTTGGTAAGTTTAAGAGTTATGCAACTTTCACACAACAGCAGGACACGAATTCTACTCAAGTTCCCACATACTATAAACCAAGAGATACTGGAACATATCAAGGGATGGCAAACAAGGTGCAAAATTTTCACGGCCCCAGTTCAGCTCAGTTTCAGCACTAGGTTGTGTCTGACTCTTTGTTACTCCATGGTCTACAGTACCCCAGGCTTCCCTATCTTCCAGAGTTTGCTCAAACTCATATCTACTGATTCAGTGATGCCATCCAACCATCTCATCCTCTGTGGGTCCCTTCTTCTGCCCTCAATCTTTCCCACCATCAGGGTCTTTCCCAATGAGTCAGCTCTTTGCACCTGGTGGCCAAAGTACTGGAGTCAGCCCTTCCAATGAATATTCAGGCTTGATTTCCTTTAAGGTTGACTGGCTTGATCTCTCTGTTGTCCATGGTCCGAAGGTGTTGAAATCATACAGAGTTTGTTCTCTTATCACCATGGAATTATGTTAGAAGTCAATATCAAAAGATATTTGAAAGTTACCCACATATTTTCAAGTGCAATGTGACATTTACTAAGAAAAATCCTTGACCTAGCCAATGAAAGCCTCAATAAAATCAAAAGACGGAAAACACACAGAGGGTGATTGCAGAGAAGAAAGCATTTAAGTGGGAAATTAATATTAAGAATACCTAAGAAACTCCATATATTTGGAAATTAAATGTCCACTTTTGAAACATGTATTAGTCTATTTATAAGAAGCCATAACAAGGAATAGCAGAAAATATTTGTAACAGAATGAAAATGAGAAGATATTTTATCAGAATTTGTTGTATGAATAGGGCTTCACTGGTAGCTCAGTGGTAAAGAATCTGCCTGGCAATGCAGGAGGTACGGGCTCAACCCCTGAGTCGGGAAGATCCTCTAGAGAAGGGAATGGCTACCCACTTCAGGATTCCTGCCTAGAGAATTCCATGGACAGAGGAGCCTGGTGGAAGCTTCTCAAGGGAACTAGACACAACGTGGAACCTAGATTCCAGTTTTTGTTCTCAGCCCACAAGAGTGACTGGAAGCTCTAGGTAGTTGCCGGGTCTCTCAGCTCTGCCCAGGCAGCAGGTGCTCCCAGAGGGAGCCAGCCACAGTGCCAGGCTCGCCTGTCTGGGTTTCTCCATCTCACTTGTCTTGCCCCGCCCCCCACCCCCAGCACTTTAACAAGGATTGGTCCTCACCACCATTTCAGAGCACCAATGTCTTCCAACAAAATGCATTTTCCAGCTTTTCGAGTTGCTCTCAGTGAGAATTTCTGATCTCTTCTCAAAAAAGGAGATGGTTTTTATTGCAGATGTCATATTCAACCAATAATGGATCTCAGGGATTTGCTTCTTAAGAGATGTAATTGAAAACACCTAGGTTAAGATTTTGCTTTTATAGACAGAAGATTGTTATCAATGTAATCTTCTCCTTCCCAAATCTCCTCTTCTCTATTTTGTAACCCAACCTTGATATCTAAATGCTGAGTGTATTTTGTTGGATTTATAGCTCTTGCTTCCGTGGTGGTTGTCTTGGGTACATGCCACCCTCTGGTTTTGCTCTGTGAGAGGTAAGCTTTGATGTGAGTGTGTGCATTAAGGAAAAGAGCATTACAAACCTGCAATGCTTTGCACTTATCATTGCTCCTATATATGAGTCTCGAACACAATAATCCTAAATTACGTTACTCTGCATAAGGCACAAGCACCCTATTTATTCTACAGTTGAATTTCCATTGAATCTCAGAGACAAACATACGGATGACACAGGAGGCTGGATTCCGGTCACTCTAACTTAGGCACTGACATATGTTTAATTCAATATGGGTTTGCATGAATTCATAATAAGTAGAGAGGACAATTCCCCAAGCACACTCCTGAATCATCTGTCACAACAACATGGGGCGTTAAAGGCAGCACATTACTGTAGGCATGTTGCTGCTAACTTCTCAGACTGATCTGGACGCCGTGCCACTGGCTGTGCATTCCTTGGAGTGGTCAGAGAACCAGCCTCAAAGAGGGTGGGCTGGTCTTAAGGCATCTACCTTTTTGCCATGTTGGGGAGTGTGAGTAAGTCACCCGAATCTGGAGCCTGGATGCATCCATGACCCAGCATTCTCTCTCCCTCTCTCCCTCTCCCCCATCCCCAACCCCACGCTTCTCACTGATGCTCTGAGTCATCTTGACACCTGCTCTTTGATGACCCCTTCTTTCCTAGGGTGGTATGGAAACACTTTTCATTCAACCCTAAGAAACAAAGCTCCTGTGAGCTCTGTTTCCTCTACTTGTCACTCCTGGATAGTTGCCTGTTTGTCTTTGAAAATTTTTAGCTATTTTGGAAGCATCTGGAAGGCAGCCAACATATGTCTTAAATATTCAATTCCCAGCAGTCATTTCAGTTCCTGGCACAATACAGGCACTTAATACAGTTTGAGCAGATAAATCCATAACTCGCTGGCTGAGTGGGATGATTTGCAGTCTCTGGAGGGAATGTTTCCCCCGTGGAGTAAAGGGAGGGCACCAAAATCACTCTCCCAGGCGCGCTCAAAGCTGCCACACCCTGCTGGAAACTCGGGACTTCCGGTTCCCGCCTCTTTGCTTCCTGTTTCCTCTTCACCAGCTGCCATCTCTCACTGCCTGACAGATGTTTCTGTTCTTGCCCTGTCATGACCACGTTGCTTTTTTATTCTTTTTTTGTATGTAACTGTCAACACATTCTGTTACGAACACACAATGACGTTCATTGCTCATTTGGCAGAATTTAATTTTGGTTCTGCCACTTTGGACCAGATCCTCACTCCTTGAAGGCCCAGTTTATGTATTTGTAAGCAATATGCATTTGACTAGACGATACCCACCATCTCTTCCAGATCTCAACCTGTGCGTCTCTACCAGGAGCACCGAGAGCGTGGGGCCGTGTGGGGAGGCTGCTCACCTGGCTTTACCCCGTCCCTCGCAGCTGGCCCACGTACTCACATGTGAGGCTGGAACGTGCTTCCCTCACGGGTAATGGGTGGACTGGATGGGTGACATGAAGCCTGGATGAGACACGATTCACTTACCTGGACCCTGCTGAAGCAAAGCTGCTGTCTCTGTGTACAAATAGAGAACCAGCCTCAAAGAGGGTGGGCTGGTCTTAAGGCATCTACCTTTTTGCCATGTTGGGGAGTGTGAGTAAGTCACCCGAATCTGGAGCCTGGATGCATCCATGACCCAGCATTCTCTCTCCCTCTCTCCTCTCCCCCATCCCCAACCCCACGCTTCTCACTGATGCTCTGAGTCATCTTGACACCTGCTCTTTGATGACCCCTTCTTTCCTAGGGTGGTATGGAAACACTTTTCATTCAACCCTAAGAAACAAAGCTCCTGTGAGCTCTGTTTCCTCTACTTGTCACTCCTGGATAGTTGCCTGTTTGTCTTTGAAAATTTTTAGCTATTTTGGAAGCATCTGGAAGGCAGCCAACATATGTCTTAAATATTCAATTCCCAGCAGTCATTTCAGTTCCTGGCACAATACAGGCACTTAATACAGTTTGAGCAGATAAATCCATAACTCGCTGGCTGAGTGGGATGATTTGCAGTCTCTGGAGGGAATGTTTCCCCCGTGGAGTAAAGGGAGGGCACCAAAATCACTCTCCCAGGCGCGCTCAAAGCTGCCACACCCTGCTGGAAACTCGGGACTTCCGGTTCCCGCCTCTTTGCTTCCTGTTTCCTCTTCACCAGCTGCCATCTCTCACTGCCTGACAGATGTTTCTGTTCTTGCCCTGTCATGACCACGTTGCTTTTTTATTCTTTTTTTGTATGTAACTGTCAACACATTCTGTTACGAACACACAATGACGTTCATTGCTCATTTGGCAGAATTTAATTTTGGTTCTGCCACTTTGGACCAGATCCTCACTCCTTGAAGGCCCAGTTTATGTATTTGTAAGCAATATGCATTTGACTAGACGATACCCACCATCTCTTCCAGATCTCAACCTGTGCGTCTCTACCAGGAGCACCGAGAGACGTGGGGCCGTGTGGGGAGGCTGCTCACCTGGCTTTACCCCGTCCCTCGCAGCTGGCCCACGTACTCACATGTGAGGCTGGAACGTGCTTCCCTCACGGGTAATGGGTGGACTGGATGGGTGACATGAAGCCTGGATGAGACACGATTCACTTACCTGGACCCTGCTGAAGCAAAGCTGCTGTCTCTGTGTACAAATAAGCCCAAGGGACTAGCAGCAGGTGGCATTTTGCTGGAAACAGTGAGCTCATGTGACTTCCAGGGGACACCCCACACCAGGTACCACTGCAGGAGGGAAAGAGCAGCCCATACTGGAAAACGGCGTGCTTCGGGGAGCAAGCGGTCTTGTTTGGTCGGGCTGCATTAGATGTCTAAGTGGCAGCCTCTCTTTCCTTCAAATGCTCTGTGCATTCCTCTCCAGCTGATGACAGCTCTACCTGAAGACTTCCCTGGCTCAGAAACACCTGATCCGTGGCCGCTGGATGAAGTGACTTGGGAGAGGAGGCAGAGCTGTGGCCAGCTTTGCAGGAGGCTGGCAGCTGCAGTTGTACTGATTAGGTTTATGCGTCTGGGAAGACGAAGCCAAGACCACGCGAAAGATTATTTTATAAAGAAGATACACTACTGAGAAAAGAGCGTAGGACAGTGCTCTTAAATCAGAGCAGAGGGAGAAGTGTTTAATCGTTATATGAAGCCTCTAACAATGCAGGAGTTTGCAAAGGATGAGGCCAGTGTCCTTTTATTTTATTTTTGTAAGAGTACCGGAGCTATCATACGAGGCTCAATTTCCTTTCCGTGGAGTGAGAGTAAACTTTGAACATATCTTTAAGGCATAAATGCGGTGATTACAGCCGTGATGAACCATCTGCCTACTCACATCTCAGAATGAATGCAACTGGGTAATTTTCGATGTCTATGATGATTCAAATATAGAATTATACAGAAGGAAAGTAAAGCCATCTCGTGTAGGAGATTAAGTAAAGCCTACATTCAGGCCATGGGTATCCTCACTCCTTGAAGGCCCAGCTGGACCGATACCCACCATCTCTTCCAGATCTCAACCTGTGCGTCTCTACCAGGAGCACCGAGAGCGTGGGGCCGTGTGGGAGGCTGCTCACCTGGCTTTACCCCGTCCCTCGCAGCTGGCCCACGTACTCACATGTGAGGCTGGAACGTGCTTCCCTCACGGGTAATGGGTGGACTGGATGGGTGACATGAAGCCTGGATGAGACACGATTCACTTACCTGGACCCTGCTGAAGCAAAGCTGCTGTCTCTGTGTACAAATAAGCCCAAGGGACTAGCAGCAGGTGGCATTTTGCTGGAAACAGTGAGCTCATGTGACTTCCAGGGGACACCCCACACCAGGTACCACTGCAGGAGGGAAAGAGCAGCCCATACTGGAAAACGGCGTGCTTCGGGGAGCAAGCGGTCTTGTTTGGTCGGGCTGCATTAGATGTCTAAGTGGCAGCCTCTTTCATTCAAATGCTCTGTGCATTCCTCTCGAGCTGATGACAGCTCTACCTGAAGACTTCCCTGGCTCAGAAACACCTGATCCGTGGCCGCTGGATGAAGTGACTTGGGAGAGGAGGCAGAGCTGTGGCCAGCTTTGCAGGAGGCTGGCAGCTGCAGTTGTACTGATTAGGTTTATGCGTCTGGGAAGACGAAGCCAAGACCACGCGAAAGATTATTTTATAAAGAAGATACACTACTGAGAAAAGAGCGTAGGACAGTGCTCTTAAATCAGAGCAGAGGGAGAAGTGTTTAATCGTTATATGAAGCCTCTAACAATGCAGGAGTTTGCAAAGGATGAGGCCAGTGTCCTTTTATTTTATTTTTGTAAGAGTACCGGAGCTATCATACGAGGCTCAATTTCCTTTCCGTGGAGTGAGAGTAAACTTTGAACATATCTTTAAGGCATAAATGCGGTGATTACAGCCGTGATGAACCATCTGCCTACTCACATCTCAGAATGAATGCAACTGGGTAATTTTCGATGTCTATGATGATTCAAATATAGAATTATACAGAAGGAAAGTAAAGCCATCTCGTGTAGGAGATTAAGTAAAGCCTACATTCAGGCCATCACAGGAGGGAAGACCCCTCACCCAGATGAGGCCTTCTGGTGTCTTGGTGTGCCTCCTGGGGAAGCCGCCCCCATGGCCCTTGGAGTGGAAAGTAGCAACTGTGAGAGGAGAAGACACCCTTGGCCCCAGACTGGATCCAAGGAGCCACCAGGGAAGTCACTGCATGTGGTTCCAGTCCTGGGGCTCCTCGTGGCGAAAGCCTGGGTCGCAATCATGCCAGGCGTGTGACCTTGGCACAGGTGGGTAATGGCTGGAATTGGTGGTGAGCAGGTGGGCAAAGGTAATGACATGGCAGCCAAAAGCTCTGACCAGTGAAGGTCGTGTGAGGCCTATCCCCCTGGGCTGGCACCTTACTTCTGGCACCTGTCTCACGTCTCTTCAGCACCTCTCTTGTGTCGTTACTCAAGCGTTCCCTTCTCAGGACGCCTGCAGTGACCAACCGGTTTACACTTGCTCCCGTCCTCCCCAGCACCGCCTGCCCATTCTCCACAGCTATTATTTTCTCCAAAATACTAATAGGCTAAATGACTATACAGTTTACTTGTTTATTTCATGCATTGTCTGTTTCTTCAACACGGGGCCTTATCTGTTACATTTTCAGAGGTATTTCAGTGCCTATAAAAAGGAAACTGGCACATAGCAGTTGGTATTTATTGATTGAATAAGTGAAGAAAAACCTTCTATTAAGAGTATTTCAGGACTTTCCTGGTAGCTCAATGAAAAAGAATTCTCTTGCCAATGCAGGAGACACGGGTTTGGTCCCTGATCTGGGAAGATCCCACATGCTGCAGAACAGCTAGGCCCGTGAGCCACAACTGTGGAGCCTGTGCTCTAGAACCTCGGAGTCACAACTATGGAGCCCACGTGCTGCAACTACTGAGGCCCGTGAGCCCTAGAGACCGAGTTCCACAACAAGAGAAGTCACTGCAACAATAAGCCTGCTCACCTCCACTAGAGAGCAGCCCTGACTCCCTGCAACTAGAGCAGAGCCTGTGGTAGCAGTGAAAACCCAGAAGAGCCAAAAGTAAATAAAAATAAATAAAAATTTTAAAAAGACTATTTTAAATATTCAAGTTGAGGCAACAGAGCAACTTCCTAACAGGGAATTACCTTTGATGTAAACAACAAGAGACTTGGGTAACTAATGATAAAACCAAAAGCATTAAACTTATTCAAGATTAATATGCTGAATTTGTCAAAGTGTGTGTATTTCATTTAGAAAGTGTAGATAATGTTAAACAGCATGAAGATAAAAGAAACCGATTTTTAACAATTGAAATCCGCTTGACTGACAAGCTACAGAATATCTTGAATAGCAATCAATCTGTATTATAATAGCAGATGTGAATTTTAAAAAGTTGAGATAAACTATTTTGCTAGATGAGTGTTTTCAGTGGTTTTCTTTTAGGGGAGAAATCTTTGTATATCCAAAATTTTACGGGGTTTGCCTTTTAGAAAACAAATAGTCATGACTGCAAAAGTCATGCCTATAAATTCCCTTATAAATAAGAGTCTGGTACAGTGTTTCACTTGCTCCCGTCCTCCCAGCACCGCCTGCCCATTCTCCACAGCTATTATTTTCTCCAAAATACTAATAGGCTAAATGACTATACAGTTTACTTGTTTATTTCATGCATTGTCTGTTTCTTCAACACGGGGCCTTATCTGTTACATTTTCAGAGGTATTTCAGTGCCTATAAAAAGGAAACTGGCACATAGCAGTTGGTATTTATTGATTGAATAAGTGAAGAAAAACCTTCTATTAAGAGTATTTCAGGACTTTCCTGGTAGCTCAATGAAAAAGAATTCTCTTGCCAATGCAGGAGACACGGGTTTGGTCCCTGATCTGGGAAGATCCCACATGCTGCAGAACAGCTAGGCCCGTGAGCCACAACTGTGGAGCCTGTGCTCTAGAACCTCGGAGTCACAACTATGGAGCCCACGTGCTGCAACTACTGAGGCCCGTGAGCCCTAGAGACCGAGTTCCACAACAAGAGAAGTCACTGCAACAATAAGCCTGCTCACCTCCACTAGAGAGCAGCCCTGACTCCCTGCAACTAGAGCAGAGCCTGTGGTAGCAGTGAAAACCCAGAAGAGCCAAAAGTAAATAAAAATAAATAAAAATTTTAAAAAGACTATTTTAAATATTCAAGTTGAGGCAACAGAGCAACTTCCTAACAGGGAATTACCTTTGATGTAAACAACAAGAGACTTGGGTAACTAATGATAAAACCAAAAGCATTAAACTTATTCAAGATTAATATGCTGAATTTGTCAAAGTGTGTGTATTTCATTTAGAAAGTGTAGATAATGTTAAACAGCATGAAGATAAAAGAAACCGATTTTTAACAATTGAAATCCGCTTGACTGACAAGCTACAGAATATCTTGAATAGCAATCAATCTGTATTATAATAGCAGATGTGAATTTTAAAAAGTTGAGATAAACTATTTTGCTAGATGAGTGTTTTCAGTGGTTTTCTTTTAGGGGAGAAATCTTTGTATATCCAAAATTTTACGGGGTTTGCCTTTTAGAAAAAACAAATAGTCATGACTGCAAAAGTCATGCCTATAAATTCCCTTATAAATAAGAGTCTGGTACAGTGTTAAACTTTGCCCCAAATATGACCAAGGGCAGTATCAGCTAACATGTTTATTCTTGCGGGCAGAGCCCCTTGACTCCACGGGGGCCTTGGGGCAGACTCTGACTGGTAGCGTGCGTGCCGGAGGCTGGCCGCCACCTTCTCCTCGGGACTGCCCCTGAAGTTTAGTTAGAGAGTCTAGGCACACGGGACAGACTGAGGAGCATGAGCAGCTGGCTGGGAAGGAGGCCCAAGTCCTCACCTACAATGAAAGCACAGAGAGCTCCCTGTTCCAAGCACCTCCAGCCACCCCGTCGGGGCCTCTTTGTCAGGCATCTACATGCGAACCAAATAGATGCCGGAGCACCCACTGGCCACCCATTCTCTGGGCTGAGATTTGCCCTTGAAGGATGTGGACCAAGACAGGTCCCCCCAGAGGGTCTCTCTGTGTCTTTCAGCTGTGGGAGAATCGGCCTTCATGACCTTCACCGAGGAGCAGGTGGAGGTGGAGCAGAGCATAAAGAAAGAACAGAGAGCCGGACCTGAGAGGTGCCATACACCGCATTCCTGCTCGCACTGGGAACAGCGCTCAGCACCATCGCCACGGCCCGTGTTAGCCGCCCGCTTGCGTGGACGTCCTGGGGCTCCTCACGTGCCCAGGGGGCTCCACTGCCTGCCCAGAGCCCCTCCAGGCCCGCTGATGGTCACACGCCGACTGGCAACGATTATTTTCCAGGTGGAACCTTGGTGTCCCGCACCGTCTCATTTATAGGCTCTGGCCAAGTGTTCAGAACATTGTAATAATTATTTTCTATTTCTGGTCACTGCTGAGGCAGCTACCTGTCTTTATAAATGAAACAGACTGAAAACATACATCCAGTCCAATCACGGCTCCAGAACTCCAGTCGCCTGCAGAGATCCCCGTGGCATCATTTGGGGGAGGAACCATAAAAGTGAGTGACAACGCAGCTGTCAGACGCGGCTAGCTCCCCCATGCTCTTCTGGACACCTGACGTCAGTGTGAAGACGCTGTCATGTTCCGCGGATCAGGGCCAGCCTCCCAGCCGTCTCCCAGGCCCCACTGCAATGCAGCCAGGCCTGCCTTCCAGGCCCGTCCTCGGCCCTCTGCTGCCAGCCTCGCCAGGCTGCTCGCCCCTCCCAGTGGACACGCTCCTTGAATGCTGGGTGCTCTTGGAGTCAGAGGGTTGGTGGGGAGAGTGCTATACACCTGTCTCCCCTCCTGGAAAATCCATGCCTCAGGGGCAGGGAGTCTCCCGTTTCTCCTCTATAGTATGTAGCTCAGAGTCTTGCCCATTACAGGCCCTCATAAATATCTGCTGATTAATTCCTATGTATTGACTGAGACTGAGTAAATGAGTGACCATCTTGACAACTCAAAGCCAAACCGATAATAACTATGTCGGTGTGTGTGTGTGTGTGTGTATGTTAGTCACTCAGTTGTGTGTAGTTCTTTACGACCCCATGGACTGTAGCCCACCAGACTTCTCTGTCCATGGAATTCTCCAAGCAAGAATACTGGGATGTCCAGCCATTTCCTCCTCCCGGGGATGCTCCTGACCCAGGGATTGAACCCAGGTCTCTGGCATTGCAGGTGGATTCTTTACCAGCTCAGCCATCAGGGAAGCCTGTGCAGCCCAAAAGATACACCTGATTCTGCCCCAGGTTTTAGGAAGCATCAGTGTCCCTCTCTCTAATCCTCCCCTCCACCGTCCTCCTAGAAATGGCCCAGCACACGCGCGTCGGGAGCGGCTTGCAGCATCGTCTGGATGGATGAGGAAGAGTGAGAAGAGAAGCAACCTGTGTGCGTGGGGAAGAACGTGGACGCTGCCTCGTCAGGACCCCCAGCGTCCCACAGAGCCGGTCACTCTGACCGCGTGCCCGCGGCTGGCTTCCCTCCGGCCTCTGCAATGCTCCTTCGGGACTGGAGAAAATCCACTGCCCAGTCTCTCTTCATTTGCATATCGTAGATGGCAGCTGCTCTACCTGAGGCCTAGTCATATAATGAGGTTTTCTAGATTCATAATAAAAGATTTTCATTGGAGTGAGTCCTGTGTTCTTAGTTCTTTCCAACAGAGAGTCTAAATTACCCTTTGCTGTCGTTGGAAAAGAGGCAGGGGCATCATGTTTCAGAGCCGGGTGCAGACAGCCGCTGCCTTCTGATCCGCCGCAACCTCAAAGACCCGGAATAGGCCCTGCTCCCGGCCGAGCGGGCGCCGGCGGCTCTGGCGTGGCGCTCGGCATGGCCTGCAGCCCGGCCCACGGAAGACTGGCCAATTTCCGCTCCCGGACAGGTGAGGAGGGGACCAGCCGCCAGATGGCTTCCCAGGCGTGCTCTGACGCCCGGCTCTCGAGCTGTCTGGCACCTGCCGGCCCCTCCAGGCTGGCCCTGCTCTGGTGCCCACGCCCCTGGAAGCAGGAATGATGGGGCACTGATACGGCTGCTCCCGTGGCGAGTTCACACGTGGCAGAACGGATTGGCAGGAAAACCAAGGGCGGTTTGCCGAGTCCCTGTCTGGTGTCTGCTAGACGTCTGTCCTTGCCCTGCCCTGGGGAGGCGCGTCCTAGACGCGGCGGGGCGTGCACCGGGCTCTCCATCTCCAGGCAGCACGGGCCTTTTGCCCCTAAATCCATCCATTCCTAGGTGCCCGTGTCAACCTCTTGCCCGCCCACTTCTCAGCCGTTTCCTGCTTCTCTCCCTTCACCTTGCCCTCTCTCCGTCCATTCGAGCGCAGGCTCCCAGTCTTAAATGTCGATAACCTGTGTGGAAAAAGCAGATCCTGGATTTCTCCAGTAAAGTTGTCTGAACAGACTTCCTTTCTAATTATTCATTCATTTAAAAAATCATAGAGTTCTATTACTTTTAAGTATCCAGCTGTATGAGAGGGAAAACCAGCGATGGCTGGTCCTATCTTCAAGGCTTCCGCCACCTGAGAACGACGGGGAAGCGGGGAGCCGCGGGGCCGCGGGAAGAGCAGGGCTGCCCTGGAGCGGGGAGCAGCCTGGCTGCCGGGAGGAGGCCTGGCAGGCGGGGGGCTGGGGCTGAGGCTGCCCAGGGTGGAGGGGGCAGGGCTCTGTGTGGGCTCGTCCTCCCACCACTGTGGGGAGGAGCGCATCCGGGGAGGAGGGCCTGGAGCCTCGGAGCCACCTTCCCCGGAGCCCCTTCCTCCCGCTCCCCTCCCTCCCTCCTCCTCCTCCTCCTTTCCTTCCCTCTTTCCCTCCCGTAAGCAGGCTCCCCGGGATGTGGGCTCGATCTCAGGACCCGGGAGAATTTCTTGCGCACTCCCATGAGAGACACTTGCCCTCTTCCCTCCCGGTCCCTGAGTGCATTTGTCCCTTTATTCATTCGCCCCCCAACACTGGACATGCACAGGCCGGCCAGCGGCGGCACCCCGCGGCCCGGGCTCCGGGACGAGAGCCCTGGTCTGGCTCCTGGAGCGGGACCATGCGGCAGGGCAGGAGCAGGGGCAGGAGCGCAGCAAGGCGGCCTTGGGAGTGGACCGGCCTCTTTGGGGCCTCTCAGTCGGGGGGCCCAGGGCTCCAGAGGCAGCAGCACATCCGTTTATTGGGAGGGCCTCGGGTTCTGCGGATGGCAGTCTGATTTTAAGGCTCGTTGATGAGCTCTGAAGTCCCGCTGCTGATGCCCGCCCTGGAGAAGGTGAAATTGCTTCATGCACACGCAGATGTCGGGCGCCGGGGAGGTTCTGGGGTCCTGACCCCAACCTTCAGGGGTCCCATCACCCCCACAGTGTTGTCAGCGTCAACAGTATTTGCTGAGGCCCCCTCCCCAAGGTCGCTCTCTGAAAAGACACAAACCAGCCCGCAAGTGCGTGCCCACCTGCCCAGGCCGGGAAGCAGCCTCAAAAGTCAGTGGCTGGGCTTCCCCTGGTGGTCCAGTGGATAAGGACAAGTTGTCTGAAGACTTCCTTTCTAATTATTCATTCATTTAAAAAATCATAGAGTTCTATTACTTTTAAGTATCCAGCTGTATGAGAGGGAAAACCAGCGATGGCTGGTCCTATCTTCAAGGCTTCCGCCACCTGAGAACGACGGGGAAGCGGGGAGCCGCGGGGCCGCGGGAAGAGCAGGGCTGCCCTGGAGCGGGGAGCAGCCTGGCTGCCGGGAGGAGGCCTGGCAGGCGGGGGGCTGGGGCTGAGGCTGCCCAGGGTGGAGGGGGCAGGGCTCTGTGTGGGCTCGTCCTCCCACCACTGTGGGGAGGAGCGCATCCGGGGAGGAGGGCCTGGAGCCTCGGAGCCACCTTCCCCGGAGCCCCTTCCTCCCGCTCCCCTCCCTCCCTCCTCCTCCTCCTCCTTTCCTTCCCTCTTTCCCTCCCGTAAGCAGGCTCCCCGGGATGTGGGCTCCATCTCAGGACCCGGGAGAATTTCTGGAGCACTCCCATGAGAGACACTTGCCCTCTTCCCTCCCGGTCCCTGAGTGCATTTGTCCCTTTATTCATTCGCCCCCCAACACTGGACATGCACAGGCCGGCCAGCGGCGGCACCCCGCGGCCCGGGCTCCGGGACGAGAGCCCTGGTCTGGCTCCTGGAGCGGGACCATGCGGCAGGGCAGGAGCAGGGGCAGGAGCGCAGCAAGGCGGCCTTGGGAGTGGACCGGCCTCTTTGGGGCCTCTCAGTCGGGGGGCCCAGGGCTCCAGAGGCAGCAGCACATCCGTTTATTGGGAGGGCCTCGGGTTCTGCGGATGGCAGTCTGATTTTAAGGCTCGTTGATGAGCTCTGAAGTCCCGCTGCTGATGCCCGCCCTGGAGAAGGTGAAATTGCTTCATGCACACGCAGATGTCGGGCGCCGGGGAGGTTCTGGGGTCCTGACCCCAACCTTCAGGGGTCCCATCACCCCCACAGTGTTGTCAGCGTCAACAGTATTTGCTGAGGCCCCCTCCCCAAGGTCGCTCTCTGAAAAGACACAAACCAGCCCGCAAGTGCGTGCCCACCTGCCCAGGCCGGGAAGCAGCCTCAAAAGTCAGTGGCTGGGCTTCCCCTGGTGGTCCAGTGGATAAGGACACCGCCTTGCAGTGCAAGGGGCGCCGGTTCGATCCCTGGCCTGGGAAGATCCCACGTGCCGCGGAGCGGCTGGACTGATGTGTCCAATCACCGAGCCGGAGTTCTGGAGCGCATGCGCCCAGAGCTGGTGCTCTGTGACAACAGACGCCACCGCGATGGGAGGCCCACACGGGCCAAAGAACAAAGACGGATGAAAAATAGAAAAATGGAAGACCAATAGAAGTGACCCGCCCACTCTTCTCCCTCCCCAACCGACCCCCGCCCAAAAATAAATAAATAAATAAATCTTTTAAAAAAAAAAAAAAAAAAGTCAGTGGCTCTCCGCCCGCCCCTCCGGGCCTGCGGGCCCCGCGGCCCGAGCAGCAGGCGCTCGTTCCCGCCGGCAGAGGGCGCGCGCGCGGCAGTCGAGCCGGGGCTGGGGCGCCGTGGTCCTGCGCCTGGAGGTGGCTGCGGCCAGCTGCTCAGTGTCAGGACTGCCCTTTGCTCGTGTCAGTCACGGCTGAGCCCCAGCACGGTCCGCCGGCCCCCGCCAGCCCCGTGGATTGCTCCTTTGGGGAACTGGCTTCCACTGACCGCTTGATTTTGGAGGAGTCCCTGTAGCATCCCCAACTCAATGGGCACGAATTTGAGCAAACTCAGGGAGATAGTGGAGGAGAGAGGAGCCTGGCGTACTGCAGTCCATGGGGCTGCGAAGAGTCCTAGGATTTAGCGACTGAAGAACCATGACCACCAAGGGGCTGCAGCTCATCCTGCCGGCGAGACTAGGTTCTCTGGGCACATTCTGCTTCTCAGATGCGTGGAGTCCACTATTGGTGACTTCATGTGGGATGCTCGAGGCTCCAGAAAACTGAGTCCAGGTGGAAGCCTCACTGGGCCATGGCCCTCGCCTGGTGCCTCAACAGGAAGTCTGCGTCTTCTTAACCTCCCAGTCCCCATGCCACTGGGCTCCCCACCACCCAACCTCCTGTACAAAGCAGCTGGAAAACAGTAATGAGCTGTTCTTAAAAAGCAAGCATTGTCTGTCTCCATTTTTTAGCAATAACCGTACAACAAACGAAACCAGTCAATCCTAAAGGAAATCAACCCTGATTTCCTTCCATTGGAACGACTGGTGCCGAAGCTGAAGCTCCAATAATCTGACCACCTGATGTGAAGAGCCGACTCACTGGAAAAGACCCTGATGCTGGGAAAGACTGAGGGCAGGAGGAGAAGGGGACGGCAGAGTGTGAGATGGGTCAAGAGCATCACCAACTCAGTGGACGTGAGTTTGAAAGAGCTCCAGGAGATAGTGGAGGACAGGGAAGCCCGGCGTGCTGCAGTCCATGGGCTCACAGAGAGTCAGACACGACTGAGCGACTGAACAGCAACAACAGACAACCAGCATCCAATGTGACATTAGAAAGGTTGTCTGGGCATGAAGGTCAGTGGCCCCTAAGGGACATTCAGGTTTCTCGTTCCCTTAGAAAAAGTGGCCATCTCAGGAAGTTTTTGGTTCACTTCTGATCAAGCTCCACCAACAGCCAATATCCTGAGAAGTTTCCTGTGTTTTAAGAGTTTTCTCCTTCTTTTGCACTGTAGACTGTGCTTCAGCTTCCAGACATCAGCTTTTGACTGTGAGTCATGAAGTAATAAAGGGCTCCTTTATTCAAGAAGCCGCTTGTCCCGCTAGAAATTCCTCTTTTATTAGCTTTCTCATTACAAGCCGGTAGCAATCATCCATTTCTCAACAAGAGCCAGATTCCTTTTCTCTCTATCGAGAGGGCCACGAGAGACCTAGAAACAGTGGAGCAGCCAGGTGGGTGATGTGTCAGGAACCCCTGAGCAGGTCCACCTTCTTGGTTATCCTGAGCAGCGGCCCAGGAAATCTCCACATTCATCGGTGGCTCAGTGTAGATTCTCTTTATGAAATGTTGGCTACAGCTCCCTTTGTGTTCGCATCTGCTGGGAGGGCGCTGCATTTGGAGCACCCCTAGAAAGTCAGGATGGGCAAATTCCCGCAAACTGAATTCATCGGAGGCCTTCCTCGCGGGCAGACCCTAACCCGTGCCTGCCTTGTTGGGGCAAACGTTAGGGTGTGTATTCCCCTCTGGACACTGAACAAGGAGGGTGTGGCCTCCTGAGATGCTGCAGCAGGAGCCGTGGCGAGACCCTGGTGCCCGCTCTTGGCTGGGCCCAGCATGGGCTGTACGGTGTGTTCGTGCAATGTCTTTCATTTCCCAGCAGCCTGCTCTTCTGAGCTCACCAGTGCTCATGTTATTCACCTGCAGAATAAAGAGGGCGGAGGTGGAGCGGAATGTGGCATCTGGAATCTGTGGGCAGAATGGAACTGTTTCGTGATGGGAGGAGAACATGCCCAGCTCCTAATCGTCTTTCTCGCCTTACAGCCAGGAACGACACATTTTTGCTAGAAAGCCGCTTTAGTGATGCAGAGTCAGTGCCTTTCTCTTCCTTGAAATGCGGAGTGGAGTATATTTTATCCTTTTCATTTCCAACTGAGTAAAAAATATGGAAATGAGACATTTGCCTAGTTCTTTTTTTTTTTTTTCTCATCACGGTTCCTACAAATTCCGGCCATTTCTCACAAGACGAATGGGTCCTTTAAAAGTTTCTGTTGCATTCCCAAATTAAAGAGTTGCAGGTTTCATGAAATGCCAACCAGGAGCTCACCAGCATGTGTGGGCAGGCACCTTCCACAGCGAGTGTTGAGCATAGGCTCTTTCTTCCACTGGGAGGCACCGAGCCCGTGTCGGCAGGCTGGAGAGTGGCCTGCTCCTGTCTTTAAGAATCCTGATCTCTTCAGACCCTGGGCAGAGGTGTTCCTGAAAAGCGGCAGGAGATAGAACATTCCCAGGGGCTGATCTGAGCAGGAAGACCCCAGATACATGAGACCTTTAAATAAAAACAGGACACGTCATTCATGCATGCTCCACCGGCACCTGAGGAGCAGTTGCATGAGTGAATAAGAGCTGGGTAACCAAGCTCACAAATGTCTGTGGAAAACCCAGGTCCATTTAACCGAATCACAAAGAAGTGTTAGCAAAGGGTGAGAAATTGTTTTAAGCAGTGGGATAATTGTGTGTCAGAAAAGACCCGTTCATGTATAGATGAATAAATAATAAAGCATGAGTGAATGCAGAAAATCAGAGGAAACAAATGGGAAATTAAACTGAGCATAATTTAGCTAAAGTACACTATATTTGAAGAGAGATTAGGCAATTAAAAAATGGAAAGCAGGTTTGGAGAAACTTGACGGTGGCATAAAAAATGACGGTCGTATGTCTTGGAACGGGGCGAGATAGCCGACATGCAGGTCACCCCAATAACCCAGCCATTCCTCAGGCGAGATCAAGGCTTAGTTAATTTATATCGTTATATCACTTGTAATAAGGATATTACAATAGCAGCGATAAACAAAATTAAACATTTTTTAAATTGATAGCCGTGAATTTCCAAGGAGAAACATAAGGCAGAATTCAGAGAAGTTATCTGGTCCCTAGACCTCTTTAGGTCTGCTCCCTGGGGGGCAGCACGTTGGGAAATGCTGTGTAACCGCGTTAGGTCTGATGAGAGCTCTGAGGGCTCAAAGGGGAGAGGAAGGAGCAGGTCTGAGCGCCGCTGCTGGGGTGGGGCCAACAGGACGACAGCGAGTCTCACGAGACAGCGGGGAGAATTCACACAGGGCGATCTGGCTGGAAGGAGGGGATGGCTCCATAGCGTCACTTTCATGAAATGCCAACCAGGAGCTCACCAGCATGTGTGGGCAGGCACCTTCCACAGCGAGTGTTGAGCATAGGCTCTTTCTTCCACTGGGAGGCACCGAGCCCGTGTCGGCAGGCTGGAGAGTGGCCTGCTCCTGTCTTTAAGAATCCTGATCTCTTCAGACCCTGGGCAGAGGTGTTCCTGAAAAGCGGCAGGAGATAGAACATTCCCAGGGGCTGATCTGAGCAGGAAGACCCCAGATACATGAGACCTTTAAATAAAAACAGGACACGTCATTCATGCATGCTCCACCGGCACCTGAGGAGCAGTTGCATGAGTGAATAAGAGCTGGGTAACCAAGCTCACAAATGTCTGTGGAAAACCCAGGTCCATTTAACCGAATCACAAAGAAGTGTTAGCAAAGGGTGAGAAATTGTTTTAAGCAGTGGGATAATTGTGTGTCAGAAAAGACCCGTTCATGTATAGATGAATAAATAATAAAGCATGAGTGAATGCAGAAAATCAGAGGAAACAAATGGGAAATTAAACTGAGCATAATTTAGCTAAAGTACACTATATTTGAAGAGAGATTAGGCAATTAAAAAATGGAAAGCAGGTTTGGAGAAACTTGACGGTGGCATAAAAAATGACGGTCGTATGTCTTGGAACGGGGCGAGATAGCCGACATGCAGGTCACCCCAATAACCCAGCCATTCCTCAGGCGAGATCAAGGCTTAGTTAATTTATATCGTTATATCACTTGTAATAAGGATATTACAATAGCAGCGATAAACAAAATTAAACATTTTTTAAATTGATAGCCGTGAATTTCCAAGGAGAAACATAAGGCAGAATTCAGAGAAGTTATCTGGTCCCTAGACCTCTTTAGGTCTGCTCCCTGGGGGGCAGCACGTTGGGAAATGCTGTGTAACCGCGTTAGGTCTGATGAGAGCTCTGAGGGCTCAAAGGGGAGAGGAAGGAGCAGGTCTGAGCGCCGCTGCTGGGGTGGGGCCAACAGGACGACAGCGAGTCTCACGAGACAGCGGGGAGAATTCACACAGGGCGATCTGGCTGGAAGGAGGGGATGGCTCCATAGCGTCACCGACTCAGTGGACATCCGTTTCAGCAACTCTGGGAGACAGTGGCGGACAGGGCAGCTTGGTGGGCCGCAGTCCATGGGGTCACCAAGAGTCAGACACGACTGATCGACTGAACACCAGCCCCCGTAACTCCCGACCCCCCTCTCTTCAGACGCGCACCCCCGTCTTCTTCCTGGCGCACCTGTGGCTCCATCTATGGGCCCCGTCCATGGGGAGCACCTGCCGCTGACGGGCACTGCCCTGGGAGGAGCCTTCAGATGGTGGGGCAGGGGCGGGCACGTCCATGCTTCCTCACCCCACAGAGCAGTCGGCACATCTCCCAGAGCCCCAGGGCGTGGGGTCTCAGCTGCCCACGGTTGCGACTTGTTCAGGAAGGCACCCGCTAGGCCTTCTCCCCTTCCTTCTCTCTCTTCCTCACTCTTGCTGGTATGTCCTTGGGTCGCCTACCAAATTGACCATATTCACCCGAATCCTGGTCTCAAGGTTCCAGGAGAGCTCACGCTAAGTCAGCCGTTTCGCTGGAAAGGAGAAGAGCTGGTGGTTTTCCTGTGTGTGGGGTGGGGGCTGTGCTGGGAGCTCCCCGCGGCGTGCACGCTTTTCTCTCGCTGCGGAGGGGGCTGCTCTTTGCTGTGGAACGAGAGTGCCTCCCTGCAGGCGCATTTCTTGCTGTGGAGCATGGGCTCTGGAGCACTCGGGCTTCAGTAGTCACGGGGCAAGGCCATCGGCGCCCTGCAGCATGTCGACTCTTCCTGGACCAGGGCTTGGGCTGGATTCTTCACCTTTGGACCACCAGGGAAACCCAAGGAGTTCATCAGTTTCATCACAACTCCTGTGTCCTGCTTCATCCTTTTCTGGACAAGAGCTCCGCCTCACCTTTGTATCTGCTCACCCGTCTATCCATCTGTCATCCATCCACCCATCATCTATAGATCCATTTGGTCTATCACTTATTTTTCTGTCTATCTATCCATCCGTCCATCAGCACAAAAGTGAAAAGGAAAAAAAGAGAGTCACTCAGTTGTGTCTGAGTCTCTGTGACTCTATGGACTGTAGCCGGCCAGGCTCCTCTGTCGGTGGAAATCTCCAAGCAGGAAAACGGAAGTAGGTTGAGGTTTCCTTCTGCAGCGAATCTTCCTGGCCCAGGAGGGGTCAAACCCGTGTCTCCTGCATTGCAGGCAGACTCCACCAACCGAGCCACGGGGGAAACCCCGTCAGGATAAAAGATGCAAATAAATGTATACAACTGTGGCCATCAATGGGTGATGTAGATAAGAAAGAACTGACTGTGTGTGTGCTTTGGCATGTTTCTCAAGTATTCTAAGACAGATACTTGCTTTCTTTTGTATTTAGGGGAAAGCTATAAGTGCCTTTTAAATGCTCGCCTGAAGGATTGCATGTGCTCAGTCGTGTCAGAATCTGCCACGCCATGTGGACGGTGGCCCCCAGGCTCCTCTGTCCTTGGGAGGCTCCAGGCAAGAATACCGCAGTGGGTCGCCATGCCCTCCTCCGGGGGATCTTCCCGACCTAAAAGACTAAGGATTTCATGTCCAGCTCTTGCACTCTACTGAGTCACTCTTCTTTGGAAGGAATGGCAACATGACCTTGGTCTCTGTGCCCAGCGCCTCTCCTTTAAAAGTGTGGTTTTCCCTTAAAAGAAACAGAAGGGTGTCAGAGGAAAGAATCACAGAGCACCTACCAACGAGCTGGCGGTGAGGGGGTGGTGAGGCAGTTCCGCTGGCTTCCGGGCTCGGGGCCCTCAGGAGCTCAGGCATTCGTCCCTCTCTGCCTTTGTCCTCGCCCACAGACTCCCTGAATGGCTTCAGTGTGTGTCTGAATCCATGACATTTCAGTCCTGGCCGCCATAGACCATTTCCACAAGACATGTGCCGTCACGGGGCGCCCTTAAGTGTAACTCAGAGTCGTCTGAGAGAACATCTCTGTCAAAAGCATCAGATTGGCTCCCAGGGATGTAGAACTTGTCTGTGTGTGACAAAGAGCATCAGCTGCCCCCGTGATGGGCCTGTGCGTGGGGCGGAGAGACGGACCGGGCGAGGGAAAGGGCTCCCACAGCTCCGCGGCCTCAGCCCGGCGGGCCGTGCCGCAGGGGGCCCGAGGGCACGGCTACCCGGAGAGGGGCTTCCAGCCGGCGTGGCATGTGTGGGATATGTGCATGCGCGCGCGTGTGTGTGCGTGCATGCGCGTGTGCGGCTTTGTGGGGGTGTGTGGGGGGCGTGGGGACGTGCCGAGCAGTTTGGGAATGGCTTTGACCACCTTTTCCGCCCTCTTGCTAGACTGTGACTCTTGGTACTTTCAGAACTGTAACGGCAGCAGTCTCCTCCCTTTAAAGAGAATGCAGCCGTGATCCCCGTGATAACAGATCAATACAACACGCATCCAGCCTTAACACAGACGACTTTTGGATAATCCTCCGGCGGCAGCGAGGAAACCTCAGCAGACCTTTCCCTGGGCGCCCCTTCCACTCCGTCGCTCCCTCCACCTCTCCTCCTCCTCGGCTCTGTTCCCACATCTCTGCAGAGAAGGACCGGGGGGCACCTCACAGCCAAAGGCAGGCAGGGCACAGCCGCCGTCTCCAGCAGACCCCCGGGTCGCACACGGGGCCTGACAAGCCCCCTGGCACGCAGAGAGCCTGTGCTGATGACACTCCACCTGCCCTCCTCGGCCCAGCTCTTCCAGTCTCCGCCCTTCCTGGGCGCCACGGGCACACAAGCCTGTGGCCACTAGCTCCCTGTTCCCCGGCTTCCTGTCGAGCACAATCGTGGAGACTGGGCCCGAGGGTAACGCTCATGCCGAGCCCCAGGGCTGGTGGCCTGGCTCTGTCCTCTAGGCCCTCCTCTGAGTCTCTGGCTCTCTCACCTGTCTCAGGTGATGCTCCTCCCTCGCCTGTCTCCCCAGCTGCTAGCGCAAGGTGCCTGGATGCTCGTGGGCCACCTGAGCTGACCTATGTGCTTTTAAGCTCGATGATCAGACATTCTGTGAGCAGGGCTCTTTTGCAGAGACTGGCTGTCAGCACCTCTGGTGTTCGAGTGGGTGCGGCAACAACCCATTAGGACCGCAGAGGCAGGGCGGCTGTCCAGTCACTCAGTCGTGTCCAACTCTTATCATGGACTGCAGCACGCCAGCCTTCCCAGTCTTCATTGTCTCCCGGAGTTTGCTCAAACTCATGTCCATGAAGTCAGTGATGCCATCCAACCACTTCATCCTCTGTCTCCCCCTATTCCTTTTGCCTTCAGCCTTTCCCAGCATCAGGGTCTTTTCTAATGACTCAGCTCTTCGCATCAGGTGGCCATAGTACTGAAGGTGCACCTTCAGCATCAGCCCTTCCAATGAATATTCAAGGCCGATTTCATTTTGGATTGACTGGTTTGATCTCCAAGGGTAAGAGCCCTTTAATTCAGTCTCCTTCCTGGGTTCATGTTTCTTTCCTTGAGCGAACAGCATGAGCAGCCATAGGCTTCCCAACTTCTCTCTGTTCCCAAAGCCTCCCCAAAGCAGTCCACGCCCGGATCACAGCAGAGGTGGTGCAGGTGGGCTGTTGGGTTTTCTCCAGACCATGGGTGCATGGCTTGTGACTGTCCAGTTTTGTGGGCAAACTCGGTGAGCGGGGACACACCTCTGTGGTGGCCAGGTGCTCCCCTGTGCAGCTCTGCATTGCCACTCAGAGCTGCTGCCCCTGGGAATTTGTTGTTCAGCATTTCTTAGCTCTCCCTGGTTATTTCTCTAGGAACAGAGACAAGGGTGGAATCTATGGTAATGTGCCACTCGCCTCGTGGAGTCTGATCAGTGAGGGTGCCCCCGTTTCTCTCTGTGGTCTTTCTGAGGAGAGGGGAGACAAGCCCACACACCTGGACATTCCCCCCAGACCTGCCAGGCTTCTTGGTCTCAGAGGCACCAGAACTGACCACGACAGCCCCCCTCTCTCAGGAGCTCTGTGCTGTCCTCACGCTGTTTCCTCTAGCTCTCTGGCCACCCCAGCCCTGCTCTGAGCATCACCCCTGAGCCCACCTCTCTTTCACCGTCAAGATCACAGCTCACTCTTGGTGGTTCCTTCTCCTTCATGTTCTCACGTCAGATTCACTTTTCTCCATCCCCAGTAATGAAGCCCTATTTTTATAACTGGGTTTTTTTTTTAATATTTGACCTCTTTTATTGGTTTTTTATTTATTTATTTTCATCCATCTTTGTTCTTTGGCCTGTGCGGGCCTCCCATCGCAGTGGCCTCTCTCGTTGCAGAGCACCAGCTCTGGGCACATGCGCTCCAGAGCACTGGCTCATAATTGGACATACAGGTCCAGCCATTTCTTGCCATGTGGGATCTTCCCAGGCCAGGGATCGAACTAGTGCCCCTTGCACTGCAAGGTGGTGTCCTCACCCACTGGACCACCAGGGAAACCCCAATGGTGCCCTGTTTTAATAAATTGTTGTTTGTCCTGGAATATCACAACACATTTCTTCCAAATGGGTCTCTTTGGTCCCTACCTTGGCTGTCACAATTATTCTCCGCACTGCTGTTAGTGTGTTCTTTCTACCCACACCTGGCCTCCATCCCTACACCTGAGTACCCGTCAATGGCCGCCCTTTGGTTACCTCATGAGAGGCAGCCTGGCCCTCACCATGTGATCATGCTCACCTGCGCAGTCCCGTCTTCTACCTTATAACCCCGCTCGTTGCCATCCTGGGACGCTGGTGACGTAAACAAAATAATCTTGTGCTGATTTTTCTTCAGCTTTGCCTTTCCTTCTAAACTGCTCAGCTGTGTTTTCCTCCAAACAGGAGAGATGATGTTTCTAGAATGTTAACTTGAGTTGGCTGCCCACTAATCTAATGCCAACACCCAAACTGTGACATGATCCATTCAGGCAGGATAATGTGAAATCCCATCAAATCCCCTGTGACCTTTATGAGGGCGACCTTCTCTCCAAGTAGGTCGGCACCCTGGAACTGAAGCGTGGGGCCAGGGAGGAAGAGACGGAAGGCCTTTCTATCTGTAAACCCCACACTGCCGCCCTCAAGCCACAGTCTCTCTCTCTGGGCTGGTTTTCTCTCTCTCTCTGTCTCAAATGTAAAAAGTTTTGACCATGAAATAATCAATCATCCTGAGATAAAAATTGCATTTGTGAGTCTGTGTGTGTGTGTGTGTGAGAGGAGTGGGGGAGGGGGAGACAGAGACAGAGAAAGATCATCTCTCACAGGAAACAATGGACATCTCTTTGGCTGAAAAAGGCCCTCCCTGGCATTACACTGCCTGGAAAACACTTTCTTATCCTCCAAGGCCATGCAGCCAGTTACCATAGCACTTCTGCATATGTCTGGAGCAAGACTCTTTGATTTGTTCATTAGTTCTTACAATTCCCTTCTCTGTTTCATGGTGTTTATTGCCATTCGCCCCTGCACCATCACCCAGCTCTCTTAGAAACCCCTGTAAGGTTCTGATGCCCCTAGATGTGGGTGACAACATCTTGCATGCACAGGTTCCTTCCTGTATCTCCACCCTCCCCCAGAAAGTGACACACATGAGTCTCATAATAGTGCACAGACTCCAGATCCTGCACTAGGGAGCCTGGCCCAGAGGAGATTTCAGGACCCGGGAAAAGGCTCATTACAAATCATGGAGAATAATAAAGATCACTGGGCACATATTTTTCATACATATTATATCATTTGTCTATATTCTTAACTGTCTAGGAAAATCTCCAGAGATTGTCACTGCACATCACGATCCAACATAATCTCAAAGAAATGAAAGTTATACATTCTGACATTCAAGTATAAATGTATTTGTAAATGAGAAAGTATTTCAATTATTTTAAAAATAAATTTATATTTAAACTAAGGATGGGGAAAGATTTGTCAGTATACTAGCCAAAGAAGAAAATGCAAGAATGGCCATTGATTGATTTGATTAGATACCATTTTTCATCAGATTGGCAAATTCAGAGGCAAAATGAAAGGATCAAGAATACTTGGGTAAATATTTGCAATGCGTTTGATGTATGCCTTAAATATGTGAGAAACTCACACACATCTATTAGTGACTCACTAACCTCTCTGCAGAATGGAGCCTAGCATTTTCCATGCTCTGAATAACACAATCTCTGCCTTCCTTGTTCTTACTGCTAATGTTGCTATTACTAAAATATAGGGAGAAAATACCGGGTCCGAAGGCCATAAAAATAAGGATAAAACACATAAAACAGTGTCCTTGCTTATGTGTAGTCAGTGAACTTTAAATTATTGATACATATAATTCCTATTATTGTATTAAAATTTTAATATTAATACTAGCCAAGGCTGTTCACCGTGTGGTAATAATTAACACTATTTACCAAATGTTTTCTTGTTTTGATGTTTGAGGCACGTTTCTGGCTCCTGACGGTAGGTGTGGCCATGAAATTCACTCTGGACTAACAGGAGCGGAAGTGCGTGGGTCCCCTGTGGGCGGAGCTTCCTGCTTACGGCAGTATCTTCTTCCACGCGAGGTCTGGCAGCACATTTTTATGAGGCCTCCTTCATCCTGGTTCTTTGACAATGAGGATGAACAGAGACAGTGGCAGCCTGGAGGAGACATAGGACTCCGACAGAGGAGAGCCTTTTTCATGTATTAAGTTCCTGAAACAGCAGTATATGTTATTGTCAAGCAGCCTGTTCTGGTTGATTCCACTCCGAGGAGACTATAATTTGCACACATATTTCTTTTTTTTTTTTTTTTAATTTCTTTCTTTATTTGACTCCATTGGGTCTTAGTTGCAGCATGTGGGGTCTAGTTCCCTGACCAGGGATCAAACCCGGCCCCCTGCACTGGGAACACAGAGTCTTAACCACTGGACCATGAGGGAAGTCCCCCACACATGTTTCTTGATAACAACTGGGCAATACAATATGGACTTTTGGAAGCATCTTAGATTTGGGCTGACTGATAAGGTTGTGTGAATTCGTTCCGTGTTAGAAAATCGAATAGTCTCAGGGAACACAAAACAGGCAGGTGCCAGCAAAAAGTCTTATAACAATTTCCTCTCAAAAGTTCTTTCCTAAGAAATATTAGAAATGTAATTGATAAACAACTGAAAAACATGCAAAATGCACATTTCTAACGATTATATTCAATCAGTTGGCTACAAGGCAAATATTGCAAGAGCAGAAGAATGCAAAATAAAGTTTATTCTATATATAGAATGAAAGATCCTTCCCTGATGGGTCAGCGGTAAAGAACCTGCCTGCAGTGCAGGACACAGGAGACACTGAGTTAACCCCTGGGTGAGGATGTGCGCCTGGAGGAGGAAATGGCAGCCCACTCCAGTATTCTTGCCTGGAAAATCCCGCGGACAGAGGAGCCTGGAAGCCTCCAGTCCATGGAGCTGCAAAGAGTCATACACAACTGAGCCTGCACATGCATAGAATGAAATGTTCTGCTTATTTACGATTTTAAATAATAGACATAGCAAATGCTAATTGTGTAATAATTAAGTGAAGAAAGCAAAATACTGTTCAAAGTATACCATAGTCTCTAAAAGTTGTAAAGTAGAAGCATATATTATAAAATAAGGTAGTGTTACACTTCAAATTATTTAAAATTTATTATTTTGGGTAGGGTAAAAGGAAAATGCAATTTTGTATATTTTGTAGTGAAACATTTAAAAATGGATTTGTGCATTTTTAATAAAATTTTAAAAGCAAAGTCATTAAAAAAAACCATTTCCAACATTCACAGCTTTCCAGAGGATGAATTAAATTACATTTTCAGAGTGCTTACAATTTATGCATAACAACCGCAACATTATTGAAACAAAACACAGGCCCAATTCCAAAAGAAACAGAAGGATAAAAAATAAATTATAATCTGATCCGAAATGATAAAACTGTTTGGAAAATAGTATTTGCAGTGGCTGGGTGCTCTAAAAATAGATTGGCTTCAATCCAGTAGGACTACAATATGCAATTAAATTATAAATTTGCATAATAATAGTCAGTTCTCAGCCAACTTCCAGTTTTAAAGCTGAATTAAAAATGAAAAACATCATTTGAATGAACAGAGAAAGATAAATTTCAATGTAACTTGCCACATTCATAGATTAAAGGGGAAATAAATTGTTCTTTCATCTCAGTAGACACAGGAAAAAGATTCCACAAAAGTCCATAACCATTCATCATCAAACAAACAAAACCTAACACACCATGATGGAGGGCTTTCCTTTCACTTGATAGAGACTCTTCTATAATCCTACAGGGGTAGAATATTAGAAATGTTCCGTTTAAAAATCAGAAGTAACACCAGACTGCCAGTCTGACACCAGTCATTGACTGTAGCCCACCAGCCTCCTCTGTCCGCGGGATTCTCCAGGAAAGAACACTGCAGTGGGTTGCCATTTCCTTATCCGAGGGATCTTCCCAGTCCAGGGATCAAGCCCACATATCTTGGGTCTGGTGTGGCAGCAGATGGATTCTTTACCCACTTGTGCCACCTGGGAAACCATTCAAGATGGCACTCAGTGTTCTAGTGGAAAACAGTAAGAAAAAAAATTTAAAAGGAGAAGACAATTATGTCACTGTGTGAAGGTTATATGACTATCCACATAGGAAAACCAAGAAAATCAATGAACAGGCTATTAGAACCAATGCAATTTGCATAAGACTGATGGATACCAATTAGCATGCCTTTTACACTGGAAATAAAGAATTTTCTAAAATGTAGTGTTAAAAACTATAATTCCCTACAGGAAAAAGCACAAGCACAAACAAACAACAGAATTGCACGCAGAGATCCATTCATCATGGGGGACAAATACATGACAGACTAAACACAGGGCTGTCCTGCCCACAGCGGAGGTGACTCAGGGTGGCACACATGTCATTTCTCCCCAGATTTTCCTGCAAATTTAAAACCATTTCAATCAAAAATTTCTCAGTAATATTTCTGTGAAATTTACAAATTAATTCAGAAATATGTACGGAAAATTAGAAGTGGGTGAGTAGACAGGAGGCTTTCAAATCCTTAAAACTTAGAGAAGGACAGTTGGTCTGGATTGGAAGACCTTCTGAGGGCTGTAATAACCTGTGTGATGACAGCCAGGCAGGAAACAGAATAAAAAGATTTCTGGGGAGGTGAGCGACCGTGGGCTCAGCCAACTTCCAGTTTTAAAGCTGAATTAAAAATGAAAAACATCATTTGAATGAACAGAGAAAGATAAATTTCAATGTAACTTGCCACATTCATAGATTAAAGGGGAAATAAATTGTTCTTTCATCTCAGTAGACACAGGAAAAAGATTCCACAAAAGTCCATAACCATTCATCATCAAACAAACAAAACCTAACACACCATGATGGAGGGCTTTCCTTTCACTTGATAGAGACTCTTCTATAATCCTACAGGGGTAGAATATTAGAAATGTTCCGTTTAAAAATCAGAAGTAACACCAGACTGCCAGTCTGACACCAGTCATTGACTGTAGCCCACCAGCCTCCTCTGTCCGCGGGATTCTCCAGGAAAGAACACTGCAGTGGGTTGCCATTTCCTTATCCGAGGGATCTTCCCAGTCCAGGGATCAAGCCCACATATCTTGGGTCTGGTGTGGCAGCAGATGGATTCTTTACCCACTTGTGCCACCTGGGAAACCATTCAAGATGGCACTCAGTGTTCTAGTGGAAAACAGTAAGAAAAAAATTGAAAAGGAGAAGACAATTATGTCACTGTGTGAAGGTTATATGACTATCCACATAGGAAAACCAAGAAAATCAATGAACAGGCTATTAGAACCAATGCAATTTGCATAAGACTGATGGATACCAATTAGCATGCCTTTTACACTGGAAATAAAGAATTTTCTAAAATGTAGTGTTAAAAACTATAATTCCCTACAGGAAAAAGCACAAGCACAAACAAACAACAGAATTGCACGCAGAGATCCATTCATCATGGGGGACAAATACATGACAGACTAAACACAGGGCTGTCCTGCCCACAGCGGAGGTGACTCAGGGTGGCACACATGTCATTTCTCCCCAGATTTTCCTGCAAATTTAAAACCATTTCAATCAAAAATTTCTCAGTAATATTTCTGTGAAATTTACAAATTAATTCAGAAATATGTACGGAAAATTAGAAGTGGGTGAGTAGACAGGAGGCTTTCAAATCCTTAAAACTTAGAGAAGGACAGTTGGTCTGGATTGGAAGACCTTCTGAGGGCTGTAATAACCTGTGTGATGACAGCCAGGCAGGAAACAGAATAGAGATACTGCAGTGGGGCCTTACCATAGCGGGGCAGGTGAGCGACCGTGCATCACAGGTCAGGGGGAAGAAGCTTATTTCAGTGGGTGAAATTGAGACCATTAACTATCCATATGGAAAAATAAGATACAATTAGATTTCTTAATTTACACAGTACACAAAAATAATTCAGTTGAATTTAGACACTGCAAGTGGAGAAGAACTATGAGAGAGGGAGTGGTCTTCTGTCCTGGACATTATATAACATTATTATCTAGTCCATTCTGAGTGTTTAAACCTCAAGCAATTACAAATATAGGTCAATCTGATTATTTCAAAAGACAAAATGCTAATATCTCAGAAGCGATCGTGAATTGTTAAAACACAAGTAACAGCCTTAAGAAAAGGCTAAATTTAATGTGTGAAACACCAGAGATAAATATGTATCATAAATGAAGGACTTTTAGAAATTTATAAGAAAATCAAAAGAATGATTCAAAATGTGAGTAGCCATGAATACCTGTCACAGCTCTGAAAAGATGCTCCGAGAAATAAACATGAAAACAGCAAGAAAATATTACTTTTACAAAAGGAGTAAAGCATGACAGGGCGTGTTGATCAGAAAGCTGGAGCAGGAAATGGGCCTTTCTGTTCAGCATGTGGACTTCTAACTCACCTGGCTATTGTGGAGATAGTGCATCAGCATATTAAAAAGGCAAAAAAAAAAAAAAAGAAATAGGAACGTGTGTATCCTTTGAGCAAGCAATCCTACTTCTTGACACCTAACTATATAACCTCAATGAATTGGCACACGTGAACACCAGGAGATACGCACAGAATGCTCATTGCTGCATGGTTGTAACACGGGAAGACTGGAGACAAACCAAAAGTCTATCGTTAGGAGGTAGGAGATATAATATGGTATCAGCCGTAAGGCAGGAGCTCAACAATAGTGTTTCAGTTTCCATATCAAGGGCAGACACATCTCAAAAAGAAAAGAATGCAAAAGAAAAATGGATATGAGTCAGTACAGTAACATATTCTCCCAAATTAACAGTAGATGCAAATTCTCCCAAATTAACAGTAGATGCAAAATAGTGGATGACTTTAGGGGTGCACCGTATTATGCAACAAATAGGAAAATGCAGTAAGTATAAAAGCAATAGTATATTTTTTCTTTTGATACTTGATTCTTAGCATGGAAGTTGAGGTACACAGGACTCCTACTCAAGGGGACCACAAGGAGATGGATTTAGCTTTAATATTTCATGTCTTTAAACAGCCTGCAATAAACAGTATATAACTGTTATTTATAAATGTAGGAGCATGGATTTTGTTTTCATATTCTTGGTAATTACCTCTATTTAAATTTCTTAGAAAAGAGTTCATTTGTAAAAGGATCTCGCATAAAACAACATCGGGTCAGTGCAACTTGACTAAGCCCATCCTCCAGTCCTAGGTTTCTGCGCATTAAGTTTCCATGCTTTGATCTTCCAGCCATCTTTAATAAAACTTCAAAGTCACATTGGAGCCACTGAGACTATTCAGCAGGCCTGCGAGGAAGGGAAACTCAATTGGAGTCCCAGGGCTTTAAAATGTGTTTAGCTTTGATAACATCTCATGTTCATATGAATCCTTTCATCCCCAGGATATTAAGCTCTTCAGACCCGTTAGCTCAAGGGTCCCTACCATCCCTTGTGAGGCAGGATGCTGGCTGGTGTTACTTGGAAGAATCCAAACAGCGATAAATTTAGATGCTACACGTCCCCAAACGGCAGGATCAAAGTGCTGGTTTAACGCTATATGAATGCGCAGCCGTGTAATTTGGGTTAATTCTCCTCTCTTTGTTCACTGTGCCGTGCCCTTCTTAATTATGCATGCTTAATGTCTCAATTCAAACTTTCATGCTTATCTTTTATGGTTCTTTCCCTTATTTCTAAGGCGTTTTTAAAGCAGATTATATCTAGAACATTTTTTTAGTTTCGATACGCATCCTAAGAGTTTCATCAGCAGAACAACGTGATAGGACGGCGTATCTCCCTCTGATGGTTTCTCATTTTGTCCACTGGACCATTACATTTCCCTGGAAGGAAAAACATCTTTCCTTTTGTAAAGCAGGTGCAGCAGAACCTGCTGGAACTTTTGGTAGGTTGCACGGAGAGATGGAAGAGCTCTTGCCCAAACAATCATTTGTGCATCTGGGAGCCGGGAGAGGATAAAGCCAGGACTTGCCATGCAGAGTAGCCGTGCAAGACTGGAGCCCATGGCATCCCGTGTGCCCTCTTTCTGTCCACTTTGCAGACTGCATGGACTTTGGCCCATGCAAGTAAAACGTGCAATGTGAGGTGGATTTAGGCCACAAGGAGATTTAATATTTCATGTCTTTAAACAGCCTGCAATAAACAGTATATAACTGTTATTTATAAATGTAGGAGCATGGATTTTGTTTTCATATTCTTGGTAATTACCTCTATTTAAATTTCTTAGAAAAGAGTTCATTTGTAAAAGGATCTCGCATAAAACAACATCGGGTCAGTGCAACTTGACTAAGCCCATCCTCCAGTCCTAGGTTTCTGCGCATTAAGTTTCCATGCTTTGATCTTCCAGCCATCTTTAATAAAACTTCAAAGTCACATTGGAGCCACTGAGACTATTCAGCAGGCCTGCGAGGAAGGGAAACTCAATTGGAGTCCCAGGGCTTTAAAATGTGTTTAGCTTTGATAACATCTCATGTTCATATGAATCCTTTCATCCCCAGGATATTAAGCTCTTCAGACCCGTTAGCTCAAGGGTCCCTACCATCCCTTGTGAGGCAGGATGCTGGCTGGTGTTACTTGGAAGAATCCAAACAGCGATAAATTTAGATGCTACACGTCCCCAAACGGCAGGATCAAAGTGCTGGTTTAACGCTATATGAATGCGCAGCCGTGTAATTTGGGTTAATTCTCCTCTCTTTGTTCACTGTGCCGTGCCCTTCTTAATTATGCATGCTTAATGTCTCAATTCAAACTTTCATGCTTATCTTTTATGGTTCTTTCCCTTATTTCTAAGGCGTTTTTAAAGCAGATTATATCTAGAACATTTTTTTAGTTTCGATACGCATCCTAAGAGTTTCATCAGCAGAACAACGTGATAGGACGGCGTATCTCCCTCTGATGGTTTCTCATTTTGTCCACTGGACCATTACATTTCCCTGGAAGGAAAAACATCTTTCCTTTTGTAAAGCAGGTGCAGCAGAACCTGCTGGAACTTTTGGTAGGTTGCACGGAGAGATGGAAGAGCTCTTGCCCAAACAATCATTTGTGCATCTGGGAGCCGGGAGAGGATAAAGCCAGGACTTGCCATGCAGAGTAGCCGCGTGCAAGACTGGAGCCCATGGCATCCCGTGTGCCCTCTTTCTGTCCACTTTGCAGACTGCAGACTTGGAAACAAGCCCCAGGGCTTGTCTGGATAAGAGTGATGTAGGAGTATTCCATCCCTGCATTAGCTTAGAGCCTAAACAAGACCCAGGCCATTGTTTCTCAACTTCTGTTTCAAACAGGAAACTGTTCTCCAAGTAACGAGAAAAGGACGAAGAAGACACGGGACATGGTGAACACGTTCTGCAGGAGTCTGGGATGACAACCGTGTGTACGCACCTGTGTCTCCCCTTGGGAGCTGCTTCCGTTCGCTTAGAGGGAGCGATGGCTTCTCCCTGGCCACTCGTCTTTTCATTGGTCAGGGCTGTGTATCACCTCAGAGAATCGGCCTCTCGCAGCGGCTGGATGGAGGCAGAAGAGAACTAACACGGGAACATGGCTTCATCGGCCTCTCCCTGGCCTCTGCTTCGCCTCTGGGGAGGGTCAGACACAGAGCTCACCCCTTATAAATATTTGGTGAAAGAGTGTTTGGAAAGCCCAAATATTCCTATGAATATTTTCCTACAACTTCCCAGTAATTTCATGCAGCAGATGTGGGGTGTGTGTGTGGGGGGTGTGTGATATGTGTGATGTGATGTGGTGTGTGTGTGTGTGTGTGTGTGTGTGTGCGTGCAGTGATTTACTTTTGCGTGCCAGGTCCTCAGTCTAACAGCTGTGTTTTTAATGGTCTCTAAACTGGGCTGCAGGTACACAAATATATCCAACCTGGGCAAAACTCTAAGCAAAACCTAAACAAGCCATTCTGGACCCGGAGAGTCATTTTGCATGGGAATTTGAGCAGCCAGCCAGCCAGCCAGCCAGCTGTCCTGGAGATTAGCGAGCGGCTTTCTAATGCAGAGTCTCCCTAGAGCAGCATGGGAGGCCTGGCTCACCCAGCCCTGGGTTATCCTCTTCCATCCATCAAGGAGTAAACTGCGCCAAGAGCAGAGCAGCACCAGCCTCGCTAACATCTCAGCCTCGCTTTCACTGAGGTTGTGCACCTCAGCAGACGCCCCCAAGCACTGAACCTCTATAATACCCATCACACGCTCCACCCGCCCCACTCAAATGCCGCGTACAGTGCTGCAACTTGAGGGTGCGGCGTCGCTCAACGGGGTGTGGCTCACTCAGGAGCAGCCTCGGCCATCAAGGGGAGGCTGCGCTGGCTTCCTCCTGCCTGTGCTATGGTGAGGATGCTTCCCTGCAGGACCCTGGGCGTCCACCCTGGGGCGGGGGTGGCCCTCGGGCATTTTCCAGACTGCACGTGCCTGTCCTGCTGAGTCCCAAGGCAGACTCACCTTGACTTGCGGTGTCCTCAACGCCACACTCTCCCTCTGGAGGCTGGATGTGGTTTGATCGAAGTAGACATGCCTCCCATTCATTGTTTAGACATTAAAAACTGTGAACTAGAGAAAAACAAAGAAAAGGCAGTTTGAAGACAACCATAACTTTTTTAGATTCCAGATATAAGCAATATCATATATTTGTCTTTCTCTGACTTACTGCACTTCATATGGTCATCACCAGGTCTGTCCATGTTATTGCCAAACTTACTTACAAACCAGAAACTGGCTCTCAGACTTAGAGAGTGAACTTACGGTCACCAGCGGTGATGGCTGGGGAAGGAAAGACTGAGAGTTTGGAATGTGTACACTGTTATATTTTAAATAAATAACCAACAAGAACCTACTGTATAAAAGAGGGAACTCAGCTCAATACTGTATGATAATCTATATGGAAAAGGAATTTGAGAAAGAGTAGACGCATGTACATGTATAACTGAATCACTCTGTTACCCACAGCTACTGCAACATTGCTATTCAATCGCTCCATTGTGTCCGACTCTTTGTGACCCCATGGACCGCAGCTCACCAGGCTTCCCTGTGCTTTACTACCTCCCTGAGTTTGCTCAACTCATATTCATTGAGTTAGTGATGCCATCTCACCCTGTGCTGCCCCCTTCTCCTTCAGTTCTCAATCTTTCCCAGCCTCAGGTTCTTCTCCAATGAGTCAGCTCTTCACATCAGGTGGCCAAAGTATTGGAGTTTCAGCTTCAGCATCAGTCAATAAATACTCAGGATTGATTTCCTTTAGGATCGACTATTTGATCTCATTGCTAACCAGCACCACAGTTTGAAAGCATCAACTCTTCAGCCTTCTTTATGGTTCAGTTGTCACATCCATACACAACCACTGGAAAAAAACATAGCTTTGACTATGTGGACCTTTGGCAGCAAAGTTGTGTCTCTGCTTTTTAATATGTTGTCTAGGTTTGTCATAGCTTTTCTTGCAAGGAGCAAGCCTGCATTGAAAAGAAGATTCTTTACCACTGAGTCATCTGGGAATTCTTACAACATTGTTAATTATTTTTCTTGTTTAGTTTCTAAGTAGTGTCCAACTTTTTTGCGGCCCCATGGACTGTAGCCCGCCAGACTCTTTTGTCCATGGGATTTCCCAGGCAAGAATACTGGTGTGAGCTGTCATTTCCTTCTCCAGGGGATCTTCCCAACCCAGAGACTGAATCTGCATCTCCTGCATTATAGGCAAATGCTTTACCAGTGAGCCCCCTGGGAAGCTATACTCAACTATATTCCAAAATAAAATTTAAAAATTAGAAAAAAGCAAATTATTAAAATGGACATCATCAGAGGGACCCTTATTTATGGTACAAGGCTGAGAGAGTTTTTCCTGATGTTTCAAAAAAGAAAAAAACAACAACCTGCTAGCTTTCCATGTTCGCTCATTCACGGATAGTCATCCATGACTCAAATGTAGATTCAATACATAAATAAGTGTCTACACAGAAGGTAAAAAAGAAGAGGATGTGGCTAAGGAGTCCCAACTGTTTCTGTTTTGTGCTATTAGGCAGTAAACAGCCTGGACCATCAGACTGAGTAGCTCAGAGATTTAGTGGACCATTCCCCGGGCGATCATTGCTATTCAATCGCTCCATTGTGTCCGACTCTTTGTGACCCCATGGACCGCAGCTCACCAGGCTTCCCTGTGCTTTACTACCTCCCTGAGTTTGCTCAACTCATATTCATTGAGTTAGTGATGCCATCTCACCCTGTGCTGCCCCCTTCTCCTTCAGTTCTCAATCTTTCCCAGCCTCAGGTTCTTCTCCAATGAGTCAGCTCTTCACATCAGGTGGCCAAAGTATTGGAGTTTCAGCTTCAGCATCAGTCAATAAATACTCAGGATTGATTTCCTTTAGGATCGACTATTTGATCTCATTGCTAACCAGCACCACAGTTTGAAAGCATCAACTCTTCAGCCTTCTTTATGGTTCAGTTGTCACATCCATACACAACCACTGGAAAAAAACATAGCTTTGACTATGTGGACCTTTGGCAGCAAAGTTGTGTCTCTGCTTTTTAATATGTTGTCTAGGTTTGTCATAGCTTTTCTTGCAAGGAGCAAGCCTGCATTGAAAAGAAGATTCTTTACCACTGAGTCATCTGGGAATTCTTACAACATTGTTAATTATTTTTCTTGTTTAGTTTCTAAGTAGTGTCCAACTTTTTTGCGGCCCCATGGACTGTAGCCCGCCAGACTCTTTTGTCCATGGGATTTCCCAGGCAAGAATACTGGTGTGAGCTGTCATTTCCTTCTCCAGGGGATCTTCCCAACCCAGAGACTGAATCTGCATCTCCTGCATTATAGGCAAATGCTTTACCAGTGAGCCCCCTGGGAAGCTATACTCAACTATATTCCAAAATAAAATTTAAAAATTAGAAAAAAGCAAATTATTAAAATGGACATCATCAGAGGGACCCTTATTTATGGTACAAGGCTGAGAGAGTTTTTCCTGATGTTTCAAAAAAGAAAAAAACAACAACCTGCTAGCTTTCCATGTTCGCTCATTCACGGATAGTCATCCATGACTCAAATGTAGATTCAATACATAAATAAGTGTCTACACAGAAGGTAAAAAAGAAGAGGATGTGGCTAAGGAGTCCCAACTGTTTCTGTTTTGTGCTATTAGGCAGTAAACAGCCTGGACCATCAGACTGAGTAGCTCAGAGATTTAGTCCCAGACACGAGTCATGCCTGACTCGGTCGTAGGGCCCCAAGGCAAGGACCTCTATGTGGTGGAGCGATCAGCCCTCCAAGCCACCTTTGCCTGCAGAGCCAGTCAAAGTCAGCAAAGGAGAGCTGAGTACTTGCTGTGGTGTTCAGGCATTGCAAGCAGTGTGTGAGCATGTGCGTGTGCGTGTGTGTGTGAAAGGAGAGCTGTTTGGTAGTGTTCAGCTGTGAATGGTGAGACAGAGGGAAAGATGAGGGAGGTGCACCCACCGTCTCCCCCGGAAGTTCCCGCACGGGGCGGGTCTCGGGTGGTGGGAAGGGAAAGTCTGAATGCCCCCTCAGCACGTTACACTGTGCCACTACGTATGCAGTGGTCTGATTTGGTGTCTGCTAGCGTTGACTGAGAGACTTCCCAGGTGGCACAGTGGTAAAGAGCCTGCCATCCAATGCAGGCAATGCAGAAGAAGTGGGTTCAATCTCTGGGTCAGGAAGATCCCCTAGAGGGGGAAATGCAACCCATTCCAGCATTCTTGCCTGAGAAATCTCATGGACAGAGGAGCCTACAAGCCTGCAGTGCGTGGGGCGGCAAAGAGAAGAACATGGCTTAGCTACTGAGCAGGCATGCACAGTGCTGACTCATCAGGAGACACGAGTGCCCTTCTTGGAGCCCTGCTCAACCCATTCATGTATGCACGTGGGCTCAATGAAACATCCCAGAGAAGCCCTGGGAGTTATTAAACAAAGCCATGTGATTTTTCAAATAGTCTGAGGGATGAGAGTCCCACCCAAGGGTCCGTGCTGGGATTTCCCAAGCCCACCCTGATCCAGCCATCACAGCAATCCTGAGAGCGGTTGCACAAAGCAGAAAAGGCCAGGGTAACAGCAGCAAACCTCAGTTCATTTCCTGCCTCCAGTGGGGCCAGAGGGTCCCAGTCAGCTTGTCAAAGCTGCTCCTAACATGAATTAGACGAAAGTCCGGACCCACTCCACTACTATGCTGTTTCTGTCTGTACAGCTGCTTTCCTAGCCACAGTAGCAAGCGAGAGAACGTGGACAATCACAAAACAGCCTGCAGTTGCTTCCAAAAACTTGGCATACTGCATTGGCCAAAATAAATCGCATGGGCATTCTTCCCTCGGTAGGAGAGCGCAAGAAACGGAGAACCGAGTATCTGTGTAACTGGATGTGGGGATAGTGTGCTCCAGCAATACTCACCATTTCTGTTTTCTAGGGGAGTATGCACTTTCCCTTCGTGCTCAGATCCTACAAGATACACCAGGATCCTGCAACCGATCTCTTACGTCTGCACTTGACACACACACAGCTCTCATCTCGCTGGACCTGGCAGCATGTGACAGGGCTGCCACCCTTCTTTTCTTCCTTTCCTCAGCCACCAGAACTCTTCACTCTCTGGGTTTCCTTTCCTCCTACCATCCTTACTGGATCTTCTTCATCCCTTTAAATGAGAAGGTTTTCCCCCACCTCTTAGAACCCTTCATTATTCTTATTTATCACATCCAATCTCATGGACTTAATTATCAATAGCCAGACCATTTGAAGAGGTCACCTCTAATCTGAAGACACTGTTCTACGACATCTGTATAAAACAGCCAACCTGACCATTCCTCTTGACAATATCAAACACCCAGACGTCTTTGTTCCCACCTCACCCAACTCCCGCCACAGTCTTACCTGCTTGGAAAGCGATGATTTTGTCTATCAGGTTGCTCAAGTCAAACACATTGGAGCCTTTATTGTTACTCTGGAAAAGCCTTGTGAAGTCCACTTCCACAATCTATCTAGAAGACAACCATTTCTTACTGACAGCTTGGTCTGAGCTCCTGTTGTCCAGGTTGTTGTAAGAGCTTCCTAACTTGTTTCCCTGGATCTGTTCTCTTGTCTACCAAATATTCTACTATTTCTACCATCATGTAGTAACTGGAGGGATCGTTTAACTGTTCTACATAAAACCTTCCATCTCAGAGTAAGTTCTTCTAGTTCCCAAAAAGATTTACAAATCTACCTCCACTCTCACTGTGTTCTCAGTCACTCAGTCCTGTCTGACTCTGTGTGGCTCCATGGACTGTAGCCTGCCAGGCTCCTCTGTCCATGGGATATTCCAGGAAAGAATACCAAGGTGGGTTGCCGTTCCCTTCTCCAGGGGATACTCCTAACTTAGGGATCAAGCCTGGGCCTCCTGCCTGGCAGGCTTCTTTACCACTGGCATTACCTGGAAAGCTCCACTCTCACTACTTCTCAGATAGTGTTTTTACTTCTTGTTCTCATGCTCCAGCCACATTTTCCCTCTTGGTCTTGTGTGAACCTGGCTCACAGGCTTCTCTCGGAAGCTGTGGCCCTGCATCTTCAGCATGACGCACTCCTCCACCAGATACCCAAGGAGTCGGCCCCACATCCTTTAGGCCTTTCCATTATGGATTTCCAAATGAATTCCACAGTGTCCACAGCACAGCTTTGGTAGGAATTAAATCTTTTCCAATTGATTGAGACTTGTTTTATGGCCCAGAATATGATCTATCTTAGTCAATGTTCCATGTGCATATGGAGAGAACACACACTCTGCTATTGGGATGGGATGGTCTGTAAATGTCAACTATGCTAACTGGTTGATAATTTTGTTCAAATCTTCTGTGTCATAGCTGATTTTATGTCTATTGTTTGTGTGAACTGAGAAAGGGCTATAAAATTTGTGATTATAATTATGTATTTCTCTATTTTTCTTGTAGTTCTATTAGTTTATATTTCATGTCTTATAAAACTCTGCTGTTAGATATATACATTTAGAATTCACATGCCATCTTAATCAACAGATTGTTTTATCTTTATGTAATAATTTTCTGTACACATTGTGACATTCTTTACTCTACAATCTACTTTTTCTGGTATTAACGTAGCCACACCTAGCTTTTTTCAAAATTGGTATGCTTTGTATACATATTTCCATATTTTTACTTTTTACTCACTTGTGTCTTCTTAAAGCATTTTTCTTGTAGATAACATACTGCTGAGTCTTGCTTTTAAAATTCAGTCTGACCATATATCTTTGAAATAAGATATTTAGACCATTTGTGTTTGATGAGATCATTGATATGGTCAAGAGGGAATCTGCTATCTTGCCCTGTGCTCTCTGTTTCTTCCGTGAGTTCTTTGTTCTCTTTCCTCTTTTTTTCTGTCATCTTCTGAAATACTTGGGCACTTTTCTCTGATTTCCTTCTTATCTATAACTAATCAGGCTAGCAGTATGCCTCTTTAACTCATCACAGGCTTCCTTCGGCTAGTCCTCCGCCCCTCGACGTATCCTGTAAGAACCCCACAATAGTACCTGCTGTCACGTCTCCCCTCTAGCACTGGTACCACAACAACCCTACATTTTGCTTTCCCATGGTGTAAACTCCACTCTACAGTATTCCTATTCTTGTTGAAAGAATCTGTTGTCTTTTATAGAGGCTTAAATAATAAAGTAAAATGCACTCTCCATTTATACAATCAATTGTCATTTCAGTGCTCTGTTTGCCTTCGTGTGCATTCCTATTTCCATTTGGTTTTACTTCTGTTCTAAAGAAGTAAAGGAAGGTGTTGAGCACTTCTCGTAGTGTGTATCTGCTTGTCATGAACTCTCTCAGCTTTTATGGAAACCAGAAAGTTCTCCTCTATTTATGGAATATGTTTTGTGAGGTACAGCCCTCTAAAAGTGGGTAGCTTTTTGTTTCCTTTCAGAACATTGAAGATGTTCCTCTGTCTTCTGGCTCACATTGTTTCTGATAAGCCCACTGACATCTGTAACTGTCGCTTTTTATTTATTGTGATTTATTCCTTCTCTGGCTGCTTTGAAAATGTTCCCTTTATTGCTGGTTTTGAGCCAGTAGGATATGATGTGCCTTGGCGTAAGTTGCTTCATATTTCTTGTGTTTGAGATTCATTGAGCCTCTTGAACCTGTGAATTTACAGTTTTTATTAAGTCTTGAAAACTTTTGGACATGATTCTTTTAAATCTTCCTTCTGGCCACCCCTCCTCCTGTCCTGTGGAATTTCCGTCACTAATACCATGCAGTTTGTGAGACTGACTGGTGGAAACAGGTGCCATTCCTAGCTCTGTGTGAGCACCAAGCACTGGCCTTTCAATCTTTTAGGATGGTTTCATCCCTCATCTCGGGCTTCCCTGGTAGCTCAGCTGGTTCAGCAACTGCAGTGCCTGAGACTCCAGTTCGATTACTGTATTGGGAAGATCCCTTGAGGAAGGCATGGCAACCCACTCCAGTATTCTTGTCTGGAGAATTCCATGGACAGGGGAGCTGGGTGGGCTGCTGTCTATGGGCTCGCAAAGTGTCAGACTCAATTGAGTGACCAAACACAGCACAGCATCCCTGGGATCATGTAGTCTCCTCACCAGTGTGTACTGCTGTCTTATCTATGAGCCTTTCCCAGCCTACTTTGGACACTGAATCCACACCCTTCATGGCAATTTCTGTCCTTCATGCTTTGTTATTTTCCATACTACTTCCTCGTAAGTCTGTATGCTGACATAAAGTAGGAATCTGAATCCACTTTGTGTACTGCTTCTCTAGCATCTGAGACAAAGTCCCACTCACACAGCAGATGCGCGGCGTGGATGTGTGGAGTGAATGAGTAAGTTGTGTGTCTGTGTGAATTGTTGAACAAGTACATGACTGGGTGACCAACTGGAAGAAGAAGAGTAAGTGAATCATTCCGGGGGCATGTGTCCATGTTCACCCCTGTGTTGTTGAAAATAGGTCATGTTTCAGTAGATCAATGCCCTGCTTCCATTCTCACTAGACTGATTCTCATGATGTACTCTGTGTGTATCGGTAGAATGGTCCACGTATGCCACGGCCTTGGTTCTGGAGCCCAGCAGGGGATCGGGGAGAGATGCAGGACCTCCCGGGATTTCAGAGCAGGGGACTGGCAGGTGGCAGCTCTACTAACCTGTGGTGTGGGCAGGGAAAAATCTGGGGGGCGGGCGGTCTAAGTAGAATCAACTCAGATCAAGAAGTGCAGCTGTAGATGCAATGTTGTCACCAGATGAGTGGAAGGACAGCCAGGTGCAGGATAGCTTGTGAAGTGCCAGTGAGCTAGAATGATTTGCATAGATTCAGGCTCAAGAAGAATTCAGGAGTAAGGATGGCAACAATGGGTACTGACGGGGAACAGGGGAAACTGTGTACATACCTCGGGGCCTGTGGGCTTGGGCATGCTCTCCCCGCACCCTTCAGCCTGGGCTTTCTCATCAGTCCTGTTTGCTCAAGCCATCCATCCTGGTTGCCATGGAAACATCCCTGCTTCTCAGACCTGAAGGCTCCAGTTTTGTTTAGAAAACAACAGTGCTGTGCAAATAGGGCCAGCGTGTTTCTCTGAGAATTCCATGACTGGGTGGGCTGCTGTCTATGGGCTCGCAAAGTGTCAGACTCAATTGAGTGACCAAACACAGCACAGCATCCCTGGGATCATGTAGTCTCCTCACCAGTGTGTACTGCTGTCTTATCTATGAGCCTTTCCCAGCCTACTTTGGACACTGAATCCACACCCTTCATGGCAATTTCTGTCCTTCATGCTTTGTTATTTTCCATACTACTTCCTCGTAAGTCTGTATGCTGACATAAAGTAGGAATCTGAATCCACTTTGTGTACTGCTTCTCTAGCATCTGAGACAAAGTCCCACTCACACAGCAGATGCGCGGCGTGGATGTGTGGAGTGAATGAGTAAGTTGTGTGTCTGTGTGAATTGTTGAACAAGTACATGACTGGGTGACCAACTGGAAGAAGAAGAGTAAGTGAATCATTCCGGGGGCATGTGTCCATGTTCACCCCTGTGTTGTTGAAAATAGGTCATGTTTCAGTAGATCAATGCCCTGCTTCCATTCTCACTAGACTGATTCTCATGATGTACTCTGTGTGTATCGGTAGAATGGTCCACGTATGCCACGGCCTTGGTTCTGGAGCCCAGCAGGGGATCGGGGAGAGATGCAGGACCTCCCGGGATTTCAGAGCAGGGGACTGGCAGGTGGCAGCTCTACTAACCTGTGGTGTGGGCAGGGAAAAATCTGGGGGGCGGGCGGTCTAAGTAGAATCAACTCAGATCAAGAAGTGCAGCTGTAGATGCAATGTTGTCACCAGATGAGTGGAAGGACAGCCAGGTGCAGGATAGCTTGTGAAGTGCCAGTGAGCTAGAATGATTTGCATAGATTCAGGCTCAAGAAGAATTCAGGAGTAAGGATGGCAACAATGGGTACTGACGGGGAACAGGGGAAACTGTGTACATACCTCGGGGCCTGTGGGCTTGGGCATGCTCTCCCCGCACCCTTCAGCCTGGGCTTTCTCATCAGTCCTGTTTGCTCAAGCCATCCATCCTGGTTGCCATGGAAACATCCCTGCTTCTCAGACCTGAAGGCTCCAGTTTTGTTTAGAAAACAACAGTGCTGTGCAAATAGGGCCAGCGTGTTTCTCTGGCTTCAGCATGGACATTAGGAAGAGGAGTGGCCCAGGAACCGGTGTCAGGCTGGCCTGCTGATGCACCAAATTAGCTTCCTATGTCATTTAGGCTAATCGTGAACCAGAACGCCTGGGCCTTCATGAGTCTGGTGGTTAAGGCCAAACATATCCTGTGAACCTAAAATAAATTATATGTCTGCTGGCAAAGATTTTTATGTATCAATCATAGTTTACAAAGTAAAACTCAGAAATTCCAGCAGATTTGGATCAATTTAAAAATGCAAATATTTTTCCGGTTGAAAACAAAACTTTTTTAAAAAGAGTATGTGGTTGCCTAGGAAGGAGTAATTTTTAAAAGAGCAATTTCTGAAACTTATTATGTTGTACATGTGAAATCTAACAACAAAAACTCAGTATCTGACAACAGTCATTATAGAAAATCATGTTTGAAATAAGGAATCGATTTTTAGTGTATTCATGGAGATGGATGTCCGTAGATTGGCCTAAATCACTCTCTGTACCTTCAGAACAGAAGTCAAAATGTTCATCTATTATTGAACCAATGTCTGATGTGAAATTCAAAATGGATGATAGACATTTTAACATCATGCCATTTTTTAATGAGCACTAATGACCTCAGCGAGTTTGGAACATTTTATGTAAAACCACACAGTATTAGTTTTGTGATCAAAAGGAAAATCTGAATACTTTGATCCGTCTCTCTCTGGTCTTCACAGCTGTAGGTTTTCACAATAATTTGGGGTCTGCCGACTAGCTGTGCATATTCATGGCTCTTTTTAATAAATTATGATTCCTGGACTGTTGGCAACAATGGGTACTGACGGGGAACAGGGGAAACTGTGTACATACCTCGGGGCCTGTGGGCTTGGGCATGCTCTCCCCGCACCCTTCAGCCTGGGCTTTCTCATCAGTCCTGTTTGCTCAAGCCATCCATCCTGGTTGCCATGGAAACATCCCTGCTTCTCAGACCTGAAGGCTCCAGTTTTGTTTAGAAAACAACAGTGCTGTGCAAATAGGGCCAGCGTGTTTCTCTGGCTTCAGCATGGACATTAGGAAGAGGAGTGGCCCAGGAACCGGTGTCAGGCTGGCCTGCTGATGCACCAAATTAGCTTCCTATGTCATTTAGGCTAATCGTGAACCAGAACGCCTGGGCCTTCATGAGTCTGGTGGTTAAGGCCAAACATATCCTGTGAACCTAAAATAAATTATATGTCTGCTGGCAAAGATTTTTATGTATCAATCATAGTTTACAAAGTAAAACTCAGAAATTCCAGCAGATTTGGATCAATTTAAAAATGCAAATATTTTTCCGGTTGAAAACAAAACTTTTTTAAAAAGAGTATGTGGTTGCCTAGGAAGGAGTAATTTTTAAAAGAGCAATTTCTGAAACTTATTATGTTGTACATGTGAAATCTAACAACAAAAACTCAGTATCTGACAACAGTCATTATAGAAAATCATGTTTGAAATAAGGAATCGATTTTTAGTGTATTCATGGAGATGGATGTCCGTAGATTGGCCTAAATCACTCTCTGTACCTTCAGAACAGAAGTCAAAATGTTCATCTATTATTGAACCAATGTCTGATGTGAAATTCAAAATGGATGATAGACATTTTAACATCATGCCATTTTTTAATGAGCACTAATGACCTCAGCGAGTTTGGAACATTTTATGTAAAACCACACAGTATTAGTTTTGTGATCAAAAGGAAAATCTGAATACTTTGATCCGTCTCTCTCTGGTCTTCACAGCTGTAGGTTTTCACAATAATTTGGGGTCTGCCGACTAGCTGTGCATATTCATGGCTCTTTTTAATAAATTATGATTCCTGGACTGTTGGCATACATCATTGGGCTCCAGAAAGTGTAGAAAATGGCTCCAGAGTGACTTTCTCATTTCAGGCTGGACTGCATTGTTTGAGTAGGATGTGGTTTAGCCATTATCCCTAGGTGACCGGCACAGTGGCCGGCGATGGCATGATTTCACATCTCAGTGTTTGCCTGGGGAGCCCTTCAGCTCTGACGCATCTTGACAGCAGCAAGGCGCTCCAGAGAACACCCCTGGGGCCATCAGCGTGCTGCTCTGCTTACACCCGGAGGAGTGGCACAGAGCTGGTCGGATGCAGAGCGCTGATAACCCATTCCTTCTCCCTTCTCTGCCTTCTGCATGGAAGCTCATCCCAGAAGAATCTTGAATCTCCAGATGGAGAGTTAGGATTTATGAGAACTATTCATCATCCCTAATTATTGATGCTGAAGTTGGAAATTCTTGCATGCTTCACAGAACTGGCTACGGAACCCAATTGTTTAAGCTGAGAATACAATTGGAATTATCATTTTATTGAAATTGAAATCATTGACATTACATTAAAATTATAAGCACATGATCTGCTTGCCTTATGGAGTGAACAGCGAAGGGAGGCAGGAGGAATTATTAAGCTTACTAATGAGATTTGATGATTTACATAATCAAGTGTAATGAAATTTAAGAAATGACAGCCCCTCGCTTCATGCTGGGGTGATTCCTAAAATATAAACAGATCCATCCGCTCCTAGATTTTGAAGAGGTGAAAAGGGATGTTTTAGAAACACAATTATGGAAAACAGTGATGATATGAATTACAAAAATAAGATGTTTACCCTCTGCCCATCCCTGGAGGAAAAGCAGGAGGTTTATACACATACAGGTGGAGGGCAGGGTGGGAGCCTGGTGGTTAGAAACACACAGGTGTGACTTCAAGATTGCTAGCATGTTGGGAGCCGGTGGGAGCCGCCAAGTGCTGGAGCACACCTGCCAGGCTGGAGGCAGGGAGGGGAGGATCCCAGCCCTCGGCTTTCAGATTGGACTGTAGGTTTTCACAATAATTTGGGGTCTGCCGACTAGCTGTGCATATTCATGGCTCTTTTTAATAAATTATGATTCCTGGACTGTTGGCATACATCATTGGGCTCCAGAAAGTGTAGAAAATGGCTCCAGAGTGACTTTCTCATTTCAGGCTGGACTGCATTGTTTGAGTAGGATGTGGTTTAGCCATTATCCCTAGGTGACCGGCACAGTGGCCGGCGATGGCATGATTTCACATCTCAGTGTTTGCCTGGGGAGCCCTTCAGCTCTGACGCATCTTGACAGCAGCAAGGCGCTCCAGAGAACACCCCTGGGGCCATCAGCGTGCTGCTCTGCTTACACCCGGAGGAGTGGCACAGAGCTGGTCGGATGCAGAGCGCTGATAACCCATTCCTTCTCCCTTCTCTGCCTTCTGCATGGAAGCTCATCCCAGAAGAATCTTGAATCTCCAGATGGAGAGTTAGGATTTATGAGAACTATTCATCATCCCTAATTATTGATGCTGAAGTTGGAAATTCTTGCATGCTTCACAGAACTGGCTACGGAACCCAATTGTTTAAGCTGAGAATACAATTGGAATTATCATTTTATTGAAATTGAAATCATTGACATTACATTAAAATTATAAGCACATGATCTGCTTGCCTTATGGAGTGAACAGCGAAGGGAGGCAGGAGGAATTATTAAGCTTACTAATGAGATTTGATGATTTACATAATCAAGTGTAATGAAATTTAAGAAATGACAGCCCCTCGCTTCATGCTGGGGTGATTCCTAAAATATAAACAGATCCATCCGCTCCTAGATTTTGAAGAGGTGAAAAGGGATGTTTTAGAAACACAATTATGGAAAACAGTGATGATATGAATTACAAAAATAAGATGTTTACCCTCTGCCCATCCCTGGAGGAAAAGCAGGAGGTTTATACACATACAGGTGGAGGGCAGGGTGGGAGCCTGGTGGTTAGAAACACACAGGTGTGACTTCAAGATTGCTAGCATGTTGGGAGCCGGTGGGAGCCGCCAAGTGCTGGAGCACACCTGCCAGGCTGGAGGCAGGGAGGGGAGGATCCCAGCCCTGCAGGCTTTCAGATTGGAGGCTGGGCGTGGAGCAGGCTCGTCGCTGCCCAGAGCAGCCGTGTGGACAAGGGCAGAGCTGAAACACGTCCTTCCTTCTTAATCCTTGTCTCCGCCCTAAATCAGCCTCTCTCGTGGCCTTTCCAGAATTACATATATATAACATATATGTACACACACATTTCCCCATGTTGTTTTATCTTCTCGTTTTATCAATATCTTATATTGAGTTTTATCTTGGGCTACAGCACGGTGCTGGAGAAGACTCCTGGGAGTCCCTTGAACAGCAAGGAGACCAAACCAGGGTGTCCTCCTGGGGCGCCTTGCCGCCGTCAAGATGCGTCAGAGCAGACGGGGTCCCTAAGCAAACGCTGAGATGCAAAAGCACGCTATTGCTGGCCACTGTGCCGGAATAATGGCTAAACCACCTCGTACATAGTTGTCCCTCCTGTTTAGTTGCTCAGTCCATGTCTGACTCTTTGCCACCCCATGAACTATAGCATCTCAAGCTCCTCTATCCATGGGATTCTCCATGAAATCTGGAGTGGGTGGCAATGCCCTCCTCCAGGGGAACTTTCTGACCCAGGGATCGAACCTGCTTTGTCTCCTGCATTGGCAAGTGGATTCTTTTCCACTAGCACCCTCCAGGAAGCCTTATGTGATCCTGAAATGCAAGCAACTGGATTTTTTTTTTTTTTTTTTTTGCTGCTGTTATGTCCTGAACTTCCATATTTCTAAAAACAGTCTACGATCCTTTCTGAGCGTTAGGTTGAAATCTGTTTTCTTTTACTTATTTACAACATTTACCTTTGGAAAAAATGCCTTTCTGGCAGCTAATAATAAAAGATAAACTCCAAAACCAGGAGTCTCTGGATCTCACGGAAGTCCCTCAGCACATTTCTGCCATTTTCTGCAGAGAAGGATTCACGTATGTTGTAGGTTTGGAGGTGACTTTGCCTCCTGTTAAGATGTCACTTGGGTTTCCCTGGTAGCTCAGTGGCAAAGAGTTCACCTGCCAATGCAGGGGACGTGAGTTCAATCCCTGGTCCGGGAAGATCCCACATGGTGAGGAGCGACTAAGTCCATGAGCCACAACTATGGAGCCTGTTCTCTACAGCCTCAGAGCCACAACTATGGAGCCCATGTGCCCTAGAGCCCGAGTTCCACAACAAGAGAAGTCACTGCAATGAGAAACCTACTCACCTCAACTGGAGAGTAGCCCCCACTCCCTGCAACGAGAGAAGAGCTGCAGCAGCAGTGAAAACCCAGAAGAGCCAAAAAAAAAAAAAACCAACAAAAAAAGACGTACTTGAGCTAGAGAAATTATGTGCAGGGAGCAAACAGCGAGTAGGCCACTTTCTCCCGAATCCAGGAGGAAGTCCTTGGCAGAGGGTAGCTACTGGCCCGAGGACCTAGCGACCATGGGTGTTGGTCTACCTCTTTTTTCCCAACTAAATAATTACAGGGAGGTGGTGGGAGAGGAAATACCACACAGAAAACCACCCCTTACATCTCTAGGCTGATTCAACATCTATCATTGAGGGAATACATTACCACAGACTTAGCAGTTTAACACATCATAAGTGTATCATCTCAATCTTCTATTGTTCTTCAAAGTTCCTATTTATGATCTGTCTTCCTCACCTGAGATTATAAGGGATCACAGATGCTTTACCAGTGAGCACATAAACCTAGGGCATTGTGCTTAGACAAAAGTAGCTTAATTAACATTTGTCATGTATGGACTTATTTTTAAATGAATTAATGGGTGGAGGCATGGATGAATAGATTAGTGGATGGATGTGATAAATGGAATATTTCCTGCCATGCCGATAAACAATGGTTGTTACAAGAATCAGCAAATCTTGAAGCCTTGGCCTATGGTGAGCCAGTGAGCCCTGAGATAACACAGGGAGGAAAGAACACCTGCCATCTGCAGCCATCAGACCCAGACCGGGGCCACTCTCCACGGTGAGCCCTGAGGGCACTCAGGCTGTGAAGCCCAGGGTCCCAGTCCCAGAGAGCTGAGGCACAGATCAAAGGGATGATTTCAGCCAGCCCAGACTCTTGCATCCTCCCATACAGAAAAGCACTAATTTCCTTAGCTTGACATATCTACTATTTTAATTAATAGTAATCTTTTTATGTTCAGATTACTTTCTCTTTGTTTCAAAACTTCCCTATATCCTGGCTCCCTCGAGCAGTTCTCTCAGGATTACTTGAGGTGCTGTCTCCTGGTAAGTCCTAAAACCTCCTGCTGAATAAAACATAATTTTCAACCTGTAGATTGTGAAAATGTTGTTTCGTTGACACCACTGACATAACTGGAATATATATCACGCTCATTTTAATTACTAGTTAGTTTGAAAGAAAGGGCAGAACTCTTGACTCCTAATCCAATTCAATATATTTCTTCTGTACTGAGTCCTGTGCAGAATCAACCAGGCCATCGAACCTCGTGATATACACATTCCAGGCTGGCTGAACTTCTGAATAAAGCTTCTGTTCTTTGCCCTAGCATCACTTCTCTCAATGCCTTTTGTGCAGCACTATGGGCTTGGACTCAATAAAGTGAAAGAAAGTCGAGTTGCTCAGTCATGTCTGACTCTCTGTGACCCAATGGATGAGCCATACAGTTCTCCAGGCAAGAATACTGAAGTGGGAACCCATCTTTTCTTCATGGAATCTCCCAACCTATGGATGGAGCCCAGGTCTCCGCACTGCAGGAGGGGTCTTTAGCATCTGAATCACCAGGGAAGCTTAAGAATACGGGAGTGGGTAACCTATTCCTTCTCCAGGGGATCTTCCTGACCCGGGAATAGAACCAGGGTCTCCTGCATTGCAGGGGGATTCTTCACCAGCTGAGTTGGGAGGGAAGTGGACTCAATAACAATCCTGCATTTTCAAGATTAGAGGGAGATAACATGTCTAAAACAGCTGCACAGGGACCTACAGTTCTCTAAAGAGTGCAAACAGTTTCTACGTACTCAGGGCCGGTCTCTAGGATCTCAGCAGCTATCTGGCATCCTGGGAGCTGCTGTGAAGCAAAGAACTGAACAACATATCCCACATCTGAGCTCGCTTTTAAAAGAGAAGCAAGAAGACGTTGTCAAAATTTGCAGTCGGCCAGCACCAGGGGAAGGGATTATATCTCTTCTTTGCCCTGAAAGCCCTCTTGGTGAGGACCTATGTTTTAGTACTGGACTCCATTACTCTGCCTTGAGTTTGTTTTGTTTTTCTCTATTTCCTACAGAGGCAAAAATAAATCCACCTAGGAGTCCTAAACACGACCACTAAACGGTTCCATTTTCAAGAAGGCACCCTGTTTGCACTGCTGAAGGAAAACAGCCTTCCTCCTACCATTCCAACAAGAGGCGGGTGCACCTTCCTCCCCACCTAGGGAGAAAGGTGCCTTCTCTCTCTCACTGCTTTCTCGGGTTAAAAACAACCGTAGTTTATGGCACCTGGTTGCGTTCAGCTTGGTTTCTCCAGAGACAGAGGTTCTGTGTTCCATCTGCATCGTCGTTAATTTACATGATTTGAATCTCTTTTGGAGACAATTTGTTCTGTGTCATCAGGTTTAAGTGCCTTCAAGCCGCTACCAGAGCAGCAGAGAGCGCATGACGGTGCTTTCCCAGAAAACATACACCGCCGGCGCCCAACAGCCCCGCGGAGGAGAACCCGGACACAAATCTACGCCGCTGCGACCCGACGGGGCTGGAGGGAGTGTGTTTTCTTATTGCTATCGTTTCAGTGTTAGCTTTCTAGAGCACACCCGGCTGTTAGGGATCGTTAGCCAAGATGAAGTGTTCCCATCGAAACCTCCTGGTGATACACATTGGCCAAATCGTCATCTTTAAATCTTGCCCAGAAATAATCACTAACGGTTTGTTTTCTTATATTTGAGGAAAGAAAAGGAGAAGGAAAGGAAGGATGTTGAAGAGGAGGAGAAGAGGAAGGCGGAGCACACTTTTTACATTTCTGCCTAGTCATCACGCTAAATTAGCCTATTTCACGTTTCCCTGAGCAAGAGTGTCCTAGAGAAGCTTTATGATGCATTAATCTATTCTTTTTTTTAAAAAGAAAGAAGGCCCAAGAAGACGGGTTGTCAAAGAACTGAACAACATATCCCACATCTGAGCTCGCTTTTAAAGAGAAGCAAAAACGTTGTCAAAATTTGCAGTCGGCCAGCACCAGGGAAGGGATTATATCTCTTCTTTGCCCTGAAAGCCCTCTTGGTGAGGACCTATGTTTTAGTACTGGACTCCATTACTCTGCCTTGAGTTTGTTTTGTTTTTCTCTATTTCCTACAGAGGCAAAAATAAATCCACCTAGGAGTCCTAAACACGACCACTAAACGGTTCCATTTTCAAGAAGGCACCCTGTTTGCACTGCTGAAGGAAAACAGCCTTCCTCCTACCATTCCAACAAGAGGCGGGTGCACCTTCCTCCCCACCTAGGGAGAAAGGTGCCTTCTCTCTCTCACTGCTTTCTCGGGTTAAAAACAACCGTAGTTTATGGCACCTGGTTGCGTTCAGCTTGGTTTCTCCAGAGACAGAGGTTCTGTGTTCCATCTGCATCGTCGTTAATTTACATGATTTGAATCTCTTTTGGAGACAATTTGTTCTGTGTCATCAGGTTTAAGTGCCTTCAAGCCGCTACCAGAGCAGCAGAGAGCGCATGACGGTGCTTTCCCAGAAAACATACACCGCCGGCGCCCAACAGCCCCGCGGAGGAGAACCCGGACACAAATCTACGCCGCTGCGACCCGACGGGGCTGGAGGGAGTGTGTTTTCTTATTGCTATCGTTTCAGTGTTAGCTTTCTAGAGCACACCCGGCTGTTAGGGATCGTTAGCCAAGATGAAGTGTTCCCATCGAAACCTCCTGGTGATACACATTGGCCAAATCGTCATCTTTAAATCTTGCCCAGAAATAATCACTAACGGTTTGTTTTCTTATATTTGAGGAAAGAAAAGGAGAAGGAAAGGAAGGATGTTGAAGAGGAGGAGAAGAGGAAGGCGGAGCACACTTTTTACATTTCTGCCTAGTCATCACGCTAAATTAGCCTATTTCACGTTTCCCTGAGCAAGAGTGTCCTAGAGAAGCTTTATGATGCATTAATCTATTCTGAATAGATTTGTAGAAACTTTCCCTTAAGTAGGTCTTGAATTTAATGTTTCTGTAAAACGTTCCATTTGGAAAAGAGTTGCTCTCTGTCTTACGTTCTCTGCAAACACACATGTGAGGGCGGGTGCTCAGCATAGATGTGTGGAGCTGCTCTGCTTAAATGAGAGCTTTTGCCAACAGCAAAAACCCATCCACGCCTAATTTAAGTGGGCACTAAGTACCGGGCATTTGGCTGAACTGATTGGGCACTTCGTGGTTTTAAATATCATCTTGTTGTACCAGTTTTCACCAAGAGTTCTTAGTAAAGTAGATACATAAGCAGCTGATGTCAGAGGCTGGAATACAGATGTACATAGTTACGTAAAGGAGACACGAAAGTCATCCTACAGCACGGGTCAGTACTGCTGTTGCCTTTTATGCATTCCCTGGTTCTCCATCTTGGATCAAATTTCCAGAACAGAATTCCATGCGTTTGCTTCTCTGGTCTAACTGGTTTATACCATGTATGTATAAGCACAGGAAAGGCTTTCTAAATGGCAGCAATTAGCAGCAGCATCGAAGCTGAATTCTGTCCATCTAAGATGATTCTGTTTCCCCACAGTGGCCTTCGCGGTAACAGACGGTCACCAGCCTCGGAGACTCTGCGCGTGGCTACTTGGAGAGGGCACAGCTCAGGAGGAGACGCTGAGCTGTCCTGTCGGATTCCATGTGGCGAGTGTGACACTAGAACAGCCTCGCTGGCAGCTGTCCTCATTAATTATAAGAAACGAGTCTTAGGCTAATATCACTAATTAGGAAAAAATTAATTGCTTGGACCAAAAAATAGGCATTTGGCAGGAAACCACATATCTCTGTTGGTTTGTGTAAGTCTTGCCTAGAGACAGGTTAACAAACTAAATTGCTGCCATTTTAGACTATTCAAGCTTTTTTGATTTTTTAATAATTAATATATAATTGGATAGTTTCATAAATTTTAAAAACAACTTATTTAGTTTGAAAATATGTAAGAAACAATTTTACCCTTTTTTTTTTTTTTCAGAGAAGTAGCTCTGCCAAGAAACACACCAGTATGGAAAGCTCATCATAAGAGCATGCATTCTTCTCCCCTCACCTCATACGCCCCAAATGCAGACATATGCCCTGAAGTGTACACTCCCAAGCTTGCTTCCCTAGAGAGGAATGTTGTTGACCCGCTGGCTGAAGGATAGCCTTTTGTTCTATCTCTGGGATCCTTCAAATAGGAACCTTGCTTATGTTCAGTTTGCATTACCTGTGATACCTAGAGTCCATGTATCTCTCTCTCTATTCACCCACTTATCTATCCTTCTTTCTATCTGTCCATCTACCTACCTAAGTATCCATCTATGGTGGTGGTTTAGTTGCTGAATCATGTCTGACTCCTGTGACCCCATGAACTGTAGACCACAAGTCTCCTCTGTCCATGGTGGGTTGCCATTTCCTTCTCCAGGGATCTTCCTCACCCAGGGATTGAACCTGGGGCTCCTTCACTGGAGAGTGGACTCTCTACCACTGGGAAGCCCCGAAATATCCGCCTAGCTCTAACTAAAAATGGTAAGTGGGTGAATACCCAGTGAAAACATAAAGATTGTGTCCTCTATAACATAATAAAACAAGTATTTTGCCCAGTTTCTTATTTTAAGAAATATGCTTACCTTCTGCCATTTAGAGAGTTAGGAACTCAAGGGGTCAGAGTCAATCTCTGTGATTGTGAGAACAGAACAGAGAAATGAGAAGTGAAAGAACCTACCCAACTCACAGGGCTTCTTAAGGGCTGACTGGAACTCAAGTGCCTTTTACCCTGAACACCTGTATTTATTTCAATGGTGCATTGCTCACCAGAGGAAGTTAAAGTTATTGAAACATCACTCTTGCAGCGTAAGAGAAAGATTCTCTATTTGAGCAAGCTTTTTTAAAATTTTTACTTATTGGCATTTCTGGGTCTTCAACACTGCCGCAGGCTCTTCTCTAGCTGCAGGGAGTGGGGACTCCTCTCTAGTTGAAGTGAGCAGGCTTCTTGTTGTGGCGATTTCTCTTGCTGTGGAACTCGGGCTCTAGGGCACATGGGCTTCAGTAGTTGCAGCTCCGAGGCTCTAGAGCACAGGCTCAATAGTTGTAGCTCACGGAGTTAGTTGCTCTGCAGCATGTGGGATCTTCCTGGATCAGGGATCGAACCTGTGTCTTCTGCACTGGCAGATGAACTCTTCACCCCTGAGCTACCAGGACAAGGTTTGCATGGCACAAGGCAGCATGGATTACCTAAGGAAGGTTTCCAGTGGTTCCTCATGGTCACGATCGCAACAAGGGGGCCAAAGGAAGCACAGGAAAGGAACAAGAGCTTTGATGCAAGAGAAGCTCACAGTGAGGATGCAGGATGTGGAGCTGGTGCTGATGGACAGAGACGATATTGTCCAGTTCACGGCTGCCCATGTCAGCCTCCACCCTGATCATGATGGTTAGAGAAACCAGAACTCTCTTCTGATCTCATCAGCTAAGGTGGTCTTTCTTTGGAACAACAGAATTTGTTTTTCTTCTGTAATGAGGCGCTTCATTCATCATCCTTTTATTTTCTGTTTTTATTTCATAGTCTTCAAAGATTATGAGTGGTATCTTCTCATTAATTCATTGCTGGCAAGAATAAATGTTCTGAGATGTATAATGATGAGAACTCTGGCATGGATCTTTGGCAGAATCAGGGCTATTTTGCCTCTAATTCAAAAGGATCTGGGCCTGCAAAAATCCTTCCAAAAGGAAGCCACCAAATTACCTCTGACTACTTTTATTATGTTGAACAGTCCTCTACCCAGAACACATTGTGTTACAAAGCACACAGAAATGGCCAGATGGTATTTTGCGTGTTCTGGATAGCATTGTGGTACGGAACATAGGAGAGAGAGAGGCTTTTAACTGCCCAGAGCACCCCTGGCGTGGCCAGCGCTGCTCAGTGGGGAGAGATGGCTCAGTGAAAACTCTTTCAAACATTGATGGCTTCATCCCAAAGTTTAAATTCTGTTAGATCATCCCTCTGTGATGATAACAGCTCTGAGGGGCAATCTGTGTGTAGCATTAAAACAGAGTCTGGGCAGCAATCTGAACCAATTTATTAAAATGCAGAAGTTTGATTCTATAAATGGACAGTGTAGAAATTATTCTTACTCAACAAAGAGGGAACAATTGCTAAATAGTGATCTGAGACTCAATGACCTCATTCTTCACTGTGTGCCATCAAGTGTACAATTGGCAGGGACATCCCGGGGTTTTGTCCTGGCTGAGCTATTAATAACAGCAGGGTAATCCAAGTTAGCAATCCTAAAACGCTAATCGTAAATGAATGCAGTAAAACACCTACAACTGTAAGTAAGAATTGCCTATCTCTGAACTACATATTCAATTATAGAATGTGTTCCTAATTTATTATGTTTATTATGTTCCTAACTAATTTCTTCCATTTACCTTCACGTGAGTTCCAAAAAGCAGTGTTGGATAGCTTTATGAGTTTCTGGGAGGATGCTACAGACGCAGGCAGCTTCATAGGTGTTTATGATCCAAGCTGGTTTTTGAAGTAAGCCGTGAGATGGCACAGAAGCCAAGAAGCCACAGAATGTACGGATCCGGGCCCCTTAACATCGTCCTCTTGCTTCACAGGTGACAGTGAAGTCTGTTTCTAATGTTAACAGGGAAATGTTGTCTTACTAAGAAGTATTTCCACACTTTTATCATTCTTTGCCCCCTCCCCCCACCAATTCGGTTTTTTTATAATTTAAAGATTTATTGCAGATCACCGTAACAAGAGTTTTGGGCAAAAACAAGACTTCCTAGCAAACTCTGTTGCAAGATGTGTAATTAAAATCGACCTTTCGGCAGAGACCATTCATTTCCTTAGCCAAAAGCATTTATAAAGTTTCTCTTTGTTGTGACTTTCAAGTGATATGGGAAAATAAAAGACATATAAGAAGTGTGTCTTATACATACAGCAGCCCCCTGGAGGCGTCAAGCCTAATTTAGAACATACGGCACGAAAAGGGGATCCAATTATACAACAATCTTGATGAGAAATGTGCAGATAGAGCCAGAGTGGGCGGGTCCTCGTTTTCTCTCCGGGGGAGATTTTCGCCTCCATTTCCAGGGCAGTAACATCTCCGGCAAATTTTCAGATCATCGTGTGTAAGCAATTAAACAGAGTCTGGGCAGCAATCTGAACCAATTTATTAAAATGCAGAAGTTTGATTCTATAAATGGACAGTGTAGAAATTATTCTTACTCAACAAAGAGGGAACAATTGCTAAATAGTGATCTGAGACTCAATGACCTCATTCTTCACTGTGTGCCATCAAGTGTACAATTGGCAGGGACATCCCGGGGTTTTGTCCTGGCTGAGCTATTAAATAACAGCAGGGTAATCCAAGTTAGCAATCCTAAAACGCTAATCGTAAATGAATGCAGTAAAACACCTACAACTGTAAGTAAGAATTGCCTATCTCTGAACTACATATTCAATTATAGAATGTGTTCCTAATTTATTATGTTTATTATGTTCCTAACTAATTTCTTCCATTTACCTTCACGTGAGTTCCAAAAAGCAGTGTTGGATAGCTTTATGAGTTTCTGGGAGGATGCTACAGACGCAGGCAGCTTCATAGGTGTTTATGATCCAAGCTGGTTTTTGAAGTAAGCCGTGAGATGGCACAGAAGCCAAGAAGCCACAGAATGTACGGATCCGGGCCCCTTAACATCGTCCTCTTGCTTCACAGGTGACAGTGAAGTCTGTTTCTAATGTTAACAGGGAAATGTTGTCTTACTAAGAAGTATTTCCACACTTTTATCATTCTTTGCCCCCTCCCCCCACCAATTCGGTTTTTTTATAATTTAAAGATTTATTGCAGATCACCGTAACAAGAGTTTTGGGCAAAAACAAGACTTCCTAGCAAACTCTGTTGCAAGATGTGTAATTAAAATCGACCTTTCGGCAGAGACCATTCATTTCCTTAGCCAAAAGCATTTATAAAGTTTCTCTTTGTTGTGACTTTCAAGTGATATGGGAAAATAAAAGACATATAAGAAGTGTGTCTTATACATACAGCAGCCCCCTGGAGAGGCGTCAAGCCTAATTTAGAACATACGGCACGAAAAGGGGATCCAATTATACAACAATCTTGATGAGAAATGTGCAGATAGAGCCAGAGTGGGCGGGTCCTCGTTTTCTCTCCGGGGGAGATTTTCGCCTCCATTTCCAGGGCAGTAACATCTCCATGACGGTATTGTCACCCAGTAGCTCCCATGCAGGCTCTCTTAATACTTGAGACAAAAAAGAACACTTAAAAATTTCAGTGTGCACCCTGGAGAGATTCAAAACCACCTTGCTTTCTCTTGCCAGATAAGTGCCCTCCCTTCACTGGTCTTCTGAAATGTCCCTTTTCTCTGTTATAGAAAGAGTGGTTGCAATCACATGCCAAGTTACATGTTGCTATGAGCCCGCCTGCCAATGCAGCAGACACATGAGACATGGGCTCAGTCCCTGGGTTGGGAAGGTCCCCTGGAGGAGGACATGGCAGCCCACTGCAGTAGTCTTGCCTGGTGAAGGCCTTGGAGAGAGCAGCCGGGCGGGTTACGGTTCACAGCATCACAGAATCAGACGTGACTGAAGAGACTGAGCATGCGTGCGTGAATTCCTCTGGCTTTTTAGCAATACTTTTCAACTGTTCTAATGTGAGTTCAGAAAAAGTATTTCTTCACATACCTGACTTACAGAAAATGATGCTTAAAATGATGCTGTCTTAAAATTAGTTTCTGAATAGTCTCCGAGCCTCTTCTCCGGGATCCTGTCATTCTGAACGTGTCCCAGGCTGCCTTCTTCGGGCACAAAATGAGAGCCGGCCGTCGGCAGTGTGGGCCTCTCCAAACCCGCCGCCGTCCTCCCGTCACCCCAGGTGGAAGGAGGACTCTGCATTGGGGACCAAAGCCTACAGGCTCCACAGCCTCCCTGAGCACCCCCCTGTCTTGTTCTCCTGGTCTCGTGTAGTTGGCGTGACGTAAAAAACATCTGTGATTATGACTTATGTGAGTACATGTTAAAGCTCGTCAATATTTACATTGACTTTTGATACTTGGAGAACTGAAATGACACATTCCACGGCAGCTGCAGCTTTCATGTTTCAGCCATTGGTAGAAAATAGTTTCATATGGACCTTATGTGTAATCATAATAACAAGATGGCTGCCTTCTACTGAGTGGAGGGTTGGTTGCAAAGAGGAAGGCAGTTCACACGCAGCAAAGAAAATCCTCGTTTTCTCTCCGGGGAGATTTTCGCCTCCATTTCCAGGGCAGTAACATCTCCATGACGGTATTGTCACCCAGTAGCTCCCATGCAGGCTCTCTTAATACTTGAGACAAAAAAGAACACTTAAAAATTTCAGTGTGCACCCTGGAGAGATTCAAAACCACCTTGCTTTCTCTTGCCAGATAAGTGCCCTCCCTTCACTGGTCTTCTGAAATGTCCCTTTTCTCTGTTATAGAAAGAGTGGTTGCAATCACATGCCAAGTTACATGTTGCTATGAGCCCGCCTGCCAATGCAGCAGACACATGAGACATGGGCTCAGTCCCTGGGTTGGGAAGGTCCCCTGGAGGAGGACATGGCAGCCCACTGCAGTAGTCTTGCCTGGTGAAGGCCTTGGAGAGAGCAGCCGGGCGGGTTACGGTTCACAGCATCACAGAATCAGACGTGACTGAAGAGACTGAGCATGCGTGCGTGAATTCCTCTGGCTTTTTAGCAATACTTTTCAACTGTTCTAATGTGAGTTCAGAAAAAGTATTTCTTCACATACCTGACTTACAGAAAATGATGCTTAAAATGATGCTGTCTTAAAATTAGTTTCTGAATAGTCTCCGAGCCTCTTCTCCGGGATCCTGTCATTCTGAACGTGTCCCAGGCTGCCTTCTTCGGGCACAAAATGAGAGCCGGCCGTCGGCAGTGTGGGCCTCTCCAAACCCGCCGCCGTCCTCCCGTCACCCCAGGTGGAAGGAGGACTCTGCATTGGGGACCAAAGCCTACAGGCTCCACAGCCTCCCTGAGCACCCCCCTGTCTTGTTCTCCTGGTCTCGTGTAGTTGGCGTGACGTAAAAAACATCTGTGATTATGACTTATGTGAGTACATGTTAAAGCTCGTCAATATTTACATTGACTTTTGATACTTGGAGAACTGAAATGACACATTCCACGGCAGCTGCAGCTTTCATGTTTCAGCCATTGGTAGAAAATAGTTTCATATGGACCTTATGTGTAATCATAATAACAAGATGGCTGCCTTCTACTGAGTGGAGGGTTGGTTGCAAAGAGGAAGGCAGTTCACACGCAGCAAAGAAAATGGGAGTTGATGTGTCACACAAATGTTAGATGATTCTCTATAATCTTTTTTTTGGTGACATCTTAAATTTTCTCCTTCTGTCTCTAAGGAGTATGGGTCCCCTAAGCCTTATCATTATGGAGCTAATTATTTAAATGTTAGTTTGTTTCTGGGGGGCAGTGGGCCCCGATAAGAGTGAAGAGCTCAATAACCCAGGGCCCGTGGGTGTGGAAGGAGAGCCGTGGCACAGCCGTGGGAGGCACACTTCACGACAGACCCGCGGGCACTCGGAGGCCCCAGCTCTGGGCTAGCGCTGTCTTGTCCATGGGCGGCCTCATCTGCGCCCACTGGGCCCCTGCGGGCGTCGCGGATGCCTGGAGACACAGGGGGCTGCTTGGAGGGCTGTGTCTGCCTGAAGAACTTTGGGGCCTCCTGGCCTCCAGTCCCCTGAGAGAGGGGTCCCACCGCCAGACCTGGGACATAGAATCAGCCTGGGCAAGGGCGAGCAGAGCCGGCATGCGCCGCACGGATCCTCCTCTGCCTGGCTACCCAGAGACCCGCTTAGAGCTGCCACGCCAGGGGGGCTCCAGGTAAACCTCAGAGAGCCGTCCCTGGGCCCCCCCTGATGCTCCAGGGGTTAGGAGTCTATCTTTCAATTCAGGGGACACAGGCTGGATCCCTGGTGGGGAACAAAGATCCTGCGTGCCGTGCACCACAGCCAGAGAAGCTAGAGTACCACAGTGAAGATCTCGGGTGCCGCAGCCAAGCCCGACACACCCGAATAAATACATAAAGTTTTTTGAAAAAAGAACCATTTCCCCAAATCAAATAATGACCGGAGACTTAAGCAAGTCCCCGTGGTAACTCACCGTCAACTCCCGATGAAGGAAGTGGACGCGTGTTCCTGTTCTTTCCCTCGGGCGGCAGGAAGACACTTCGTCGTGCTGAAGGCCTGTGGTGGGCTGCAGGGAGGGGCGCCTTAGCAGCAAGGCTGTCTGTCCTTGCCTGCAGGTGGGGGGAACCTGGCTCTCGGGGCTGAAAGATGGCTGCCTTCTACTGAGTGGAGGGTTGGTTGCAAAGAGGAAGGCAGTTCACACGCAGCAAAGAAAATGGGAGTTGATGTGTCACACAAATGTTAGATGATTCTCTATAATCTTTTTTTTGGTGACATCTTAAATTTTCTCCTTCTGTCTCTAAGGAGTATGGGTCCCCTAAGCCTTATCATTATGGAGCTAATTATTTAAATGTTAGTTTGTTTCTGGGGGGCAGTGGGCCCCGATAAGAGTGAAGAGCTCAATAACCCAGGGCCCGTGGGTGTGGAAGGAGAGCCGTGGCACAGCCGTGGGAGGCACACTTCACGACAGACCCGCGGGCACTCGGAGGCCCCAGCTCTGGGCTAGCGCTGTCTTGTCCATGGGCGGCCTCATCTGCGCCCACTGGGCCCCTGCGGGCGTCGCGGATGCCTGGAGACACAGGGGGCTGCTTGGAGGGCTGTGTCTGCCTGAAGAACTTTGGGGCCTCCTGGCCTCCAGTCCCCTGAGAGAGGGGTCCCACCGCCAGACCTGGGACATAGAATCAGCCTGGGCAAGGGCGAGCAGAGCCGGCATGCGCCGCACGGATCCTCCTCTGCCTGGCTACCCAGAGACCCGCTTAGAGCTGCCACGCCAGGGGGGCTCCAGGTAAACCTCAGAGAGCCGTCCCTGGGCCCCCCCTGATGCTCCAGGGGTTAGGAGTCTATCTTTCAATTCAGGGGACACAGGCTGGATCCCTGGTGGGGAACAAAGATCCTGCGTGCCGTGCACCACAGCCAGAGAAGCTAGAGTACCACAGTGAAGATCTCGGGTGCCGCAGCCAAGCCCGACACACCCGAATAAATACATAAAGTTTTTTGAAAAAAGAACCATTTCCCCAAATCAAATAATGACCGGAGACTTAAGCAAGTCCCCGTGGTAACTCACCGTCAACTCCCGATGAAGGAAGTGGACGCGTGTTCCTGTTCTTTCCCTCGGGCGGCAGGAAGACACTTCGTCGTGCTGAAGGCCTGTGGTGGGCTGCAGGGAGGGGCGCCTTAGCAGCAAGGCTGTCTGTCCTTGCCTGCAGGTGGGGGGAACCTGGCTCTCGGGGCTGAAAGCAGCTGGAGTCTTCAGGGTGGTGACAGCCAGATGTCACGTAGGGGCTGGCCAGACTGCGGAGCAGGTGTGCCCAGCCCTGAGGGGCTCCCAGAAATCCATGGGGTGTGATTTGTTCCCGGAACACAAGGGAAAGGCAGGCGCTACACTGTGCGGGGCTGCAGGGCCTTCTGTGTCCAGGCGCGGTGGGAGGCGGCAGGGAGCTCTTGCCGAGGTCACGGGATGCAGGTGGGCCAGAAGCAGCCAGCTGTGCAGTCCAGCCCTGCACACGGAGGGCCTGGGGACGCTGAGGACCGCAAGGAGAGGGTCCGTATTCCACACAGCAGCTGAGACGTGGTATGCACAGGCAAGCGTTCTCCTTGCGAGCAGAACAAGGCTGGGATCAAGAAACAGGGCGTGTTTTCGAGGCAAGATGGGCTTCATTAGCAGGGTGGGTGCTCAGTCGCTTCCACTGTGTCTGACTCCTTGTGCCCCCATGGACGGTAGCCCGCCATGGGCTCGGCCCGTGGGCTTCTCTGGGCAGAAGCACTGGAGTGGGTTGCCAGGCTCTGCTCCAGAGAATCTTCCAGACCCAGGGATCGAACTCAGGTCTCTCGCGTTGCAGGAAGTTTCCTTACTGTCTGAGCCGCCAGGCGAGCACCCTGCCACGATCTTCGGCTTATTCTCCATCAGCAGTCACTGCTCTGGAGCCTCGGCACACCTGTGCTCTCTCCATTCCGAATGTTTGCACCCTCGTTGCTCCTCCTGTCGCCTCAGACTCCAGGCTGTGCCCCTTCAACCCCACGAGCTGCCGCCCAGCGGGTGCCTCTGTCCCCGGTGTCTCCGGGCAGGAACACCGGAGTGGGCGGTCACTTCCGCTTCCGGGGGTCTTCCCAACCCAGGGACTGAACCCACATCTCTGATGCCAGGTCCCGCCTTGGCAGGAGGGTTCTTTATCATCAAGGATAAGGGTTCACACCAGAAAGCAAGCCCCCCAAAGGTGGGCGCCTCATGGTCGTGCTGAAGGCCTGTGTAGGGCGCCTTAGCAGCAAGGCTGTCTGTCCTTGCCTGCAGGTGGGAACCTGGCTCTCGGGGCTGAAAGCAGCTGGAGTCTTCAGGGTGGTGACAGCCAGATGTCACGTGGGGCTGGCCAGACTGCGGAGCAGGTGTGCCCAGCCCTGAGGGCTCCCAGAAATCCATGGGGTGTGATTTGTTCCCGGAACACAAGGGAAAGGCAGGCGCTACACTGTGCGGGGCTGCAGGGCCTTCTGTGTCCAGGCGCGGTGGGAGGCGGCAGGGAGCTCTTGCCGAGGTCACGGGATGCAGGTGGGCCAGAAGCAGCCAGCTGTGCAGTCCAGCCCTGCACACGGAGGGCCTGGGGACGCTGAGGACCGCAAGGAGAGGGTCCGTATTCCACACAGCAGCTGAGACGTGGTATGCACAGGCAAGCGTTCTCCTTGCGAGCAGAACAAGGCTGGGATCAAGAAACAGGGCGTGTTTTCGAGGCAAGATGGGCTTCATTAGCAGGGTGGGTGCTCAGTCGCTTCCACTGTGTCTGACTCCTTGTGCCCCCATGGACGGTAGCCCGCCATGGGCTCGGCCCGTGGGCTTCTCTGGGCAGAAGCACTGGAGTGGGTTGCCAGGCTCTGCTCCAGAGAATCTTCCAGACCCAGGGATCGAACTCAGGTCTCTCGCGTTGCAGGAAGTTTCCTTACTGTCTGAGCCGCCAGGCGAGCACCCTGCCACGATCTTCGGCTTATTCTCCATCAGCAGTCACTGCTCTGGAGCCTCGGCACACCTGTGCTCTCTCCATTCCGAATGTTTGCACCCTCGTTGCTCCTCCTGTCGCCTCAGACTCCAGGCTGTGCCCCTTCAACCCCACGAGCTGCCGCCCAGCGGGTGCCTCTGTCCCCGGTGTCTCCGGGCAGGAACACCGGAGTGGGCGGTCACTTCCGCTTCCGGGGGTCTTCCCAACCCAGGGACTGAACCCACATCTCTGATGCCAGGTCCCGCCTTGGCAGGAGGGTTCTTTATCATCAAGGATAAGGGTTCACACCAGAAAGCAAGCCCCCCAAAGGTGGGCGCCTCTCATGGTCCCCAGAATGGAGAGAACTCCAGAGTGGGCATTCTGAGAGACCCACCAGCTCTCCTCTGCTTCCTTGAAAGAGGACTTCACCTCTAGCGGACATCAGTTCAACACACTGTCTTGCTAGAAGGTTCTTCTCTTAAAACAGTCTCTGACTGTGTCTGCACTCCCTAGTGTGCTGATTCTCATCTGCATTTGAGGACTCGTGTTTGAAAATCCCAGCATCTTACCATGATGGGAACTTCAGGAGCCTTGAGCCAAGAATCTCACCAGCAGTTTTTGTGAAACTATTTTCCAAGCAGACTTGAACAGGATCATTTGCTGCTAAAATAGTGTGAACTCTTTCTCTTTGCCCTGTTCAACTGGACAGGAGGTGGTCTGGGGACCACAGTTCAAGCAAAGGACCTGGACTGAGAAAATTAGGACCATGCGGTTTTCTGTGCCAGGCAGCTGGCAAGATGAGGAGTGGGGGATTTGGGCAAGTCAGGCCAAAGGGGGAGCCTTAGCGCGCCGGCCACAGACACAGTCCCAAGTTCTCCTTCTTCACCACTGTTCTGCCCCAGAGTCTTTCTCACATGTCACCCCTACTTTGGGGTGTGGTGTAATTCTGCAGAACAGGACCAACTGACACCCCAAGGACTCGTGGCCCCTATGGTCTCGGAGGCTGATGAATCCAAGGACACAGGCCCTAAAGCTTTGACTGCAGACTCAGCAGACCTGTGTCCTCATGCTGACCTGTCCACCAATCAGATATATCTGCTGATTTGACAAAAGACAGGGCACCTGGACTTTCCTGGAGGTCCGTTGGTTTAGAGTCTGCCTGCCCATGTGGGAGAGACAGGTTCCATTCTTGGTCAGGGAAGACCCCCAGGCTGCCTAGCAGCTAACCCGTGTGCCGGAGCTGCTGAGCCTGTGCTCTAGAGCCCACGTCCTGCAACCCGGGAGCCTGTGCTCCGCAACAAGAGAAGCCACCACTGAGAAGCCCACACACGACAGCCAGGAGTAGCCCCTGCTCCCTGCAAGTAGGAAAAACCTGAGTGCAGCGACCAAGACCCAGAGCAGCCCCAAATAAAGCATCTGAACAAAGGCACCGGGCCCCCCCTCCCTCTCATGGTCCCCAGAATGGAGAGAACTCCAGAGTGGGCATTCTGAGAGACCCACCAGCTCTCCTCTGCTTCCTTGAAAGAGGACTTCACCTCTAGCGGACATCAGTTCAACACACTGTCTTGCTAGAAGGTTCTTCTCTTAAAACAGTCTCTGACTGTGTCTGCACTCCCTAGTGTGCTGATTCTCATCTGCATTTGAGGACTCGTGTTTGAAAATCCCAGCATCTTACCATGATGGGAACTTCAGGAGCCTTGAGCCAAGAATCTCACCAGCAGTTTTTGTGAAACTATTTTCCAAGCAGACTTGAACAGGATCATTTGCTGCTAAAATAGTGTGAACTCTTTCTCTTTGCCCTGTTCAACTGGACAGGAGGTGGTCTGGGGACCACAGTTCAAGCAAAGGACCTGGACTGAGAAAATTAGGACCATGCGGTTTTCTGTGCCAGGCAGCTGGCAAGATGAGGAGTGGGGATTTGGGCAAGTCAGGCCAAAGGGGGAGCCTTAGCGCGCCGGCCACAGACACAGTCCCAAGTTCTCCTTCTTCACCACTGTTCTGCCCCAGAGTCTTTCTCACATGTCACCCCTACTTTGGGGTGTGGTGTAATTCTGCAGAACAGGACCAACTGACACCCCAAGGACTCGTGGCCCCTATGGTCTCGGAGGCTGATGAATCCAAGGACACAGGCCCTAAAGCTTTGACTGCAGACTCAGCAGACCTGTGTCCTCATGCTGACCTGTCCACCAATCAGATATATCTGCTGATTTGACAAAAGACAGGGCACCTGGACTTTCCTGGAGGTCCGTTGGTTTAGAGTCTGCCTGCCCATGTGGGAGAGACAGGTTCCATTCTTGGTCAGGGAAGACCCCCAGGCTGCCTAGCAGCTAACCCGTGTGCCGGAGCTGCTGAGCCTGTGCTCTAGAGCCCACGTCCTGCAACCCGGGAGCCTGTGCTCCGCAACAAGAGAAGCCACCACTGAGAAGCCCACACACGACAGCCAGGAGTAGCCCCTGCTCCCTGCAAGTAGGAAAAACCTGAGTGCAGCGACCAAGACCCAGAGCAGCCCCAAATAAAGCATCTGAACAAAGGCACCGGGCCAGGCGGTGGGGGGTTCTAGGCGTAACCACCCATGCACCACGTCCTCAACAAGGGTTCCATCTGGCAGAGGATACCCGTCAGCAGCACCTCGTGGGTGGGGCAGGTCCTCGCCTTGAGTCTCTGCGTTCAATGAGGCAGAGGGCTCTCTGTTCTGTGTGTGTGTGTGTGTGGAGGGGGGACTGTTCTTTTGTGGGTCTTGCATATTCAGAAGGCCTTCTGTCAGTGCCTGCTTACCAATGCAACAACACCCGTGGTCTTAATGATGGGCATCCACCCTTTCTTAAATGCTCGCATCCTTTGAGATGCAAAATCACCTACAGTCCTTTGAATATGAGCAGATTATTTTAAAAGCTACGTATCGTATCATATCGTATCTCTTGGCATCTCTTGATTTGCCTTAGAGTTCATCTTGATGAATAATTTCTTAAAGGGGAAGCAGAGGAGGGAAACAATGTTTGCAGAGTTGAACTCTGTGAAATGCCTCATCATGCTCACAGGAGACGTCAGGTCTAAATTGTGCAAATGAGTTTAATTCCTGTTTAAAGGGCTTCCGTTTAAATCCTCCCTTTATCCCTAAAGCAAGCTAAAATTACCAGAGACATTTGGGGAATTTGAAATGCAAAATCCTTCCTAAAGAAAATTCCTGTTTGCAATAAAAGAGTTTCAGAGAGACAGTGGGAGAAAGGAAAATCAAGACAGAAATGTGTACATTTGAATACTGTATACCCAGTGTTGTTCTCTGTGTCTTTGTCTCAGGTGAGCAGCCTTGGACGTCAGGACATCACCGCAGAGGAAATGAGCAGAGCGCCGAGGGGAGGAGCTCCACGGGCGTCTAGAGCCCTTCCCCAGAATTTCACTTTTAATGATGCGACTGCAAATGAGTGTAGGTTTGTAATTAGGAAGAAGAACAGATGGTGAAGGCTTCGTTTAAAGTGTTCATTAAGATAATCTAGACTGCCAAATTCCCTTTCCTGCTACACAGCCGCGGCTTGGTTGAAAAGCGTTGCAGAGGCGAGACACAGGAAAGATCGCCACCGCAGGGAGCACGGCGCCGCTTTCCCGTGGTCTGCCAATTTCCAGGTGTATGCAGAGCAGAGCCGAAGAGTTAGGGGTATCTGAAACCACAGAGCATGCCCGTCAGCAGCACCTCGTGGGTGGGGCAGGCCTCGCCTTTCTTGCGTTCAATGAGGCAGAGGGCTCTCTGTTCTGTGTGTGTGTGTGTGTGGAGGGGGGACTGTTCTTTTGTGGGTCTTGCATATTCAGAAGGCCTTCTGTCAGTGCCTGCTTACCAATGCAACAACACCCGTGGTCTTAATGATGGGCATCCACCCTTTCTTAAATGCTCGCATCCTTTGAGATGCAAAATCACCTACAGTCCTTTGAATATGAGCAGATTATTTTAAAAGCTACGTATCGTATCATATCGTATCTCTTGGCATCTCTTGATTTGCCTTAGAGTTCATCTTGATGAATAATTTCTTAAAGGGGAAGCAGAGGAGGGAAACAATGTTTGCAGAGTTGAACTCTGTGAAATGCCTCATCATGCTCACAGGAGACGTCAGGTCTAAATTGTGCAAATGAGTTTAATTCCTGTTTAAAGGGCTTCCGTTTAAATCCTCCCTTTATCCCTAAAGCAAGCTAAAATTACCAGAGACATTTGGGGAATTTGAAATGCAAAATCCTTCCTAAAGAAAATTCCTGTTTGCAATAAAAGAGTTTCAGAGAGACAGTGGGAGAAAGGAAAATCAAGACAGAAATGTGTACATTTGAATACTGTATACCCAGTGTTGTTCTCTGTGTCTTTGTCTCAGGTGAGCAGCCTTGGACGTCAGGACATCACCGCAGAGGAAATGAGCAGAGCGCCGAGGGGAGGAGCTCCACGGGCGTCTAGAGCCCTTCCCCAGAATTTCACTTTTAATGATGCGACTGCAAATGAGTGTAGGTTTGTAATTAGGAAGAAGAACAGATGGTGAAGGCTTCGTTTAAAGTGTTCATTAAGATAATCTAGACTGCCAAATTCCCTTTCCTGCTACACAGCCGCGGCTTGGTTGAAAAGCGTTGCGCAGAGACGAGACACAGGAAAGATCGCCACCGCAGGGAGCACGGCGCCGCGGCTTCCCCGTGGTCTGCCAATTTCCAGGTGTATGCAGAGCAGAGCCCGAAGAGTTAGGGGGTATCTGAAACCACAGAGCATGCGCACGGTCACAGACGCACGGTCTTCCAAGACCCTGTCAAGACTGGAGGCTCCCAGGGCCTCTCCATGGGACCCACCATTTCCCCTTTGTGGTGCCCCCACTCCTGAGTGCGGACTGGACTCAACAGCGAGCTTCTTAAAATACAGGAGGCAGAAGCGACGCGGCGTCACTTCCGAGATTAAGCGGCCATCTCTCTCTCTTGCTTGGAGGGAAGCCAGCTCCCAGTCTGTGAGCTGCCCTATGGAGCGGTCCAGGTGCAAGGAATCCGTTCCGCCAGCAACCGTGTGAGAGAGCTCGCAAGGGCATCCTCCCTGCTCTGAACCTTGGCTGCTGCCTCTTGAGGGACCCGGAGCCAGAGGCACCAGACTGATGCGCATTTGGATCCCTGGCTCGAAGACCCTGTTGGGTAATTGGGTAATAAACGCTGCGTTAAGCATCGGGCAATTCGTTGTGCAGCCACAGATAACTAACAGGCTCTCTGAAGAGGCAGGAGCTCCGAAACCCAAGGCTGATTTCCAGGGCTTCAGCGGGCAGGTTGCCCACTCTTCTTTTTTTGTTTTCTCATTTTATGTAATTGCAGTCGAGCCGTGAGCTCCTGGAATCTCAATGAGAACATAGGATGAAAGGCCTTGTCAAAATATTCAATAGCAATATATTTGGTTGAACTTTTACACATAATTAAAACGTCAAATTGATCTTCCAGAAAAGTCAAACAGACTGGTTATCTTTAGAACAGGTTGCCAGGGATCATGTGTTTTCAATCCTATATGACTGGAGGTGGAAAGTGTGCACACAGAGGTGTAACCACCACCTCTGTGAGGACGGGTGTGAGCGTGGGGAGCGCACCACGCACGGATGAGCGCGGACCTACCCGAGCGAGGACGCGCTCGCTGGACGCCCCCTTGGACTTGCGCTATGGAATTCGCGCGAGCCACGTGACTCTTCCAGCATCTTCTTCTCTACATACTATCCCGTTTTCAGAGGAAAGGAGCAAGGAAGCTCATGTGGGTGCCTTCCTGTCTGCTGTCTAGAAACCATCTTGCTCTCTTGTTCCCAGCTTCTAAGCTTTGGGATCCTTTGGGCTCTGTCCTAAGAGCTCTTTTCTTCTGTGTATTTTCTCCCTGGTTGTTCAGTCGCTCCGTCGGGTCCGACTCCTTGTGACCCCATGGACTGCAGCATGCCCGGCCTCCCTGTCCCTCACCCCCTCCTGGAGACTGCTCAGACTCACGTCCTCCTTTGCTCCCTAGAGGACCACACCCTGCATTTTCCAGGTAATTACGCTCAAATACCAATAACAGGGACAGTCAGTGAAGCAAGAAGGACGTGTCACATTCTGGTGCCAGATGCCTCGAGGCAACTGTGTCCAGAGAGAAGCTCAGCTGCAGAGCTCGGGAGGAGACGAGCGGCCCCGGGGGCTGAGTGCCCCACACGTCCCCTCTCCAGCGGGCTTTCCCGTCCTCCTTGGCCTTGCCGGGAGCCCAGGCAGCTCGCCGTGCATCAGCCGTCACTTGGGTTGCAGACCAGCTTGCCGGTTGGGTTCAGCCAGCAGGAGGCAGAGCAGAGGTGGGAGGAGAGAGGGAGGCCTTTCTCCCCTGCTTCCTCCAGGATTCACTTCCGCCCACGGCTCCTCCGCGGGTCCTCCCCACTGGCCCTTCCTCCAGGATGTGGGATGCGTCTGGACCCCAGGATCCCTTTCCTCTAAAATCCTGAGCCCTCTCTGGTGTCCCCCACCAGTGGCCTCTCAGCGGTGACTCTCAGCCCTCCCCGCGACACCGCCTCCTGCAACCCAGGGCACAAACTTCCTCTCCTGCCAGCGTCCTCCACACTGAGCTCACACCCGCACTGACTTCACATGGGGTTAAATATTCTGAAGAAGGAAGCTTCCCGAGAAACATAATCATCAATTTAAATTCATGCTATATTAAAAGCATGAGATTTGAATTCAGTTCTATAAATATCTCATTTTCTTTATTCCTGCAGTGTTTGAATGTTAGAAATATAATCAAAAATCACTTCTTGTCAAAAATACCTTCTTTTTCTCCCTTTTTCAAAAGGAGGTTTTCTCTTCACCCCATTTTGGTTTGAACTCCAGGATGTGGGAGGTCTGGTAGCCCTGAGGGAATCTTTCTGTTCCTCTGTTATCTGGAGATAAACAATTAGGTAAAGGTGTGCGAGAGAGTGCATTTCCTGTACCCAGGTCTTTGCTGCTTTATTCCATTGGTTCTTGGCTTGATGCAGTCTGTTTACAGCTGAATGATAAATACCATGTCGTTTACGCACATGGAGTTTTCTTTCTTATAACCTGTGTGTGTGTGTGTGTGAGCGAGACACAGAGAGACCACAGCGCCTACTCCAGCACCAGCTCAGGCTTGATTCCCCCATTTTCATTTCCTGTCATTTCCAGAGCACTAGGCCTATAAAGACAGGCAGGCTCTCTATCTGATCATCTGTTCACAGTGAAAGCAGAGTCTGTGTTTCTGGAGACCTGGTTATTAGACAATGTAGGCAGAGCAAGATGTGAGCAGAGAGAGAACTGGCAGCGGAAGAGAGAGAGGAAAAACACATTAAAGGGAAACAAAGGGAGGAACAAACAGTGGGAGTTGCTCTGCACCCGTGCTCTCTGGGGGGCACTTAGGAGGTGAGAACACACGGGATGAGGACACGGGAGCAGTCTGCAGTGGCCACAGGCCCTTGGGGGCGTGTTCAAGGCTGCAGTCCAGGCTCTTAGTGGATACTGTAGCCAGGATATGTGTAGCTCTGAGAGCAGAAATCAGAGGCCAGAGGCCTCTATTTCCACCCTGACGTCAGAGAAGACGAGACCTTCAGCTCAGAGAGGGGAGACCTGGGTTCAATCCCTGGAGCGGGTAGATCCCCTGGAGAAGGAAGTGGCAGCCCGCTCCAGTGTTCCTGCCTGGAAACTCCCATGTGCAGAGGAGCCTGGCGGACCACAGTCCATGGGGTCGCAAGAGTCGACACGACTGAGTGACTGGGCACGCGTGCTCAGATGGGTTTTACTATAAATATCTCATTTTTCTTTATTCTTTTTTGCAGTGTTTGAATGTTAGAAATATAATCAAAAATCACTTCTTGTCAAAAATACCTTCTTTTTCTCCCTTTTTCAAAAGGAGGTTTTCTCTTCACCCCATTTTGGTTTGAACTCCAGGATGTGGGAGGTCTGGTAGCCCTGAGGGAATCTTTCTGTTCCTCTGTTATCTGGAGATAAACAATTAGGTAAAGGTGTGCGAGAGAGTGCATTTCCTGTACCCAGGTCTTTGCTGCTTTATTCCATTGGTTCTTGGCTTGATGCAGTCTGTTTACAGCTGAATGATAAATACCATGTCGTTTACGCACATGGAGTTTTCTTTCTTATAACCTGTGTGTGTGTGTGTGTGAGCGAGACACAGAGAGACCACACGCGCCTACTCCAGCACCAGCTCAGGCTTGATTCCCCCATTTTCATTTCCTGTCATTTCCAGAGCACTAGGCCTATAAAGACAGGCAGGCTCTCTATCTGATCATCTGTTCACAGTGAAAGCAGAGTCTGTGTTTCTGGAGACCTGGTTATTAGACAATGTAGGCAGAGCAAGATGTGAGCAGAGAGAGAACTGGCAGCGGAAGAGAGAGAGGAAAAACACATTAAAGGGAAACAAAGGGAGGAACAAACAGTGGGAGTTGCTCTGCACCCGTGCTCTCTGGGGGGCACTTAGGAGGTGAGAACACACGGGATGAGGACACGGGAGCAGTCTGCAGTGGCCACAGGCCCTTGGGGGCGTGTTCAAGGCTGCAGTCCAGGCTCTTAGTGGATACTGTAGCCAGGATATGTGTAGCTCTGAGAGCAGAAATCAGAGGCCAGAGGCCTCTATTTCCACCCTGACGTCAGAGAAGACGAGACCTTCAGCTCAGAGAGGGGAGACCTGGGTTCAATCCCTGGAGCGGGTAGATCCCCTGGAGAAGGAAGTGGCAGCCCGCTCCAGTGTTCCTGCCTGGAAACTCCCATGTGCAGAGGAGCCTGGCGGACCACAGTCCATGGGGTCGCAAGAGTCGACACGACTGAGTGACTGGGCACGCGTGCTCAGATGGGTTTTACTATAAGATTCTTTAATCCTCTTTTAGCATTGGCTTCTCTCCTGTTGGCTTATTCTGCTTTCTGTGTATCCTGTTAGATCTTTTGTCCATGTATCCTGCTCTGTGGGTGTGAGTGTTACAGCCGGGTCTGGAGCCCTGTGTAAGCAGGGTGTGTACCGTGGTGGGCTGCACCTCGGGCTAGCTGAGTCATGGGGCCCTAGACTCTTACTCACACTAGCTGATTTCCCTGGAAAGACCTCCCAGCCTGCTACCTGGGCCCATGACAATGGCCACCCGCATGCTGACAGGGGGACACAGGAGGGTCTGGCTTTCCTGCTCAGTGAGTAGATGTTCCCTTGATTCTGTGTGGCTTCCTGCTGTGTTAAGCCTGCTGCCTCTCAGCTGGTGGGAAACCTCAGTCCTCTGCTGAGCCGGACAGGGGTAAGGGCTCTATGGGTCTAACTGCTTCCAGGACAGATTTCCCAACACTCTTTCTGTTTCTAGACATCTCCCAGCCCTGCCTGCAGAAGTTCCACTGCCTGTCTCCAATTCCCAAAGTCTTCTGTAATTCCATAGCATAAGCCAGCTTTCTTCTTGGTCTCCGGCTCACCCCAGGGCTGTTGCTGATTTCTTATTTGCCCCTCTTCTTCTCCGCTAAGCCTTGAGCGCCCGTCTCTACATTGACACAGAGGGACACCAATATTGTCTCTTTCGGCGGATTCAAGTACAATCCGAATGCCTCAGATTTTTCTGAGAAGCAGATGCCAAGATGGAATCAGACATGCAAGAGAAAGCAAGACGACTTGCCCCACGAACTCACTGTACGGCACGTTCGGCAACAACGGGGTCACCTCTGGAGAATGTGGGTCCTCCTTGCTGGACGCTAAGCACCGTCGGAGGGATGAGGTCACAGGCCACCCTCGCATCTGGCGCCCACCTTTCGACGCAGCTGCCTCAGGCTTCCCTGTCCTCACAGCGTCATCCTGGAAGTGGAGGCACCGTCCGGGGGTGGGACTGGGCACTAGGGGAGGGGGCCTTGGGTCTGGCCAGGGTCTGAGTCAGGCACAAAGCCAGCGGGCTCAAGGACAGAGCGTCATCAGACTAGTCACACAGCTCTCGGTTGGCCGAGCCGAGCGGCATGCGCATTCAAAGGGGGCGCTGTCCCCCCTGTCCGTCAGGGTCAGGTGGTGTGTGCCCCGAGATTCACTGGTCGAAGCGCTCACTCCCAGGGTGGTGGTGCGTGGAGGCAGGGCTTCCGGAAGGTGATCAGGCTCGTATGATGCTGGGCGGATGGCGCTCCTGTAGACCGGCGGCTGCTGTTCAGCTTCCAAGTCATGTCCGACTCTTCGTGACCCTGAGGACTGCACCTTGCCAGGCTCCTCTGTCCAGGAGATTCTCCAGGAAAGGATCCTGGCGTGGGCTGCCATGTCCTTCTCCAGGGGATCTCCCTGACTCGGAGATTGAACGCAGGTGGCCTGCATGGCAGGTAGATTCTTGACTAGCGGAGCTACCAGGGAAGCCCATGGTAATGGGGAGGGGTGCGCGTCTGGACTCAGGAGAGCGGGACCCGCCCTCCCTTTGATTCCACCCACACCATCACACACCCTGACCACACTAGCTCCTCCGACCCCAGTGCCTCCTGAGCTGTAAACGGCGATGTCTCAAAGAATCATCAGGCCCTGTCAGCTCCAGGGCTCAGGCCGTGTGGTTTCAACAGCAAACACGAGGCTGGCCACAGGTCTCTGGCTTGGAGGCATACTTTGAACATCACCAACAGAACTGCATCAGCACAGAGTCCAGTCTCCACGCTTTGCTCTTCTGCCTGTGCTTTCTGGGCAAAAATAATTTCCAAGGATACCTTTTAAAAGAGCAGTGACAGCCGTGTTGCAAGACGTACCTCAATTCACATTTTGACAGATTCATGATAAATCAGACAGAAGAGAAGCACTTTGGAAGGATTGTTGTGAAAAACTGTAATAATATAAAAATGAGGCTGCTATAATTACAGGGTTTTATCATGTGCAGATTCAACTGCTGCCTCTTCAAGCAGAGGGTGGGCCAACGGGTGGGACTGGGCACTAGGGGAGGGGGCCTTGGGTCTGGCCAGGGTCTGAGTCAGGCACAAAGCCAGCGGGCTCAAGGACAGAGCGTCATCAGACTAGTCACACAGCTCTCGGTTGGCCGAGCCGAGCGGCATGCGCATTCAAAGGGGGCGCTGTCCCCCCTGTCCGTCAGGGTCAGGTGGTGTGTGCCCCGAGATTCACTGGTCGAAGCGCTCACTCCCAGGGTGGTGGTGCGTGGAGGCAGGGCTTCCGGAAGGTGATCAGGCTCGTATGATGCTGGGCGGATGGCGCTCCTGTAGACCGGCGGCTGCTGTTCAGCTTCCAAGTCATGTCCGACTCTTCGTGACCCTGAGGACTGCACCTTGCCAGGCTCCTCTGTCCAGGAGATTCTCCAGGAAAGGATCCTGGCGTGGGCTGCCATGTCCTTCTCCAGGGGATCTCCCTGACTCGGAGATTGAACGCAGGTGGCCTGCATGGCAGGTAGATTCTTGACTAGCGGAGCTACCAGGGAAGCCCATGGTAATGGGGAGGGGTGCGCGTCTGGACTCAGGAGAGCGGGACCCGCCCTCCCTTTGATTCCACCCACACCATCACACACCCTGACCACACTAGCTCCTCCGACCCCAGTGCCTCCTGAGCTGTAAACGGCGATGTCTCAAAGAATCATCAGGCCCTGTCAGCTCCAGGGCTCAGGCCGTGTGGTTTCAACAGCAAACACGAGGCTGGCCACAGGTCTCTGGCTTGGAGGCATACTTTGAACATCACCAACAGAACTGCATCAGCACAGAGTCCAGTCTCCACGCTTTGCTCTTCTGCCTGTGCTTTCTGGGCAAAAATAATTTCCAAGGATACCTTTTAAAAGAGCAGTGACAGCCGTGTTGCAAGACGTACCTCAATTCACATTTTGACAGATTCATGATAAATCAGACAGAAGAGAAGCACTTTGGAAGGATTGTTGTGAAAAACTGTAATAATATAAAAATGAGGCTGCTATAATTACAGGGTTTTATCATGTGCAGATTCAACTGCTGCCTCTTCAAGCAGAGGGTGGGCCACGGGAGGTGGAAGCCTGCTGAACAGATGCATGCTGGGAGAAGAAACTGTTTCCATGCGGAGAAGGCAAAGAAACCATGAATGTCTACTCTGAAAATCTACCAATTGTGAAACTACTAATTCTTGAAGCACTTGGCAAATCTACTTTTTAAGGAAAGCAATGATTAGAAAAGTTCCAACCAGAGAGGTTTTCTTCAGACCATCCTCTGAGATGCAGGTTTGGAGTCACTGAGCTCTGAATCTGACTCAAAACTTACCCTTTATTCTACTAAATGCAGGGCCAGTTCTGTTTCAGGGACATCTCCCATGAAAGTGGCTTTTGTCCAGGAATCATGATGCGGCCGGGGTCTGATTCTAGTGAGAAAATGGGGAATACTTTGCTTTAGGGATGGCATAAAATGAGTGTGAAATAAACATTTTACATACACTGTTTTCAAGATTATACAGAACACTGCACATTTATTACTTCTTATGTGTGCTACTGATATTTGTTAATCTGGTCTTAGTGGAGATGAAAAATCAATGTGAAAGCTGAGGAGTATTATGGTAAATCCAATTTTCCATTTGGCCACAACAACGATATTATGTAGACTTTCAGAAATGCAACTACAGCGGGGCAGAGGAGGATGGAGATGCACTTGACCTTACCATTTACCTCCAGCTCCTGTTTATGCCCTCAAGGTCCCCAGGCTGGCCACAGAGACCCTGATCACACAGCATGCAGCCGTCCACCCGGGGCTGTTCCTTCAGAGGAGCAGCATCCCCACCCACAGGACGGAGAGGCAAAGGTGGGCGGTAGACTGAACGTGTGCGTCTGCTCAACATGCATGTATTGAAGGCCAACATCCAAAAGGATGATTTTCGGAGGTGGGACCTGTGGGAGGTGACTAGATCATGAGGATGGAGCCCCCATGGATTAAATAAATGCCCTTTTAAAGGGCCCAGAGACATCCTTGAGGACACAGCGAGCGCACGGCCATGTACGAACTGGGACGGGGCTCTCGCCAGAGCCTGCAGCTGCCAGCGCTGCGTCTTGGATGCCCAGACTCCAGAACAGCCAGAAATACGTCTCTGTTGTCGATAGCAGGATGGGGAATGTCTACTCTGAAAATGGGCCACGGGAGGTGGAAGCCTGCTGAACAGATGCATGCTGGGAGAAGAAACTGTTTCCATGCGGAGAAGGCAAAGAAACCATGAATGTCTACTCTGAAAATCTACCAATTGTGAAACTACTAATTCTTGAAGCACTTGGCAAATCTACTTTTTAAGGAAAGCAATGATTAGAAAAGTTCCAACCAGAGAGGTTTTCTTCAGACCATCCTCTGAGATGCAGGTTTGGAGTCACTGAGCTCTGAATCTGACTCAAAACTTACCCTTTATTCTACTAAATGCAGGGCCAGTTCTGTTTCAGGGACATCTCCCATGAAAGTGGCTTTTGTCCAGGAATCATGATGCGGCCGGGGTCTGATTCTAGTGAGAAAATGGGGAATACTTTGCTTTAGGGATGGCATAAAATGAGTGTGAAATAAACATTTTACATACACTGTTTTCAAGATTATACAGAACACTGCACATTTATTACTTCTTATGTGTGCTACTGATATTTGTTAATCTGGTCTTAGTGGAGATGAAAAATCAATGTGAAAGCTGAGGAGTATTATGGTAAATCCAATTTTCCATTTGGCCACAACAACGATATTATGTAGACTTTCAGAAATGCAACTACAGCGGGGCAGAGGAGGATGGAGATGCACTTGACCTTACCATTTACCTCCAGCTCCTGTTTATGCCCTCAAGGTCCCCAGGCTGGCCACAGAGACCCTGATCACACAGCATGCAGCCGTCCACCCGGGGCTGTTCCTTCAGAGGAGCAGCATCCCCACCCACAGGACGGAGAGGCAAAGGTGGGCGGTAGACTGAACGTGTGCGTCTGCTCAACATGCATGTATTGAAGGCCAACATCCAAAAGGATGATTTTCGGAGGTGGGACCTGTGGGAGGTGACTAGATCATGAGGATGGAGCCCCCATGGATTAAATAAATGCCCTTTTAAAGGGCCCAGAGACATCCTTGAGGACACAGCGAGCGCACGGCCATGTACGAACTGGGACGGGGCTCTCGCCAGAGCCTGCAGCTGCCAGCGCTGCGTCTTGGATGCCCAGACTCCAGAACAGCCAGAAATACGTCTCTGTTGTCGATAGGTCTCCCCGTCTGTGGCAGTTTTGTCTGTACAGCCCCAAAGGACCACGGCAGGGGGCGTTTGGACGGGGAGGGGGCCTGAGTGTGAAGAGCTGATTGAAATTCAGCGAAACAGCTGTGACAGAAGATACATGTATATATCCAACGTCTATTTTCTTCTCGACAAAAATGAAGAGAAAGTGCCAGTTTTCGCAGGCCTCCCCCTCTCAAGACTCTCCTCCGTAAAGCTATATTTACTCGTTCCTACACTACACATAGTAGATAAAAATAAAATCTTGTTCTGCCAAGCACATGGGCTTCACGGTACAACCTCCGTCATCACGAAGGCAGGAAATGAGACTCCTCAACAACGGTCATGCCTCAGCGTTGCATACCTGGTTTCTTCCCCGAGTTGCTAGGATGTGTTTCTAGGTCTGGTTTGTAACAAGGTACCTGTTTCACCGTCTGGGGAAGCTTCTAGATGATACGGGGCTTCCCAGGTGGACCTCGTGGTCAGGAGCGCATGCCAGCGCAGGAGACACAGAGATGCGGGCTGGACCCCTGGGTCGGGAGGATTCCCTGAAGGAGGTCTCAGCAGTCCACTCCAGGCCTCTTGCCTCGAGAATCCCATGGACAGAGGCGCCTGGCGGGCTCGCGTCCTTGGGGTGGCCACGAGGCCGACTCTGCTGAAGCGACGTGGCAGGCGTGCCCCGAAATGGCCTCACAGAGCGAGAGCAGGGATTGAGAAACTGCTCTTCCCTCCCAGTGTCTTTCTGATGATTCTGACTGGCCCCCCACCTGTTAAATGGCGGGAACTGGCTAGTTAACTTTTGATTTCCTTACAAACCTGCTCTTAACATGTAACTGCTCTCGAAAAGTATAACCTCGTAAACGCTGGTGTGTCAGTCATTTCTAAGAGCTGATTGATAAGATTTAAGTCCTAAGATAAACGAGTTACCATTTGAAAGAAATTTGGAAACGGGAGAGATGATAAAAGTGAGAGGAAATGAACAGCAGGTACAATTTCCCAGTATTTGCTCTGCTTCCTCATAACGGCTTTATTGAGCTATAACTCACACACAGAACAATGGACCCGTGAAAGTGGGCCGTCCAGCATGCCATTTGTATACAGCCTGGTGTGAGCATCGCCACAGTTTTGGAAACTTTTTATCATCCCTTTCAATTATAGCTATTCTACTTCATATGGAGTGACGTGCCATCTCACTCTGTGTGTGTTTGTATTTCTCTGGTGGTTAATGACACTGAGATCTTTACATGTACTAGTGGCTCATTTGCACATCTCCTATGAAGAAATTTTTATTTGGATACTTTGTCCATTTTTCATTGGGTTACGTTTCTCTTTTTGATTTACAAATATTTTTAGACATTATACATACAAATCCCTTAACAGAATATGATTTGCAAACATTTTCTTCCATTTTTCAGGCTTTTCTTTTACTTTATTGATGGCACCTTTCAAAAAACAAAAGTGTTAAAATTATGATGGAGTCCAATTAATATTTTTTTTGTGATTCTGCTTTTGGAGTTGCTTTCACCTTTGGTTCTTATATTATAAATTTCATTCATTTTGAGTTAATTTTTATATATTTGTTAGGTGATGATCTAAATTCATTCTTCTTCATGTTAATACTCAGCTGTCTCAGGGCCATTTGATAGAGACAGATCATTTCTTCCCCATTAAGTTTTCTTGATATCCTCGTTCAAAAGACAATTGACCAAAAATGTTAAGGCTTGGTTACGGACTCTTAATTCTGTTTCATTGATCTACAAGTCTATCATTATACTGGTACCATACTATATTGATTGCTTTAGCTTTGTAGTGAGTTTTGAAATTGGAATTTTTTAAAAAGATATTCTGGGTGCCTTGAATTTTCATACGAATTATAGGATCAGCTTGTCAATTTCTGCAAAAATACCACTGAGATCATGATAGTAATTATGTTGAATATGTGGATCGGTTCAGAAAGTATCACCATTTTGACAATATTAAGTCTTCTGACCAGTAAACATGGAATAACTTTCCATGTATTTGGGGCTTCTTCAATTCCTTTCAACAAAGTATTCTCATTTTCAGAGTGTAGGTTTTGGACTTCCTTTGGTAAATTCTTCCTAAGTATTTTATTCTTTCCAATACTAGCATAAATGGAATTGTTACCTTAATTTTATTTTCAGCTTGTTCACTGTAAATGTATACATATAAAATTGGTTACTCTACACTGACATTGTCTCCTGAAGCCTTCCTGAACTCATTTATTCTTATACTTTGTAGTGGGTTCCCTGGGCACAGGATATGACACCTGCAGATAGTGATGCATTTTTCCTCTTCCAGCAGCATGAGCTAGATGCAGTTCTCTAATGTAACAAGCCTGGAGAGAGCCTCCAGCACAGCACTGAGTAGACGTGGTCAGAAGAGATCTTTGTCTTGTTTCTGACATCAGAGGAAAAGCTTTCAGTGTCTCGTTGTTACATATAATGTTATACATGAGTTTCATGGATGCCCTTTACCAAGTTGAGAAAGTTTCCTTTGATTTTTAGTCTTTTGAGTTTTATTTTTACCATGAAAAGCTTTTGACTTTTGTCAATAATTTTTCTGCATCTTTCTAGATGATTGACAACATTAATTGATTTTCAGGTGTTAACCAGCCTCATTTTCTAGGTTCACTTTTACTGATTATGGTGTGTAATCTAATGTATTCTGGATATGGTTTTCCTGTGTTTTGCTGAGAATTTTTGCATCTCTATTCACAGGAGATAATGGTTTGTAGTTTCTTTTGATGTCTTTGATTTTGGTATCAGGGTAATAGAAGCCTCATAAAATGAGTTTAGAAGTATCTCATCTTTTACTTTCTGGAAGACTCTGTGAAAAATTGGTGTTGATTCCTCTTAGATGTTAAAAAAACATCTGACTAAATGGCCAGCATCAAAACATTCACAAACAACAAATGCCGGGGAGGGTGTAGAGAAGAGGGAATCCTCTTGCACTGTTGGTGGGAATGCAAACTGATACAGCTACTATGGAAGACGGTGTGGAGATTCCTCAATATCCTAGGAATAAAACTGCCATACGGCCCACGAATCTCATTACCAGGCATGTGTCTTGAGGAAACCAAAACTGAAAAAGACACATGAACCCCAGTGTCCATTATAGCACTATTTACAACAGCTAGGACACGGAAGCAACCTAGATGTCCATCGATAGACAAATGGACAAGAAAGCTGTAATACATATATACAGTGGAATACTACTTAGACATAAAAAGTAATGCATTTGAGTCAATTCTACTGGGGTGACTAAACACAGGGCGTATTATACAGAGTGAAGTAAGTCAGAAAGAGAAAAATAAATATCATATATCAATGCATATATATATATATATATATATATATATATATATATAATCTATAAAGATGGTACCAGTGAACCTATTTGCAAGGCAGGAATGGAGATATAGACATGGAAAACAGACTTGTGGACATGGGGTGGGGAGGCGAGGCTGGGACAGGTGGAGAGAGTAGTATAGAAACATATAGACTACCTGTGCAAACAGAGGGCCAGCGAGCATCTGCTCGTTGACTCGGGGAGCTCAGACCAGGCTCTGTAACAGCCTAGAGGTGAGGGGACAGGCGGGAGGTGGGAGAGAAGTTCAAGAGGGTAGGGACATATGTATACTTATGATACATGTTGAAGTATGACAGAAAGCAGCACAATATTGTAAAGCAATTACTCTTCAATTAAAAGTAAATACATTTTAGGGCTTCCCTGGTGGTCTGGTGGGTGAGGAGTCCACCTCGCAGTGCAAGGGGCACCAGTTCAATCCCTGGCCCGGGAAGATCCCGTGTGTGGTGGAGCGGCTGGACCCGTGTGTCCAATTACGAGCCAGCACTCTGGAGTGCGTGCGCCCAGAGCCAGTGTTCTGCAACGAGAGAGGTCACTGCAATGGGAGGCCCACACAGCCTGAAGAATAAAGATGAATGAAAATAAATAAACAAAAAAAACAATAAAAGAGGTCAAAATTAAAATGAATAAATAAACACATTTTAAAATCTGACATTAATGTACATTGCAAAAAAAAAAAAAAAGCTGGATTTCAGACAATATGCTTCTGTCAAAAAATTACCAAAGACCAATAATGGATTTGTTGAAAAAAGAACAGTTCTCCTGATAAAGTTGCAGTTCAGTAATAGAAAGGTACTACCTTTTCATTAAGAGCCTTAATAAGGAAATGTGGTAACAGCTGCTACTCACTAAAACTGTAATTGTAAAGGAATATTTTGACGGACCCATAGTTTGGAGACATAGACATACACCCTGTCCCCAGAGCATGCGGAGACGGAGTCAGAGCCTGGGCAGTTTGGTGAATAACAATCCAGAAGAAGGCTTCCCAGGTGGCACTAGCGGTAAAGAACCCACCTGCCAATTCAGGAGACACAAGGCACGGGTGTGATCCCTCGGTGTGGAAGATCCCTTGGAGAGGGGCATGGCAACCCACTCTGGTATTCTTGCCTGGGAATCCCACGGACAGAGGAGCCTGGTGGGCTATAGTCCATGCGGTTGCAAAGAGTCAGACATGACTTAAGCAACTTAGCACGCACAGTGCAATAGAAAGATGGATACGAAACACATAAGCCCTCACGTGTAACATAGGGAGCAAGCGGGAAGTTGCTATATTGCACAGGGAGTTCAGCCCGGAGTTCTGTGACAAGCCAGAGGGGTGGGACGGGAAGGAGGTCCCAGAGGGAGGGGACACGCATACACTTGTGGTTGACTCATGGTGCTGTACAGCAGAAGCTAACACAGCGTTGGAAAGCAATTATCTTCCAATTAAAAATAAATTTAAAAAATGAACTATAGGCTTCAAAGGTAACTAAAGCAAGAGATATGTAAAAAATTTTTCTAAATATTAAAAAAAAATGTTCCCTCCAAATAGCTGACAGAGGTCAGGGCAGAACCATGAGAAGAAGACAGAGCTTTCCCTGCTTCTCCGGGCAAACGGGACAGGGTGAAAGCCCAGGGTGTGGGCTCCCCTGGCCTGCCCTTGCCCACAGTGAAAGCCTGCTGGCTGGCTCTGTTCTGTTCTGCATGTTCCTTCCCAGCTGGAGCCTGGCAGCTGCCAACATCCATAATTATGGCAGATCCTCTCGTTTTCTGCTCTGCGTTGAAATAATGACAGTCTCTCTTTATTACTGTTCTAATGGCTTCACATTCGGAATGATCAGGGCTCATTAGACAATATGCTTCTGTCAAAAAATTACCAAAGACCAATAATGGATTTGTTGAAAAAAGAACAGTTCTCCTGATAAAGTTGCAGTTCAGTAATAGAAAGGTACTACCTTTTCATTAAGAGCCTTAATAAGGAAATGTGGTAACAGCTGCTACTCACTAAAACTGTAATTGTAAAGGAATATTTTGACGGACCCATAGTTTGGAGACATAGACATACACCCTGTCCCCAGAGCATGCGGAGACGGAGTCAGAGCCTGGGCAGTTTGGTGAATAACAATCCAGAAGAAGGCTTCCCAGGTGGCACTAGCGGTAAAGAACCCACCTGCCAATTCAGGAGACACAAGGCAGGGGTGTGACCCCTCGGTGTGGAAGATCCCTTGGAGGGGCATGGCAACCCACTCTGGTATTCTTGCCTGGGAATCCCACGGACAGAGGAGCCTGGTGGGCTATAGTCCATGCGGTTGCAAAGAGTCAGACATGACTTAAGCAACTTAGCACGCACAGTGCAATAGAAAGATGGATACGAAACACATAAGCCCTCACGTGTAACATAGGGAGCAAGCGGGAAGTTGCTATATTGCACAGGGAGTTCAGCCCGGAGTTCTGTGACAAGCCAGAGGGGTGGGACGGGAAGGAGGTCCCAGAGGGAGGGGACACGCATACACTTGTGGTTGACTCATGGTGCTGTACAGCAGAAGCTAACACAGCGTTGGAAAGCAATTATCTTCCAATTAAAAAAAAATTTTAAAAAAATGAACTATAGGCTTCAAAGGTAACTAAAGCAAGAGATATGTAAAAAATTTTTCTAAATATTAAAAAAAAATGTTCCCTCCAAATAGCTGACAGAGGTCAGGGCAGAACCATGAGAAGAAGACAGAGCTTTCCCTGCTTCTCCGGGCAAACGGGACAGGGTGAAAGCCCAGGGTGTGGGCTCCCCTGGCCTGCCCTTGCCCACAGTGAAAGCCTGCTGGCTGGCTCTGTTCTGTTCTGCATGTTCCTTCCCAGCTGGAGCCTGGCAGCTGCCAACATCCATAATTATGGCAGATCCTCTCGTTTTCTGCTCTGCGGTTGAAATAATGACAGTCTCTCTTTATTACTGTTCTAATGGCTTCACATTCGGAATCACTGTGATATTATTAATAATGGCAAAAGGGTCCTCTTTAGTATAGGGAGAACTTCCCCATACATCACTTCAAGAGTGGGTGGGCGAGCTGACCAGCTAACGACGTTGCCCAGGTATGCAGCGGCGCCTTTAAAGGATGCTGCCGTGAGCAGCTGTGTGTGGGCAGCAGGGCTCTGCTCAGACCTTCATGCCAGAGACAGGTTCATCCCACACCTGAGTCTTGCATCAGAACAGACGTGGTGTTTCTCAAGTGCATAGCTTTTATCCTAACATCAGTCCTTAAATATGTGACATTTTACTGAGCTCCTGGGTCTTCCAAAAGGTGTCCCTCAGCTCCTAAATGGAATATAGAGAATCACCTCAAAATATAAAATGCATAAAAGAAAGCATAGAAGGGAGCTCCTTGGCTGTCCAGTGGTGAGCAGTCTGTCCTGCGGTGCCAGGGCCATGGGTCTGAGCCCTGGTCAGGGAACTATTAACCAGAGCCTACACGCCACAGGACAACGAAGCGACTTGCCACAGCTACAGAGCCTGAGCGCTCTGGAGCCTGAGTGTCAAAGATCCCACGTTCCTCAGAAGAGCCCCCATGCCACAGTGAGACCCAAGGCAGCCAAGTAATCTTTAAGGCAGCAAAGAGACATTGACATTCAGTGCAACGGTGTGTCTTTTCACAACGACTCCAAGCTGTGCCGGGGAAGGGCTGCAGACTGGGCACACTGGTGGCTCCAGAGCTGCTCCCTGCCTGTAAGGGACACAGGTGTCCGGAGCGTGTGTCCCTGACCTACAGGGCGTTCAGTTCTTGTCTGCCTTGATGATAAATGGGCCTTGGGTAGAACGCCCTGAAAAGTGACCTAGGCTTTTCTGGAAGGAGAGCACCTCACTCTGAGCTGAGGCACCTTCCTCCAGACTGCAGCCGTCTTCCGCCCTCTCTCTCTCTCCCAGCCCTCCTGCCTCTTCCCCCACCCCACCCCCCAACACGAGGCCCTCACCTTCTATGTCAGCCGTGATCACACCAGCATCTCATAGTCTCTTCTCTCTGTGTTCTCCCAAATTCCAGGCTTACCATAATTTATCAACCTCCAAGCACTTCAAGTTGCTTACAGCATGGAGCAGCAGAATGGGCTGGCATTTTCCTGTCTGTTCTCATTTATGATAGGACGCTTATCAGTGCATCCTCCTTCAAGTCTGTCCTCAGCTGTGGCGCGCCTGCAACAGTCAAATGACAGCCAAGGAGCACAGAGCCCAGAACCATGGAAGCCAACAAGCGGTCAGACTTTTACTATCTACCGACCGTCCGAGAACAAGAGCAAGAAGTTTAGGATGCATCCTGGTGATTCCACAAACACACTTCTTCAAAGAGGGAAATGGAACATATAGAGACCTTATTTGTAACTTGTCAACTTTTGAAGCTGGGCTATTGGAGCTTCATAGGTATCAACATTAAACATTAATATGTACACAGTTCTCATCTCTAAGAGGAAAGTGTGACCTAGATATTTAAGACCACAGTGAAAAGACAACAACTAAAATGCCCACCCTTCCTTATTTCACACTCTTTCCTTTTTGCCTGAGTGAATATGTGAACATCCCAGACAGGAAACATGTGACAGAACAAGGTTAGTCCCAAACGCAGTGACTGGAGGCAGAGGACTTGTCCGAGGACCACTGCTGTCCTGACGTCAGTTAAAACTGTTCTTCCTGAAAGTGGGGAGACACAGAAGCTCTGAGTGTGACTCCAGGGTCTGAAGCTTCTGGAAGTCTGGTATCTGGGGAAATGGAAGAGGAGAAACAACGACTCCAAGCTGTGCCGGGAAGGGCTGCAGACTGGGCACACTGGTGGCTCCAGAGCTGCTCCCTGCCTGTAAGGGACACAGGTGTCCGGGCGTGTGTCCCTGACCTACAGGGCGTTCAGTTCTTGTCTGCCTTGATGATAAATGGGCCTTGGGTAGAACGCCCTGAAAAGTGACCTAGGCTTTTCTGGAAGGAGAGCACCTCACTCTGAGCTGAGGCACCTTCCTCCAGACTGCAGCCGTCTTCCGCCCTCTCTCTCTCTCCCAGCCCTCCTGCCTCTTCCCCCACCCCACCCCCCAACACGAGGCCCTCACCTTCTATGTCAGCCGTGATCACACCAGCATCTCATAGTCTCTTCTCTCTGTGTTCTCCCAAATTCCAGGCTTACCATAATTTATCAACCTCCAAGCACTTCAAGTTGCTTACAGCATGGAGCAGCAGAATGGGCTGGCATTTTCCTGTCTGTTCTCATTTATGATAGGACGCTTATCAGTGCATCCTCCTTCAAGTCTGTCCTCAGCTGTGGCGCGCCTGCAACAGTCAAATGACAGCCAAGGAGCACAGAGCCCAGAACCATGGAAGCCAACAAGCGGTCAGACTTTTACTATCTACCGACCGTCCGAGAACAAGAGCAAGAAGTTTAGGATGCATCCTGGTGATTCCACAAACACACTTCTTCAAAGAGGGAAATGGAACATATAGAGACCTTATTTGTAACTTGTCAACTTTTGAAGCTGGGCTATTGGAGCTTCATAGGTATCAACATTAAACATTAATATGTACACAGTTCTCATCTCTAAGAGGAAAGTGTGACCTAGATATTTAAGACCACAGTGAAAAGACAACAACTAAAATGCCCACCCTTCCTTATTTCACACTCTTTCCTTTTTGCCTGAGTGAATATGTGAACATCCCAGACAGGAAACATGTGACAGAACAAGGTTAGTCCCAAACGCAGTGACTGGAGGCAGAGGACTTGTCCGAGGACCACTGCTGTCCTGACGTCAGTTAAAACTGTTCTTCCTGAAAGTGGGGAGACACAGAAGCTCTGAGTGTGACTCCAGGGTCTGAAGCTTCTGGAAGTCTGGTATCTGGGGAAATGGAAGAGGAGAAACAACACTCGTCACTGAGTTGAATCGGGCAGAGGATGGAGAGGGTTGGAACAGGCTGGAAGGAACTTCTCAGAAGCTGCTGTGACCTTCTGAGTAACGAGGGAAGGCAGATGCCCTCAGGGCCTCCGTCTATCTCAGGACAAGGTCACAATTCTGGAGGCTGGTATCGGCAAATTCTGAATTTGGTGAGAACCCACTTCCTGATTCATAGCCAGCTCAATGACTTCATCTGGTGGAAGGGAGGAGGAAGCTCTCTGGGATCGTCTACAAGGGCACCGATCCTATAGTTAAGAGCTCCATTCTCCAGACCCAACCACCTCCTAGAGACCCTGCCTCCAAACAGCGTCAGGTTGGGGTGAGGATATAGCATGAGTTTTAAGGAGACACAAACACTCTAGTAAACACCTGTCTTGAGATGATCCCTCTGGAACCATCAGAACCAGGCGTCTGGGAGCTGGACCCCTTCTCCCCGGGGACCGCTGGGAAACAACAGTGTTTCTGAGCAGAGACAGCTGGGATGGCCCATCCTTGGCTCCTTCTCTCCTGAGACAAGAGAGAGCAGCCCCTCTCTAGGCTGGGCTGGGCTAGATTTCTGCAGTCAGCCCTGGGCTGGCCGAGCTCACACACACTCATTTTCTCCACCTCGTATTCCTGGTTCTGAAGAGTCCAGGAAAGAAGAGATCTGAATTGAATGCAGAGCGCGGGAAAGGAGTCCCTGTGCCTGACTCACATGCATTTCCCACAGCATCTGTGAGCCAGTACTTAGGGCCAAGACACTGCAAAAGAGCAGACTGCAGGGCTCTAGGGCTTGCAGCCTCCATTTCCTTGTGTCTCCCTTAGAAACAGGTATATTTTGCTTTCTTTCATTCTTCCTTTTTTAACTGACTGTGTGCTATATGGTGGATCAACAGGAAAATCCATTTTCTGTAGCAGGTGCTTCTTTGAGGCTTGCCCCCGCCTCCTCTTCCTCCTACTGTCGGGGCCTGCTGTCCTACTAGAACTGTTCTTCCTGAAAGTGGGGAGACACAGAAGCTCTGAGTGTGACTCCAGGGTCTGAAGCTTCTGGAAGTCTGGTATCTGGGGAAATGGAAGAGGAGAAACAACACTCGTCACTGAGTTGAATCGGGCAGAGGATGGAGAGGGTTGGAACAGGCTGGAAGGAACTTCTCAGAAGCTGCTGTGACCTTCTGAGTAACGAGGGAAGGCAGATGCCCTCAGGGCCTCCGTCTATCTCAGGACAAGGTCACAATTCTGGAGGCTGGTATCGGCAAATTCTGAATTTGGTGAGAACCCACTTCCTGATTCATAGCCAGCTCAATGACTTCATCTGGTGGAAGGGAGGAGGAAGCTCTCTGGGATCGTCTACAAGGGCACCGATCCTATAGTTAAGAGCTCCATTCTCCAGACCCAACCACCTCCTAGAGACCCTGCCTCCAAACAGCGTCAGGTTGGGGTGAGGATATAGCATGAGTTTTAAGGAGACACAAACACTCTAGTAAACACCTGTCTTGAGATGATCCCTCTGGAACCATCAGAACCAGGCGTCTGGGAGCTGGACCCCCTTCTCCCTGGGGACCGCTGGGAAACAACAGTGTTTCTGAGCAGAGACAGCTGGGATGGCCCATCCTTGGCTCCTTCTCTCCTGAGACAAGAGAGAGCAGCCCCTCTCTAGGCTGGGCTGGGCTAGATTTCTGCAGTCAGCCCTGGGCTGGCCGAGCTCACACACACTCATTTTCTCCACCTCGTATTCCTGGTTCTGAAGAGTCCAGGAAAGAAGAGATCTGAATTGAATGCAGAGCGCGGGAAAGGAGTCCCTGTGCCTGACTCACATGCATTTCCCACAGCATCTGTGAGCCAGTACTTAGGGCCAAGACACTGCAAAAGAGCAGACTGCAGGGCTCTAGGGCTTGCAGCCTCCATTTCCTTGTGTCTCCCTTAGAAACAGGTATATTTTGCTTTCTTTCATTCTTCCTTTTTTAACTGACTGTGTGCTATATGGAGGATCAACAGGAAAATCCATTTTCTGTAGTCCAGAGGTGCTTTCCTTGTACGCCCTCTTTCATGGCCCTCCCCCATGTTGAAGGCCAGTGGAGCATCCTCCCTCTCTGATGGGCCTCCCCTCTGCTTCCACCCAGGGTCCTCTTCTCCTCTGTCTGTAAATATCCCTGCTCTTTTCTGAGATGCACCACTGGTAACATTCCCACCCACCCAGACACTGCAGGATGATCTCCCTGTTCCCAAGTCTTCAATTTAATCACAGTCACAAAGACACTGTTTCCAGGTGCCGGGGGTTTGGACTAGGGAGTATTTGGTGGGCATTTTACGCCTAGCACACTGGGACTTTTACTCTCATTCCCATGAGGGTCAACTCCAGTACCGGTGCCAGAGGCCTGTGACATCCTTGAGTCCCCTGTCATGACATGGACACTTGAATGACCCGGAATACATTTTGGTCTGTTTTTCTGCTTTATCTGTGCTCTGCTGGTTGCAAGAAACAAAAATAAGATTAAAAACTGAAGTGGAAAAAAATAGCTTGTGGTAAATATAACTGTATCCTCAAACAGTTTAAATATTTCTGTTAGGAAACTTTAGGCCTCATAAAAATTTTATGGACTGGCAAGACATAAATATACCTAAAATCAATTATTTTCTTCCATACCAGGAGTAACCTGGAATAAATCATTTATAAGGAATTTCCTTTTATTATAGAAACAAAAACATAAAATATTTAGAAACAAATTTAAGAAGACACACATGACTTCTATACAGAAAAGGACTGATGTTTACTGGGAAATGTAAAAACCTTGAATAAAGGGATCAATATCCCACTTTCTAGGTGGAAAGGCTAATTATGTTATATCCGTTTTTAGCAGATTAATTGATGGATTCCACTTAGTTTGGGTATAACTTTTCCATGGAACAATGGAGGAAGGTTTTAAAATCCATCAAGAAGGTAAAATTTAAGAGTGTTTTGACAGAAAGAAGATTAAGAAGTAGAGAAACATTAAAAAGGAGGGCTGAGAACATGAGCAAGATTGGAAGCAATTCCATCACGTTGGAACTGCACCCTGGACAAGCTACCCCACTCGAGGGAAGTTGTTACCTTATCTCTAAAATAAGGCATGCCAACACTGAGTATTAAGCCTATAAGTATCTCTGAATATTTTTTAAAATTTTTATTAAAGGAAAAATGTCTTACGATATTGTGCTGGTTTCTGCCATCCATTAGCATGAATTAGCCACAGGCACGCACCTGTCCCCGCCCTCTTGAGCCTCCCTCCACCTCCCACCCGGCCCCACCCCTCTAGGCTGTCACAGAGCACGGGGCTGAGCTCCCTGTGTCATACTGACACATCCCACCTGCTCTCTGTTTTACATATGGCCATGTGTGTTTCCAGGCTACTCTCCACTCCTCCCACCCTCTCCTTCCTAGACTGCAGAGCTGAACACAATGTGTTCTGGAAATCTGTCTCTGACAATACAGAAAGTGTTACTTCTGTTGCTGGAAACAATGTTTCAATATGAAGACTTGAAATATCTCTCTTGTTTTGAGTCAGTAGAGAGTGGGGAAACTGTAACATTCTAAATGGACATCAGTATATTTCATATATAATGGAAATGTTTACAAAGTAAATTTAATATGTAAAAGTCAGTTTCAATTATGTCACACACACAAACCCTTGATGCTTCCAGTATGGACAAAAGCAGTTTTAAAATAGTCTCCTTGGAAAATGGCAAACTCATCGTATTTTGGGAACCTCACTATTCCAGCACTTTCTGTTCCAGCACTTTCTATAGCTTGTCTTTTGTCAGAAGATGGTTGGAGCCAGGTTGTGAAAGGAAGCAGGTGGGCCCCCTGTGCTTATCTGGGCTCAGAAACAGGATTGCACACACACGAGAGCAAAACGAGAGTAGAAACATGTACTGTTATTTTTAAGTATCATGACTAAACATAAAAATCAAATGAACAGCAGAGAAAAGATTTAACTAAGAGCTGTTATTGGTATAAATAAGTAGGTCTCTTAGAAAAAGTCTCACTTTACAAGATATACTAAAATGGAAAGCAAATTACTCAAATGCCCTGGAATCCTTTTTCTTAACCGTCATCCTTGGGCTCCCTAAGACTATGTCCTCCATCCACATACAGGCAGCTGAGGATGCTTTGGAGCTCTAAAGCCCTGATAGGTTCCTTCCTGCTTTCATCACAATAACCCAAAGTCCTTCAACTGATGAATGTATAAACAGTGTATATTCATACCAGAGTCCAGCCACGAAAAGGAAGGAGGCACTGACTCAGGAACAACGCGGATGACCCTTGAACAGTTATGCTAACAGAAGAAAGCCGGACATAGAAGACCACCTATTGTATGAATCTGTTTAAGTGAAGTATCCAGAACTGATAAATGCACTGGAACAGAACGTACACCGACCCTGGAGCGGAGGGAGGGGGTGGGCAGGGGCTGCCCGACGGGGTGCTGGCCCCCGCGGGGTGTGACCAGGCGGGGGACTCCTTAGTGGCGTGGCACACAGCGCTGTGGATGTGCTCACTGCTTCTGAATCGTCCAGGTAAACATGACTGCGTTCATGTCGTGTGGAGGTTGGCTCTCCTAAAAGAAGACGAGACCAGCAGCCTCTAACACAAGTCTCAGTTCAGCAGCCGGGAGTCAGCCTCCACTGCTTTATTCCCTCACAGCTGCACTCCGCACACAAGGGAGTCTCATAGGCTGGTCCCTTGAAGAACACCCAGGACCTGCCACTCACTCTCGTGGCTCCGCCCCCGGCCCTGCCCCTGGCGTCCCAGATGGGGCAGGGCTCCGAGCTGGCCTGTGAGCCTCCGCAGTCTCTCCCCCACCTGCTCAGAGCGGTGCTGGGCCACAGGGCTGTTCCCATCAGAGTCCTCCCCTACCGGAGTGGAGGCCTCACCCGCCGCTCCGTTTCCCTGCATTCCCCTTCACGCATCTACACCAGCCACCCGACCGCTCCCCAAACATGCCGGGGAATCCTCGCCACAGGGCCTTTGCACCTGCCATTCCTTTGGCCCAGAGAATTTTCTCCAGATCACCGCATGCCTTCCCTCTCTCCTCCCACATCTGAGGGAGGACCAAGGGCGTTTTCCACAACAAAGTAATGTCAAAATTAACATAGCAGAAAAATTGTAACCCATTCTACCACGAGACACATCCTTTGCTTTTCTCCACAGATCTGATCTTCTAGCACAGAGTGTTCCTCTCACTTGCTTATTTTTCTTCTTCCAGACTAAACCGCGAGCTCTGTGAGGAGTGGCATTGCTCCCCTGTCCCCCAGAGGCGGTCACTAAAGGGACGGTTAGCCGACCCCTAGGGACCTTGTGTGTGCCAGGAGCCTGCCCCAGGGCTCTCATGACAGAGCCAGGTGGAGGGCTGCAGTGGGACATTCCTGCCCTTCTCGCCTCCGCACACGGGAGCACCTGTCCTGAAGGTCAGTCTCTGCTTGGAGACTCCCCGCTGGACTGGCCAGGTCCCCAGCGGGGCCTGTGATCTCAGGCTCCGTTCCTCTCTCCTCTCGCAGGGTCCAGAGCTCACCCTGGTCTGAAGGCTCTCTCCCTGCCCTGCTCCCTCACCCCTTCATCTTCATGGGCCCTTCTCCAGTGTAATCTTCTTTTTTAAAAAAACTTGTATTTTACTTTTAACTTTTACAGAGTTTTGTTGTTTACAGATATGCATGATCCCAGATTAGTCATATGTGTATCCCCCCATCCCACCCCTCCTGACCGTCCCACAGCACCCCTGCCGGATCCCCTTTTCTCACAGCACAATGACTATAGCTATTTTCTTCACATATGATAGTACAGGTTTTCATGCTACTTCCTTTATGCCTCCCACCCACTGTTCCTTCCCCACAGTGTCCATATGTCCACTGTCCATGTCTGTCTCTCCATTGCTTCACTGCATGTGCCATCCTCACCATCCTATTAGATTCCATATATATACGTGTTAGTATATTGTACTTGTCCTTCTCTTTCTGACTGACTTCACTTTTTTTTTTTAAACATTTATTTATTTATTTATTTTGGCTGGGGGGGGAGGGTGGGGGTGGACGGACCGCTTCCACTGGTCTTTCGTTTGTCTATTTTCATCCATCTTTGTTCTTTGGCCTGTGTGGGCCTCCCATCGCGGTGGCCTATGTTGTCGCAGAGCACCGGCTCTGGGCACATGCGCTCCAGAGCTCCGACTTGGTAATTGGACACAACGGTCCAGCCACTCCGCGGCACGTGGGATCTTCCCAGGCCAGGGCTCGAACCGGCGCCCCTTGCCCTGCGAGGCGGAGTCCTTACCCACTGGACCACCAGGGAAGCCCCTGACTTCACTTTTTATGATAGGTTATAGATCCATGTAATCTTCAAGCTCCATCTCGAGGTCTGCATTCCAGAGGATCTAGACAGTAGACGTGTCATCTCTTCTGCTCAGCTGTATGTAAGCCCCTGCATATAAACCTTATGCTGCAAACTTTCAGAGATGTGAACATGCTGCCCGTACTGTCAGGAGTGAGTGACCTCGCAGCTCGCCCTCTGTCTCCTACCGCTGACGACCGTCCCTGCCACCTCGCCTCCTCTGGCCAGTACCTCTTCTCGGTTGTTCGCGCGATGCCAGCCCTGTGTGCCCGCTGGTCCACTAGACTGTGCACTGTTCAAGGTACTGCACTGCTGGATAAAAAAGGTTGTCATTATTTTGTGTGTTTGCTTTTTTTTTATTTGCACGAAAAGTATATAAACCTATCACAGTACAATACTGCATGGCTGATTGTATTAGATGGGTACCTAGGCTGACTTTGTTGGATTTGGGAACAAAGTAGACTCATGAACTCACTCTTGGAATGGAACTTGCTCATATGTAGCAGACTTAACTCTACTCCTAGGGCCCCAGACATCAAAACTCTCACTTTTAATTATTAAAAGGAGCAGATACAACATATATTTAAACCAATGAACAATGGAAAATGCAAACAAATGAAACTAATTTTTTTGTATTATTTAGTTTCTCAGTCTAACGAAATAAGCAATGCTGCTGCGTGTCTGGTGGGACCTGTCTGTTCACATCCGGCCAGTATTGACAGTTAGCATCTCATTTTTCAAAGCGAGCTTGGGAACATGAAAAAATAACTTTACGACTTGATTCAGCAGTCCCTAGGGCTGATTTGAATGAAATCACTTAAAATAGAACAAAACTGGAAAATAACTGTTCTAAACCAAGTTGTCCATTGTGTCATTAAGTGCAAAGGCAATAAAGTGCACTTCCGACGGAAACGGTTCACTTGCATGACTTCTCATGTTGTTTAAAAGGAAGATGCTGAGATGGAACTGGACTGGAGTAACCTCTTGAAGACCGAGGGGAAGGAAGAGAGCCGATGTGCAGCATCCGGGTCCTCCGGAGGAGCCCCTCCTTACTGATGGGGGCGGGGATGGTGCCGACTCCTCTCTCAAGTTGCTGCAGCCTGGGTACCCGGAGAGGGATGCACCACTTCTCCTCGCTTGAAAAGTGGAATTTCTGTCATGTTCACATTCGTTTTATCTCCGTGCTCAGTGCTTGGGCGAACACATGCAACTGTGTTGATTTTTCAGGAGGCAGTAGTTCTGTCACAGGTTATCGAGCTAAGACTAGCTTTCCAGGTACAAACAGAAAAGAGCGACAGTGAAATGTACAAATCAGCTGTGCATCCTGCCTCCCACAGTGTCAGGATGACGATCACGGTGCAGCTTCGAGTTGGACACAGTGTGGAGGCTAAGCCTCTGCGCTGAGAACTGGGTCGGCTCCACGGCACTCGCCCGGTCCTGCGCCCCATCACCGCGCCCTTCCTGACCTGGGGCGCAGGAACCGTCCAGGCGGAACCCCGCCCAGCACGTCCTCACAGGCACGCGCGTGCACGCACAACCACACACACACACACACACACACACACACACACACACAGTGTGTAAGCATCTCCTACAGAAGGCTCCCCAGATCACCCTGCCTTTGTTCATTGTGCTGGATTCTGACCCACTCTGCTCCGTAATCTAGTTATTTAAAAATGCTCAAAGCTCCACCCACAGAGGGTCACCACCTCAGCTTGGACACTCTGCCCAGAAGAAAGGCGGTGGCGCTCAGAGTGGGAAGTGGGGCAGAGATCCCCACATGCCCTGCCCCACGGGAGGGGCTGCCCAGGAAGAGTCCTGCTGCCAGGACGTGGACAGCTCGCTTGGACACGCCGGTGCACACACACAGTGGGTGCTTCACGTCCAGGCGCCGGAGCTCCATCAGTGGCCGCAGAGGACCCAGAGCTCTATGGCAAGGTCAAAGGGTGCACTCGGGTGCTAGTCTTCCCTGCTCTCCTGAACCCTGAATGCCTCTTATGGACGACGAGTTGTTTCATGATGGGTGTAGGTATAATTAAGAGTTTCTGTACCTTGGAGGTAGATGGGTTCATGGATTCCTAGACGCACAGATTCCTTTAAGATACATATGCAGGGGAGGCTTGCTTCTCCGTGAGCTACCTGTCAGCAGGCTCGGCCCTAGGCTTGGCCCTTAGCCCCTCATTTTCTGATTGGCAAGCTGATGGGGAGCAGAGAGGGGTGTTGGTGGAGCCTGAGGTAATTGTTGAAACATACGTCACTGCTCGTTTGTGAAAGACTGGACAGTAAGGAGGTCAAGGCAGTCAATCCCAAAGGAAATAAAACCATGAAATCCTGAATCAACTTAGCAACAGCCACCACCACCACGTTTTTAGATTCTTTTCCCATAGACGTCATTGCAGAGGACTGAGTAGAGCTCCGGGTGCTGTGCAGGTGCTCCTTACACAGGTGTGTGTGTTTAGTCGCTCCGTCGTGTCTGACTCTTTGTGGCCTCATGGACTGTGGTCCACCAGGCTCCTCTGCCCATGAGCTTCTCCAGGTAAGAACACTGGAGTGGGTTGTCATTCCCTTCTCCAGGGGACCCTGGAGTGTACTGAACCCACATCTCCTGCGTTTCCTGCATGGTGCTAAGCCTCTGGGGACGTCCTACCCAGGAGTGTGCATGTGTTAATCGCAATCTCCCAATGTAACCCTCCCCCTCTTCTCCCTTGGTAACCATGTTTGTTTTCTCCATCCACGACTGTATTTCTGTTTTGTAAATAAGTTCATTTGTACTCTGTTTTCTCTAAATTCCACATGTGAGCAATACTATATGACACGTGTCTTTCTCCGTCTGATTTACTTCACCCAGGATGACAGTCTCTAGGTGCATCCACATCAGTGCCGATGGTGTCTGACAGCGCTCTTGGAGTGGTGGCGCCTTTCCCACAGTTCTCCTCCGCAGCTCTGACTGGAGTGACTCTTGAGCCTTTCCCCGTCTGACTAAGCGTCTCCTCTGTGGGCTTGTCCTCCGGCTCGTCTGCTGGCTGAGGTGCCTGGTGAACAGGTGCGTTCCAGGCAGTGCGGTACCGCCAGCCTTTGCCTGTCTTGCTGCTGTCGTCAGTGGGGACACGTGGATAATGAATTCCACCATGAACTTGCTGCATTTGGCTTTAATTAAGACACGTGGGAAGCCGTCTGGCGTATGAGAGATGCCTCCGTGCATCTCTGTGCAGTAAACAGGCTAGGAGACGCAGTGCGGGGGTGGGCTCTTGTGCAGAGAGCCAGGGCTCAAGTAAAACCAGTGGATATGGTCTGACCCTGTCCACTGTTACTATAACTCAGCCTTGGGGGAGTGAGTACGTGGACTCAGTTCACAGTGGCACATAAAGCACCCGGTGTTTTACCTTGTGGGGTTTGCATCATTTTACATGTTTATGGAATAAAAAGCTTTTAAAAATATGACTGGACAGTAAGGAGGTCAAGGCAGTCAATCCCAAAGGAAATAAAACCATGAAATCCTGAATCAACTTAGCAACAGCCACCACCACCACGTTTTTAGATTCTTTTCCCATAGACGTCATTGCAGAGGACTGATTAGAGCTCCGGGCGCTGTGCAGGTGCTCCTCACACAGGTGTGTGTGTTTAGTCGCTCCGTCGTGTCTGACTCTTTGTGGCCTCATGGACTGTGGTCCACCAGGCTCCTCTGCCCATGAGCTTCTCCAGGTAAGAACACTGGAGTGGGTTGTCTTTCCCCTTCTCCAGGGGACCCTGGAGTGTACTGAACCCACATCTCCTGCGTTTCCTGCATGGTGCTAAGCCTCTGGGGACGTCCTACCCAGGAGTGTGCATGTGTTAATCGCAATCTCCCAATGTAACCCTCCCCCTCTTCTCCCTTGGTAACCATGTTTGTTTTCTCCATCCACGACTGTATTTCTGTTTTGTAAATAAGTTCATTTGTACTCTGTTTTCTCTAAATTCCACATGTGAGCAATACTATATGACACGTGTCTTTCTCCGTCTGATTTACTTCACCCAGGATGACAGTCTCTAGGTGCATCCACATCAGTGCCGATGGTGTCTGACAGCGCTCTTGGAGTGGTGGCGCCTTTCCCACAGTTCTCCTCCGCAGCTCTGACTGGAGTGACTCTTGAGCCTTTCCCCGTCTGACTAAGCGTCTCCTCTGTGGGCTTGTCCTCCGGCTCGTCTGCTGGCTGAGGTGCCTGGTGAACAGGTGCGTTCCAGGCAGTGCGGTACCGCCAGCCTTTGCCTGTCTTGCTGCTGTCGTCAGTGGGGACACGTGGATAATGAATTCCACCATGAACTTGCTGCATTTGGCTTTAATTAAGACACGTGGGAAGCCGTCTGGCGTATGAGAGATGCCTCCGTGCATCTCTGTGCAGTAAACAGGCTAGGAGACGCAGTGCGGGGGTGGGCTCTTGTGCAGAGAGCCAGGGCTCAAGTAAAACCAGTGGATATGGTCTGACCCTGTCCACTGTTACTATAACTCAGCCTTGGGGGAGTGAGTACGTGGACTCAGTTCACAGTGGCACATAAAGCACCCGGTGTTTTACCTTGTGGGGTTTGCATCATTTTACATGTTTATGGAATAAAAAGCTTTTAAAAATATGTTTAAGAAATGTTTTTTATTACATTCGTTTTGTAAATTATTTTTATGCTTAGTCTTTTAAAAACTAAATTTTATTGGAGTGTCGTTGATTTACAATGTTGTGTTAGTTTCAGGTGTTCAGCAAAGTGGAGTCAGTTATACATTCGTATATGTCCACTCTGGTTTAGATGATTTTCCTGGGTGGGCCATTACAGAGTGTTGAGTCGAGTTCCTTGGGCTGCACAGTAGGCCGTGGCTGGTTCTCTGTTTTATACACAGTAGCGCGTAGATGTCACTCCCCACCTCCAGATTCATCCACCCTTCCCCCCTGGTAACCAGAAGAAAGCAAGTCAGACGGAGGAAGACAAATGTGGTGTGATATCACTTATATGTGGAATCTGCAACAAAATAAAGCAAGAAGATTTGAGGGTGAACTGAAGTAGGGCTGATCTGCGCCAGAGCAGAGGGGTGTGGAATCGCCCACTATTGTGGCACCGAAACCGAGTGCGGAGAAGACCGCACGGCGTCGAGGGAGTCGGGCGGCGTCACCAAGGGACAAGCACTGGGGAGGGCCTGACATACGGGGAGCAGAAGCCCGATCCATCGCAGAATCAGTCAGCTGACTTAAACCAAAACCGCGCCGTGACCCCGGCAGACAGGATGCCGACCGGAGAACAGCCTTGCTGGGAGGTCGCTCTGTGCGGAGGCAAAAGCCTTGACGGCCGGCTCCAGGCCAGCCTGGAGCGGTCCGCCCCCGCCCCGCAACACCAACACACAGCCACAAGCTCAGAAAAGCACCCACGTGCTGCTTCTCCAGTTCCTAAAGCTGTGGATCTAACTTTAAATAGTCAACATTTGCTAAAGAAGGTTTAGGTCTATTGTTACAGCAGTTAAATTTTCTCACAAAATTATCCTTTTCTCTGACACATTAAACATACCAGAATTCTGATGGATTAATGTCCTTTCATATGTATTTTTTCTTATAAGTATGTTTATTTTTCAAAATTGCTTGCTTTTCTAAAACCATCTCCATGATTTTAGAAAGCAAAAATATTAGATGATTCTACATATTGCTGGATGATTACCAACTGCTTTTTGAGATGCTCAGGTCCCTACAACAATTCATAGAAACCATATAAACACTTTCTTAATGCCCAGAAAAATATGCCAAGAGAGAATAGAGTCTCTTCCAATTATTCCTGTAGGTTTTTTTTTTAAGATGTGTAAATTCCATAATGTCCCTTTAGAGATTTAGGCATTATTATTAATATCAACCTTAAAAATGCCAAACTATGTCCTTTTATTTGTTTCATTTCTCAAAGCATATTTATGCTCTTCTTTACTTCCTGTTCTGTAAAGTAACTTTAATTTTCCAGAGGCATGTCTCTATCGACGTAATTTGCCAAGGCAAAATGACAAGATGAGGTTTGAATAAGAATTTCAGCAATTATGTCTAAACAGCCTTCCACAGACGGTTTGGTAAGATATATACAGCCAGCTACTTGCCCGTCTGACCACGGTGCACAGGTCATCTCTGTCCGAGGACACCCCAGGGGGGATGACAGAGCAGCATCCACCAGGAGTAGATGCACATGAGGCAAGTGAATGTGCCTGTGTTACTACTCCCGGGAGGTCAACTGTAACGAGACCACCAGCCTCCTATCGTTATACGATGAATGCTTTCAGATCCTTGGAGAATCAGTCAGCTGACTTAAACCAAAACCGCGCCGTGACCCCGGCAGACAGGATGCCGACCGGAGAACAGCCTTGCTGGGAGGTCGCTCTGTGCGGAGGCAAAAGCCTTGACGGCCGGCTCCAGGCCAGCCTGGAGCGGTCCGCCCCCGCCCCGCAACACCAACACACAGCCACAAGCTCAGAAAAGCACCCACGTGCTGCTTCTCCAGTTCCTAAAGCTGTGGATCTAACTTTAAATAGTCAACATTTGCTAAAGAAGGTTTAGGTCTATTGTTACAGCAGTTAAATTTTCTCACAAAATTATCCTTTTCTCTGACACATTAAACATACCAGAATTCTGATGGATTAATGTCCTTTCATATGTATTTTTTCTTATAAGTATGTTTATTTTTCAAAATTGCTTGCTTTTCTAAAACCATCTCCATGATTTTAGAAAGCAAAAATATTAGATGATTCTACATATTGCTGGATGATTACCAACTGCTTTTTGAGATGCTCAGGTCCCTACAACAATTCATAGAAACCATATAAACACTTTCTTAATGCCCAGAAAAATATGCCAAGAGAGAATAGAGTCTCTTCCAATTATTCCTGTAGGTTTTTTTTAAGATGTGTAAATTCCATAATGTCCCTTTAGAGATTTAGGCATTATTATTAATATCAACCTTAAAAATGCCAAACTATGTCCTTTTATTTGTTTCATTTCTCAAAGCATATTTATGCTCTTCTTTACTTCCTGTTCTGTAAAGTAACTTTAATTTTCCAGAGGCATGTCTCTATCGACGTAATTTGCCAAGGCAAAATGACAAGATGAGGTTTGAATAAGAATTTCAGCAATTATGTCTAAACAGCCTTCCACAGACGGTTTGGTAAGATATATACAGCCAGCTACTTGCCCGTCTGACCACGGTGCACAGGTCATCTCTGTCCGAGGACACCCCAGGGGGGATGACAGAGCAGCATCCACCAGGAGTAGATGCACATGAGGCAAGTGAATGTGCCTGTGTTACTACTCCCGGGAGGTCAACTGTAACGAGACCACCAGCCTCCTATCGTTTAATGAGCCAGCCATGCATATTGCTTTCAGATCCTTGGAGAAAAACTGCTACACAAACACCAGTTTCTGCTAATTAATGATGGCTTTTCTTGGTGGCAACTATTGTGCAGAGGTCTGGAGCCTTTGCATTTCAAGGGAGCTCTACTGGCCAACACTCAGTGAAGCTGAATCAAAATGAGGCGACCTCGGCCTCCGCGAAGACTGAGCCAGAGCTCTCTGCTGGGATCTGGTCTCAACTCTGCTGACAGGTGATCCTGCATTACGTTTTGTGGATTCAACTTTCCACTTTCCCTGTTCACATAGATTTCTATATTGGGAGATAAAGGGTTTTTTTTTTTTTTAATGATTATTCCAATAAGAAAAGGACCATTTCTAACATATTGAGACATTGCAAGTATCATTTAAGAAAATTGAACAATCACACCAGTTAAATGCATAATTAGGTGGCTGTTTAATATTTGTGATGTGTTTAGGTCATGCTTGGCTTGATTTACTTTATTTGAAATAGACTACATTTTCATCTTCATTGTGATACGGGGAAACATGGCAAAGGAAAATGATTTTTTTATCCTGCTTCCTACAAAAGAGGTTTTGTACCAGTCTGAATTTCAAATAATTCCTCTACTCAAGCACCTTAAGATAGGGTTGGGTAGAGTCATCTGTAGAAGTGTACTATGAAATGCAGCTTAAAATACACACAGCATTTTTCTGAGAAGAGAGAAAGGGAGCGAGGCATCTGGATAGGCCCTCACTCTTTATCCTTGTGTTGGGGACTGCTGAGACGCTCGCTGCTGTGGGCTGAATTATGTCTCCCAAAGACATGCTGAGTCCTCATCCTTAGTACCCGTGGCTGAGTGTTTACCTGGAAATAGGTTCTTTGAGGACAGAGTCAAGTTCAGACAAGGGCACACTGCCTCAGTGGCACCAACCCAGGGACCTGAGCCCTTCTAATCGAAGAGGAGACACAGGCACACAGATGCCCACAGGAGATGGTCAGGTAATGACAGAGGCAGAGACTGGAGGGATGTATTCACAAGCCAAGGAAAGCCAGAGCACCCAGCAGACACGACGCCACGAGGAAAGGAAGAACTCTCGCCTGGAGCCTTCGGGGACAGAACAGCCCTGCCAACACCTGGACTGTGGACTTCTAGCCTCTGGGGCTGTGAGACAACAGATTTCTGTTGTTTTAAGCCACCCAGCTATGGTCGAGGATTAGGGCAGCCCCGGGAGAGTGACAGCAAGGAGATCAAACCAGTCAATCTGAAGGAAAATCAACCCTGAATATTCCTTGGAAGGACTGATGCTGAAGCTCTAATATTTTGGTCACCTGATGTGAAGAGGTGACTCAGTGGAAAAGACCCTGATGCTGGGAAAGACTGGAGGCAGGAGGAGTGGTGAATGGCAGGATGAGACGCTTGCATGGCATCACTCACTCAATAAACGTGAGTCTGAGCAAACTCTGGGAGATAGTGCAGCACAGGGATGTCTGGTGGGCTACAGTCCATGAGGTCATGAAGAGCTGGATATGACTGAGTGACTAACACACATATATTGGGGTGATTATTTCATAATGTACAAGAGATCAAATCACCGACTAAGTTGTCATGCTTCGTTTTTTGTGATCCCCGGGGAAACATGGCAAAGGAAAATGATTTTTTTATCCTGCTTCCTACAAAAGAGGTTTTGTACCAGTCTGAATTTCAAATAATTCCTCTACTCAAGCACCTTAAGATAGGGTTGGGTAGAGTCATCTGTAGAAGTGTACTATGAAATGCAGCTTAAAATACACACAGCATTTTTCTGAGAAGAGAGAAAGGGAGCGAGGCATCTGGATAGGCCCTCACTCTTTATCCTTGTGTTGGGGACTGCTGAGACGCTCGCTGCTGTGGGCTGAATTATGTCTCCCAAAGACATGCTGAGTCCTCATCCTTAGTACCCGTGGCTGAGTGTTTACCTGGAAATAGGTTCTTTGAGGACAGAGTCAAGTTCAGACAAGGGCACACTGCCTCAGTGGCACCAACCCAGGGACCTGAGCCCTTCTAATCGAAGAGGAGACACAGGCACACAGATGCCCACAGGAGATGGTCAGGTAATGACAGAGGCAGAGACTGGAGGGATGTATTCACAAGCCAAGGAAAGCCAGAGCACCCAGCAGACACGACGCCACGAGGAAAGGAAGAACTCTCCCCTGGAGACTTCGGGGACAGAACAGCCCTGCCAACACCTGGACTGTGGACTTCTAGCCTCTGGGGCTGTGAGACAACAGATTTCTGTTGTTTTAAGCCACCCAGCTATGGTCGAGGATTAGGGCAGCCCCGGGAGAGTGACAGCAAGGAGATCAAACCAGTCAATCTGAAGGAAAATCAACCCTGAATATTCCTTGGAAGGACTGATGCTGAAGCTCTAATATTTTGGTCACCTGATGTGAAGAGGTGACTCAGTGGAAAAGACCCTGATGCTGGGAAAGACTGGAGGCAGGAGGAGTGGTGAATGGCAGGATGAGACGCTTGCATGGCATCACTCACTCAATAAACGTGAGTCTGAGCAAACTCTGGGAGATAGTGCAGCACAGGGATGTCTGGTGGGCTACAGTCCATGAGGTCATGAAGAGCTGGATATGACTGAGTGACTAACACACATATATTGGGGTGATTATTTCATAATGTACAAGAGATCAAATCACCATGTTGTACACATGAAACCAATATAATATTAAGCTAATTATAACAATAAAAATAAAATGTTTTTAATTAAAAATAAATCAGCAATGTTTTTTCCAGTTATATTTATATTTTACTACAGCTAAAATATGCATACTGTCTCTTCCCACCAGGAAGATAATAAAGGCTCTGATACGATGCATTAAATTATAGAAAGTTGATGATCAGTGTTAGACAGCAAATACTGGCCACATCACCAAACACAAGATACAAATGGACTTCATGTCCTGGAACATTCCCGGCCACTCTCAGCCTCTCTTTAGAAGGCTGAACAAAGACACTGAGCAGTTGACATTGTGACGTGACTGTGGTCCTTCCTGGCCCACGTTCTAGCCAGGAAACGCCTTAACGTTTTTCATGTGCTAATTTTTGTCTTTGCTCAGTCGTGTCTGACCCCTCCACTTCATGGACTGCAGGCAACTTTGTCCTTGGGATCCTCAAGGCACGAATACTGGACATACGGACATGGTGGGGTATGAACAGTGGGTGGGAGGCATAGAGGGAGTAACATGGAAACCTGTACTATCATATGTGAAAAAGACAGCTATGGTCATCGCCCTGTGGGAATAAGCAATTCTGCTGGGGCAGGATGCAAAGGCCTGGAGGGGTGAGGGAGAGACTGGGAGGGGGAGGGGGCCAAGGATATGCATATGACTGATCTGGGAACATACCTGTCTGTAAACAACAAAGCTCTAAAAATTTTTTAAAAATTAAATTAAATTAAATTAAAAAAAAAAAAAAAAAAAAAGAATACTAGAGTGGGCTGCTATGCCCTCCTCCAGGGGATCTTCCCAACCCAGGAACTGAACCTTCATCTTCCATACGTACTGCATTTGCAGGCAGATTCTTTATCACTTGAGCCATTGGGGAAGGTGCTATTAGCATCTGTAAAACAGAAACTGTTATCAGCCAGAGTCTCTTCTCCCCCCTCCATTTTTGGACCAGGTGCTATGATTCCTGAGTGTGTGCAGGTCAGAGCTCTCCTTTCTCATCCACTGGCGTTCCTTCCGGAGCCGAGTGTGCATGGCGGAGGTACCTCTGAGCACATGTGTACACGTGTATGTGCCGCCAGGTGTGGAATCTGCGAGAAAAGTGAAACCTGGCCACTCTAGGATGCATTTTATTCCTGGTGTATACTCTGGTGCAATGAGGACATCTCAAGATAGTTTATCATGAAAATCAAAAAGGAACCTGATATGAAGAAGAGGAAGAAGAAGGAGGAGAGAGCAGAAGGAGGGGAAGAAGAAAAAAGGGAGAAAAAAGAGAAAAGCAGAAGGAGGGAAAAGAAAGAGAGAGAGGGAGGGAGACAAAAAAGTAGGCTAGGAAGATAAGAAGATATTCAGTACTTCTCCTGGTTGAGTGGAGCTTCCTTTAATCCCAAAGTCACATTCTTCAAAATACAGTTAATTAAGCTCTCAATAATACATTTCTATCAAAAGCCCAATACTATTCTTTAAGATATCTTAATGATGATGTCTTAAAATGAGGTCTCATTCCGCAAATCACTTTCAGAGCCTGAACTCCATTTGATATCCCCATCAATCCTATGAAGAGAAACGACTAGGCTGGGATGAACAGTGGGTGGGAGGCATAGAGGGAGTAACATGGAAACCTGTACTATCATATGTGAAAAAGACAGCTATGGTCATCGCCCTGTGGGAATAAGCAATTCTGCTGGGGCAGGATGCAAAGGCCTGGAGGGGTGAGGGAGAGACTGGGAGGGGGAGGGGGCCAAGGATATGCATATGACTGATCTGGGAACATACCTGTCTGTAAACAACAAAGCTCTAAAAATTTTTTAAAAATTTAAAATTTAAAATTTAAAATTTAAAAAAAAAAAAAAAAAAAAGAATACTAGAGTGGGCTGCTATGCCCTCCTCCAGGGGATCTTCCCAACCCAGGAACTGAACCTTCATCTTCCATACGTACTGCATTTGCAGGCAGATTCTTTATCACTTGAGCCATTGGGGAAGGTGCTATTAGCATCTGTAAAACAGAAACTGTTATCAGCCAGAGTCTCTTCTCCCCCCTCCATTTTTGGACCAGGTGCTATGATTCCTGAGTGTGTGCAGGTCAGAGCTCTCCTTTCTCATCCACTGGCGTTCCTTCCGGAGCCGAGTGTGCATGGCGGAGGTACCTCTGAGCACATGTGTACACGTGTATGTGCCGCCAGGTGTGGAATCTGCGAGAAAAGTGAAACCTGGCCACTCTAGGATGCATTTTATTCCTGGTGTATACTCTGGTGCAATGAGGACATCTCAAGATAGTTTATCATGAAAATCAAAAAGGAACCTGATATGAAGAAGAGGAAGAAGAAGGAGGAGAGAGCAGAAGGAGGGGAAGAAGAAAAAAGGGAGAAAAAAGAGAAAAGCAGAAGGAGGGAAAAGAAAGAGAGAGAGGGAGGGAGACAAAAAAGTAGGCTAGGAAGATAAGAAGATATTCAGTACTTCTCCTGGTTGAGTGGAGCTTCCTTTAATCCCAAAGTCACATTCTTCAAAATACAGTTAATTAAGCTCTCAATAATACATTTCTATCAAAAGCCCAATACTATTCTTTAAGATATCTTAATGATGATGTCTTAAAATGAGGTCTCATTCCGCAAATCACTTTCAGAGCCTGAACTCCATTTGATATCCCCATCAATCCTATGAGGCCAGGAAGAGAGGCATTTCCACTGCAGATCTGAAAGTTTTGAGAAGATTATTTCAAGATCACATATGTGGCGTGTGCCAGGGCTGGAGTGAGTGCTTCCTGTGAGGTGTCTGGCATACCACCCTCTTCAATAATTGTGCTTTTATTTTTTAAATATGACTAGTGTTTGATTGTTTTACAAATCGTGCTCACATATTAGATGTGTGTCTCATGATGGGTGACTGTTTACATCCTGTTGTAATCGAATTCATAGTGTAGTGGGAAAAACAGAAAAATAAATGCTGTTTTTAAAATATCATTCAAATTATAGCAAGGATGACAAGGAAAGAGCTATTGCTCTGAAAAGGGCTTCCCTGGTGTCTCAGATTGTAAAGAATCTGCCTGCAGTGCAGGAGACCCAGGTTCAATCCCTGGGTGAGAAAGATCCCCTAGAAAAGGAAATTGCAACCACTCCAGTATTCTTGTCCGGGAAATCCCACGGACAGAAGGGCCTGGTGGGCTATAGTCCATGGGGTCACAAAGCATCAGACATGCCTGAGCAACTAAATTTTTTTCAGTGCTCTGAGAAACTAGCAAGGAGGCTTTGCCACCTGGCTGGTGGTAAGGGGAGCAGGTGGGTCACTGAGAAAGTGACATATAATCTGAGACAAACAGGGATGGTGCAGCTGGGCTCAGACATGATGATTTCTAAACAGTTGTCTGAGTGTAGATGGAGTGCATGGAGAGGGTGGGCAAGCGGGGTAGGCTCAGCCAGTGTGCACACCTGTGGCGACACCCAGATCATGAACTCCCTAAGCACAGGCAATAAGTACCCGTTGCTCTGGCCCTGGTCTCCTGTGTTGCAGGTGAATTCTGTACCATCTGAACCAGCAGGGAAGCCTCTTTCACTACCCTCTCTAGAACGTCTTTTCCCACTGTGCAGCATGAAAGCTTGGCATCTGGTGTGGCTTAATGTCTCTACAACCCTCTCTGGCTGGCACCAGGCTGTGGCCAGTATCTGTCTTTCTGACTCATTAGTCTCCTTACACGGCTGGCTGTAGAATGCTTTGAACATGACCCTTTGGCTGGGCTTCCCTGGTGACTTAAACAACACAGAATCTGCCTGCAGTATAGGAGACCCGGGTTCGATCCTTAGGCTGGGAAGATTCCCTAGAGGTAACCTGATGGTAACCCACTGCAGTGCAGAAAATCCCATGGCCAGAGGAATATGGTGGGCTAGAGTTCATGCGATCAGAAACAGTTGGACATGGCTGAGCAACGAGCACTTTGACCACTGGGTTTGGCCACATGGTGACAATTGTGTGTGAGCAAAGTACTGAGGGTCAGTTACGGATAGTGCTGGAAGTGTACTCCCTGACTCAGCCAAAGAGCTGGATCATCCCTTTAATGAGCAAAAGTCATTGCTAGATCATAATTTAGAAGGTGGCCTGCACAGGCTCTGGTTGGATCTGTCAGGTGGGTGCCCTCAGTGCAGAAGACAGGTGTATGGGAGCATCTTGGTGATAGGAGGATCCAGGTGACGAGGCCGCCACAGAGGCTGAGCCACAGAAGAGGTGGGACGCATGGAGGGGAATCGGTGTATGAGAAGCACAACTGGCAGGATCTGTCAGCTGGAGACAGAGGAAGGTGAGCAGATCAGTCCACGATGCTCCTGAGATGACTCAACGGGGTAAGTCATTGAGGAAAAGCCATAGCTGGTGGAGAAACCAGGAGAAGAAAGGAGATGGACTCATGGGGACGTCCCTGGTGGCCAGTGGCTAAGAATATGCCTCTCAAAGCACAGGACACAAGTGGGGTCCTGGTCGGGGACATCAGTTCCCACACACCAGGGAACAGCTAAGCCTGTGTATCACAAATACTGAGTTTGAGTTCGCTTGCTGCAGCTACTGAGCCTGCATTCTCTAGGTCCCACATCCCACAGTGGGAGAGAAGCCCACATTCTGCAACTAAGACCCATAGCAGCCTAATTAATTAATGATTCCAAAAAGAACATTGACTCAGGTGTTGACACGTAGACGTTTCGGGTTGCAGAAGCCTGTGCACTATCCAGGCAGAACAAGCACCATCGACCGATTGGATAAACCAATCTGATGTCCAGAAGGGAGGTCCTAACAGTAGACACAGACAGAGTCTGTGGGTTTTAGATTTGAGCTTTGAAATGTTGGTGGAACTACCCAGAGTGAGTATGTTGAGTAAATAGAGAAGGGAAGGCAGAACCTTGGAAATACCAGTATTTAATTTCACAACCAGAAGAGGATCTCAGATGTAAACCAAGATAAAATGGTTGGTAAAGACAAGTGGAGAATTAAGTGACCCAGAAGAGAATGGATCAGGGACCCCAAAAGGTAGGGGATGGTGGGCATTGTGAACTGTACCCAAGACCTGGTAAACTAAGGGTTGAAAGGTCACTCCTAGGCCTTACAGCTACAATGCATTAGTGTCTGGGAGCCATTTCATTGCCAAGATGGAGTTAAACCGGCTGTGGACTGAGAGGTAAACAGAGGGATGGGAGTGGAAGTGGACACCAACAGATATGACAGAAACGTGAGTTTCCTTTCAACTTTGACTGAACGACAGAACATTTGTATGCTTTCTTTATCTTACAAAGCAGGGTCCCATCCATCACCTTGGAAATCAAGTGGAGTAGACAGAACTCAAGGGATTGTGTGGATGAGAAGCAAAGCCCCCAGGTCACTAGAGAGACAGAGGCAGCCCCAGAAAGGACATCATCTCCACCCAAGTTCAGAGCATTTTGAATGAACAACAGTCATCTGGGCTCCCCTAATGCACCTCTGTGCCCCTTATACATCAGTCTTGGATCAATTTGGTCTGTGGTTCTTGAGAGTAGAAATGATGTAAACACATGGTCAAACCCTACAGCTTGAACTCAGCTCTTGTCGTTTAATTTTTGTTCAGGTCTCAGCCTTTTCTTCATTTCTCCAGTTGCTAGAGCTAGGACAAACTAGACATGTTTCCAGTAAGATCCAGGTGAGAAAAGTCAAAGGAGGAACAGTGTATGCTACTACTGTAGAACATAAAAATGAAGGAGTTTGAGAAGATTTTTGCTGTGGAAAATACTGTATTTCACAGTCCTTCATATTTATACCACTGGAACCCAGCTTAAGTTTGTAGTATTAGGATTTATATAGATTTATAAAATACAGAATGAAGTAAGTCTGAAAGAGAAAAATAAGTACCATATATTAACCTATATATATGGAACCTAGAAAAACAGTATTGATTAACTATTTACGTATAAGTTTGCTCAAATGCATGTCCATTGATTTGGTGATGCCATCCAACCATCTCATCCTCCACCACCCTCTTCTCCTCTTGCCCTCAATCTTTCCCAGCATCAGGGTCTTTTCCAGTGAGTTGGCTCTTTGGATCAGGTGGCCAAAGTATTGGAGCTTCAGCTTCCAGTCCTTTCAGTGAATGTTCAGGGTTGACTTCCTTTATGATTGCCCAGAAGAGAATGGATCAGGGACCCCAAAAGGTAGGGGATGGTGGGCATTGTGAACTGTACCCAAGACCTGGTAAACTAAGGGTTGAAAGGTCACTCCTAGGCCTTACAGCTACAATGCATTAGTGTCTGGGAGCCATTTCATTGCCAAGATGGAGTTAAACCGGCTGTGGACTGAGAGGTAAACAGAGGGATGGGAGTGGAAGTGGACACCAACAGATATGACAGAAACGTGAGTTTCCTTTCAACTTTGACTGAACGACAGAACATTTGTATGCTTTCTTTATCTTACAAAGCAGGGTCCCATCCATCACCTTGGAAATCAAGTGGAGTAGACAGAACTCAAGGGATTGTGTGGATGAGAAGCAAAGCCCCCAGGTCACTAGAGAGACAGAGGCAGCCCCAGAAAGGACATCATCTCCACCCAAGTTCAGAGCATTTTGAATGAACAACAGTCATCTGGGCTCCCCTAATGCACCTCTGTGCCCCTTATACATCAGTCTTGGATCAATTTGGTCTGTGGTTCTTGAGAGTAGAAATGATGTAAACACATGGTCAAACCCTACAGCTTGAACTCAGCTCTTGTCGTTTAATTTTTGTTCAGGTCTCAGCCTTTTCTTCATTTCTCCAGTTGCTAGAGCTAGGACAAACTAGACATGTTTCCAGTAAGATCCAGGTGAGAAAAGTCAAAGGAGGAACAGTGTATGCTACTACTGTAGAACATAAAAATGAAGGAGTTTGAGAAGATTTTTGCTGTGGAAAATACTGTATTTCACAGTCCTTCATATTTATACCACTGGAACCCAGCTTAAGTTTGTAGTATTAGGATTTATATAGATTTATAAAATACAGAATGAAGTAAGTCTGAAAGAGAAAAATAAGTACCATATATTAACCTATATATATGGAACCTAGAAAAACAGTATTGATTAACTATTTACGTATAAGTTTGCTCAAATGCATGTCCATTGATTTGGTGATGCCATCCAACCATCTCATCCTCCACCACCCTCTTCTCCTCTTGCCCTCAATCTTTCCCAGCATCAGGGTCTTTTCCAGTGAGTTGGCTCTTTGGATCAGGTGGCCAAAGTATTGGAGCTTCAGCTTCCAGTCCTTTCAGTGAATGTTCAGGGTTGACTTCCTTTATGATTGTCTTCCTGTCCAAGGGACTCTCAAGAGTCTTCTCCAGCACCACAATTTAAAAGCATCAGTTTTTTGGTACTCAGGCTTATTTATAGTCCAACTCTCACCTCTGTACATGACTTCTGTGCATATACAGACTATCACGTGTAAAATAAATAACTAGTGGGAAGTCGCTCTCTGTGGATTTTAACTACACATATTAGAAGTGGCGTCCAATTGTCTTTCCTTAGGACATGATTAATTATATCCCTGAACAAATGAGAAATATTGGGTGCCCTGGACTCACTTTCTTCCTCAGGTGGGCTTCACAACAATGGATGTTAGTGTCTGATGTCTCCTCTAGAGTCTCAGGCACAGGTGGTGACCTGTAGATTCCCACTGGTGCCCCGCATCTCCATCCCTAGCCTCCCATAGGCGATAAAGATGTACTGGGCGCCAAAATCTAAAACTGGAGTCTCCTTGCAAGAGGCAGGACAACTCTACATGAACATGCCCTGAAAGCCACAGCCCCCCGCATACAAGAGAGCAAATTAATCCAGGGTGCAACTGATCGACCACAAGGTGGAATTAGAAAACCAAGGCAATTTTCAAATGCTAACTTCAAGTGCACGAAAAGCCATCTATAAATTTCCCTTTAAGACTTTTATATAAATAATTTAGGTCCTGCCAAGCAACTTGTCTGACCATGTAGCTGGTGCAGTATAGAGACCTGGGGAACCGAATTAAAAAGCAGGCTTCACATGCTTGACTTTCCCACCTCAGAAGCCCTTGGGATGTTAAAATTCAGTTCACATTTCCTGAGACCAAGAATCTCAGGCTCTGTGGTTAACAACCGAAGCCGCGTAACGGTTCCGTCTAAAACAGTTCTTAAGAGCATGTTCAGCATATGTCCTGTGTGTCTTAGAATTGAGCTGACTGCCCCAGAGAGGGCAAAAGGCCTGAGAGGGAGCGCCATAGTTTGGGGTCCTGAGCTGAGAACAAGAAGAGGAAGGGCAATCGCCTGGGATCCTCCCTGCAGTGGAGAAAGGTAAGCAGCCTACCCAGAAATAAGATGTCCTGTTTAAGTGGTTGGTGCTCTATTCTTTATTGAGGGAAAACAAAGCAGCACACAGAGCAGCCACCAGCATTAGGTCCTGGCTACTCAGAGGAAGGCCTGCAGACCAGCAGCATCTCCTGGGAGCTTGTTAGAGATGCAGCAAGGCTCCTGGACTAACTGAACTGGAACCTGCATTTTTATAAGATGCTCCAGTGATTCTCATGTGTATTAAGGTTTGAGGAACGCTTCATCAAAGGTCAAAGAACCTCTGAGGCTGAGAGGAGGGCCCCTTAAGGCGGAGGCCAGCCCCTCAGATGAGGCGCCCCCTCCAGCTGCTTGTTAGGTCTGGTCCCTTCTGGTCCCTTCGCTGTTCCGCCTCAATTCACCCTGCACGCTTCCTGTGCTGTCTCCTCACCTCTCCTATCCCTTTTGCTATTCTCACATATTTCCCAGTGCAAATCCCTCATGTTTGTGTCTTTAGCTCCCACAAGTTAAAGCAATGGGTTTCCAAGAGCTGGTTTTGGTTCATTTTTGTGCAAGGGTACTCCATCATGCTGGCTGCCACTGAATGTAACAGAGCCCTTCCTCCTGTCTGACCTGTTCTCGCCACCTGGGTCCCGACCACAATGAAAGCAAACCCCCATTAATCCAGGGTGCAACTGATCGACCACAAGGTGGAATTAGAAAACCAAGGCAATTTTCAAATGCTAACTTCAAGTGCACGAAAAGCCATCTATAAATTTCCCTTTAAGACTTTTATATAAATAATTTAGGTCCTGCCAAGCAACTTGTCTGACCATGTAGCTGGTGCAGTATAGAGACCTGGGGAACCGAATTAAAAAGCAGGCTTCACATGCTTGACTTTCCCACCTCAGAAGCCCTTGGGATGTTAAAATTCAGTTCACATTTCCTGAGACCAAGAATCTCAGGCTCTGTGGTTAACAACCGAACCCAGCGTAACGGTTCCGTCTAAAACAGTTCTTAAGAGCATGTTCAGCATATGTCCTGTGTGTCTTAGAATTGAGCTGACTGCCCCAGAGAGGGCAAAAGGCCTGAGAGGGAGCGCCATAGTTTGGGGTCCTGAGCTGAGAACAAGAAGAGGAAGGGCAATCGCCTGGGATCCTCCCTGCAGTGGAGAAAGGTAAGCAGCCTACCCAGAAATAAGATGTCCTGTTTAAGTGGTTGGTGCTCTATTCTTTATTGAGGGAAAACAAAGCAGCACACAGAGCAGCCACCAGCATTAGGTCCTGGCTACTCAGAGGAAGGCCTGCAGACCAGCAGCATCTCCTGGGAGCTTGTTAGAGATGCAGCAAGGCTCCTGGACTAACTGAACTGGAACCTGCATTTTTATAAGATGCTCCAGTGATTCTCATGTGTATTAAGGTTTGAGGAACGCTTCATCAAAGGTCAAAGAACCTCTGAGGCTGAGAGGAGGGCCCCTTAAGGCGGAGGCCAGCCCCTCAGATGAGGCGCCCCCTCCAGCTGCTTGTTAGGTCTGGTCCCTTCTGGTCCCTTCGCTGTTCCGCCTCAATTCACCCTGCACGCTTCCTGTGCTGTCTCCTCACCTCTCCTATCCCTTTTGCTATTCTCACATATTTCCCAGTGCAAATCCCTCATGTTTGTGTCTTTAGCTCCCACAAGTTAAAGCAATGGGTTTCCAAGAGCTGGTTTTGGTTCATTTTTGTGCAAGGGTACTCCATCATGCTGGCTGCCACTGAATGTAACAGAGCCCTTCCTCCTGTCTGACCTGTTCTCGCCACCTGGGTCCACTCATGAATCAGCCTTCATAATGATGCCCTTGTATTTATCTCTTCACAAATCAGAAGTCTGGAGAAGAGAAGGCACAGAACACGTGAGGGTCCCCTCGGGAGCACATGCAGGCACGAGGGTCCAGAGCCACGGTCCCAGACCCTGCAGCCCGGGCCGTGGCCAGCAGGCGGTCCCGTGTCTCCCCGGTGAACCTGGCTGGCCTCTGCATCACAGACCGCAAGCCCCAGATGCACACACAGCCCTCTGGTGCCAGCTCAGTGCCCGGACCTGCTCTAAGCTTGCCCGCCTCCACACCTGCCTCAAACACTGGCCGAGGCCTACAGATCCCAGGGTTGGAGCCTTTTGGGGGATTCCGAGGACGTCTCCTCCCCTCTGTTCATATCCCACAGCCTCAGTCCAGCCTCGCCTCTCTCTCGTTACCAACAACACCATCAGCCCACCGATCTGTTCCATCTTGTGTGGTTTTATTTTCAAGTCAAAACAGTCACAGAGCCAACCCTGAGCTGACTCAGCATGAGTTTCATGTAGTCCCTCACTCGTCTAACACAGGACCACTTGCTCAATGGCAGGTCCAAGTTCAACACCAGCAACAATAGCCACTATGGGGCCTTTGAATGAGCTACGTCTATGAGGCCCACGTGAACACAAGCACACCTCTGCACGTGTGCACGTGTCCCAGATGCATATTCCCATATGTACACAGATACATGCATACACACATCTCCCTTCCAAACACACACGTACATCTCATACGCACACTACACCTCTGCACACCCACAGGCATTTGTGCCTGCATAATGCAGATGTGTATCCCCGTTCCTGCACTTACACTCATCTTCCTATAAGCACAGATACCCCGTTGTGCATAGGCTTATCTATCTGTGCGCAGGTGGACACGATCTCCCTATAAAACCTACATGTAGCTGTAGCTATCTAGAGTACATGCATAGGCACAGGTCACCACGTGAACACAGACACACACCCTCACATGTATGCACAGCTGCATTGATATGTACAAGGACACAGCTGTCCCTGTACGCTCACAGGCATGTTTCCCCATGCGCACAGATAGGTAATCCTCCTATGTGTGGGTACATATCTGTTTGCACACAGACCTCTATTCCCATATGCTGTACACATGTATATTTACCTCTCCATACATATGCAGCCATATATCCCCATAAATTTACATATCTACGTCCCTAAATATATGCATGCATGAAATATTATTTATACAAATAAACCATTTAGATTCTTGTATCATTTATGTTCTTGTGATCACTTAATACTCGTTACCATCTTAGGAGTAGGCATCATTAGCTTTTTGTGAGGCAAGTAGAGGAGTGCTCAGCAGGGTCACTGTCAGCCTTGGGTCCTGGAGCCCCTGAGAGGTAAAGCCGGCATCAGGACTGTATGCTCTTGACCTGCCTTTAACTGTAGAGCGTGTGCCAGGTGACGGAGTCTTCTCCTGAGATCACACCACGTGGGCCTGTTCTCACACTCTTGTTAGCCTTGAAGAATCAAACAGCCACACAGTGAACTGCCTCTGGGAGGAGGAACACATGACGAGGAGAAGCAGGTGGCCTCTAGGAGCTGGGCTGTCTTTAGGAGCTGAGGTGTCTCCTCTGGAGCTAGGGGGCTCCTCTGGAGCTGGGGGGAGGGGGCTTCAGTCAAACAAAACCTAAAGCTTTCCGTCTTGGGGCTGCAAGGAACTGATTTTTTCCATCCACCTGAGGTCTCTGGGAAGCAGTCTTCCCCTGTCAAGCCTTTGACTGAGAAAACCACTACAGATTCCTTCACTGCAGCCTGCGAGACCAGAGAGAGGACCCAGGTGAGCTGTGGCTGGACTCCTGAGCAGATGAATGGGGAGCTAACACATGCGCATTTGTTTAAGCCTCTCAGTGTGTGGTCATTTGTGATCTGGTTGAAGAAAACTCATACACACTGCATGGTAGGACTTGTCTTGGTGTTCTGTTTTCCAGGTTACATCCAACCTTCTGGAGGCAGCTCTGTTGTCCTCATTTTGAGGATGGGCAGAGTGAGCTCAAAAAAGATGTTCAGAAATTGGTCCAGGTCTTCACAGCAGAAATGTGGCTGAGCACAGAGCCTGGCTGATGGGGCCCAGGCGTGGGCACTTCTCTTAACAGGACGCCTCCCCAGAGCAGGAGTCTTGGTCTGCTTCACACTTGTCTCCCTGGCCTTGTGTGGGCGTCAGTCCAGTCAGTCTCTTGTTTCTGCCAAGCACAGGGCAACAGGAGGTCAGGTTGTCCCTCAACACCTGCTCATTTGCCCCACCTCCGACCACACTGCAAAGGTTCCAGAAGCTGGGGTAGGGTGAGGCCCCCTCACCTTTGTGCTCCAGGGTTGTTTGACATTTTATTTTCATCACAGATGGAGCCCTCCTTCTCTCTCCTACAACTCCTCTGTATCTATGAGCCCACTGACACTTATTAAAAACAAAAATGAAGCATGCATTTGGGTGAAAATGATCTGAACAAATACGATTCTTCTGCATGTGAGAACTTAAAAACTCCGGGTTATGATGAAGATGCAGAAAATGGATGTGTCCTTGATGCCACATCAAACACCTACCATGTGTGTCCCTCTCGGGGTCCAACAGCCCTGATCCTTTCAAGGCACCATACTGCCGCTGCCCCCCCACCACATCCACCCCACCCACACCAAAGTGACTGTGACCTCCAGACCAGAGACATGCAGTGGCCATCAAGGACCACAGCCTGGGCACACTGCCTAGAACCTCCGTTAACATATGAGATGCGTATTTTTTGAATTTGTGTTATTTAGATACTTGCATCCTGTAACAAAACAAGAACATGTAATGATTTTTTATGTGTGTCAAGGGCTCTTGGCCTTGCCTGCTTCTTGTGTAATTTTTGATGAAAACCACCCAGTTTTCGATTCTAATAATGTGTGTCAGGAAAGAGGACAAATCGGGGAGCCCTCATTCTCAAAGAAGGCTATTTTGGTCTAGGGAAAATATTAATGCATAACTGGCATATTTTAAAATGAACCTATGTTGAACATTCAGTATTTGCTAAAGGTTATATTCCAGGAGTATCCGATCCAAGATTGAATGTTGGAAATTGCAGCATAATTATAACCCTGAGTAGCAAGGGGTAATGGAGTGGAGGTTGGAACATTCAGAGCATTTGAGAAAGGAAGCCAGCGGTTTACCTTAAACATACTGCAAGAAGCTTTCTTGAGCTAAGGCTCAGTGGCTCAATCGTATCCTCATGGATATGATTTGTGATGCCATGGGACTCCTTGTGACCCCACGGACTACAGACCTCCAGGCTCCTCTGTCCATGGGATTCTCCAGGCAAGAATCCTGGAGTGGGTTGCCACACCCTCTTCCAGAGATCTAACACTCACCACTCATTTTTGACCACACCATGATAATTTTGTCTACAAAATTACCACAAATATAATTATACAATCCTATCATAATATTCTATCTTACTTTTATTGTATGCATCGTTTATTCTACTTGGTAGCTTCAGTGGTAACTTGTAGTCAGATCAACCATCCTAGCAAATAAGTTGCTATCTGATATAATTGGTTCATTTTCGTTGTTGTTGCCCCTTCAAAAATTACAATGAGCAGAGTTATTTATTGCATTCTCAATAACTATGCACTGAGTGTAGGAGATAGCTGTCAAGGCTTACATGTTGAAGAGTGTCTGGGCTCTCATTCTGTTGAAGAGGACCCAGTCATGGGTGAACGTGCACATGCTCATTTGCTCAGCCATGTCCAACTCTTTGTAACCCCATGGCCTGTAGCCCACTAGTCCACTTTGTCCTTGGGATTCTGCCAGGCAAGAATACTAGAGTTGGTTGCCATTTCCTACTTCAGGGAGTCTTCCCAACACAGGAATCAAACCTGTGTCTCCTGCATTGGTAGACAGATTCTTTACCCTTGATGGCCTGAGAAGCCCAGGCATGGGGTATACCTAACACCTAACACATCGAACACTTGAGATTAGGCCCTGTGGATTTGACATGTTCCAATAGTACAAGAGATGAATTCTGGTGAACGGTGAGCAGTCACCACTACAGTTATTCATTTGAAGTTGTGTTTGGGATTAAGTAAAAAAAAAGCAAGCATAACTGGCATATTTTAAAATGAACCTATGTTGAACATTCAGTATTTGCTAAAGGTTATATTCCAGGAGTATCCGATCCAAGATTGAATGTTGGAAATTGCAGCATAATTATAACCCTGAGTAGCAAGGGTAATGGAGTGGAGGTTGGAACATTCAGAGCATTTGAGAAAGGAAGCCAGCGGTTTACCTTAAACATACTGCAAGAAGCTTTCTTGAGCTAAGGCTCAGTGGCTCAATCGTATCCTCATGGATATGATTTGTGATGCCATGGGACTCCTTGTGACCCCACGGACTACAGACCTCCAGGCTCCTCTGTCCATGGGATTCTCCAGGCAAGAATCCTGGAGTGGGTTGCCACACCCTCTTCCAGAGATCTAACACTCACCACTCATTTTTGACCACACCATGATAATTTTGTCTACAAAATTACCACAAATATAATTATACAATCCTATCATAATATTCTATCTTACTTTTATTGTATGCATCGTTTATTCTACTTGGTAGCTTCAGTGGTAACTTGTAGTCAGATCAACCATCCTAGCAAATAAGTTGCTATCTGATATAATTGGTTCATTTTCGTTGTTGTTGCCCCTTCAAAAATTACAATGAGCAGAGTTATTTATTGCATTCTCAATAACTATGCACTGAGTGTAGGAGATAGCTGTCAAGGCTTACATGTTGAAGAGTGTCTGGGCTCTCATTCTGTTGAAGAGGACCCAGTCATGGGTGAACGTGCACATGCTCATTTGCTCAGCCATGTCCAACTCTTTGTAACCCCATGGCCTGTAGCCCACTAGTCCACTTTGTCCTTGGGATTCTGCCAGGCAAGAATACTAGAGTTGGTTGCCATTTCCTACTTCAGGGAGTCTTCCCAACACAGGAATCAAACCTGTGTCTCCTGCATTGGTAGACAGATTCTTTACCCTTGATGGCCTGAGAAGCCCAGGCATGGGGTATACCTAACACCTAACACATCGAACACTTGAGATTAGGCCCTGTGGATTTGACATGTTCCAATAGTACAAGAGATGAATTCTGGTGAACGGTGAGCAGTCACCACTACAGTTATTCATTTGAAGTTGTGTTTGGGATTAAGATAAGAAGGAAAGATCAATATAAAACCATTGCAGCCCTAAAGAGACAACTCCAACTTCCAGGTCCTTCTGTGAGGGACTCAAGGGCATTGTATCTAAAAACACTGTAGGTACCAGTCGATTATGACATGTCCAACTGCTTTCATTCTATCTCTAGCCAGATGACTGGGTCTGGAGCGGAGACACGGTCAAGACTAGATTCAGAAGCGTCAGCGTGGTTGATAGATGATATTTCAAGTCAGCAGAAGGGGTGAACTCATTTAGACAAAAAAAAACTGTACAGGCAAGAAGAGGAAAGACGAGGGCTCAAGACTAACCCCAGAGGCATTTAAACATTTATAAGCCTGGCAGGAGAGGAAAAGAGAATGAAGAGATTGTGCCATTGAAGATGGAGGCACATTAGGCAAGTGTGGCTGAGAAAACAGTAGTCACTGTTGCTCAGTGTCACGGGGGTCAGATGATATGGGTGGGCTTTGTGACACAGGGATCATTGTTGACCTTGAATTGTAGAGAGCTTGGGAGCGAACCTGCTTGAAATGGGTAGGAGTGACCAAGAATTGTAAAAACTCTTAATTCTACTCAGGAAAAGAAGAGCTTGCTTCAGGGTCACTGACGACTTGTCAACTTATTCCATCAAAACAACAATTATGTCTTGGAAACTCCTTAAAAAGTGTTGTCATCAGTGAAAGAGGTTGTTGCCTTTACAGGTTAAATTCAGGGAGCCCATGACTGGCAGGTTCTCTTTATTTCCATCTTACATCACCATTCACACTAACCAAAACACTCATCTTGCCAGAGGAGTAAATGGCCCCTTTGAAACATGAGAAACAGGCCAAAGTATAAGAATGTGAATAACTGTCAATTGTGAGTATGGTAAGTACTGAGGGATTGTGTGAGTAAGGCAATTTACCTCTGTTATGCCTCTCTCTTTCTTGCTTACATAATTATCGAAACACTTTTCAGATCATTAACCTTGTCAAATACAAATTAGAGGCAAAAATGCTCCCAACTAACATAGACATTCCCTAACCCCGTCTCTAGACTCCTAACCACAGAACTTTTACTTTGAAACAGTCTTTTAACTTTTGCCTCCCAACTGTATTCCAAGTTTTTCCTAACCTCTACCTATTCAAACTACGCCACATGTATATATTTGAAATAAATAAAACAAAAATATTCTGCCATAAATTTCTTAGCAGCAGGAAAATAATGTATTTATAATTTCTTATAGTGGGAATAGGCACATGGCAACAATGGTCGTAGAGACGAATGCCAAAGATGGTGAGCTGCTCAGATGGTGCATCACTTACAAGGTGAGATAGTGGAACCATTCAAAGGGTGTTCCTTATTCTCATTAATAAATTGAGGATACTTTAGAGTCTCCTAACAGTCACTGGAAAGTTTCCTGGACTTGGAGGACATTAGCAGACAAGATCAGAGAAAGAAGAACACAGGAGGAACTCCAATACTTAACAGCCAGTGGTGCATCCGCCTCGGCTGCTCAGTAAAGAGGACCAGTGATCCTGAGCTCAAGAAACAGAGGAGCCAAATGGTAGAAAGGGCAGAGAGGCTCCAAGGCAAGCAAAGCTTCAGGAAGCTCCCTTGGCCTGGAGAAACCCGGCTCAAAGGCAAGAGCTTGTAAAGCAGCGAGCTTGGCAGACACTATCCATCTTTATTCAGGTTGAGAGCAGAGACAACTAGATCAGTGTTTTCAAAGACTGGTGCTGGGCTCTGCACGCATGCTTAGTATGCCAACTGTGTCCAGTGCTCTGCAACTCCTCGGACTGCAGCCCGCCAGGCTCCTCTGTCCATGAGATTTTCCAGGCAAGAATACTGGAGTGGGGCTTCCCCTGGTGGTCCAGTGGGTAAGGACACCGCCTTGCAGTGCAAGGAGCGCCAGTTCGATCCCTGGTCTGGGAAGATCCCATGTGCCGCGGAGCGGCTGGACTGATGTGTCCAATTACCGAGCCGGAGCTCTGGAGCACATGAGCCCAGAGCCAGCGCTCTGCAACGACAGACGCCACCGCTATGGGAGGCCCACAGGAGCCAAAGAACAAAGATGGACGAAAATAGAGAAATGAAAAACCAATAGAAGTGGTCCACAGCTCCCATCCCTTCCCAACCCGATCACCGCCCAAAATTAATAAATAAATAAATCTTTTAAAAAAAAAAAAAGAATACTGGAGTGGGTTGCCATTTCCTCCTCCAGTTTATCTTCCTGACTCAGGAATGGAACTCAAGAATCCCATGTGTACTGCATTGTCAGGTGAATTCTTTACCTCTGAGCCACCTGGGTGAAAAACCTGGTATATCTAAGTGTCAACAGAAACAGCAAATTATCACAATGTCTGCCATTTGATATAAATTTTCAAATATGTGCACGTGTGCTAAGTTGCTTCAATCATGTCCAGTTCTTGGAGACCTTATGGATTGTAGCCCTCCAGGCTCCTCTGTTCTTTAGACTCTCCTGGTAAGAATACTGGGGTGGATTACTATGCCCTTGTCTAGGGGGTCTTCCTGGCCCAGGGATCAAACCCGTGTCCCTTGCATCTCCTACATTAGCAGGCAGGTTTGGTTTTTTTGTTGTTTTTTTAATCACTGGTGCCACCTTGGAAGCCCCATATCTTCAAATATGCTGGAATATTTCTTTTAAACACAAAACTTACAAAAAATAACATAAGAAAAAACAGAAATAAAAATAGTCCTATATCACTTAACCCATAACGAAAACCTTCTCTAAAAGAACTCTAGGCCCTATCAACTTCACTGGCATATTCTCAATGCCTTCAAAGAGTAGTAACACCACCTTTGCACAAAATCTCCCTCACAGAAAGGGAGAAAAAGAGGAAACCATTTGCAGTCAGTCTAGGAGGCGAGTCTAAACTTGATACCAAAACCTAAAAAGGACATGGCTAGAAGGGAAAATTATGGATGGCGATTATCTCATCAGCATACATGGCAAGCCCTAAAGAAAATATCAGCTAGCTAGCCAGCTACACAGACATAAACAAGCGAAGAGGTCTATCAGATGGGTGCATTTGAAAACTCAGTATCAGAAAAATGGCAATTTCCCCCAATTGATCTATACATGCACTACTTCCCCAATGAAAATCTTTGCGAGAGTTTTTGTGTGTAAATCAACCCTGTTTTTTAACCTAGCAGTGAAACAGCGCAGAGGACCAGCCTGGAAACAGCTCCTGCCCCAGTGGGTCTCTACGGGTCCCCGCAAAGCCTCTCTGGGTGGTATACAGCAGCAACAGGACCTTGGTTTACATTAATGGGAAAGACATGTACTTGCCAATGAATGCAACTCCTTCCTCTCCTGTCAACGAGGGATCTGGTTGCCCTCGGCGAGGAGAACTTGCCAGGCTCACGCTGCACTCTCTAGTGTCTGGGACTGCCTCTACCCCAGCCCTGCAGGAGCTCCTGGGCTTGGGATCACAGGGCAGCGTGGTAATCTGCCCATCGAGGAGGCAGCTCGCGGGGACGCCCCTCCCATCTCAGGGTGGGGCTCCTTCTGAGCTTTCTGGCTGCACCCCTTTGCTTGGTTGTGTGGCCAGAGCCAGGAACACCACCTGGGATCAAGGACACCATCCAAACTGAATCTAATAACTTCTGTACTTGAGGTCTAGCTGGTTAACAACGCAGTGCTAGTCTCAGGTGGACAGCAGTGGGCCTCAGCAGTATGTGCACGTGCATCCATTTTCCCCAGAAGTCCCCTCCCGTCCTGGCTGCCACGTAACACTGAGCAGAGGTAGGTGCGCTCGACAGTAGGTCCTTAGGGATTATCCATTTTAAATACAGTAGTATGTATGTGTTGAAACTGAAGCTCCAATACTTTGGCCACCTGATGCAAAGAATTGACTCATTGGAAAAAACTCTGATGCTGGGAAAGATTGAAGGCAGGAGGAGAAGGGGATGACAAAGGATGAGATAGTTAGATAGCTTTTTCAACTCCGTGGACATGAATTAGCGCAAACTCCAGGAGACAGTGAAGGATAGGGGAGCCTGGCGAGCTATATGCAGTTCATGGAGTTACAAAGAGTCAGACACGACTTAGTGACCAAACAACAACAACACATGTCTATCCCAAGCTCCCAAGTATCCCTTCCCCCTACGCTTCTCCCTCAATCCACCCCAGCAACCGTAAACCCAAGCTTCCAAATCTATCAGACTGGGTGGGCATTTGAAAACTCAGTATCAGAAAAATGGCAATTTCCCCCAATTGATCTATACATGCACTACTTCCCCAATGAAAATCTTTGCGAGAGTTTTTGTGTGTAAATCAACCCTGTTTTTTAACCTAGCAGTGAAACAGCGCAGAGGACCAGCCTGGAAACAGCTCCTGCCCCAGTGGGTCTCTACGGGTCCCCGCAAAGCCTCTCTGGGTGGTATACAGCAGCAACAGGACCTTGGTTTACATTAATGGGAAAGACATGTACTTGCCAATGAATGCAACTCCTTCCTCTCCTGTCAACGAGGGATCTGGTTGCCCTCGGCGAGGAGAACTTGCCAGGCTCACGCTGCACTCTCTAGTGTCTGGGACTGCCTCTACCCCAGCCCTGCAGGAGCTCCTGGGCTTGGGATCACAGGGCAGCGTGGTAATCTGCCCATCGAGGAGGCAGCTCGCGGGGACGCCCCTCCCATCTCAGGGTGGGGCTCCTTCTAAGCTTTCTGGCTGCACCCCTTTGCTTGGTTGTGTGGCCAGAGCCAGGAACACCACCTGGGATCAAGGACACCATCCAAACTGAATCTAATAACTTCTGTACTTGAGGTCTAGCTGGTTAACAACGCAGTGCTAGTCTCAGGTGGACAGCAGTGGGCCTCAGCAGTATGTGCACGTGCATCCATTTTCCCCAGAAGTCCCTCCGTCCTGGCTGCCACGTAACACTGAGCAGAGGTAGGTGCGCTCGACAGTAGGTCCTTAGGGATTATCCATTTTAAATACAGTAGTATGTATGTGTTGAAACTGAAGCTCCAATACTTTGGCCACCTGATGCAAAGAATTGACTCATTGGAAAAAACTCTGATGCTGGGAAAGATTGAAGGCAGGAGGAGAAGGGGATGACAAAGGATGAGATAGTTAGATAGCTTTTTCAACTCCGTGGACATGAATTAGCGCAAACTCCAGGAGACAGTGAAGGATAGGGGAGCCTGGCGAGCTATATGCAGTTCATGGAGTTACAAAGAGTCAGACACGACTTAGTGACCAAACAACAACAACACATGTCTATCCCAAGCTCCCAAGTATCCCTTCCCCCTACGCTTCTCCCTCAATCCACCCCCAGCAACCGTAAATCTGTTCTCTAAGTCTGGGAGTCTGTTTGGTATCTTTTTAAATCCAACTGCACTGAGCAAATCCAAAATAGGTTTTATAACATTTTAACATATTTTCATAACATGTATGTTAAATATTTTTAATTCACCTAATGGAATAAAGCTTGAAAAGCACTGGGAAAACATAGATCCACCTCTTGATGCAAAGTTACCAAGCACCTCTCTGTGTAAATACCAAGCTGCTCAAGGAGGACAAGTCACTTACTCCGTTCAGGCCCTCAGCTGCCTGGCCAAGGCCCACCTACATGACAGAGCACAGCTTGCTTTACTCAGCGTTCACTGATGCCGATATCAATCTCATCCATATACCCTCTCAGACACTCTCAGAATGACACTTGACCAAATATACTGGCACTCCATGCCCCAGCCAAATTGACACATAAACTTAACCATCACAGGTGCATAATTTCATTTATAATAATTTTAACATAAAAACCCTGTGAGTTAAAATCCTCCTGTCTAATAGTCAAGATTTTTCTGCCTATTAAAGTGAAGAATGAAAGGAAAAAGCCATTAGACAAAGCAGAGCTCTCCTCTTACTGGATGTATTACAAATATAAAGCTAGACTTAGGGAAGGCTGAATAGCTCTTAGCATTTAATCTAAATCTGGGGGAGAAATTAAAGTATACCTTCATCTAAAACTCCCTATGAGGTTACATTTACTCAGCAAAGAATTCTATAGTCATAAAAGGAGAAGACACTATGCATTTGGAAAATGAAAGTTGAAAAATCATGTAAAAAGGCAAACAGAATATTAGTTAATGCTAACACTGAATCACTGTGAAATTGGATATTGTTTTAACAAACACCCTAATAATGAATTTTAAATATAAACACTTACAGACAAATGTTATTATATGTATTATATATTACAGATTGGTAAGTGATTAACAGGCAATCACAGAATTCATGTCACTTCACAGTCAGGAAGCGGCAGCACTTCACCGCCAGCCCCAGGGGCCCAGCACTAAGCCCTGTTATTTTTCATTTCTCTGAATATCTCAGTTAAAGAACAGAACTGAGTAAGATCAAGAATGTGGGGAAACTCATCTTTGGATTCCTCTACAATTGAAGATAGACCATCCCATAGGTGTTAGATAGACACAGATCTTCACATGTCTAAAATGGTTCTTTAAGACGGTATGTATTTGATCTCACAGTGCAAACTGGGCTGTCCCCTCGACCCATGCTCTTCAGATAGGCAATAGGATAGAGTTATACCCTAAAGACCCTAGTGATGGGAAAGATTGAAGGCAGGAAGAGAAGGGGGTGGCAGAGGATGAGACAGGTGAATGGCATCACCAACCTGAACCTGAGCCAACTCAGGGAGATAGTGAAGCTCAGGGAAGACTGGCGTGCTGCCATCCATGGGGTTGTAAAGAATTGGACACAACTTAGCAACTGAACAACAAGAACAAAGATAGAGTTCATCAAGAATGGCTTTGAAATGAAAACATAGAGAAATTCAATAACATGCATGAGATACCATCACAAAGCCAAAAATAAACTCTTTGCTTCATAGCTCAGGGTGTTACCCTCAGGTGAACGTGGACACATTGAGATGCTGTTGTATTTATCACCTTTCATCCAGCAACAAACAGTCATTTTTTCCCACCCCTACGGCTCCATTAATTTCCCAAAACATCCGCCGTGAAATCAAGCATTCTTTTTGCCACTGACATACCTATATTGGTGCTTACACCTACAGGGACAGAATCAATGTCCCCAGAGATGTCAAGGTGAGAATCTGGGCATTCTAACTTTTCATCCCTGGAGTTGCCTTCAGATTCTTCTTCTAAGACCACCACTGCTCTGTCCTGATACTCCTTCTTCCTCCCTTTTCCCTCTGTTCAGAGGAGGAAATGAATGGTTCTCACTATAACACCCTCTCCAAGCCCCACCTCATACAAAATGCTCCCAACTTGGACCCTGAGGTCCTCCCCAGCACGCAGAACTCTAGAGCTGCAAGTGCCTGAAACGAGAGGCTGCCAGGTTTCCTGCTAGCTGGCTTCATTCAATATCTAACAAAATGCTCCCAACTTGGATCACAGATTTCATGTCACTTCACAGTCAGGAAGCGACAGCACTTCACCGCCAGCCCCAGGGGCCCAGCACTAAGCCCTGTTATTTTTCATTTCTCTGAATATCTCAGTTAAAGAACAGAACTGAGTAAGATCAAGAATGTGGGGAAACTCATCTTTGGATTCCTCTACAATTGAAGATAGACCATCCCATAGGTGTTAGATAGACACAGATCTTCACATGTCTAAAATGGTTCTTTAAGACGGTATGTATTTGATCTCACAGTGCAAACTGGGCTGTCCCCTCGACCCATGCTCTTCAGATAGGCAATAGGATAGAGTTATACCCTAAAGACCCTAGTGATGGGAAAGATTGAAGGCAGGAAGAGAAGGGGGTGGCAGAGGATGAGACAGGTGAATGGCATCACCAACCTGAACCTGAGCCAACTCAGGGAGATAGTGAAGCTCAGGGAAGACTGGCGTGCTGCCATCCATGGGGTTGTAAAGAATTGGACACAACTTAGCAACTGAACAACAAGAACAAAGATAGAGTTCATCAAGAATGGCTTTGAAATGAAAACATAGAGAAATTCAATAACATGCATGAGATACCATCACAAAGCCAAAAATAAACTCTTTGCTTCATAGCTCAGGGTGTTACCCTCAGGTGAACGTGGACACATTGAGATGCTGTTGTATTTATCACCTTTCATCCAGCAACAAACAGTCATTTTTTCCCACCCCTACGGCTCCATTAATTTCCCAAAACATCCGCCGTGAAATCAAGCATTCTTTTTGCCACTGACATACCTATATTGGTGCTTACACCTACAGGGACAGAATCAATGTCCCCAGAGATGTCAAGGTGAGAATCTGGGCATTCTAACTTTTCATCCCTGGAGTTGCCTTCAGATTCTTCTTCTAAGACCACCACTGCTCTGTCCTGATACTCCTTCTTCCTCCCTTTTCCCTCTGTTCAGAGGAGGAAATGAATGGTTCTCACTATAACACCCTCTCCAAGCCCCACCTCATACAAAATGCTCCCAACTTGGACCCTGAGGTCCTCCCCAGCACGCAGAACTCTAGAGCTGCAAGTGCCTGAAACGAGAGAGGCTGCCAGGTTTCCTGCTAGCTGGCTTCATTCAATATCTAACTGCACTTGGACGCTGGAGAGGTGGCTATGCCACAGAGCGACGGATGGGCTGCTAATATAAACTGGTGGGGAGACGAGGTAGCTAAACAATAAGGTTGTCCTCGCAGTCTTTCTGGAGGAGGGCCTGCAGGATCTGCCTCTGTACAGAATTTAATCAAAAGGAAGCATCCAGAAAGGCACTCAGACCTTTTGAGTTTGAACCCTCGATGTTTGCTCTCTCCATCTGCCGAAAGCACATAATTACCTGTCAGGAACTCTCTGCTAGGATCCCTGGGAAGTGGCAGGAAAACTGACTAAGAGATGTGAAAACCAGTGTCACATTTCAAACATATATTTTCCAAATAACAGAGAGACTCCAGGAAAAGAAAAAACTAATTTTTTTTAAAAAGATTACTTTTGCTAGAAACTGTTTTCCAACAACTGTGGAGACAGGTTCTGAAGCATGTGTGCATCTCCTCACAGGAGCAGCGCCTCTTCCTGGCCTGCAGGCTGGAGGAGAGAAATGGCCGCCACCTGAAAGGACCCCCATTCTGCTCAAGTTTTTCAGCTGCAGGTGCCTGGCCAGAGCCAGAAGCAACCAGAGATGGTTTTCCTGTCTCTGGGGCAAACGTGCCAAAGAAAAAGGCAAGAGCAAGTACAACCAGTAAGCAAGGAAACACAGGCAGGAGATAAGCAGATGGATTTTCCATCAGGCATTTTTAAAAAATCCGTAGGTTCAAAATGTTCAGAAGGTAAGTCTCTCATGGAATATCTCTTTATATTCTGTTGCTAGATTCTCTAGGGACTCAGGGGTGAAAAATCAGCCTGCCATGCAGAAGACATGGAGGAAGCTGCAGGTTCGATCCCTGGGTTGGGAAGATCCCCTGGAGGAGGACACGGCAACCCACTCCAGTATGCTTGCCTGGTGAATTCCAAATCAAGCCTGCCATGCAGAAGCACATGGAGGCAAGCTCATACAAAATGCTCCCAACTTGGACCCTGAGGTCCTCCCCAGCACGCAGAACTCTAGAGCTGCAAGTGCCTGAAACGAGAGAGGCTGCCAGGTTTCCTGCTAGCTGGCTTCATTCAATATCTAACTGCACTTGGACGCTGGAGAGGTGGCTATGCCACAGAGCGACGGATGGGCTGCTAATATAAACTGGTGGGGAGACGAGGTAGCTAAACAATAAGGTTGTCCTCGCAGTCTTTCTGGAGGAGGGCCTGCAGGATCTGCCTCTGTACAGAATTTAATCAAAAGGAAGCATCCAGAAAGGCACTCAGACCTTTTGAGTTTGAACCCTCGATGTTTGCTCTCTCCATCTGCCGAAAGCACATAATTACCTGTCAGGAACTCTCTGCTAGGATCCCTGGGAAGTGGCAGGAAAACTGACTAAGAGATGTGAAAACCAGTGTCACATTTCAAACATATATTTTCCAAATAACAGAGAGACTCCAGGAAAAGAAAAAACTAATTTTTTTTAAAAAGATTACTTTTGCTAGAAACTGTTTTCCAACAACTGTGGAGACAGGTTCTGAAGCATGTGTGCGGCATCTCCTCACAGGGAGCAGCGCCTCTTCCTGGCCTGCAGGCTGGAGGAGAGAAATGGCCGCCACCTGAAAGGACCCCCATTCTGCTCAAGTTTTTCAGCTGCAGGTGCCTGGCCAGAGCCAGAAGCAACCAGAGATGGTTTTCCTGTCTCTGGGGCAAACGTGCCAAAGAAAAAGGCAAGAGCAAGTACAACCAGTAAGCAAGGAAACACAGGCAGGAGATAAGCAGATGGATTTTCCATCAGGCATTTTTAAAAAATCCGTAGGTTCAAAATGTTCAGAAGGTAAGTCTCTCATGGAATATCTCTTTATATTCTGTTGCTAGATTCTCTAGGGACTCAGGGGTGAAAAATCAGCCTGCCATGCAGAAGACATGGAGGAAGCTGCAGGTTCGATCCCTGGGTTGGGAAGATCCCCTGGAGGAGGACACGGCAACCCACTCCAGTATGCTTGCCTGGTGAATTCCACGGCTCATCCATGAAGGCACAAAGAGTCGGACACGACTGAGCCTGTTTCACTTTCTTTCTGGCCAGTCATCTTGCTTGGCCCGTATTTGGTCCAGGTCAAGGTTCTTCCTGGCAATTTGCACATCTCTCAGCCAAGATGGCTTCCAGTACCTGGATTTCTGGGAGGCTGGCAGGACATATAATGGGCTAGCATCTCCTCTCTCCTTTTGACCCCTGCCCAAATCTCCCAGATGGTTTTCAGCAGCATCATCATGTTCCTTATGAAGACCTGCTGTTATGAGGCAACTCGTGGAAGTGGTTATTATCACACCTGGCCAAGGCAGGCCATTTTGGTCAATGGTCACTTGTCCACAGGTGCAGTGATATCAAGAGGATTTCTATACTGCCCTCCCTTGCCTTCTCCGGTTGCCTTCTACCCCTTCCTCCATGTGTCTTGACTCTTTCCTCCAGCTTCTAGCTCCGCTCTGTCTCTCTGAAGTGGTGGGGGGAGGGCAAATTTGGGGTTAGGATCCCCTTCTCCCAGGCTGGCTCCGGTAGCAGGGATTCCAGTTGAACCGCAAGTCCCTCTCTCCATGCCTGGCACACTGGATATAATGTTACTTCTGTTCTATGAATTGCTACTTTGCTTTGCTTTTTGTTCCTGTTTCTGTTCTTTGTTCTTGCCTTTCCTGGTCTCTGGACTAAAGTTGGATCTGCTTCTTTTGTCCATTGCCTCCCACCTGCTGAAGATAACACTTGCCTGCAGGGACATCTGCTCTCTGGGAGGCATATGCCCACTTTATCTCAGCGAATTCTACAGCCAATTCATTGACAAGGTATTCTATCCCTCCAACTAGTCACTCCTCGAGCCCTGAGAAATCTAGCAGTGTGTGTGACTCCCTTTCTATGACACGCTAAGAGAAGCCCTGAACCTAGGGCAAGGGACTAAAACTTTTGATGTCCTCTAGATATGTGTACTGTCTTGTAATTTCCTGAAGGGGAGAGGTTCTTTTATTTGAATTTTAATTGCAAGTACCAGCCTGATGCTTAGCACAGAACCTGGTATAGGCAGACTGTTAATCGTGTTGTTTCACACCTATGCACAGATGCTCACTAAATGTCTGGGGAATGAAGAAGCAAAGTGCGAAGTCTAGGCTCGTTCATCTCACTGGATGGCCCAGTACCTATAAACATCAGTAGAGAGTAATAAATGAAGATTGAATTTACTCGCAATGAGACTGGAGAGAAAGAGCTAGAAATTATTCAATAAAAGTGAAAACCTGCTGACGATTTCAGACTCTCCCGGCGTTCAGGAGGCCTGCAGTGGGATAAAGTGTGCTGTGCAGCTGCCATAGACACTCAGCACAACTGGGACTTCTTAGTGGTAACCGAACCCTAGCCTCTACACAGATGACTTTAGAGAAGAAACAGGGGATTAAAATACAACACTGTGGATTGCACCAAGCTTCTCACGACCTCTGGCAAGCCTCCATTCCTCTAGCCTGTTTACAATAACTGTGCTGAGACTGGCTCGTTTCCCCTTCCAGACCTTCCCTCTGCATGCACAGCCCCTCTGCGTCACCCACGCCAAGCCCTATGACCCGCCTCAGAAGAGTCCCCAATCCTCCAGCTTCGAGTAGAGTCTGTCAGAGGAAGGAGGGGCAGGGCACCTACAGGTGGGGTGAGGCGGTGAGGTCTCCTAGTCCCAGCTCAGCTCCTGCCCCTCCCTGGAGGCTTCGTCTTGGAGCCAAGGATCTCTCTGGGTTCCAGCAACAGCCTTGCCCCTGTCCTTCACAGCAAGGGAAGGTGACAGCTTCTAGGGGCTGTGAGCCCTGAGAAACAACCCTTAGCTTCCCTTAGCCCTGCCTCACCTTGTAAATGCCTCTTATCAAACTCTGCCTAGGGTTTTTTTTTTTAAGATTTATTTATTTATTTATTTTGGGCGGGGGTCGGGTTGGGGAGGGAGGGGAGCGGGCGGGCCACTTCTATTGGTCTTTCTTTTCTCTGTTTTCATCCGAATTTGTTCTTTGGCTCCTGTGGGCCTCCCATTGCGGTGGCATCTGTTGTCGCAGAGCGCCGGCTCTGGGCACATGCGCTCCAGAGCTCTGGCTCGGTGATTGGACACATCAGTCCAGCCGCTCCGCAGTATGTGGGATCTTCCCAGGCCAGGGATCGAACCGGCACCCCTTGCACTGCAAGGCGGTGTCCTTATCCACTGGACCACCAGGGGAAGCCCCCTGCCTAGGGTTTTAAGAGCTCCATCTGATTCCCGCACACCCTCACTCATATAGTAACTGTGACGAGCCCCAAATTTGGACGCTTTAACCCAGGAGAAGTTGCCTCTCGTTTGTGTAAAGTCCAGCTAGATGTTTCTGTGAGCTGCTGCCCGGTCTCTTTCTGGCGAGGGTCCCTGCCCTCCTTGGGGCATCTAGGGACGGAGGTTTTATAGGTCAGCTCTGGAAGAGGATCTGTCAGTTTCCAGCATTCTACTGGCCAAGACTTTGTCACCTGAGCACACCTAAGTGCAAAAAGGCCTGGCAATGCGGTCTAACTGGTGCCCTGGAGGAAAGAAGATGGGCTTGGGGAAAAATAGGTAACCTTTACCTAGCAAAACACTGTGGATTGCACCAAGCTTCTCACGACCTCTGGCAAGCTCTTTTGCTGACGGACTGGCTCGTTTCCCCTTCCAGACCTTCCCTCTGCATGCACAGCCCCTCTGCGTCACCCACGCCAAGCCCTATGACCCGCCTCAGAAGAGTCCCCAATCCTCCAGCTTCGAGTAGAGTCTGTCAGAGGAAGGAGGGGCAGGGCACCTACAGGTGGGGTGAGGCGGTGAGGTCTCCTAGTCCCAGCTCAGCTCCTGCCCCTCCCTGGAGGCTTCGTCTTGGAGCCAAGGATCTCTCTGGGTTCCAGCAACAGCCTTGCCCCTGTCCTTCACAGCAAGGGAAGGTGACAGCTTCTAGGGGCTGTGAGCCCTGAGAAACAACCCTTAGCTTCCCTTAGCCCTGCCTCACCTTGTAAATGCCTCTTATCAAACTCTGCCTAGGGTTTTATAAAGATTTATTTATTTATTTATTTTCGGCGGGGGTCGGGGTGGGGAGGGAGGGGAGCGGGCGGGCCACTTCTATTGGTCTTTCTTTTCTCTGTTTTCATCCGAATTTGTTCTTTGGCTCCTGTGGGCCTCCCATTGCGGTGGCATCTGTTGTCGCAGAGCGCCGGCTCTGGGCACATGCGCTCCAGAGCTCTGGCTCGGTGATTGGACACATCAGTCCAGCCGCTCCGCAGTATGTGGGATCTTCCCAGGCCAGGGATCGAACCGGCACCCCTTGCACTGCAAGGCGGTGTCCTTATCCACTGGACCACCAGGAGGGGAAGCCCCCTGCCTAGGGTTTTAAGAGCTCCATCTGATTCCCGCACACCCTCACTCATATAGTAACTGTGACGAGCCCCAAATTTGGACGCTTTAACCCAGGAGAAGTTGCCTCTCGTTTGTGTAAAGTCCAGCTAGATGTTTCTGTGAGCTGCTGCCCGGTCTCTTTCTGGCGAGGGTCCCTGCCCTCCTTGGGGCATCTAGGGACGGAGGTTTTATAGGTCAGCTCTGGAAGAGGATCTGTCAGTTTCCAGCATTCTACTGGCCAAGACTTTGTCACCTGAGCACACCTAAGTGCAAAAAGGCCTGGCAATGCGGTCTAACTGGTGCCCTGGAGGAAAGAAGATGGGCTTGGGGAAAAATAGGTAACCTTTACCATCCGGTCCCCAAACTGGAGACACAGTTACTCAGGGCAAAAAAGAATGTCTGCTCCAATGTTCAGTCTCCATTTATGGTTCTGTTTGCACCCAGCAGAGCAGGTCTTAGGATAGACTATAAACATAGACTGAGGAGGGACTTTCCTGGCAGTCCAGTGGTTAAGACTTTGCCCTTCCACTGCAAGGCCATATGAGTCTGATCCCTGGTTACATGCTGCACAGTGTGGCCAAAACGAAATAAAGAAAGAAAATAAAGAAAAATTTAAAAATTAGGCTGGGTGTCCAAAGATGGAGGCACGGCCAACACGCCTATACTAAGCCAGCAGCAAAGACCATGCGATTCTAACACCACCAGACCATTATCCTGTTGAGCCTCTAGGGAAGCCGGTGTAGGAGGGTAAACTGACCTTCAGGAAGAGCACCCCGTACCGGGGGTGAGGGTGCGGGGAGGGGAACAGTCAGGGGATCACAGGATCACTGTAGGTGTGCAGACGTTTCTAGGGAATTGAGGTAACACTCTACCACAGAAGCAACTTTCTTGTATTTTTCCTGTATTTTTAAAATATTTTGATTCTCAGGAATGGAAGAACAGACTCTACAATCTGAAAGAGTGGAAGGCATGGAGCCAGAGATTCAGAGAGGAAACTCACAGAATCAGGAAGAAACACACTCTTGGAGTGCAATTTATAGAGGGAATTTTAGAGGAGAACTGTTTGGTGGTTTATGAATTTTCAGCAAATTTCAGAGGTGGAGAGACCTTCTGGGTTCTCCCAAAAGAAAGCTGTGGTCCTGGACGTCTGGGTGACTTGCCCGTAGCCCTCAGCAGCTCGCGGAGGAGTTGGGAAGAAGCGTGGACACATTGCAGCTACGTGGTCAGTGCGAGCCCATCGTCCAAGGCCACACCTCCGCAGACTGCCCCCGCCACCCTTGGGCTTCTGGAATATGCATCTCACCCACCCAGAGCTCCTCCCACAGTGGGGGACAGTCACCCTCCACACAGACAGCAAAAGGCAAGGAGTTTACGCTCCTGGGGATCACAGTCCAGAAACTGCTGCTGGACATCAGTGAGCCAATCGGTCATGGCGCAGTGTGTTGACTTCCTCCCCTTCCCTCTCCCACATCCCCAGCCTCCACCACTGATTTCTGCTGCTTCTAGATACTCTCTTCTCCCTAAGTCTCTGATCCAAGCTCTGTCTCCAGAGAACTAATCAACCCCAAGCATCTTCTAGACTATTTTATCCAGCATAGCCCTGATGAGCAATACCCATTTCAGTGGCAAGCACAAATTCATTCTTACCATATAGCTCTTTATAGCATGGTTTCAAGGTAGGTCTGCAAATGCTTTTCAGCTGACAACTTCCTCCTCTTTGGTCATCTCTGTAACAGGCACTGATTAAATACGTGTGAAGGTGGCGAAGAACTCAATTGGAAAGACCAATGGAATTAAAGCGATCGAAGAGAAATTATCCTGTTGAGCCTCTAGGGAAGCCGGTGTAGGAGGGGAAACTGACCTTCAGGAAGAGCGACCCGTACCGGGGGTGAGGGTGCGGGGAGGGGAACAGTCAGGGGATCACAGGATCACTGTAGGTGTGCAGACGTTTCTAGGGAATTGAGGTAACACTCTACCACAGAAGCAACTTTCTTGTATTTTTCCTGTATTTTTAAAATATTTTGATTCTCAGGAATGGAAGAACAGACTCTACAATCTGAAAGAGTGGAAGGCATGGAGCCAGAGATTCAGAGAGGAAACTCACAGAATCAGGAAGAAACACACTCTTGGAGTGCAATTTATAGAGGGAATTTTAGAGGAGAACTGTTTGGTGGTTTATGAATTTTCAGCAAATTTCAGAGGTGGAGAGACCTTCTGGGTTCTCCCAAAAGAAAGCTGTGGTCCTGGACGTCTGGGTGACTTGCCCGTAGCCCTCAGCAGCTCGCGGAGGAGTTGGGAAGAAGCGTGGACACATTGCAGCTACGTGGTCAGTGCGAGCCCATCGTCCAAGGCCACACCTCCGCAGACTGCCCCCGCCACCCTTGGGCTTCTGGAATATGCATCTCACCCACCCAGAGCTCCTCCCACAGTGGGGGACAGTCACCCTCCACACAGACAGCAAAAGGCAAGGAGTTTACGCTCCTGGGGATCACAGTCCAGAAACTGCTGCTGGACATCAGTGAGCCAATCGGTCATGGCGCAGTGTGTTGACTTCCTCCCCTTCCCTCTCCCACATCCCCAGCCTCCACCACTGATTTCTGCTGCTTCTAGATACTCTCTTCTCCCTAAGTCTCTGATCCAAGCTCTGTCTCCAGAGAACTAATCAACCCCAAGCATCTTCTAGACTATTTTATCCAGCATAGCCCTGATGAGCAATACCCATTTCAGTGGCAAGCACAAATTCATTCTTACCATATAGCTCTTTATAGCATGGTTTCAAGGTAGGTCTGCAAATGCTTTTCAGCTGACAACTTCCTCCTCTTTGGTCATCTCTGTAACAGGCACTGATTAAATACGTGTGAAGGTGGCGAAGAACTCAATTGGAAAGACCAATGGAATTAAAGCCAGCAGATCAAGAAGAGAAATTGGGGCCATTTTTTTCAATGAAATCATAATGAGTTAGGGAAGAAAAAAAGTAATGAAGGACCGATTTTCTGAAAAGAGATGTAGTAGTTGCAAAACTACACTAATAAATCCTAGTAGACAGAACCAGACTTTGGGACTAAAGGAAAAAGCTAGGAGGAGGATCTGGAAGGGAGCCCTGCTGTGTGGCAGCAGGGTGCGCACGGGTGGCGTTCTGGGGAGATTTCCTTCTGTGTTTTATTCTGGCGCCGGGGCTACACCACCAAGAGAAGCAGCAGCTCCCAGGATCAGGAGCAGCCTCCAGGTCCCAGTGACCCAGCGAGGGGTCACAGCCCCTGGGGCCCTGGGCGTGTCCATTTGGTGAATAGAAATCTCACCGGAAGAGAAAATGAGAAGCCCAGGTGCCTCCAGATCCCCCAGGCTGACAGGAAATCACGTTTGCTGCTTGATAGCACGTCTTTAAAGAGTAGACAGTAACTGTTTAATTGAACCAAAAGTCCACCTGCATCTCAGCCTTGCTGTCCTGGAAGGCTGGCTTTTGACTCTGGGGCTGCCCCTTGCTCGAGGTCATGTTCTTTTTCTTAACACACATGTTTACCTCTTTGTACCTGATGGTCTCCTCCTCTCTAACGAATGGTGGTCAATTATTAAAACACATCCTGAAGAAAACGTCAACTCCAGCCATTTGTACCGACATGTACATTCATAAGGTGATGTGTGGCCTTCCTGGGTACCAGCCTCAGAGCCCCACCTGCAGGGAAGAACCTAGGCATCGAGCGCTCCTGAGAAGGGAAGGCTGGCATGTAGTGTGTTCTAAGCAGCCAAATGAGCCATGAATTCCACCATTCCTGACCTGATGAGCCACCAGTCCCAGAGGCTCCCTAGGGCCCCACCTTCTGTTTTGTGACAGCTCTGAAGACTCCTGGTGTACCTGTCCACTCACCTGTCCAGGTGTTCCTTTGCACCATGAACACCAACAAGGCACAGGCTGACTTTCATAATAAATATTTGTGTCTTAGTGCTCAGTGCTAAAACTTGCGCTCAGTAAAAGGTGAGTAAGTGAATGAAGACAGGGCTACATCATCCATCCACAAACTCCAACCTTGGAGTCAGAGACTATACAGTCTTTGTTGTCTTCATGGAAAATCGCTGTCTTCTCCTAGACCCTTGGGACTTTGAGTGCTTTCTTTCTGTCTTTGACTCATGGCACTTGACTCTATTCATCTGCTTATTTTTAAGTATCTTCCATCTGTGTCCATGTTTATGGTCAACTGGTTTTCTCCCCAACCCCCAGCTCCTACCAGCTATTACAGTGGCTTCAGAAATTTCTAGTATTCCTTCTGGTCAGTCGACATGGCAGTCGACATGGCAGAAGACAGAAAGAATTACCCTCTGCGGGCCTCATTTTTATCTTGATTTCTTTGGACAGGATTTCATAGTGTCTCAGTACTGCCTCTAAAATCTAATAAATCCCCAGTCTTGGCTCTAAGTTGGCTTACTAACTGATCTTCTGTTACCAAAGCCAGAATCGTCTATTAAATGCAATTAAAGTTACTTGATTCCAACCCAGAAAGCTGCTGTGTGGTTTCCATTCTGTCATCTCCAGAGCATATGCATCTCTCCAGGGACTTCCTGAGAGGCTTGCTACAGAAGCTACCTACTTCTCTTTAAAAAAATAAATCCCTCCTTCAGAGGTTCACATTTTTCCTGTAGAGTCATTACAACTGTTCTAAATTTCATACTTAGCACTCTAAGTGGCTCCCAGACTCACCCACTGTCTGTTCTTCCTTAGGCATTGTTGTCCTTGGTGAAATGCGAGTAGTTGATGCATTTCCCCCATAGACTTACGGCTATCACTTGGGTTTTTAACCTGTTTAGTTTTCTAGATACTTAGGTCCCTTTGAGGAAGAGGTGTGGCCTCATTTCCTGTGGCAGTTCCCTGAGAGCTTCATCCCCAGTGTGTGTGGGTGAAGAGGAGGAAGATGGGGAGGAAGAAATGACAAACGGATCTGCCCGGCACCTTAGAGGTTTCATCTGTCAAGAATATCCATCGACACCAAATGCAGGAAGACGTCCTTTGTACAGAAAACCTCAGGGTACTAAAACTCCAAGGAGGTTTCACTCAAGCAAAGACCCAGATGTTTACTTTAGAAGAGCGTGAAGAGCCGGCATGCTCGGGTGGCAACTCATCCAGGTCACCCAGAGCTTTCTGCGCTCCTCAGTGAGATGTGTCCTTGTTGTGCAAGAGCCCAGCATACACGGCTATTTGTGGAGCCTCTGGAAATGGAGAGGATGAAGGTCCCGGCTTCCTAGACCCTTGGGACTTTGAGTGCTTTCTTTCTGTCTTTGACTCATGGCACTTGACTCTATTCATCTGCTTATTTTTAAGTATCTTCCATCTGTGTCCATGTTTATGGTCAACTGGTTTTCTCCCCAACCCCCAGCTCCTACCAGCTATTACAGTGGCTTCAGAAATTTCTAGTATTCCTTCTGGTCAGTCGACATGGCAGTCGACATGGCAGAAGACAGAAAGAATTACCCTCTGCGGGCCTCATTTTTATCTTGATTTCTTTGGACAGGATTTCATAGTGTCTCAGTACTGCCTCTAAAATCTAATAAATCCCCAGTCTTGGCTCTAAGTTGGCTTACTAACTGATCTTCTGTTACCAAAGCCAGAATCGTCTATTAAATGCAATTAAAGTTACTTGATTCCAACCCAGAAAGCTGCTGTGTGGTTTCCATTCTGTCATCTCCAGAGCATATGCATCTCTCCAGGGACTTCCTGAGAGGCTTGCTACAGAAGCTACCTACTTCTCTTTAAAAAAATAAATCCCTCCTTCAGAGGTTCACATTTTTCCTGTAGAGTCATTACAACTGTTCTAAATTTCATACTTAGCACTCTAAGTGGCTCCCAGACTCACCCACTGTCTGTTCTTCCTTAGGCATTGTTGTCCTTGGTGAAATGCGAGTAGTTGATGCATTTCCCCCATAGACTTACGGCTATCACTTGGGTTTTTAACCTGTTTAGTTTTCTAGATACTTAGGTCCCTTTGAGGAAGAGGTGTGGCCTCATTTCCTGTGGCAGTTCCCTGAGAGCTTCATCCCCAGTGTGTGTGGGTGAAGAGGAGGAAGATGGGGAGGAAGAAATGACAAACGGATCTGCCCGGCACCTTAGAGGTTTCATCTGTCAAGAATATCCATCGACACCAAATGCAGGAAGACGTCCTTTGTACAGAAAACCTCAGGGTACTAAAACTCCAAGGAGGTTTCACTCAAGCAAAGACCCAGATGTTTACTTTAGAAGAGCGTGAAGAGCCGGCATGCTCGGGTGGCAACTCATCCAGGTCACCCAGAGCTTTCTGCGCTCCTCAGTGAGATGTGTCCTTGTTGTGCAAGAGCCCAGCATACACGGCTATTTGTGGAGCCTCTGGAAATGGAGAGGATGAAGGTCCCGAGGAAGGACTCGCTTCACCAAACCATCTCACAGGACTCTGGGAAAGAGAATTGTCTTCCCCAGAGATATGACTGGGAACTTCCCAGGTTGCTCAGTGGTGAAGAATCTGCCTGCCAGTGCAAGAGCTGCAGGAGACAGACATGATTAAAGGACAAGTAGTTAACCTAAGAGAAGGGGCCTTCCTTCCTTTGGAAAAGAAGTCATGACTGTGTGTGTGTTTATTGGACTGAGCTGGGAGAAAATTATCCTAATCCCATGGAGTATGAAATGTTACCAGTATCACTCTCTGAAAGGAACTAAAGACTAAAAGGTAAGAGCCTTGAGGAGAGATCGTGAGAGGAATCTGAAAGCAGACTTTGCGTCCAAGCCCTGCTTTGAAACCTCAAGAGAGTTTTCCCCAGTAGCTAGGGAGCTGCTTGAAGATCTGGAGAGCTGAGGGATTTCTGTGACTGAACCAATTTGGGAAGTATTAGATTTCCCCCATCGTTTGTGGTTAAAATACACAAAAGGCAACATTGCCATTTTAGCTATTTTGAGTGCTGAGTGGTATTAAACATATTCCTACTGTACGTCCATCACCACCACCGATCTCTAACTCTTTGCCTGTAGCACTGAAACTGAAGGCTCCAGAAACACCAATTTCCCATCACTCCCCTCCACAGTCCTGTGAGCCATCATTCGACATTCTGTGTCTATGAACTTCATATACGTGGAATTATATTTGTCTTTTAGTTACTGTCTTATTCCAGTTAGCAAAATGTCTTCAATGTTCATCCATGCTATAGTATGTGTTAGAATTTCCTTCATATTTAAAGGCTGAACAATATTCCAGTGAATTTACAGTTGGACCTTGAACAACACAGGGGTTAGGGCGTCCAATCCTTGTGGACTGCCGGCTCCCGACTTAGAGGTTTCATTGAAATATCCATCGACACCAAATGCAGGAAGACGTCCTTTGTACAGAAAACCTCAGGGTACTAAAACTCCAAGGAGGTTTCACTCAAGCAAAGACCCAGATGTTTACTTTAGAAGAGCGTGAAGAGCCGGCATGCTCGGGTGGCAACTCATCCAGGTCACCCAGAGCTTTCTGCGCTCCTCAGTGAGATGTGTCCTTGTTGTGCAAGAGCCCAGCATACACGGCTATTTGTGGAGCCTCTGGAAATGGAGAGGATGAAGGTCCCGAGGAAGGACTCGCTTCACCAAACCATCTCACAGGACTCTGGGAAAGAGAATTGTCTTCCCCAGAGATATGACTGGGAACTTCCCAGGTTGCTCAGTGGTGAAGAATCTGCCTGCCAGTGCAAGAGCTGCAGGAGACAGACATGATTAAAGGACAAGTAGTTAACCTAAGAGAAGGGGCCTTCCTTCCTTTGGAAAAGAAGTCATGACTGTGTGTGTGTTTATTGGACTGAGCTGGGAGAAAATTATCCTAATCCCATGGAGTATGAAATGTTACCAGTATCACTCTCTGAAAGGAACTAAAGACTAAAAGGTAAGAGCCTTGAGGAGAGATCGTGAGAGGAATCTGAAAGCAGACTTTGCGTCCAAGCCCTGCTTTGAAACCTCAAGAGAGTTTTCCCCAGTAGCTAGGGAGCTGCTTGAAGATCTGGAGAGCTGAGGGATTTCTGTGACTGAACCAATTTGGGAAGTATTAGATTTCCCCCATCGTTTGTGGTTAAAATACACAAAAGGCAACATTGCCATTTTAGCTATTTTGAGTGCTGAGTGGTATTAAACATATTCCTACTGTACGTCCATCACCACCACCGATCTCTAACTCTTTGCCTGTAGCACTGAAACTGAAGGCTCCAGAAACACCAATTTCCCATCACTCCCCTCCACAGTCCTGTGAGCCATCATTCGACATTCTGTGTCTATGAACTTCATATACGTGGAATTATATTTGTCTTTTAGTTACTGTCTTATTCCAGTT